>OX381716.1:26083312-27283312 GCA_947462335.1 Harmothoe impar
TCGTCGCGACCGCTTGTTGCAGCTGGCTTGTCTGTAATAAAAATGCAATCAAACATTTATTTTTTCTTTTATACACACGTATATAGTTTCCATGATACGATCCATTGCTTTTATAACTTGAATACACCCTTGAGCTTTCGGATAGTACTTGTCAAGACATCAATTCACTCTTGAATTACATTGTGCATACTGTAAACTTACCCCCAGATATATTAGTGCGGTACATATTTTACGCAATTTTTACGGAATTTAAAAATACATGATAAAATGTACAGCACAAATATTCATACAATAGTCAACGAAATTCGGAAAGCCGGCTTTTTAAATACACAGGAAATTGTACCTCTTAGCAAATTCACCAACATTATTTATACACGCGGAAATATCTACATTTGCAGTACATACTGGAAATGAATCGATTTATACTAGAGAGCTAACCTTGACATACTCGTGTATACATCAACTTACATTCGTGAGATCGTAAATAAAAAAGCTGCCCCCCAAGATTGCGGCTACCTGTAGCTTTGCCCCGCCCACCTGTCGTTTGGCCCCCGCCCACCTGTTGTTTGGCCCCTGCCCACCGGTAGTTTGGCCCTGCCCACCTGTAGTATGGCCCAGTCCACTTGTAGTCCGGCCCACCCCACCTGTAGTCTGGCCCCCCGCCCACCTGTAGTTTGACCCTGCCAGCAAGCACCTGTCGTTTGGGCCCTGCCCACCTGTAGTTTGGCCCCGCCCACCTGTAGTTTGGCCTCGCCCATCTGCAGTTTGGCCCCGCCCACCTGTAGTCTGCCCCCGCACCTGTAGTTTGGCCCTGCCCCACCTTTTGTCTGCCCCCCCCCCCTGCACATGTAGTTTGGCCCCGCCCACCTGTAGCTTGGCCCCCGCCCACATGTATTTTGGCCCCGCCAACCTGTTGTTTGGCCCCCGCCCACCTGTCGTTTAGCCCCCGCCCACCTGTCGTTTAGCCCCGCCCACCTGTAGTCTGGCCCCGCCCACTTGTAGTCTGGCTCCGCCCACCTGTAGTCTGGCCCCGCCCCCCTGTAGTTTGACCCTGCCCAGCAAGCACCTGAGTTTGGCCCTGCCCACCTGCAGTTTGGCCCCGCCCCCCCCTGTAGTTTGGCCCTGTCCACCTGTAGTTTGGCCCCGCCCACCTGTCGTTTGGCCCCCGCCCACCTGTTGGTTTGGCCCCCGCCCACCTGTAGTCTGGCCCCCCGCCCACCTGTAGTTTGACCTGCCCAGCAAGCACCTGTAGTTTGGCCCTGCCCACCTGTAGTTTGGCCCCGCTCCCCCTGTAGTTTGACCCTGCCAACCTGTCGTTTGGCCCTGCCCCACCTGTAGTTTGGCCCCGCCCACCTGTAGTTTGGCCTCGCCCATCTGCAGTTTGGCCCCGCCACCTGTAGTCTGCCCCCGCACTTGTAGTTTCTGGCCCTGCCCACCTGTTGTCTGCCCCCCCCCCCCCCCCCCGCACATGTAGTTTGGCCCCGCCCACCTGTAGCTTGGCCCCCGCCCACATGTATTTTGGCCCGCCAACCTGTTGTTTGGCCCCCGCCCACCTGTTGTTTAGCCCCGCCCACCTGTAGTCTGGCCCCGCCCACTTGTAGTCCGGCTCCGCCCACCTGTAGTCTGGACCCCCGCCACCTGTAGTTTGACCCTGCCAGCAAGCACCTGAGTTTGGCCCTGCCCACCTGTAGTTTGGCCTCGCCCACCTGCAGTTTGGCCCCGCACCCCCTGTAGTTTGGCCCTGCCCACCTGTAGTTTGGCCCCGCCCACCTGTCGTTTGGCCCCCCGCCCACCTGTCGTTTGGCCCCCGCCCACCTGTAGTTTGGCCCTGCCCACCTGTAGTATGGCCCCGCCCACTTATAGTCTGGCCCCGCCCACCTGTAGTCTGCCCGGCCCGGCCCACCTGTAATCTGGCCCCCACCCACCTGTAGTTTGGCCCTGCCCAGCAGGCACCTGCAGTTTGGCCCCGCCCACCTGTAGTTTGGCCCCCGCCCATCTGTAGTCTGGCTCCACCCACCTGTAGTTTGGCCTCATCTAGCATGTCCTGTAGTTTCTCGTTCTCACTCATCATTGAGGTGACCTCCTCCTCGTGGGCACGCCTCATGACCTCCTTGACTCCGCGCAGACTGTCCCTCTGCTGGTCTAGCTCCTCCTCAAACTCTGTCCTCTCTGCCTCCAGTACCTCCAACAGCTGGGGGGCCGTCATGGGGCCCTCCTGGGTCACCACCTACATAACAGGAGGATGTGTGTATAGTATATAATGGGGGATATAGAGAGATACATGTAGGGTCAAAAAAAAGTTGTGTTCAGGTATTAGAAATAGCCAAAAAAATTAAGGTAGGTCGATTATTTAAACTTTTTTTTTTTAGGATATTGACAGAAAATTCCTTCTTTTTTTCGCATAATTTCAATTAAAAAAAATGTAGAAAAAACACAAAAATGCCTTCCAACAAAAAAAAAGGAAAAAAAAAGATTTGGGCAGGGTCAAAAAAGTAGGCCCGCTAGGGATACCTGAAGTTAACACAACTTTTTTTTTGGCCTAGTATAGAGAGTAACTCTGTCCTCTCTGCCTCCAGGACCTCCAACAGCTGGGGGGCCATCATGGGGCCCTCCTGGGTCACCAACTGTAGGGGGATATGTACAATGTATATACGGTAGTTTATTTGAGGATATAGACATAGGCTCCACCTGTATGAGGATATAGAGATTCCTGTATGAGGATATATTCTAGGCGACTTTTCAACCTGGTGCAATGATTTAAGCTCTGGCGACTTTTAAACAAATTTGGCTATACCAGCTTTATTGTCGATAACAGCGAATTCAGACCTGGGCCCTTAATTTTGGCGCCTTTGCCCCCGCCCCCACCACCGCCCCATGGGGACGAACTGCCCGAGAGACTAGATGCCGCCCATTTTACCTGCAATCTCAAAATCGCACTTTTCCAGTAATCCTTATCAGTTTCCAGGCCTATCCTCTAGATGGCACCACTGCAAGTATTAGACAAGTTGGGTACATTGCTGAATAGCAGCTCGACCGTTAGACGCCTGAGACGTTACCTCAGGTACACAAGCCACAGGCTACCTCAGGTAAACAGGAGATAATCAGCCAATCACAATCGACCTTCTGCTGCAGCAGATGGATCTGTTGTGTCTCTCAGATGTTGGCTGCTGTGTACCTGCGGTAGACTAGACTTCTATACCCCAGGTAGACAGTGACCATCCTTCTGTACCCCAGGTACACAGCCTTCTGTACCCCAGGTACACAGTATGTCATACTAGAGCATTCCTTGCAATTACATTTCTAGAAGAGAAAACACATGTGTCATATAGGTCCTAGGGTGGATGTGTACCTGGGGTACAGTAGGGATGTGTACCTAAGGTACAGTAGGGTTAGAATGTGTACCTCAGGTACGTATGGAATGATCACTGTGTACCTGTGGTACAGTAGAGACACTGTGTACTTGAGGTACAGTACAACCACTGCGTACCTGAGGTACAGTAGGACAGCATGCCCACTGTGTACCTGAGGTACACTAGGTGACCACTGTGTACCTGAGGTACAGTAGCTAGGATGCCCACTGTGTACCTGAGGTACAGAAAGAATACTTGAGCTGTGGTTTCTGTAACTTAGTGTAATTACTCAATTAGGCCCACTAGTAGTCTACTGTACCTCAGGTACACAGCACAGCCTAACAAACCCAACATAGCAGATTCATCTGCTGCTGCAGCAGCAGGTGATTCCTGATTGGCTGATCTTCTGTTGTGTACCTGAGGAAGCCTGTGGCTTGTGTACCTGGGGTAACGTCTCAGGCGTCTAACGGTCAACTGCTGCTGGCTACATCGGCAGGTCAGTCCCTACACCCCCCCCCCCATTTCTTTCTCTTTTTCTTTTTTGAACAGAACTATAACCGAACCCATTAAACCTCTAAAGGCTGCGACGATTAAGATTAAAGGAAAGGACATTCAGACTTGCAGACTTACAGCAAGGCCATCTAGAGAAGAGGGGGGAATCATTAAAATTACCTGGAAAATGGGGTTTTAAGATTACAGGTAAAATGGGTGGCGTGTAGAGATCAATGCACCAGAAAATGGTGGCTTTTCAGAAAAGTTGCTGATAAAGTTTTTGAACATTTGCGAAGCATGACTGACATATATTTAAATATAACCTCAAAAGACTGCATTTAAATGTACAGTATTTCAAAGATAATTGTCTTGTGAATATCTTGACGTGAGATGTTTACAGATGTAGCCACTACAGACATTGTTACGGGCATTCTGCTAAAACCAACACAAGGGGACAAATTCAAGGATTTTACGGCAAAGCCGTAGTGGCTTTGGGTTTTTATAGGATTGTTATGAACTACAGGTGAGAAAACGAAGGGGCATAGATTTATGCTTTTTGGTGTGTCTAGGGTTCTAATGCAATTCATATGTGATGGTTTGCAGCAATACTGCATGGTCAGTTAACTTACATGCACTTAGCTAAATCTTTTTGATTTTTATTGGTTTTACTGCTGCTGGTATAGTTTTTGGAGGCCATCTTGGCAGCCATCTTGGAAATTTCCCGGACTGAAAATCTAAGCCTGAAAATGGATTCTACATCCTAGAAAACCCTATTATCCATGTACCACACAAGGAAATCAGACAATCTTGAGTTTTTGGCGGCCATCTTGGCAACCATCTTGGAAATTTCCCGGATTGAAAATCTGAGCATGAAAATGGATTCTGCATCCCAGAAAACCCTACTATCCATGTATCACACAAGGAAATCAGACAATTTTGAGTTTTTGGTGGCCATCTTGGCAGCCATCTTGGAAATTTCCCGGATTGAAAATCTAAGCCTGAAAATGGATTCTACATCCTAGAAAACCCTATTATCCATGTACCACACAAGGAAATCAGACAATCTTGAGTTTTTGGCGGCCATCTTGGCAACCATCTTGGAAATTTCCCGGATTGAAAATCTGAGCATGAAAATGGATTCTGCATCCCAGAAAACCCTACTATCCATGTATCACACAAGGAAATCAGACAATTTTGAGTTTTTGGTGGCCATCTTGGCAGCCATCTTGGAAATTTCCCGGACTGAAAATCTAAGCCTGAAAATGGATTCTACATCTTAGAAAACCCTATTATCCATGTACCACACAAGGAAATCAGACAATCTTGAGTTTTTGGCGGCCATCTTGGCAACCATCTTGGAAATTTCCCGGATTGAAAATCTGAGCATGAAAATGGATTCTGCATCCCAGAAAACCCTACTATCCATGTATCACACAAGGAAATCAGACAATTTTGAGTTGTTGGTGGCCATCTTGGCAGCCATCTTGGAAATTTCCTGGACTGAAAATCTAAGCCTGAAAATGGATTCTACATCCTAGAAAACCCTAGTATCCATGTACCACACAAGGAAATCAGACAATCTTGAGTTTTTGGCGGCCATCTTGGCAACCATCTTGGAAATTTCCCGGATTGAAAATCTGAGCATGAAAATGGATTCTGCATCCCAGAAAACCCTACTATCCATGTATCACACAAGGAAATCAGACAATTTTGAGTTTTTGGTGGCCATCTTGGCAGCCATCTTGGAAATTTCCCGGACTGAAAATCTAAGCCTGAAAATGGATTCTACATCCTAGAAAACCCTATTATCCATGTACCACACAAGGAGATCAGACAATCTTGAGTTTTCGACAACCATCTTGGCAGCCAGAGGGAGGGGCAGGGGGAGGAGGAGGGGGCAGAGGGAGAAGGGAGGGCAGAGGGAGGAGGAGGGGGCAGAGGGGGAGTAGGTAACAGGAAGGAGGAAAATGGGGTAGAGGGGGAGAGGGCAGAGGGAGCAGGAGGAGGGGGCAGAGGAAGGAGAAGGAGGGGGTATTAGGAGGACTTGTGTTGGCAACATATTATTTTAGGGTTGTTGCATGTGGTTTATTGCATGTGTGTGTGGGGTGGGGAGGGGTAATCATGTTGGACTTCACAGTTTGTCTTTGGGCGGGCTTGAGCGATTTCAAGAGCCACCCTGGACCACTCAACTTCTAGTACAGGTCCTGTATGTGCATAGTATGGGAATTGGCATTGACATTGACAGCTTGGCCTGACATAGGAGTCAATAGTTATTAGGCTGGTACCTATCCTTGCCATTGACAGCCACATTAGAGAACTCAAAATATGGCTTTTCACAAGATGTCTAGGCCTTACCACAAGGTACACTGGTACTACATGCAGTAACTGAAAACCAGATCTAGGTTAAATAAGTCTTGCACACACCTGCAAGAACACATGGGGATACCAGTCCTAGGCAATGTTTAAGGGCCAGCTAGGGCTTAATTTAACAATGAACAAGGGGACCTATGCTAGTCTTTTCTTGCTACTTTTTCCAACTCTCTCTGTGTGGTGTCAATGGCTTTGGGGACAAGGTCCCAAAGCCAATAAACTTTATTATCGAAAAGTCACCCTTCCTTGACGCATGGCTCTATATGGGACTAGCGCATTAGGCTATGGGGGCGCCATCTTGGCTCAGAGCAATGCATTGTGGTTAGGCTCCCAACTCCAGAGCAGTGCATCATGGGAGAATTTCTTGTCAGCCCCTTTGTTCAAGGTGTGAGGAGAGCAGATTAGCCTGATAAGGAGATGGGGTTTAGCCCCCGACTACCTCAGGTACCAGGATGTGCTAGTCCTGTATAGTCACTTGGGCAGCTCGTCCCTTGTTGCCCCATATACAGTGCTAAAGATATAACTAAACATGTACATACGGTGGCACGTGCCTCGACAGCTTCCAGCTCGTCCATGAGCCGGGCCCGCTCCACCAGGAGGTAGGCGATCTGCTCGCTGGTCGTGCCGTCCGCGATCTCCTCCAGACTCTGTTGCAGCAGCATCTCACGGATCTCGTCACTCTTATACGCTGCAAACACAGACGGGAACAGCTCAGTATGGTTGGCATGATGCATGACGCTTGGCGGCCAGTTACCCAACGACAAATATATACAATCTGGTTCATCGAAAGACAATTTATTTCATGTGGAGGAACAAAGTTACGATGCTTAAACAAGTAACAGCAATATACTAGTACTATGTTAATATAGTACTAGAATTGCTGTTTTCCACATCCCTGCGAATAAACTGTTTCTCATACTCCACGGCCATGTTCTCGATGTTGACGTCATCAAAATAACCAGTCTTTTAATGTTGTTTAAATGGAATTAATCAATAATCACATGCAATAAATACAGACATCCACTCATGGTACCTCTGATCGTATGACACTTGTCAGCGCCTCGTGTGATACTATCTGAGGTACCACTCATGGAGAAACCTGTCGTTTGAACAGATCATCGTGGACCTCTGTCTATGTTCCCATTAAGGGTTCATAGACAAAGACTAGCTCACCATCGAGGGCGTTCTGTAGCCGCACAATGTCCGCCTTGAGTTGCTCGTTCTCGGCCTCGAACTCGAGTGTGAGCGCCTCCCGCTCGTCTGACAGACTCCGGATGTGCTCCACGTAGTTCTCCACTTCCCTCATCTCCTCCGCCTGCTGGCCGCGCAGCTCCTCGATACTCGACAAGGACGCCTTCAGAGACACCTGGCGACAACGAGAGGAACTAATTAAAGAAAGTTACATAATTTTAGATTTTGCAGTGAAAATCAAATACCGTAAAACTTTAGAACAATTACAATTTTGTAAATTTGTAATGAAAAATTTGATTTGATTTTTGGCACAGATTAGAGAAGAAAGGACTTAGAATCAGTTTGAAATTTAAAGGTGAGTGTTAGATAATGAGTGGGTTGTAGAGGCGGAGTGAATAGATAAATCAGTTTCCCACTACTTTCCAGTCCTGTTTTAAATTGACAAATAATTCTTGCAATAAGTTTTGTGCTCTTATTGCTCCTGCGTATATAACCCACATATTGTAGTACATGTGTATTTTTAAAACGTTCCTCAAACTATTTTTGAAGCAAAAAAAAACAACACAGATAAAAACGATTTTTAACTGAAGGATGGACACCTTGAATATTGTACAAGGCAAAGTGTTTCTTTCTCACAAATGCATCATATGCATTGCCTTTTTTTAAAAAAGTATATCATATCAAAAGTCGAACGCTGCCCCCTCATTAAATCAAGTCAGAACCAGTTATGCCGGAAACAAAAACAGGAATAGAAACAAAAGCTAAGGTAAGTCCTTACTTATATGTTTGTACCTGCTGGGGGTGGGTAGGGGCGTTATACACCTGTTATTTCGGTAGGGGGAGCGGGGGGGGGGGGGCTATACCTGTTGTTTCAGTTGGGGGGGGGGGGGGTAACAATATTGTTGTAAGGCCTGTGTTAGGGGGGAGGTGCAGAGCCAGGTGTTAGATACAACACTGCTCCAGTTAACCCTTTCAGGCCAGCATGATGCATTCTCGAAGGGGTGGCATGATGCACAAATGCAGCACTTGCAAAAAACTCGCCTGTCATGGGTAACTGTAGAAAAAATACACTAAATTGTGGGTGATCATATAAATACCAGTAATGTAGGGGCTCGGATTACTTGCGCCTTGGTGATCGACCCGCAAGGGGGTATCACTCGGGTAATGCTACATGGTCTATCTGATGCGACAGGGGATGTAGCGCAGTGGTAGAGCACCCACTTTGGACTAGGAGGCTCTGGGTTCAAGACCCAGTGTCTCCGAGAAACGTAATTTTCAGAGAAACCCTGTTCTTCATAATATGATAGCAAAAAAGGGCAACATTTTCCCTTGTAAACTCTCAAATGGCCTTAAAATGTACCCCTTTCCCTCCAAATTTGCCTAAAAACACCCCTTATCGAAGGCAAAACCATTTCCCTTGAAGTCGTGTTCACACATGGTATCCACATCTGGGAGAGTGGCATCATGCCGTCCTTAGAGGGTTAGTCAGTGGGTTTACTCTATATATACTGTAGCTGTAAGGTGTTAGCAGATTAAGCAGGATAATCCCTCCATGTAACACACAGTATACTCTACTAAGACAACAGCAGGCTTCACGCCTAATCCCCCTAGAAAAAACAACACATACCCCTGTGGTACCCTACTTTTTCTGACTGCAACGCGGCGTTGAAGTGACACAAATTTAATACTTCAGTATGAAATGGACATTTTTCTAAATGTTTTAATCCCTCTCGATTCCGCGGCTTGTACGAGAGCAGAACGCCAGGTGCGGTTTATATACGCCCCCCCCCCCCCAGTTCTCCCAACTTAGGTCCAGTTAGGAGTGTGACTTACTTAGGATTATATGTGAGAATTTACGGTTATCAGCCCCCTTCGTTATGTGTGGAAGCAGGGCTCCCTGGTCAGCACCTTCACTCACTACCATACCGTCTGGCTTCATCTTGCATATTGCCCGTACTCCAAAACCCTGGCCTAACTCATGTATTAGCCGCACCTAGACTTTGGGAAGATCCTATCAGTTGCACAAGAGGTTTCATTTTGGCTTCAATAGTATTGTTGTATACTTTAAAAACTTGCGTTAAGCCGCACGCTGACTCTGTCCTGATCCCATAAGCCGCACTGGCGATCAGACTTGCGTACTAGCCGCGGCGTCTAAGCAAGATTTTACAGTACAAGTACCCCTGCCTGCATCTCTGCTTACACTGCACCCCTGGCACTCAGTGCTCTAACCCATTCCCTCTTCCCCTTTCAACACTTAAAGTGTTTGCATGATATATCTCATTTACTTATTTTCTTTCCTTTTCCTTTTACTAGAAGGCACAAAATTTCTTGTGTGCACATCTTAGAATCTACCGCTCCACCATCAATTCCTGGTATATTCCTATCCCTAAACACTGACCCACTCTCTTAGATTGGCTACCTTTTTCGATATAACCTAAAAAGGGAGTGATCATTTTTAACAACAGGGAGGTTGGTTGATTTTCAAGCGAGCGAGCCAAAACTGTTCTGCGCCCCCCCGCAAAAGGGGTTCAAAATCTTTCAGTCCTCCTCTCCAATGGGTTCAAATTGCTCGAAGCCGACATATTTTGATCTATAGTTACGTGCAGACTTTTCGCAAAAAAGGGGTGGTTTATTTATGCCCCCCCCCCCCCCCAGCGTCCCCCCTTGGGAGGTCCATAATTTTTTGGTCCCCAGGCCCAAAGCCACCAACACCCCGTTGTTAAAAAATTACAGCACCTTATATTAGACTTGGCTCACTGGTACCGACGGTTCCAGTCTGAGTCAGGGGTATTACGCTGATGTAGTAACGACTCAGGAGCACCACACGCTGACTAAGTAAAGCTTTACTAACCCTCTAAGGGCCGCAGAGTGCCTTAATGCAACATGCCATTGCCTTGGTCGTCATGTTGCATAAATGCAGCCCTGGTGAGTAAATTCAGCGCTGGCAAGTAAATGCAGGCCTGGCATTTAAGCATCATGCCGACCATACACGATTGAGACAGTCCCAAAGATTCACCAATGCAGCACTGGCGAGTTACTTGCCGGGGCTGCATTGGTGGATCATGAAGACAAATGTAATCTTTTAGCGACATTCTGTACTTAAAGAGTTAAGGATGGCATAGTACTTTAATGTGCTATGTCATCATGGTGCATGAATGCAGCCCTGGCAAGTCTACTCTCCAGAGCTTTGGTGAATTACTCGCCAGGACTGCATTCATGCATAATAACGACGAAGGGCTATAAGGCACTATGCGGCCCTTGGTACGTTATGTAAAGCTGTTATAAAAATAATCAAACATCTTTACCGCACACTTCACACCGGGCGTCCTGTTCGGAGCCAACCATGACTGGCACCGAGCCAAGTAGGGCAGGGTGCACTGAAGATGCAGACCAATCAGCCGTAAGATTCACCGCACACCGTGGTACACTCATATGCAAATCCTGACAAGCTCCCTGACTGTGAGGGCATAAGTACCGTTATATGTGGTATATATGTGTTAAGTTTGACACCTACAGGAGGAGGCCAGCCTCATCCCTTTGGTGGTGTCATTGTGAGCCATAAAACTTGGGGAGGGAGGGGGGATTTCATTAGCACTGCAATTAAATACACTGGAGGAAGGGGCTCATAAGGTGAGAAGTTTGGTTTGTTTGAGATCTCAATTTAACCGTTGATGGGTTATAATACTCCCACAGAGAACTCATTAGCCAGGCCCTTTGTCGGCCTCGCCAGGTTCTCCCAGACAAGGTATGGTGGTATTCATATATGCAGAAAACAAATACCCCATCCATCCTGTACCGCGGTTCATTGGGTGGTTTATTGGCTACAGACAAGTGGTACCCACCCAATCCGTGCACCCAGGACCAGGGATTTATCTTTTTATGCAGAAAATCGAATCGACTTGTATCAGCATGAACAATACCTACACTGATTTTGATTCAGGTCTCGCAGAGATACTGCCAGTATATGGCCTAGGCCAGACTGAAGCTGGTTGCGGCATCCCGCACTGATAAGAGCTGATAGGCTGGGTACAAGTTTGTCCCTGGAAGTAATTGTTACCCAGGGACAAGGTACCACTCAGTGTGTTTTTTATCAATGATGATAACCAGCAACATTTTAAATGGTGGACCCACTGGGTATGGGTCTACACCCTTATAGGGCCTATGCCGGACTGGAGCTGGTTGCGGCAGCCCGCACTGATAAGAGCTGGTAGGCTGGGTACAAGCTTGTCCCTGGAAGTGACTGTGATTGTTACCCAGGGACATGGTACCAATCAGCGTGTGTTAAAACAGGGTTGTGAAGTGGGAAAAGGTCTTGGCGCTTGGGTGTAAGAGGGGTTGCGAGACAAAATGAGTGTCCAGTTGCAAATCACATGTCACAATAATAATCTGTAGTTGTTTTTCTGTGGAATGCTGGCAAGAAATTTTTGAAAATCAAGCAGGCAATTTGATGTATTTTAGTGTTCTAGTCTTTTGAGATGTTAAAGCCCCCCTCCCCACACACACAAACACACATAAAGTAAAACAGATTTCTAATTGGATCTGGACGAACCACAAGAATGACCAATTTGACGACCAAAAGATCATCCGAATTCAGATTTTAATCTGAGCGTTCACAGCCCTGTAAAAAAAAAGGTGTCCATTTCTTTCTGTACCCACTTGACGTACCTCAGTCTTGACGTAGAGCTGCCAGAGGTGGTGTAGTTTCTGGTCGTCGGGCACGGCCGGGTCCAGTCCCTCCTCCTGCAGCCGGCGCTTCAGCTCCTTCATGTCACCCTGAAAGGACACACAGAGTAATGTATCATTTAAAGTTAGTATCTCCGATGTGTGGGACAAAAAAAACTAGATTTGCCTAAAAATAAGTCAGAATGTTCACAATATATTTGACTTCTTATCTGTTCCATTCCCCTAATTCCCTCTGATTTTGCTCTTATTAGATTTTATTGCCAAAGATGTCATTTTGGAATAAAAGCTTGCATGCTTTTATTCCCATTAAAAATACACTAGAAAAGCCCATGGTTTGGGGATATTAGATCCCTTTGTGCCCTACTAACACCCATTGATGACATCTAATCGAACTCTATTCTCTAAATATTATACTTTTACAGTGTTTGGAACATATTTGAGTAAGATTTATAATATGAAAAAAAATCGGATATAACCACTAAAAAAGAAAAAAAACAGTTTTACAGGGGTAGACACTAACGCAGGTCTGGGGGCCAATGGCCTGTAATTTTGGGTTCAGGCCCGAAGTGTTCTTCAGAATTACTTTTCAAGGACCCAGCTGGCTCACAGGAGATTTTGCAAGATATTTTGAGGGGAACATACCTGATAATATCACGGATAAGTGTAGTCATGTCAATTTTTGTCATATGTCGTTGGAAAGAAAAAAATGTGAGCAAATGAGGCAATTTGACAGATAAACCATAAATAGGATATTTTCTCTCTAAAGAAAAGGAAAATTCGTTCCCTGGCTCACAGCTGAAAGTCTGGGCCGTAGAATAAATTTCCAGAGCTATGAACACGGGTAGCCTACAGCTGAGAAAGTTGGTGTCTACCCCTGCTTATAGCTCAACCACATGCCCTGAGTGCATTATATTGGCATCACTGAGTATCGGTACATTCGTCTTCGACTCAGCTTTGACGGAAGCTGATAAAATGCAAGGCCAGAAAAAAACCCAGTTGAGTTCAGAGTATTCATAGCACCTATATATAGACTATATTAATATAGTCCCTGTTGTCTTACCTTTACCCCAATGTCGGGTTATATTGATGCTCAATGTTATCAATTATTCAAAACGCACTCAATGGACTCAGATCACCCCGACCTCTCATTTCAGATTGGTTTCTAGGCAATGCTGGCCATTGGGTGCTGAGAAGACTATTGGATAAGTTAATAATGAATAAAGGTATTCACGGATCTTTTATCTGACACCCGACATTGGCAACTCCTGCTTAACCTCATCGGGCCTAAAGCCCCGGCCGCACTAGGCTGTTTTGAGCGGATCCGACCCGACCCGCCCCGACAATCGGATCTAATTTATCTGGCCGGTCTGATAGAGTTGTGCATGCCAAACTCTTCCGACTGTCCCGTCGGATTGAGTCGGATCTAGGTCGGACCACGTCGGGTCGGGTGAAATCACCTAGGTGTGGCTGGGGCTTAAGGTGCTAGCTGGGTGCGTTCATGTCAGACTATGGTATTTTTGTAGTCATAGCTGGTACTTTTAGTTTGGGCTTGCATATATAGGCCTATAGACTATATTAATTATCATAATTTATAGGAACATTACACTACCAGTGCAGCCAACCTCAATCAGGGTTGCCACCGACAAGGTAGATTCAAATTCCCTGACTTTTTCCTGACATTTCCCTGACATTATATCAAATTTCCCTGACAATCGCGACATAGACCCTATGTTTTTAAATGCCCTCCAACTATGAATATGAACTCTTTTCAAAGTTATCTTCTACTTTGCGAGTGGTCATTATTTAAGAACAGGGGTTTTGTGTACCTCGCGTGCGCGCAAAAAATGTACCCCCCTCCTTTTAGAGCATTTAGATATTTTTCTCCCTTAAAATCATAGTAAGGCCACTTAAAAAAAAAAGTTGTTTCTCATCACCGCACGCATCATAAAAATCGTGATTTGGGGAAAACTTTTTTTTTTTTTTTTCACTTTTGATGAAAAAATAATATATTAAAATTGGAGAAAATATCGGCAAATTTGGTATCAAATTAAAGCTTATGATGTCTGTAATGCAGTCAACTAGGAATAACTTGAATCAAAACACATTTTGCAGATCAATAAACATCGAATTTCTAAAATGTAAAAATTGATCGCGAAAAGTCTACATTTTCCTGTATATTTAGGCCTCGAGTAAAAAAAAAAAAATTTAAATAAAAAACGCCCTCGTCACATTTTTCATTCCCTGGTGATGAGAAACAATTTTTTTTTTGAGTGGCCTAAAATACAGGCTTTTTCAGAGAAAACGGGTGAAAATTTTCCCTGACATTTTCCGTGACAGTGGCAACCCTGTCAGTCTCAGAAAGGACAAAACCCAGCTGGTGGATTGAGAGCTTTATTTTATTCGCCGAATTAGTCGGGTTTGGGGGTAGGCCTTTAATGGCTTTAACATGTTTCACTTCTGCAGAGATTTTTATCAGGGGCGTGGCAATCAGCGAGGGGGGGGGGGCGCCACCCACTTTTGACCAACCCTAAAAAATGTCAAAAATCGGCCAGAAAAACCCCAACCCGGCTAGGCCTACAGCCATCATTTGAAACTGCTTGACACGTCCTTGTTGATGCTAGAAACCCTGAGGCATCATATTTCATGTACAGGCCTACGCTCTAATCATCGGTGGTTTGACAGCAAGCCTTTTTTTAAACAACGGGACGGGAGGCGGGGGGGGGGGGGGGTCGCGTGAAACCTTTTTTGCCTCCACTTTTTATTTGCCCTCCCTGACGGCCTGAGAGCGCAGCAGTTTATAATATCTAACTTTATATGTTGACACTTGTAAACTATCTAGGGAGTGCTCATTTTTTAACAACAGGGGGGGGGGCGGTGAGATTTCGCGCGGAGCGCGCGAAATTTTTTCACCCCCCCCCGCTAGAGGGGTCGAAATTTTTTACCCCCCCCCCGGCAGGCCGAAAATCGCGCGCGTTCACGCCCCTTTGTAGCATAGTAACGCGCGGGCTTTTTCCCTCAAAACAGGTTGAATTTTTTTCACCCCCCCCCAAGAGGGGTCTAAATTTTTTACCCCCCCCCGGTCAAGGGGTCCAAATTTTTTACCCCCCCCCCCCCCAAATCCACCACCCCCCCCCCCCCTGTTGTTAAAAAATGAGCACTCCCCTAGCCTCTGACAAAGGCATCTTTCCTGCAATATTAAAAGGCGGCGTGTTGATTGTTATGACTTGTGTCCCCCCGCAGAGCCTCAGTGGCGGCCGGGCCCGGGCCCGACGTGCACCCACACGTCCCGTATCGATCTGTCAGACCGGCGTCACTCTACTCACCCCTCCTCCTGTCTCCCCCATCTCGGCCAGGTCCGGACTAGCGCCTCTCCACTGGAACTTGAGCATCAATAGCAATAACTCCTCTTTCCTACAGCTTACAACGTAGCCAGCTTTTCACCATCTTAACATAAAATGTGCTCCAGATGCGTCCAAACTTGGCGGTTCTCGAAATCCAAACCCACCACGGCCGCCATTTTCAAACAAACCTTGGGACGAACAACCCAGTTCCGGCCTAATTCCACATCCGCGGACTATATAAGTGATATCACACGTTTGTTGAATCATAAAGCAAACAAGTAATTCCAAGGGTAATGTATTGATATCTTAAACACAAAAATCATGCAATATTATCTACCAGCAGATGACAAGTCATCATTATTCAGTTTTGGATCGTCAATTGGCGCAATAATATCAAATCAAAGGATTATAATAGTTCTAAAACTTGTCGCTAGATGGCAGCAGACGACTGCAAGAGAGAAAATGCTTCGGGCACTGACGTCCCCGGGACGTGCATGTTTCCCTACCGCGCCGCGTTGCCGGGTTCCAACTGCAAAGACTCCATTGAGCTGCTATATCTCTCCAACCAAAGAATATCCAATACTGTATGTTCCCTGCTCCAACCCAGCATTTCTGAGAAAATGCCACACCAGTCTAATAGGCCTACTAATAGCCTACTAGGCCTACCACATGTGACGGTATCCGGAATACGGTACTAGGATCCTAGGCCCTGAGGAATTTTGGCCCCCTGAAGGTCGGCCCTGAGGAAGTTTGGCACCCTGATGATAAGCCCTGAGGAATTTCGGCCCCCTGATGATAGGCACCCTGATTTTAGGCCCCCGGAATTTAGGCCATTTTTGAGCAGGTTATGACTAGATATATCAATCAAACAACCAAGCACCTAACATCCAACAATTACATGACTAAGGCAGGTTATACTATAACTTATAGTAACATACATACACCCAACACCCGACCACATACCCAACACCCGACCACCCAACACCCGAACACCTACCAAACACCCAACCACCCAACCACCCGAACACCTATCCAACATCCGAGCACATGCCCAACACCCAACCACCCAACACCCGAACACCTATCCAATATCCGAGCATATACTCAACACCTGACTACCCAACACCCGAACACCTACCGAACACCCAACACACGAACACCTACCCAAAGTACGAACACCCAACACCTGAACACCCTATCCAATGCCAGAACACCCAACACCCAAACACCTACCCAACATCCGACATGGTCGGGTGTTTGATAGGTATATGGTCTGGTTTCATAACCAGACCAGACCTGGTCGGGTGTTGGGTTATTGGGTGTTTGAATAGCCAGAAATGTACCAAAACGTGTTGGTTTCATAACCTGGTCGGGTGTTGGGTTATTGGGTGTTTGAATAGCCAGAAATATACCAAAACGTGTTGGTTTCATAACCTGGTTGGGTGTTGGGTTATTGGGTGTTTGAATAGCCAGAAATGTACCAAAACGTGTTGGTTTCATAACCTGGTCGGGTGTTGGGTTATTGGGTGTTTGAATAGCCAGAAATATACCAAAACGTGTTGGTTTCATAACCTGGTCGGGTGTTGGGTTATTGGGTGTTTGTACAGCCAGAAATATACCAAAACGTGTTGGTTTCATAACCTGGTTGGGTGTTGGGTTATTGGGTGTTTGAATAGCCAGAAATAAACCAAAAACGGTTGGTTTCATAACCTGGTCGGGTGTTGGGTTATTGGGTGTTTGAATAGCCAGAAATAAACCAAAAACGGTTGGTTTCATAACCTGGTCGGGTGTTGGGTTATTGGGTGTTTGAATAGCCAGAAATATACCAAAACATGTTGGTTTCATAACCTGATCGGGTGTTGGGTTATTGGGTGTTTGAATAGCCAGACATATACCAAAACGTGTTGGTTTCATAACCTGGTTGGGTGTTGGGTTATTGGGTGTTTGAATAGCCAGAAATAAACCAAAAACGGTTGGTTTCATAACCTGGTCGGGTGTTGGGTTATTGGGTGTTTGAATAGCCAGAAATAAACCAAAAACGGTTGGTTTCATAACCTGGTCGGGTGTTGAGTTATTGGGTGTTTGAATAGCCAGAAATAAACCAAAAACGGTTGGTTTCATAACTTGATCGGGTGTTGGGTTATTGGGTGTTTGAATAGCCAGAAATGTACCAAAACATGTTGGTTTCATAACCTGGTCGGGTGTTGGGTTATTGGGTGTTTGAATAGCCAGAAATATACCAATAGCATGGTCGGGTGTTGGATAATTGGGTGTTTGAAAAGCCAGAAATATTTGTTTCTCTTTAATCTATACATAACCTGCTTTTGGTGGTTGTATGTTTGAATATGGATGTTAGACACATGGCCTATCTTCAGGAGGGCCTAAGATCAGGAGGGCCTATCATCAGGGGGCCAAAAATCCGGAGGGCTGAAGCTCAGGGGGCTGAACATCAGGTGGCTGAACGTCAGGGGGCCTATCTTCCTCAGGGCCTAGATACCGCACACCCCGGAGGACAGGCCCTCCTGACTGTAGGCCCCCACCCCACATATGGCTACCCCGTTCCATCCATCACACAGGTCGCTGAAAATGATTAAGTCATCAGTTATTTGTTGGGTGACCGGGGACCAGTCTCTCTTCATGTCTCTGAGGGCCTGCAGTAGGTTGTGCAGGAAGGGTCGGGCCGGGCCTATACACTTGGTGGTACCACCCTAAATGCCTAGTCGGGCCTCGGAAAAATCAACATCACACACCTTGGGTCTAATATTTGAAATACTTAAAATTCCCTGAGAGCTAAGCCAAATATACCATATTTTAGCTATTGAAATGGAGAAAATTACACAATAGGCCCAAAATAAAAAAGTCAGCCTAGATTTAGTATAAATCGCCATGGAAACCAGGACATTGATTTTGTGCCGTGAGACCTAAGCAGTGTATGAATACTATATATGGCCGTTTCACCCCCATAACCCTCCACTGTTTACATGGTACCAATAAAATATTTAGCCTGGACTATAAACAAACACCTCCAGATTACTATGATCCCAAATAAGCATACATTTAATACTTTTACCCCCACCCTGAGGTCCGAATTCCCAAAAATAGTTAATTTTCTGAGGGACTATTTGGCCATTCTACCCGGAAGTGGCGGATTTAGGGTGGTACCACCTTAACAGTAAAAGTGATTTTTTGGTTGCCATGGTTACCAGATAATTCCTTCATAAATAGAAGCTATTTGATACCCTAAGTCATAAATAAACCCCAAAATATGCCTAATAACCCTACTTTCTTAGTAATTTGGGCTAAACTAGGCCATGGTCGGGCATGCAGCGACAAAAATCTGCTCAAAATGTCCGGGTTTCAGACACAATTTTTCAATTGGTCGTGGACAAAAATCGGGCCTGACTTTAATATGTCCAACATACCTCTAACTGCAGCAAATGACATCTATATTAAGCTTGCTAGGCCCACTAAGCTCTCAGGAAGTTAGGAAAACAACCAAAACCCATGAGAATGCCCAAAAATGGTCATTTTGGGGCCAAAATCGCTGTTTTGGGCCCAAAATAGGCCCTAAAGTAAGATAATATGTTGTTTGGTTGCCATGGCAACCCATAACAACCAATGGAATTGTCATATATTTGATGCTTAACCTGTTGCATGATACAATACCCCGACATTTGATACTAAAACTGCTATGTGGACTCTAAAAAATCCCATTTTTTGTCAAATTTTGTGAGGACGTGGAAATATTTTCCGGGCGCCATTGATGGCGATCGAAGCAGACGCCTGCTTTTGAGGTCAATTTTTGGAGAAAATTGGAACATTCCTTGGTCAAATCCATGAAAATGTGTAATTTTAGATGTTTATATTCAAATATGAGCAGTGTACTGCACCAACAATTAACAATTGTTGACAGAAAAAGGGGGAAACGGGTTAAAATTTGAGCTTCTTTCGCCTACTTTTGTCAGAATTTCTCTACTGTTAAGGTGGTACCACCCTAAATGCCTAGTCGGGCCTCGGAAAAATCAACATCACACACCTTGGGTCTAATATTTGAAATACTTAAAATTCCCTGAGAGCTAAGCCAAATATACCATATTTTAGCTATTGAAATGGAGAAAATTACACAATAGGCCCAAAATAAAAAAGTCAGCCTAGATTTAGTATAAATCGCCATGGAAACCAGGACATTGATTTTGTGCCGTGAGACCTAAGCAGTGTATGAATACTATATATGGCCGTTTCACCCCCATAACCCTCCACTGTTTACATGGTACCAATAAAATATTTAGCCTGGACTATAAACAAACACCTCCAGATTACTATGATCCCAAATAAGCATACATTTAATACTTTTACCCCCACCCTGAGGTCCGAATTCCCAAAAATAGTTAATTTTCTGAGGGACTATTTGGCCATTCTACCCGGAAGTGGCGGATTTAGGGTGGTACCACCACTTGCACACATGAAGCAGTCTGCCTAACAGGGATTGCAGGGCCTTCTTGTGTATGGACTTGAGGGTGAGTGTTTCAGCTAGGGCGACTTTAATGTCCTGGAGCTTATCAAGGGGTATGGACATTGTCATGGTATCTGCATCCACAATGATGCCCAACCAGCGAGTGGCTCTCGCTGGAGGTTGGGCCTTGTCGAGGGCCTCGGGGAGACCCAGTTCATGGAACAGTTGTTTAACCCTTGCATACTGGAACTGGGCAGTGGGGAGGTTAGGGGCCACCACTACCAAGTCATCCAAATACATGATGGCTGTTATTCCCTCCTCTCTAAGGATACTGACGATGGCTTCTGCGATTCTCTGCATGTGGGCAGAGGAGCATCGGGCGCCAAAGGGCATGGCCACTTCAATGAAAGAGTTATTGGCCCACTTCATGCCCAGTAGGGGCCAATCCAGGGGACAGGCCCTAAAGTTCTTATAGGCCCGGGAGAGATCTAAGGTAAACATATGGGCCGTGGGCCCAGCATGTGTGAGGTAGTTGACTAGGTGGTCAACAGTTGGGAGGCCGTGTTCCCTTACTTCCCCCATTGCAGTGTTTTTAAATATATATGCATTTATAGAACACTCCTCCGGGTATGTAAGGTCTGTAATGACACGCCTTTGGGTGGGGTCAGATTTGGGCCTTGACATGATCGGCGCGTTGTGGGCCCACTCGACAAATGGGGGGTCCCTAAATGGGCCCACCACAGCACCAAGCTCGACCTCCTTTTGTATGAACTGTTCAATTTGGTCAGGGAATTTTGTTCCACTGGGGTGGTTGTTGACATTACGATTGTCAGAAGTGGGGCCCATGTAGCCCAGGGGGAACCCGAAGTGTAAATATTCCAACAAACGGGCGTGGGCCGGGTCCGCCCCGAGGTATTTGGACCATGCATGAAGTTTGAGTTGACTGGGTACCACTATGCGTGCTGAAAGGCAATTGGGGAGGCCTGTAAGCCTCACCTTGTTGTATATGTCCTCTAAGTGGGCCGCCTGGGGGCCCAGGTGGGCCCAGGCGGGCGATGTGGTGGGCCATGTAGAGGCCCTGTGGGACCTAAAGGCCATGGGTGAGATATCAACATCGTGCAGAAGAAAATTGTATTTACACATGTGTCGTATTTTTTCAAAGTCCGGGGTTGCAGAATCTGAAACATTCGTAAGAATTGAATTAGGGGTGTAATACAATTCTTTATAATCGTCCTGTCCCTGCATGGGGGCCTGTAACAACTCTGCGGGGACGGGGGCATCGTGGTCTGCGGGCACGTGGCAATGTTTATCAACAGTGGCAGGCACGTGGGTTTGTTTACCTCCGGCCACGTGGCTTTGTGTTGACACGTGGGGAGGGGGCATGGCTTGGGGCACGTGCGTTTGTTTACCCACGTGCGGGGCGCGCTCTGTGGGGGCGAGCGGCGCGTTGGCTGACACATGCTTATTACTAGGAACAAATGCGGTGTTGCTTATCGACTCTGTACATGCATGAGGAGACATATATACCTTTATCACTTCCTCTTGCAGTGGGAGTGGGCCATCATGGCCGACACTCGGGCCACTCCCTAAGTGTTTTTTGTCGGGTAGAAAGGAGGGGCCTGCGGTCGCAGCTGCTGGATGTTGTGCTGACCAGGTGGGCCCTGGTGTGGGGGTACACTGGGCCAGCTGTGCTGCTGCTGTTGCGGTGGGTAAGCATGAGAATGCTGTTGTTGGTGTTGTTGTTGGTGTTGTGTGTGCTGCTGTGGCTGCTGTGGGGCTCTAGACCTACATGTGGGGAGTGAGTGGTGTGAGTAGCGTTTCCATCCCCAAGCTGCGCTGTAGCAGTATGAGCAATAATGCATGTGTTTAAACCGGCTAGAGTTATGGTGAGTCTGCTATGAGCACCCTTTACTAGAGTTGAAGTCGTTACAAGTGACCTCGGTTTTGGGGTCTGTACTGTTGTTGTTGTTGTTGCCAGTGGTAGAGTTGACCGGTGTGCGGCCTTTAATGGCCGCCCACAGACGATCGTTCTGTACCCTGCTATTGTACTGTTCCCAGCCGTAGTTGTCGGCCTCCATACCATCGAACATGGATTGTGACCATGACCGAGCCATGACTGGGTCGGCCATGGCGTCCTCCAGTATGTGTTCTAGGTGAAGGAGGTATTCAGGCCAGAGTGGTTCCAGGGCGGCCCTGGGATCCCTTATCATTCTCACATAACATGTAAGGTACTCTACTATGTCTAGGGAGCTGCGGAGTTCTAGTTTCCTTTTTGTAGTGTGTACCCCGGGTCTACGTATGTACATGTATGGTTTTATGAGTGGATCAGGTATCATGGGGTCGGCGAGAAAATCGTTCTTACCCGAGAGTAGTATAGTATGTATCGGAACGGGACTATAGTTAACTACTGTTTATTACTCAATCGACCTGCAGCCAATCAGAGGCCTCCATTTGGTCACGTGACCCCCTCATTTGCATAATTACGTAATAGGCCACGCCCCCTCATTTGCATAATTACGTAATAGGCCACGCCCCCTTGATCACCAGCCAATCAGAGGCCACCATTTGGTCACGTGACCCCCTCATTTGCATAATAGGCCACGCCCCCTTGATCACGTGACCCCGTCATTTGCATAGTAGACTACGCCCCTTTGATCACCAGCCAATCAGAGGCTTCCATTTGGTCACGTGACTCCCTCATTTGCATAATAATGGATCACGTGACCCCCTCATTTGCATAATAGGACCACACCCCCTTGGTCACGTGACCGGAAGCGCTCTTTATTTGGAAAATAGACCACACCCCCTTGCTCACGTGACCTGAACCCCTCCCTCATTTGCATAATATAGATAATAGACAGACCATGCCCCCCTTTTGGTCACATGACTTGGACTAGCCAATGGGAGGCTTCTATAAGGGGGGAGGGGAGGGGGGGGAGGGGGGGGGAGGGGGGCACTTTAAGATGCATGGGGAGGGGAGGGGGGGAGGGGGGCACTATTTATGGGGTGGGCGGGCACTTGGGGGGGGCTTTTGGGGTCTGCTCGGGAGAAAAAAAAAAAATTATCTGATCTCTAGGGAATCGCCTCCTCCCTACCCCCCTTTAGGGGGGTAGGGAGGAGGCGAGTCGGAGGTGACTGTAGAGGAGTTTTTCGGTGACTTGATGACTTTCAAACGACCGTACTGATAGTTGATAAATTTGACTTTTTGACTTGAATATTTCTTGCGACTTTGCGACTTGTAAGCGAAAGCGAAAGCGACTTTGCGACCCGTAGCCCCTTAAATAAAGAGGTGACTTTGTAACCTCAGGGGGGAGATCCTTCTACACCCCCACGGAGTAGAAAGGATCTCGGTTGATTGACTGTACTTTGACTTGTTGTTGTAAACAAAAAAAAAAAATCAATGAATAGAACGACCCCCTTATTGCTAACAAAGGAACGACTTTTGAATTACACAAATGTGACTACCCTCTTTTTGTAGGGGTTAGCGGTAACTCGACTTGAATTAGAGTATTAGGGAGAGCAAAACGCGACTACACGCCGTCTTAGACTGTCGTCTTACGGACCGGATAACAATAACCCTAGTTACCTTGGTTACTGTTGATGACGCGTAATGAGCAACGTCGTCAAAATTAAGCTGACGTCAGCGGTCGGCTAGCCAGACAGTTTATTTTTGTCAAAATGACCGGAGCAGGTTACGTTGCGGTCGCTCAAGAGACGGCGATGGATCTGGTCACGTGGATACTGAAAGAAGGTCTACCTATAACCACCACGCTAGTTTGAACGCGGCGGGTATGAGTCATCATGGGGCCCTTGACGGGTCGGTCCTCCCCATGCAGCCGTATGTCGAATTTAAGAAATGCCCATGTCACACGTCACTAAGGGAGAAAACGTTTTTTGAAAATATTTAGAACCCGAATTTGAGCATTCTGGTACATTTTTAAGGACCCAGACACTGCAAAGCCGGGTACCATCCAAGAAAAAAATTTGGCGAAATGTTTAGGCTTGAAATGGTACTTTTCTGATGCACTCTTCGAACATTTTTTTTTCCTCATGTCACTATGGTCCATGTCACATGTCGGACTCAAGAAATGCCACATGTCCCATGTCACTTAGATGTCCGTGCCCGTGTCGTCGTTTCGACTTTTAAGAAAATGACCATGTCACCATATCGAATTTAGGGGTCTAGTGACATCAGCATGTCCGGCTATCCTCCACAAATTTAGCTCTAAAATGATTACTTTTTTTTGGGCCGATTTTTCATCATTTTAAAAAAACAATAGGCTGTTGAAATGTTTGCTGTTGTAAATAGAAACAAAAACAAAACAAAGCGCATGGTAAGATTATGTCACATTGTAGTCGCGGGTCCGCTCGTGGCTTATCCAGCCTCTTCGTGGATCCGCGACTGCCAATGTGATCATATACTAATCACCCGGCGTTTACGGTATTATATACTAAGGTATGAGACAGGTCTTACAGAAAAGGTGTCTAAAAAGCGCTGTGACCTGATTGAAATGACGTCAGCGGCGTCTGCTCGTCAGTGCCCGGCTGTAGCCCGTAGGACATGTCATTCTGCTTTTCTGGATGTTTTTGAAATATTTTGATTTAACTGATAATACCTGATAACAAGCCTCTGAAGCAGTTTTTGATCGAGTACGTCTTCTCTACTTTTCCATCGATTAGCTGCTTCAGCAAAAAAAATCGCGCGCGGTCTAGATGACGGAGTCGCTAAAGCTCTGTTTAGAGAGTGGAACTTGACCTTGACTATAGACTCAGTACTAACTGAACGCCCCCCGAGGTCACCCCTCACGTGGGTATATGTACAAGCTCAGGTTCTTCACTTTACGGCTTGACTAAAACTGAGACGCGTCCATGATAAACTCTAGCCTTTTTTTTTCTTTTCTAGGATCGAGAGAGAGATTTTAAATGGGGCGGTTATCTAAATAGCGTGGAACTAAAATCAGGCTGCGGCAGATAGCATCTCTGCGCACCTCAAGACTCAACGTAGCTTTCACTCTCCAGCAGAAGTTTAGTTGTCACTAATTATGGGCGGCGACCATCGTGCACCGGCGGATATTGGAGAGTGTTGGAGAGCTGAACCTTACAGACATATAAATCAATCGCTCTGGTGGAGACAAGTGTCGGAAATATCTCGCCATAGATTGGAACCAAATACTTATCTAATGGAATCGTTATCAGTTTTCAGTTTTCTTGCCGTACAAAATTTATTTCCCACTCTTCATGTGGTGATAGCTGAAGGTCACTCGTCGTAGGTACGTGTGACCGGAACACCCTTTTTGGTTTTGTCGCGGGTTGACATCAGATTTGTACCGTACTGTCGCGATTAAGGGCTCTGAGGGAGTGCTTTTCAATTCGGTGAAGTTCTTACTCAGGAGCTATATACAAGCCAGGCGCTGGTGCTTATTCAAAGTCGCGATTTTAGTGCTTAAGAAAAAACATTTGGCCGTGGAGAAGGAATTCGTAGCCGCGCTACAGAGAGAGGAGGCGGAGAGACAGAACTTCGTGGCCGTTTCTCGATCTATGATCGATGCGGCCGTGGAGAAGGAATTCGTAGCCGCACTACAGAGAGAGGAGACGGAGAGACAGCGGACTGCTGCTGAAGCAGAGGGTGTGGCCGATGAGCTGATCACGAAGGTCACTGATCAACTCATCCGACAGTGCGTGGAACAAGTCAAGCAGCAAGTCTGCATGGAGGAAGGTCTACCGCCCGCCGTGCTGGAGGAGCTGCTGAAGGACTACCACGCGTTATGACCACGCCCTCCGCTTCAGCAGCAAGGTCCCTGCGACCCTCTCTACTAAACGGTCCTTTTAAGGACCAACCACTGATCACAAAAGTTGAAAATCAATCTCAATATAATATACGCATCAGAAAAACCCCTAATAGGCTCTACACTGAAACCCTGTTGAGTAGGTAGATCGGGTTGGGTTGTTTTTTTTTAGGAAGGGCAATCAGGTCATCGTGTGGAGGTCATCAGGTGTCCTGTGTGCTGTCTGCCTGTCTGTCTGTCTGTCTGTGTCTGTCTGTGTCTGTCTGTGTCTGTCTGTGTCTGTCTGTGTGTGACTTGGTGAAACCAGCAAACTGGGGACGTTCATGGGAACACACACCTACAAACTGGGGACATCTTCCGAACTGGGGACCCCTCACTTTGCATGACCTTGAGAAATGGGGAGCAATGGGCCCGGATATCACCAATGACCTTGGAAAATGATTATAAACACAATTTCTTGGGTGTCAACAAAATGTCCCCAAATTGGTCTGGACGTACTTGTGCTGTGTGTGAAGAATCGAATCTAAATTTCTTTAATTTTAAGCTGTGTGTAAAAGTCCCCAATTTGTTTTGCACACAGAAATGTCTGTGTGTCCCCGGTTCGTCCAGTGATGAGGGTGTATTGTCTAATTAGATAAATTAGCATTTCTGACCTCATAGGAATTAATCCAATGTATCTAGTATAAAAACTGTCATAAATTAGAGTCAAACATTGAATGTATGTTTGGGCAAACTGGAGACTATCCCCGGTTCATCCAGTGATGTGGCTGTATTGTCTAATTGGCTAAATTAGCATTGTCCGACCGCCAGGCCCTATGCCCTTTCTATGCCACAATGGACTTTAAAATGTTAATTTTAGTCCTAGCCCATACTTCCTATGACTTATGGGCCCAACTTAGACTGAACTACACCAGCCTGAGAGTGCCATATGAACACTCAGTACCTTGCTTAGTCACACTTAGTACCACACGGAACACAGTATACTGACCAATTACCCTTAAAATGCACTCCTGCACAAATTCTAGAATTTAATTCTAAATCCCAAATCTCGGATCAGTATCTCTTTTCATGGCTATTTTGAAACTAATATCTCAAATATGGCCTAAATATTTAAGTGTTCAACTAAATCACATTATCAGAAATAATTATAAGGAACTTGTCAAACTAATTATTTCTAATTCAATTCACACCTGATGAGACATTCAAGTCGAAACCACTTTATCTGTACCTTTCATGTGACACAATTGTGTGTCAAATTAAAAGCCCCAACCCAATTCAATTGGGGCCCCATGCATCAACTTTTTTCCTAAGTGCTAAACATCTGCTACAAGATTGTTTCCATATAAGGACTTTATCTAACACTCTGCTGTGAGAGTGTGTCCTACTGCATTTGGGAAGTGATGTCATAGACTAGATCCCTGCCCTCTGATTGGCCTAGGGATTAGGTAACCAAGGTACCCAACAGCATAGTGAGCCTTGTCAACAGGCATTCAGTGGTTGTGAAAAGTAGGAGTAAGAAGTGTAATCCGTTTCTCTCTAAATTAGCATTTTTGCCCTCTCAGTAATTAATCCTGTGTATCTAGTATAAAAAGCTGTCATAAATTAGAGCCAAACATTGAATGTGTGTGTGGGCAAGCTGAGGAATTTCCTTGATCAAACCTCTGTGTCTACAAAGTGAGGACATGCCTACACAGTGTGTGTATGCAAATAGACGACGACAGGACTTCATCTAAGAAATGCAGAGAGTGTATGGAAGCTGAGCCCTTGATTTTTATTGGATATCACTACAAGTAGAGCCGTTCAACAGGTAAGAAAGACAATGTGCCACCATCATATAAGAAATACGAAGGAAACTTTATAATTCCATCCACAATACAAGAATCAACATTATCAGGCAGTAGCATAGGCTCGGGCTGTGTGATGGTGAATGCAGTGTGTGTATGCAAACTGGGGACTTGGGTTGAGGTATGAGACATACAGTGTGTGTATGCAAACTGAGGACTTGGGTTGAGGTATGGGACATACAGTGTGTGTATGCAAATTGAGGACTTGGGCTGAGGTACGGGACATACAGTGTGTGTATGCAAACTGAGGACTTGGGTTGAGGTATGGGACATACAGTGTGTGTATGCAAATTGAGGACTTGGGCTGAGGTATGGGACATACAGTGTGTGTATGCAAACTGAGGACTTGGGTTGAGGTATGTTGGAAACAGTGTGTGTATGCAAACTGGGGACTTGGGCTGAGGTATGGGACATCACCATCATCACCATAACCATGGACACATTTTCTTCATTTATTGGCTAGAATTGATGCATCTCTCCTGAATAGACTGCAGATCAATTAGAAAGGTCCATAACATTACGCATCACCATACAGACCCAAAATCATCACCATACAGACGCATTTTCTTCATTTAGTAGGCTAGAATTGATGCATCTCTCCTGCATAGACTGCAGATTAATTGGAAAGGTCCATAACATTATGCATCACCATACGGACCCAAAATCATCACCATACGGACACTTTTCTTCATTCAGTAGGCTGTAAATGATGCATCTCTCCTGCATAGACTGCAGATCAATTGGAAAGGTCCATAACATTACGCATCACCATACGGACCCAAAATCATCACCATACGGACACATTTTCTTCATTTAGTAGGCTGGTATTGATGCATCTCTCCTGCATAGACTGCAGATCAATTAGACAGGTCCATAACATTATGCATCACCATACGGATCCTATTTTTAAATCATTACCACGCAGACACATTTACTTCATTTAGTAGGCTGGAAATGATGCATCTCTCCTGCAAACCCTGTGAACCAGCTGTTTGACCTGAAACACATCATGCATCACCATACAGACCCAAAAGTATCACCATACGGACACTTTTCTTCATTTAGTAGGCTGGTATTGATGCATCTCTCCTGCATAGACTGCAGATCAATTAGACAGGTCCATAACATTATGCATCACCATACGGATCCTAAATCATTACCACGCAGACACATTTACTTCATTTAGTAGGCTGGAAATGATGCATCTCTCCTGCAAACCCTGTGAACCAGCTGTTTGACCTGAAACACATCATGCATCACCATACAGACCCAAAAGTATCACCATACGGAAGCATTTCTCCTCTTTACTATAGCTTAGAAAACATTCCTTTGTAGACTGTGGATTGGTAGAACATGTCCAATAAATCATGCATCACCATACGGACCCAAATTTATCACCATACAGAAACATTTCTGAAGCCACCATAGTGCCTCTATCACAATGATGTTTGACCTGAAGCCCCCATAGAGCCTCTTTCACAATGAGGTTTGACCATGAAGCCGCTATAGGGCCTCTATCACAATGATGTTTGCCCGGCAACCCCCATAGTGCCTCTATTGCAATGATGTTTCACCTGAAGCTCCCACGATGCCTCTAGCTCAATGATGTTGGACCTGAAGCTCCTATGTGCGAGTCCTATCACAGGCATGCTACAGGTGCACCTACAGGTGATATGAGGCATGACACATATAAGTGGTGTGTGCAGTGCTGCAAAAGCAACGTCTACTAGCTGGAGCATAGCACCATTTACTAGTAGCTGCAACTGCAGTGCTGCAGAAGCACTGACTGAAAAATGCAGCAAATGCAGGCTTACTAGCTGGTGCACATTAAGGGATTACAAGCTGTATTTTGGCATATTTGAGCATTCTGTAGTTCTCTCAAAAACTGTTTTAAACCTATGATCTTTTTGATTCTTGCTATTTGCTTTATCATCTCTGGGGAATCCAAGCCATTCGTCTCTGCCTTGAAGTCCCTTTATTTGGCAGCCTTCTCAACTTGGGAGAAAATGAGTAGAATTTTACCCAGATTAAACGATTTCTTCAGGCAAAATTCATTAAAAATGTCATATGCAAACTGAGGACTGAGGCTTAGGTATGGTACAGTGTGTGTATCCAAAGTAGGGACTTGGGCTGAGGTATGGCATCCAGATGTCTAGGGCTCCAAGTCATTTGTCACAAAGAATTGATTTTATAAATACACTGTATTAGGACCGAGTTATTGAATACAATCTGGGGGGGGGGGGGCTTGTTGTATATAGGGGAGTCGTAATAGAAAATAGTCGCTCGATGGGGGGGGACAAAACTAGTAAAGCCTCCATGCTGGGGTCATGATTAAATATGGTCCATTTAGATACTCGCGACCACGCATGATTCCACAAGCGCATCCATTTTTTTTGCAGGTCATTTTTCTAAATCCGAAGGTAGTGGGGGGAGGGGGTCAAAATAACTTTCGCCTAATTGATAAGGCTGGGTCGGAAAAAAAATTGCAGTTTTGGGAAAATCCCCTACCCCCTAGCTAGTAAGAAATGACTCGGCCCTTAGATATGCCACTCCATGGTCAAGGAAAGATATGAAATCTTCAATTTTAAAAATAATCAAATTTCATGATGAGGATTTCTTTTCAGGCGATTTTGGCGAGAAAAGGGATACATTTCCCCTCTCAAACTCCCCATCTCCCCCTCCCCCACCGTAACTGATAAATCAACTCTCCCTAAAAGGGGTCCAATTTTGGCGAATTTATAGTATCCTGTAGGGGGCCATTTTTGGCCAAATTATAGGTAGGTGTCCCACTAAAAGGGGGTTAGGGGGTTATCCCTTTAAAAGGGGGTTGTTTGGTGGGTTTTTCTCCAGTACAGGTAAAAGGGGTCCACATTCAGGGTGATGTATGCACATGGTATCCATAAATGTGAGAGTGCCCCCCCCCTTGTGTCTGCAGCTCTCTCACTCCACCTTTAAACTGCTGCAGAGGGGGGGGGGTAGATGGAGGGGGTTCAATTTCCCTAAATTCGACACTGCAACACAGCCTTTTCTTAGAATGGACACGGCGACATGGCCATTTCTTAAAATCGACATGACGTGAAGCTTAGGGACATTGGGACATTGCTGAGGTTTAGGTAAGGCCAAATATAAAAAAAGGTGTGTTTCAGGTTACCCGACCCTACCGAGCAAAACAGGGCCGACCCTAGAATTTTTATGCAATTTTGAAAAAATATTCATATTTTAGGTCATTTTGGGGCTATTTAAGGGTCAATTTGATAGTTCACCAGTCGAGGTGGTCGTCGGCGAGTCGGCATTGAAGTTCGTGAGTCAATTTCTGGGTACTTTTCAGACCAAAGTAAAAAAAAATATCAAAAAAAAAATCCAACCTACCTACCCTAGATTTTCAGACCATGTAACCTGAAACACACCTTCTTTTTTTTTTTTGCCTAATGAGAAGCACAGAGCGCTGGTACATGTATGTACCATATCACACAGCATAGGCCTATACACTGTAGGAACACTGGGCCTCAAATCTATAGCCAATCAAAGATGGCAGATGGTGAGCAAACAATGCTTAACAGATTTTGTCCATTTGTAATGTAATTACTTGATATTCTTACATGGTAGTTGGTAGAATCTTAGTTTGTGTATATGTGGTCATTTAGGCAATTGCTAACCTCTTAAATCAATGCAATAATAGAGAAATCAGCCTGAAATAAACATTGAAGACAAGGCTAACTCTCTTGATGCGACTAGGCTAACTCAGTATGTAGTTAGCCTAGTCATCCATATCATCAAAACATTATTTCCTGCTCCTACAGACCATTATATTCAAAAACCATTAAAGCACTACATAATACATGGCCATACCCACCAACAAATAACTTTACAATGTTCAACTCCCTATAAATACTGTGTGCAGCTGGACCTCTGACAACCCTAACCCTTGTTAGGGCGATTTTGATGCCAAAAATTTACCCTTTTTAGGACATTTTCGGTCAAAAGTGCCTAGGTTTCGGTTTAAAAGCGATAAAATAGCCAAAAAGTTACCCTTGTTAGGGCATTTTCGGCCAAAAAGGCCTAGGTTTTGGAAAAAAGCAATATCATGGACCATGTTTGTGTAAATCTGATGGAAAAGTTACCCTCTTGCGGAGGATTTTGTCGAAAACTGCAATATTTTTGGTGAAAACTGGCAAATATTGGTGAATAGCCAGACATTTTTGTGAAAAAAAGACCCTTGTTAGTGCGATTTTCAAGAAAGTGCACCCTTGTTAGGGCGGTTTTTCCTTGAAAAGTGGACCCTTGTTAGGGCGATTTTGTAGAAAAAGTAGCCTTCCCAGCCACACACATGCGTATACAAAATACTGTAAACGTATAAATTTTTGCGCAGCAAAATTTTTGCGCATCTACCATAGAAAGACATGTTCGCGCAATCATATATTCACGCACCTGTAAGCATCACATCTTTAGCTACATTTACATCTACATTACGGTTTGTAAATCAGACAATTATTAACGATATTAGAGCCCAAAAGGTTTAATCATATGTATATCTATGGCCTGTAATGTACAAGGGAGGGGGTTTCGGGGGAACCAATATGGTCAGTAATACTACACTGTGCCCACTACTCTGATACCCTACCGTGAACAGTCCCCTCCCTCCCCATATGTATTTCCCTTTATTCCTAAATGTTCAATGTACATATACCAGGTATATGCAAACCCAAAGTCTAGTAGTTAATTAAAAAATTAAAGGAAATACCACCAAGGTAATATCACCAAGGGAGGAAAAAAAACAAAAAACACCTTTATTCATGCTACTTCACCGATAAACATCCCTGATTATTGAATCATCCATTAGCATTATAGATATGAGTAGCAATATATTGTGCTACATATCATTGGAAAGCTAATTTCCAGGGCATCATTTTCGCGCACATGGTAATTTGCGCACCTAAGTATGTGCGCGAAAAACGTGAAAATATGTACTGAGCGAAAATTAATACGTTTACAGTATACTAAGTCCCCCCCCTCCCCCGGGCTTTAGCCATAGACTGACCCAGACTGGGTACCGGGGTAAGCGGGCCGCAGCTCGAACGTTAGACGCCTGAGACGCTACCTCAGGTACACAAGCCACAGTCTACCTCAGGTACACAGGATATAATCAGCCAATCAGAATCGACCTGCTGCTGCAGCAGATGCATGTGTTGTGTCTCTTAGTGGTTGGGTTTGGTTGGCTGCTGTGTACCTGTGGTACAGTAGGCTTCTGTACCCCAGGTACACAGTGGCTATCCTTCTGTACCCCAGGTACACATCCTTCTGTACCCTAGGTACACAGCATGTCATATACTAGAGCATTCCTTGCAATTAAAATTCTAGAAGAGAAAAAACATGTGTAGTAAGCATAATAGCCCTAGGAGTGTGGATGTGTACCTGTGGTACAGTAGAGATGTGTACCTTAGGTACAGTAGAGTTAGAATGTGTACCTCAGGTACACATAGGATGATCACTGTGTACGTGTGGTACAGTAGCGAGCATGCCCACTGTGTACCTGAGGTACAGAATGAATACTTGAGTTGTGGTTTCTGTAACTTAGTGTAATTACTCAATTAGGCCCACTAGTAGTCTACTGTACCTCAGGTACACAGCACAGCCAAACAAACCCAACATAGCAGATGCATCTGCTGCTGCAGCAGCAGGTGAATCCTGATTGGCTGATATTTCATTGTGTACCTGAGGTAGACTGTGGCTTGTGTACCTGGGGTAACGTCTCAGGCGTCTAACGGTCCAGCTGCAACCGGCCCTGGGTACCAGCATATACCGTAAAACCTTGCATATAAGCCGCAGTTAGTATGTGAATCAGATCGGCGGTGTGGCTTGTAGGATCGGCCCGGGTCAGGGTGCGGCTTATACAAGAATTTTTGCTACTATGGTACAGTACTGAAAGTCACCATAATCAGATCTCTGGTGCGGCTTATAGGATCGGCCGAAAGTCGGTCCATTTGAATACTAGATAGATGTACTATGCGCCATGCGCTTTCTTCTTTTTTTTTGGCTTCGCAGGAAGTGGGGGGGGGGTCAAGATCACTTTTGAAAATTGATGGGGCAATTGTAAAAAGGTGTACAGGTCTAGAAAAATTGCTGCCCTAATCATTAGGCCTGCACATTAAATCACAGGGATATAAGTGGGACTGCAGATGGGTCAAAAACGACCTGGCAACCTGGGCTGTTTTGGAGGGGACTTTCGATCTAACGCAGTAATATAAGAGACCTGACTTTTGGAAAAATTGAACTATAGGTTAAGGGGTCCAAAAAAGCAACTTTGCGACCTGGACCTTAATTTCGGCGACTTTCCGACCTCAAGGGGGACCCCTCTGCACCCCCATAACTATTCTTTTAAGCCCCTGGAGGGTTTTTTCCTCATTGGTATATGGCCCCGTATGCTGCATATGGGGGTCCATATGCTACATACGGGGAAAAAGTGTTTTTCCTCATCCTATATGGGAATTATGTCACCAATACGGATCTCAATATGCGCACACGGAATTCCGTATGCACATACGGAAAAAAGTGTTTTTCCTCATTGGATATGGGAAATATTTTCCGTATATGGTCTGTATATGACCTCTCAATTCCTGAGGTATTAGAGCAGCATAAATTTTTAAAAAGTGCTCCATCCCAGGTAGAAAAGAAAACATGATAAATATTATGATTTATCACGTTGGATTAATAATTTTGCGGAAATCATGATTTTAAAAGTATGATATAATGAAAATTAACATGATATATCATGATTATGATCATGATTAACCATAGTATTAATGATTCACCACAGGAACTTCCGCAAAATATATCATAATTCATCATACTTTATCATGATCTATTATGCTTTATCATGATATATAATATGATTTAATCATGGTTTATTATGATGTAATCATGATGAATATCATGATGAAACATGTTTTAAAATCATGAATTCCATGGAAAAACTATGATTTATATAGCATGATATTTATCATGATTTATAATACTTTAGGGTGAAATATGTATCATTATTTGATTGCGATGAATATCATGATATATCATGTTTTCAAAATCATGATTTCCGTGAAAAAACTATGATTTATTTAACATGATATGGCTCACTCTCACCAAATCAGTGCAACTAAAATGTGGCCATACATGATCGGTGGCCTTACATGATCGGCGGCCGTACATGATCGGAAAACTACAATATCCCCCTAAGGCCCCATTTACTCCACTATTTAACTTATCCAACTATACCTACTGGCAGTAATGTAGTCTTGGGGAGTTTATCAGGAAAAAATAACTCCCTAAATATTTATAGGGGCCAAAGGGGGGGGGATCAATGTACAACCCATTTCGATCATGTACGTCACATGACGTACATGATCGGTTTGGAATGTCATGTAAAATGTCAAGACACACATCATATGTACACCTTGGTAAGATTTATTTATGTTTTAACATGGTCAGAAAGGGTAGGGCAGTCAATAACTCCCGATCATGTACGTCACCGATCATGTACGTTACCGATCATGTACGTCACCGATCATGTACGGCCGCCGATCATGTAAGGCCAAATAATAAATCATGATTTATTTAAGGTGGATCCCTACCTCTTGAATATGGACACACTGCGCAGGTATCTGCGCATATAGCTTAAATGTATCAGAATTAGCTGATATTACATAATCAGATACATATATATGCAGACTAAGCCATGTTAAAAAATTGGGGTATTCCGAGCAAAATTGGGCGTTTTTTGGGACTTTGAATATTTTATATATTTGTAGCCAGTGATGTTTGCAATTTAGAATATTGAAACTATTTACCAATAAATCATTATCTAGAATGATGTAGATCTCATTAAGTTTCTTAGAATAACCAAGAGTATAAATTGTAGCCATTTTCTACTCTGAATCTGGCCATTTTACACTTTATTTTTAGCTTTAAATGTAAGATTTAGACCGATTTTGCTATATTTTTTAACTTCAAAGGTCAAAAAACCTAAAAATATGCCCGGGACCCCCTATCAAAATCACTTTCATATGTTAGCATATGATCTAAACTAATTTCTCAGAGAGTTAAAAAAAATTCTGTTAATTTCGAATACCATTTCTAGCCAATAAGGCTACAAAATAATGGCAATTTATTCCTATTCCTTCCCAAAACATCATATTTTTACCCAGAATGCCATGGCATACAACTTTAAAATCAATTTTGCAGCAAAGTGGAACATACAGGTGTTTCAAGTGTGAAGTTTTACATTTCTGTGAATAATGGTTGATATTCAAAAAAAAATATTGAAGTTTGCACACTTTTTTCTCATTTTTAGAGAAAAATTTAAATACTTTAATTTTTCAAAATTCTGTATCTAAAAAAGTAGGTCGGGACCCCCTATTTTTCTTTTCATTTTTCGATTCTATATGATTCGGCCTGTCTGTAGAAAAAAATTAGAAACATTCTGTTAATTTTGATCAAAGGGTAGCGACCCACCTTAACATGATATTCATCATGATTTATCACGCTTTGTCATGATATATGTATTATGATTTAATTGTGATAAATATCATGATATATCACGTTTTAAAAATCATGATTTCTGTGAAAAACTATGATCAAATTAACATGATATCCATCATGATTTATTCTATTCTATTCTATTCAGGGAGTTTAGGATTACATCATTTGAAGATACCATAAAACCTCGCGTAGAAGCCGCGGCTTGTACGCGAATCAGAGCCAGCTTTCTTTTGATACCAAACATGCCTATATTGGGTGCGGCTCATACGAGAGTTTTTAAAAGTATAATACAGTACTAAATTAACAATTTTCATATACCCTATTAGGCTTATAGGATTTCCCAAAGTTAGGGGTGCGGCTAATACGCGAGTTAGGCTTATACGCGAGGTTTTACGGTAATTATCAAACTTAATGCTCGATAGTCTGGCAGATCTTCAGTAGGTAGCTGCAGGCAGGAGGCAGGCAGGAGGTAGGCAGGTGCAGGCAGGAGGTGTGTTCCCATGGTCAGACAGCAGTGGACTGAGGAGCTCACACTGCACCCACATTATGTAGGGGTGCAGTGCCGGTCATGTGACCAGAGCGAGACTTGCTTCTGATTGGCTGAGGGTTCAGTATTGCATTGACCATCATGGAGTGTACATGGAGGACACTTGTAGTCGGCCCTGGGGCTTGTAGGGCCTGGTAATATGCACTGGGGTGGCTTGTACTAAGTTGTAGCCGGCCCTGAGGCAGGTAGAGCCTGGTGGGACGCACAGGGGTGGCTTGTAGCCGGCCCTGGGGCAGGTAGAGCCGGGTGGGACGCACTGGGGTGGCTGGTAGCCGGCCCTGGGGCAGGTAGAGCCGGGTAGGACGCACTTGTTTGGCTGGTAGCCGGAATGTCAAAGGTAAAGATCCCGTGACTCTGTATCCGGCCTACAAACTCTGTTCCCGGCCCCATTGCCTCTTCTTAGGTAGCTACTTGGGTTACCATAACTAGTATTTAGAGAAACACAGATGAGTAGAGTTGATTCCAGTTTTATTATCCACAGGTAATATTGCAGGAGATGTACAATCATGAGACCTTTATCAGCCTCTCCAGTGTATATGTATGTATGGTAAGACATTGCTCCTAGGTCCTAGTGGGTGCAGTGTGTGTCACCTCACCTAGGCCCAGAGAGGGGGTAGGGCAGCAGCACTACCCATCTCTCCTGTCTCCATGTAGAATACTACATGTAGCAGAGCCTCCAGCCACTGCTGGAGTAAGGATGATGTCTGATGGTCTCAGAGGGGAGTATATACCCCTGCAGGCTGGTATGGAGCAACCCATACAGGGGTTGTGACATACCTGTGCCTGCCGGGTGTGTGTGGCAATCCCCACACCGAGGGGTGAAACCCAGCCTACCCACAATAGGTGTGAGGTTAGGCAGGGTCACCCAGTGCACATTAGGGGTATGATTTCTTAACAATGAAAGGTAAGGTTTCAGTGCATCCAGCAGCACCCTGACACTCTGTACCCCGCCGATTTGGACGGAATTCATTACCCGTCACCTCCCACAGCTTCCCAGGGGCGGGGTAGGCCGGCTACATGAGCCCTACACCTGCCACAGTCACCCACCACCTGCCACAGGTTCCTAGGGGACATGGGCGACACAGCGACATGGCCCTTCTAAAAATCGACACGGGCAACACGGCCTTTTTAAAAATCAACAGACACAGTCATCTTTTTAAAGCCTTAGTACATTCTAATATATATAAAAATCGACCAAGCGACACAGCCCTCTTGCTAAAAATCAACACGGTGACATGGTCAAAAGTGTGAGACCCCATGTAGAGGGACACGGAAGCCCTTCATCTGCCACAGTCGCCCACCACCTCCCACAGCTTCCTATGGGTGGGGTACGCTTGGTGGGGAAACCCTACACTTGCTACAGTCACGCACCACCTCCCACAGATCACAATAAAACATGATGTATTACGATTAACCATGGCCATGAAAAATCATGTGGGTGAGATTATACTAAATCATGATATATTATGATTAATCATGGTCAGGTAAAATCATGATAAATCATGTTTTATCTCTCAACAGATAGAATCATGGGTAAACCATAATATATATCATGATCAATCACGGTCAGGTAAAATCATGATAAATCATGTTTCGCCTATCAAGAGGTTAGATAATAACAATGTCATGATTAGTCATGGTCGGAGAGGGGAAGTCAGGTGAGGGAGAGGGGATGTCAGGGAAGGGAGAGGGGACGTCAGGGAAGGGAGAGGGGATGTCAGGGAAGGGAGAGGTGATAAGTTGCAAGGTAGGTAACACAAGAGAGGTTTCTCCCCTGTGTGGGTATCAGGGTGTGTGTATGTTTAGTTGAAGTCATGGGTACATTATATTCATGTTGTATAGGCTTACCACTGGCAAGGGAGTAACACTTCTACGATGGCTCGTTGGGTTGATATCTTTTGCCTGTCTAGATGCATGGACTGTAGATTGGTTTTGTGGGAATGTGAAGGACAACACCATGTTCCTGCTTATCGACCTAACCAGCTATCATAGGTATATGAGTCAAAGCTATCATTGTTACATTGGTCATTCCACAAAGGAGACATATCCCGTTTATTTTATCCTGGTGTACAGAAAGAACTCTCCATTCCCCGACCTCCCTTCTCCATTCCGTGACCTCCCTTCTCTATTCCTGGCCTCCCTTCTCCATTCCCCGACCTCCCTGCTCCATTCCCCACCCTGGAGTCGGGAAAAACATAGATGTGTTATGATATAGTAGTAAAACTAATTATAATAGATGCTAGGAGAATGCATTTTTTTGGAATAAAGTTGATAGAAGTTGAACTATTTATGTGTTTGTTTAAGTGCTTATGATAAATGAATAATGGGTCAAGGTTTATGCCGTAAATTCCCACGTATAACCCGCAACTCGTGTATAACCTGCACCCTGACTTTGAGAGAGTCATATAACCCGCCTCCGGGGTCTGAAAATCGCCGATTTAGTACTATACTATAGTTATAAAAACCCTCATATTACCTGCACCTAGACTTTGAGAGAATGATATAACCCGCACTGGAGGTTTGGTTAGCACATACGCAGGAATTTAAGGTGATTAACATTGGATCAACGTCAGAAAACATTATTTCTAAGCTCTAAATATGATTGGCTAGAAGTTGGTACGTGAGAATGTGATGTTGGTGCAACGTTGGCCCACCATTCATTTGCAAACACACACTGTGTGGCAATGTCCCCAGTTTGCATACACACGCCATACCTAAGACCAAGTCCTCTCTTTGCAAACACACACTGTGTGGCAATGTCCCCAGTTTGCATACACACGCCATACCTACGACCAAGTCCTCTCTTTGCAGACACACACTGTGTGGCAATGTCCCCAGTTTGCATACACACGCCATACCTAAGACCAAGTCCTCTCTTTGCAGACACACACTGTGTGGCAATGTCCCCAGTTTGCATACACGCACCATACCTAAGACCAAGTCCTCTCTTTGCAGACACACACTGTGTGGCAATGTCCCCAGTTTGCATACACACGCCATACCTAAGACCAAGTCCTCTCTTTGCAGACACACACTGTGTGGCAATGTCCCCAGTTCGAATACACACGCCATACCTAAGACCAAGTCCTCTCTTTGCAGACACACACTGTGTGGCAATGTCCCCAGTTTGCATACACACGCCATACCTAAGACCAAGTCCTCTCTTTGCAAACACACACTGTGTGGCAATGTCCCCAGTTTGCATACACACGCCATACCTACGACCAAGTCCTCTCTTTGCAGACACACACTGTGTGGCAATGTCCCCAGTTTGCATACACACGCCATACCTAAGACCAAGTCCTCTCTTTGCAGACACACACTGTGTGGCAATGTCCCCAGTTTGCATACACACGCCATACCTACGACCACGTCCTCTCTTTGCAGACACACACTGTGTGGCAATGTCCCCAGTTTGCATACACACACCATACCTAAGACCAAGTCCTCTCTTTGCAGACACACACTGTGTGGCAATGTCCCCAGTTCGAATACACACGCCATACCTAAGACCAAGTCCTCTCTTTGCAGACACACACTGTGTGGCAATGTCCCCAGTTCGCATACACACGCCATACCTAAGACCAAGTCCTCTCTTTGCAGACACACACTGTGTGGCAATGTCCCCAGTTTGCATACACATGCCATACCTCTGACCAAGTCCTCTCTTTGCAGACACACACTGTGTGGCAATGTCCACAGTTTGCATACACACGCCATACCTAAGACCAAGTCCTCTCTTTGCAGACACACACTGTGTGGCAATGTCCCCAGTTTGCATACACACGCCATACCTAAGACCAAGTCCTCTCTTTGCAGACACACACTGTGTGGCAATGTCCACAGTTTGCATACACACGCCATACCTAAGACCAAGTCCTCTCTTTGCAGACACACACTGTGTGGCAATGTCCCCAGTTTGCATACACACGCCATACCTAAGACCAAGTCCTCTCTTTGCAGACACACACTGTGTGGCAATGTCCCCAGTTTGCATACACACGCCATACCTAAGACCAAGTCCTCTCTTTGCAGACACACACTGTGTGGCAATGTCCCCAGTTTGCATACACACGCCATACCTACGACCAAGTCCTCTCTTTGCAGACACACACTGTGTGGCAATGTCCCCAGTTTGCATACACACGCCATACCTTAGACCAAGTCCTCTCTTTGCAGACACACACTGTGTGGCAATGTCCCCAGTTTGCATACACACACTGTGCAATTTCAGACCAAGTTCTCATTTTGCATACACACAGTTTGAGTTCTGATTTATTAGAGACCACACCTAGGTTATAATGTATTGCCCCTATTAAACTCATTATTATTCATAAATTGACTGATCACTTTTATGATTAGGAGCAGAAAAGTAGATATTAGATCTATAAATATTTGAATTCCACAAACATGTCCTCACTTTGGTTACGAAACACTTGCCATGTCCTCAGTTTGGATGCATTGTACTGCTCTACTTTGGAGCACCACAGGCCAGCTCAATATTTTTCAATATAATAATTTCCTGTTTAATGGGAGTTAGAATTATGCCGTGCCCTAAATCGAACCCAAATTAAGTGAAAGTTGGGTTAATTTGTGAAGGTCCCCACTTTGTAGGAATGTGCAACAGTGTCCCCGATTTGCTGGTAACACCTGTATGTGTGTGTGTGTGTGTGGGTGTGTGTGTGTGTGTGTGACTTGGTGAAACCAGCAAACTGGGGACGTTCATGGGAACACACACCTACAAACTGGGGACATCTTCCGAACCGGGGACCCCTCACTTTGCATGACCTTGAGAAATGGGGAGCAATGGGCCCGGATATCACCAATGACCTTGGAAAATGATTATAAACACAATTTCTTGGGTGTCAACAAAATGTCCCCAAATTGGTCCGGACGTACTTGTGCTGTGTGTGAAGAATCGATTCTAAATTTCTTTAATTTTAAGCTGTGTGTAAAAGTCCCCTATTTGTTTTGCACACAGAAATGTCTGTGTGTCCCCAGTTCGTCCAGTGATGTGGGTGTCTTGTCTAATTAGATAAATTAGCATTTCTGACCTCATAGGAATTAATCCAGTGTATCTAGTATAAAAACTGTCATAAATTAGAGTCCAACATTGAATGTATGTTTGGGCAAACTGGAGACTATCCCTGGTTCCTCCAGTGATGTGGCTGTATTGTCTAATTAGCTAAATTAGCAGTTTTGCCCTCTTAGTAATTAATCCTGTGTATCTAGTACAAAAAGCTGTCATAATTTAGAGCCAAACATTGAATGTGTGTGTGGGCAAGCTGAGGAATATCCTTGATCAAACATGCCTACACAGTGTGTGTATGCAAATAGACGACGACAGGACTTAATCTAAGAAATGCAGAGAGTGTATGGAAGCTGAGTCTTTGATTTTTATTGGATATCACTACAAGTAGAACCGTTCAACAGGTAACAAAGACAATATGCCACCACCATATAAGAAATACGAAGGAAACTTTATAATTCCATCCACAATACAAGAATCAACAGTATCAGGCAGTAACATAGGCTCAGGCTGTGTGATGGTGAATGCAGTGTGTGTATGCAAACTGGGGACTTGGGCTGAGGTATGGGACATACAATGTGTGTATGCAAACTGAGGACTTGGGTTGAGGTATGTTGGAAACAGTGTGTGTATGCAAACTGAGGACTTGGGCTGAGGTATGGGACATACAGCGTGTGTATGCAAACTGAGGACTTGGGTTGAGGTATGGGACATACAGTGTGTGTATGCAAACTGAGGACTTGGGCTGAGGTATGGGACATACAATGTGTGTATGCAAACTGAGGACTTGGGTTGAAGTATGTTGGAAACAGTGTGTGTATGCAAACTGAGGACTTGGGCTGAGGTATGGGACATACAGTGTGTGTATGCAAACTGAGGACTTGGGTTGAGGTATGGGACATACAGTGTGTGTATGCAAACTGAGGACTTGGGCTGAGGTATGGGACATACAATGTGTGTATGCAAACTGAGGACTTGGGTTGAGGTATGTTGGAAACAGTGTGTGTATGCAAACTGAGGACTTGGGCTGAGGTATGGGACATCACCATCATCGCCATAAAGTTCTATGGACACATTTTCTTCATTTATTAGGCTAGAATTGATGCATCTCTCCTGCATAGACTGCAGATCAATTAGAAAGGTCCATAACATTATGCATCACCATACGGACCCAAAATCATCACCATACGGACACATTTTCTTCATTTAGTAGGCTGGTATTGATGCATCTCTCTTGCATAGACTGCAGATCAATTAGAAAGTTCCATAACATTATGCATCACCATGCGGACCCAAAATCATCACCATACGGACACATTTTCTTCATTTAGTAGGCTAGAATTGATGCATCTCTCCTGCATAGACTGCAGATCAATTAGAAACGTCCATAACATTAAGCATCACCATACAGACCCAAAATCATCACCATACGAACACAATCATTTTCTTCATTTAGTAGGCTGGTATTAATGCATCTCTCCTGCATAGACTGCAGATCAATTAGAAAGGTCCATAACATTATGCATCACCATATGGACCCAAAATCATCACCATACGGACACATTTTCTTCATTTAGTAGGCTAGAATTGATGCATCTCTCCTGCATAGACTGCAGATCAATTAGAAAGGTCCATAATATAACATTAAGCATCACCATACGGACCCAAAATCATCACCATACAAACACATTTTCTTCATTTAGTAGGCTGTAAATGATGCATCTCTCCTGCATAGACTGCAGATCAATTAGAAAGGTCCATAACATTACGCATCACCATACAGACCCAAAATCATCACCATACGGACACTTTTCTTCATTTAGTAGGCTGGTATTTATGCATCTCTCCTGCATAGACTGCAGATCAACTAGACAGGTCCATAACATTACACATCACCATACGGATCCAAAATCATTACCACGCAGACACATTTTGCAAACCCTGTGAACCAGCTGTTTGACCTGAAACACATCATGCATCACCATACAGACCCAAAAGTATCACCATTCGGAAACATTTCTCCTCTTTACTAGCTTAGAAAACATTCCTTTGTAGACTGTGGATTGGTAGAACATGTCCAATAAATCATGCATCACCATACGGACCCAAATTCATCACCATACAGAAACATTTCTGAAGCCCCCATAGTGCCTCTATCACAGTGATGTTTGACCTGAAGCCCCCATAGAGCCTCTATCACAATGATGTTTGAACTGAAGCTGCTATAGTGCCTCTATCACAATGATGTTTGCCCCACAACCCCCATAGTGCCTCTATCGCAATGATGTTTCACCTGAAGCTCCCACGATGCCTCTAGCTCAATGATGTTGGACCTGAAGCTCCTATGTGCAAGTCCTATCACAGGCATGCTACAGGTGGACCTACAGGTGATATGAGGCATGGCACATATGTAGGGGCTAGGGTTATATGGGGTTTATATGACGGGTTCTGTTGGATGCTGTGTTGCGAACTCCGTCCGAACCCTTCAGCCTGACGGCAGGTGGCAGCACCTGCCCCGGGCTTGGGGTATGGACAGAGGTCGCTATAGGCTTCCGGTCTGCGTGTGCGCGCACAGGCTGGCTGCCTATATATAGCTGGCATCCGATGGGACTCGTCGGTCACTCTGGATCCATAATTGGACAGAGGCCCTGTGATCGTATCGGCTACAAGCCTACTGACCCGCTCCGAACTCTATAGGGAGTTCGCACTGATATAGCTTTGCCTGTCTAGGTTACTGAATAAACCTGTGATTCGCAACCTGTACACTTGATCCGAACTGTGTCGACTTTGGTTCTTAACTTAACAACATAACAATATTATAAAGGCCAAAGTATCGTTTATTACACTGGTGCCGTGACCAGTTCTGAGTGAAAATGCTATGCAGGCATTTTTGTTAGAAGCTCGCCAGAGCTTGCAGGACAGTAGGGCGGACTTTAGTAGTACCTCCTTCGCCTCTGCGGATAATGGAAGCCCGACAGCTGCCCATTATATGAGTTTCACGGACACTCCAAATCTACCAGGTGGACGCGGAGTAACGATAGAAATCCTTTGACCGACTGGGTAACTACTCAGCAAGAGAAATTGCAGAAGCAAGAAAAGTTATTGGAGGAGGAACGTCTGAATAAGGCGGCGATCCAAGAGGCAGCAGCCAAGAAGTATCATACTCCGATAAGCTTGGCCGAATGGCAAACCTGTCAAACAGAAAAGATGTTCCAGGAGCAAAAAGCTCTGGAAGACGAGAGACGGGAGTTGTTCCGACAGCAGGAGGCTGTCATAGAGCAACAAAAGAAACGTATGAATGAAAATGCTGTGATGGCCGAGGAGTTGGCCGAACAGGAAGCCGCAGTACTCAAGGCCCGAGCAGAAGGATTGAGAGCTGCCGGAGAGGCTGCAAAAGCTAAACTTGCGCAGGCCCAACAAGAACAAGAGGCGGAGAGACAAGCGAAAGAGCTTGAAAAAGAGAAGGCGGAGCATCAGTTGTTACTGGCTCTGTCACAGCAGTGTCAGTATATGACAGATGTGGAGAAGAATTGGTGGTTCAATCAGGGGATTGATCCAACCAAAGAAGTGGTAGCGTATGGCACGTACCAGGCGTATCTGGAGCGGCTGAAAGCTGCGATTACAACAGGGGGGTCTGCCGAACCAACAAGTCCGAAAAAGACTCCGAGGAGGTCAATCCTGAGTTCAGCAATGCAGGAGCTGTACGACACGAACCCTGCTATAGCTGGGATAGGATTGTTGTTGTTGTAATTATTTATTTATACTGAAAAAATACATAGGCTGGTAGCCCGTTGTAGGAATAATTCCAGTTTCATGTACATTATATCTTTGTTAGTTATGGGTTTGCAAGACCCCTAGGTGATCGTATCGATGGTGTTATACGATGGTGGGGGAAAAGAGAAATGATAAATACATATAGGAAAAAGATAAACATAATATAATAAAAAGACAATATGCTGCACAATGTGGGAGTAGAACAGGACGCTTCGTCGGCCATTTCTAAATGCCTATCGATCACCTCTAAAATTAGGGGATCAACCAATGCAGCCAGGCGGATAGCTAGTGAGCCTAGCCCATACTGGCAGAGGAATTCGTGGGAAGAATGGCTGGGAGCCGCTGTGGAAGATATCAACCTGAGTGGTTGGGATCAGAATGAAGCTATTCCTTACATCTGTAAGGGATTGCGACTGGGAGACGGCCTCATAGCGGTCGAACAGTGGAAGGAAGATTGCGGTCCGCAAGGTACCTTCAAGCAGTTGGTGGAAACATGCATCGTGCTGTTCGGAGGTTCCGCCCGGACGGATCCAATGGTCGCTTTTAAGAAGCGAGTGCAAAGCAAGAACGAAGCTCTGAGAGTATTCAGTCTTGCATTAATGCGACTCCTGAAGAAAGTACACCCTTTTTCAGGAATCCATGATGCCTTATTCTTTAAGGAACTGTTCTCTCAATTTGTCGCCGGATTGAGGGATCCTGACGTACAACAGACAGTGTATGACACGTGGAGGGCATAAAATTATGATAGAATACATAGTTTACGGTTTGTAAAAAAAATCTTGGGGTTCAAGATTAAAGTACCATAAGGGCGGATACGTCTTTGGATGACCTTTTTAAGGCCATAGAGATACAAGCCCTCAAAAAGTCCCTGCTGGGAGACCAGGTACCAACCCGATCGTCTGCCATTCAGGAATGTTCTCCGGATCACTCTGAAGGGGAAAGCAGTGAGGGGGAGGCAACAGCTTCCGCGGCCTAGTTTAAGAGGAATGATAAATCCTCTAAACCACCGTGGAAGAATAGGACACAGGAGGGGGTAGGTGATCCAACTCCGAAGAAGGAGTCCTCGGAGAAAAAGACTCCTGTGATGGATGCCGCATTCTTTATGGCATTGTTTGAGAAAATGAAGACTTCCATTCAGGGGGCTACCCAGCCTAACCGGAGGAAGATCAACCGGAAGACCGCCAAGTGCTATAGGTGCTTGGTCATTTTGCTTCGGAGTGCATGGCTCCGAGCCCGAAAGTTCCCAGTAAGGAGGGAAACTAGGTGGGGTGGTCCGAGCTGGCGAGCGGACGACCCCTGGTAATGAAGTATGCCAACATACCAGAGAGGTAGAGCCTAGTGGAGTTCTTAGGACAGAAAGAATACCAGGGGTGGCTTCGAGCTTGGGGAGTTCGGATGCTGGTCTGGTGGACATCTCAGTCCAACAGTTGCCCGGCAATGAGGCAGGGAGGCCCATTACGGAAGTAGACGAGAAAGTAATGGCTGTCACAGACACCGTTTGGGTAGGGAGTACCCAGCTTTCCCCTGATCATCCATGTTTCGACCATTTGAAGAAACATTCGTTAGATTTGGCTGCTCCGAAGGACTTTAAACGCTTCCCTGTAAACCCGTCTCCGCTGGGAGGGAGACGGTGGTATGTGTCTGTTACTGTGGCCGGTAGGGCAGGCGAGTTCTTAGTAGATACCGGAGCTAGCCACTCCTTTATCTCCTCAAACTTTTATGCTCTTATGCCAAGTAGTCGCGATGACTTCAAATTGAAGGTAAGCGCCTGCTCGGCCGATGGGTCAAGTATGCAGACGTATGGGCGCGCGTTCATACCACTCCGAATTGGAGGGAAGGAGTATGTGGCTTCTCTCACAATTGCGGATATTGCAGACGACGGTATACTGGGGTTGGACTTTGCGGCGTTATATGACGCGGTCCTGAATCCTATTACAGGGGTACTCCGGATAGAGCACCCGTACCGGACGGTAGAGCAGTGTGTGCTTCGGCAAGTTTCAACAGTGGCAACGGTGGTCCAAACTGTGAAAATTCCTCCCGGACAGACGTGTGACGTGCTGGTCCGAAGCAAGGGGCTTAGGAGAGAGGAAGAAGCAGTTGTGGAACCGGATATGGCCATGTTGGGGAGTATCTGTCTAGTGGGCATGGACACCCTGGTGGGTGATGGTGCTTGGACTGTGGTGCCGGTTTCTAACTCCGGGTTAGAAGCTAAGTATCTGAAAAAGGATACGGTGTTGGGGGAGGTGATCTCCAGCAAGGCAGTGATGCCTGCTGGTCATGTGAGCATGAAAGGGGACCCTTCGCCTACCAATCTGAGTGAGGGACTGGAGAAAATGATCTCCGAAACGGATCTTACGGACCCGGGGGATCTCAGTTCCTTGAGAAGGCTGGTGGAGAGGTATCAGGATGCGTGGCAAGTGGAGGGGGAGCCTTTGGGCCGAACTGACAAGGTGCTACATTCCATCAATACCGGGGATGCACAGCCATTTAAAATGCCTTACCGACGCTTGCCGTTGAGTAAGAAGAGAGTTGTTGAAGAACAAGTGAAAACCATGCTGGAACAGAAGGTGATCATGCCTAGCACTAGCCCCTGGTCTAGTCCGGTTCAGATGTTTTTTTAAGAAGGATGGGTCTATTCGGTTTTGTATCGACTATAGATGTCTGAACGGAGTAACCAAGAAAAATGCCTATCCTCTACCCCGAATTGATGAGACTCTGGACTCGTTGGGTGGGAACCAATGGTTCTGCACCCTGGATTTGCAGTCCAGATATTGGCAAATCGGAATGAAGGAGGAGGATAAGGAGAAGACGGCTTTTACGAGCCATATTGGACTGTATCAGTTCGAACTGATGCCTTTTGGGTTGTGCAACGCCCCGGCGACTTTTGAGGCCATGATGGAAACTCTCCTGAGTGATCTATTATGGCGCAAGTGCCTGGTCTACTTGGATGACATCATTGTTTTCAGCAAGACGTTTGAAGAGTGTGCGTTGAACCTCGGCGAGGTATTGGAGCGAATTCGGTCTAATGCGTTAACCCTGAAGCCGAAGAAATGTGAACTTTTTAGGAAGTCCATGGTTTATCTGGGCCGAATCATCTCCACCAGTGGTGTGGAGGCTGATCCGGCCAAATCGGAAACTGTGGAGACTTGGGAAGTTCCAAAAGGACCGAAGGACGTGAGGTCTTTCTTGGGGTTCTGTTCCTATTATAGGGACTTCAACCCCGGATTCTCGAGAGTGTCTCAACCTTTACAGAAGTTGAGTCATTGGACTCCGGGGAGGAAAAAGAACCTTTTCCCTGGGGGATGGAACAGAGCAATGCTTTCAAAGAGATTAAGGCATTGTTCCGGGACACCCCGTGCTGAGATACCCTACGGAGAAGGGGCATTTCATCCTTGACACTGATGCGAGCAATGAGAGCATCGGGGCCGCATTGTCCCAAATCCAGGGTGGAGTAGAGGTCCCGCTGGCGTTCGCAAGTAACAGTATGAACAAGGCGCACGAAAACTATTGCACTACCAAGCGTGAGTTGCTGGAGGTGGTAGTTCAGACACTTCTTGTACGGTGGTAATTTCACATTGCGGATGGATCATTCAGCGTTGAGGTGGCTCCTTAATTTGAAGGACACGGAGGGGATGATTGGTCGGTGGTTAAATCACCTAAGCAAGTTCGGGTTGGAGAACTCTCATATCCAACACCGAGCAGGCACGAAGCATGTAAATGCTGACTGTCTAAGTAGACGTCCGGTTCGCCGTTGTGTGCGTCCGGACTGTCGGGATTGTGGTGCTCACAATGCTGTGGTAGCGAGTGTGCGTTTGCCTTATGATGGGTTGTTGCAGAACCTATTGGATTGGTCCACCGACACTAAAAGGACGTACCAGATGGCCGACCCTACCATAGCATGACTGAGGGAGCTAGTTCCCACCGGGATCTGTCCAGTGAGGCCCGAAATATCATCGGAAAACAGAGAGATGCGACGCTTTCTAGCTCAGTTCCATGAACTAGAGATGCGGGATGCGCTATTGTGCAGGTGGAAGTCTTGTCCAGGAAAGCGGAGGGTATTGCAAATGGTAATCCCAGCTGCTATGCGGAAGGATATCCTGTACTACTGTCATGGCCATTCTACGAGCGGACATTTCAGAAAGAAGCGTTCGCTGGAAATGCTGAGTCTGCGTTATTATTGGCCGGGTATGTCTGGTGATCTCCTGAGATAAATCGAGACGTGTCCGGCCTGCTGTTTGGGCAAACCCGGTCCGGGACTGGGCAAACAGCCCTTGCAGCAGGAACTATTCGGAGTGAGGTTCGCTCGGATAGCTGTGGATATAATCAGTGGAGTGAAACCCACTCCTTAAGGGAATACGTGTATGATGGTGGTCTTGAACTACTATACGAAATACACGAGAGTGTACCCACTGGAGGATCATACTGCTGCTACCTGTGCGGAAGCACTGGTTAAGGGGTGGATACTCCATCTGGGGGCTCCCTTGATGTTACATAGCGATCAAGGGAGAGAATTTGAGTCAAAACTGTGGGCTGCTATGTGCCATCAGTTGGCTATCTGTAAGACCCGGACGAATCCGTACCGACCCCAGTCCGATGGACAGGTGGAACGGTTTAATCGGACTCTGGTCCAGGTCCTGAAGCCTTTAGTGAACTCCCATATGGACGATTGGGACGACCAATGTGAGTTTGTGGTGCATGCCTATAATAATACGGTGCACAGTTCCACTAATTGCACTCCGAACCTACTGGTGTCCGGAGAGGACTTAACCCCTTCCACGCGGTAAGCCAATATATTGCACAAAATTGCATTGAGTTACAAGAAACCCAGTGGTGAAGGGGTTAATCATGCCAGCGGACCTGGTGTTCTGGGTGGTCGGGATTAGTCCGGAGGCACCGTGTACGGTGTTGTTTGTAGAATCTCTCTGAGAAAGGTTCAAATTTGCCTATGAAACAGTGCGAGCTCATTTGCTCAAAGCTGCTACATGGCAAAATGTGGGTTATCACACCGGCTTGAAGTTGCGATGGTTCGTAGTGGGGGATAAGGTGATCCGCTTACACGAGCCTCTCTGCAACCTCAAACTGGCGAATAACTGGGATGGACCAGACACTGTGGTCAAATGTATCAGTCAGACAACTGTATTGATCCAGTCCGAGGCAGGGCGTATCCGGACGAGCCATGTGGCTCGGTTACGTACTTGGGCTGGGAGGGAGCTCACCCCGGAAACGGAGGTGGAAGATGTGAATTCGGAGGCAAAATTTGTACCCTTGGAGGGGGTGTCGGAGGATATCCCTTCGAGGCGGGTACGAAGAAAGCCCAGAAAGCCTGTGAAAAAGAAAGTCTCGGCAAGCGAAGGAAGGAGGGCATGCAAAACCAAAATCAAGGCTGAATTATTGGTTAAGAAAGAGTGTCCTCCCGCCAGGTTACTTGCTGTGGATGGTAATCCCGTTCGGCGGAGCCCTAGGCTGGTGGCTAGGGGGGTTGTAACCTAGCTTGTTTTACACAACGAGTGTGGTGTCCTGTGTTGTCTTTATATGTTATATGTGTGCTACCGGCAGGGGCGCTCAGAGTCAAGGGAAAGAAGGAAGAGTGATCCCAGAGGGTGGTGGACGGATAATCCGGTGGGATAATCTTTGATTTCCCATATATATCCACGAATACTCCAGATCAGCTCTTTATTCGAAGTACAATTTCACTTTTGGGGAGCCATCCATGTGGCGTGTTGATCCCTACAGCCCAAGCGGCGGGGCAAGAAAGGTCGTGACCTGATTAATTAAGAATTGGGTCACGCCGGATAACGGGATTGCGTCCAATCACGCGAGACTCCGCGCATGCGCTTTGTTTTGAAAACAAAAGCGAGGGAACTGCCATATTGATTTTGGCAGATTTTGATTTTGGCAGGTTGGCAGCGGCGGATCGCGTTTTTGGGTGAAATTGAAGAGGAGCAAGTGATTTAAAAGAGGTGGTAAGCGAGTACACTCTTTTCTGAGGTCGTTGTTACAAAAGAGGGCGGCAGGGAACTTTGTGTTTCCCGTCAACTCCTCTGTCGTAAGACACCCTGTGCTGGTAAGGATGGCCGAGCAGCAGCTCCACCACTCCGAACCACTTGTTGACCCCGAGACGGCTTCAGCCGTCGAGGGACTTGTGGGAGCCAACCCCAACTCGGGGGACGAGCTCAGTGAGAGAATAGCGATGCAAGTCGACCCCGCTGTCTCACCGATCCAGAAGTCACCTTCGCCGGACGTCGATGATGACTTCGAACTGCCCGCAGGATTGGAGCTCTCCGAGAAAGAGTCCGAACCCACCGGAGCCGCTTGCCGACCATCCCGGTAAGTCTCAGCATCTCGCTGGCCTTGAAAAAGTCGGTGAACCGTCGACTGTCCATGAAGGAGAACGTCACCCACAGTGACGACAGTGATGCCTCGGGTCCGAAGACTCGTGGCAAGAAGACTAACCGGAGTAGATCCAAGTCGACTGACCGACCTGGCTCAAAGGTTATTAACCCTTTAAGGGCCGCTGCTGCCTCTGGGCAGCATCTAAAATGCTCTTGAAAAACCGCTGCTGCCATGGGGCAGCAAAATTGATACCCTAGGGCATCAATATCACTAAATTACAGCTCCTGCTGTGAAACAAAGAGTACCGTAAAACCTTGCCTATAAGCCTAACTCGCGTATAAGCCACACCCCGACTTTGGGCCAATCTTATAAGCCGCATCAGCGATCTGAATAGGGTGGCTTTAGTACTGTACTATAGGAGCAAAAACTCGCGTATAAGCCGCACCTGGACTCTGTGCCGATCCTATAAGCCGCACCAACGATCTGATTCGCGTACTAGCCGCGCCTTATACGCGAGGTTTTACGGTAAGAATTTTTGAATCAATCCAAAAGTATTTAACATTAGTACTACATCCCCTTGTCAAAATAGTTTAAATTCTGTATCCAGTACAATTTATTTCACTCCTTAGCCACTATCCCAGGTAGCACATACTTGCAAAGTTGCATATTCCCATGGCATAGGGCCGGTGGTTAAGTCCCAAATGACATATTTCAAGGCCATCAGGGAAAGGGTTAAGCAGTCCGGGCCCGGCAAGAAGGCTCAACCTAAGGTTGAGAAGTCTGAGCCGAAGAAGCCCGAACCCAAGAAACTTAGTACTCCGAGTACTAAGACCAAGAAGGATCCGGTGGCCACCAGTAGTACTGTGGTAGCGGATCCGAAGAAGTCCAAGGCCAAAATAGACGTGAAAGCCGACATTAAACCCAAGGGCAAGGTGGATGTGAAAACCGAACCCAAAACAAAGGGTAAGGTGGACATTAAAACCACGCGTTCCGCCGGACCGAACAAATCCGGAGGAGCTACAGCGCAAAAACCGGTTCGGGAGACTATGACCAAGAAATTGGATACACTCCCGATAACGGATTTGTTCTCCCTGTCAAGAGGACTAGACGCGAGTCCTGCAGTGGTGGGTACTGCAGCCCTTGCCACAGCGGCAGCTACATGGCAAAATGTGGGTTATCACACCGGCTTGAAGTTGCGATGGTTCGTAGTGGGGGATAAGGTGATCCGCTTACACGAGCCTCTCTGCAACCTCAAACTGGCGAATAACTGGGATGGACCAGACACTGTGGTCAAATGTATCAGTCAGACAACTGTATTGATCCAGTCCGAGGCAGGGCGTATCCGGACGAGCCATGTGGCTCGGTTACGTACTTGGGCTGGGAGGGAGCTCACCCCGGAAACGGAGGTGGAAGATGTGAATTCGGAGGCAAAATTTGTACCCTTGGAGGGGGTGTCGGAGGATATCCCTTCGAGGCGGGTACGAAGAAAGCCCAGAAAGCCTGTGAAAAAGAAAGTCTCGGCAAGCGAAGGAAGGAGGGCATGCAAAACCAAAATCAAGGCTGAATTATTGGTTAAGAAAGAGTGTCCTCCCGCCAGGTTACTTGCTGTGGATGGTAATCCCGTTCGGCGGAGCCCTAGGCTGGTGGCTAGGGGGGTTGTAACCTAGCTTGTTTTACACAACGAGTGTGGTGTCCTGTGTTGTCTTTATATGTTATATGTGTGCTACCGGCAGGGGCGCTCAGAGTCAAGGGAAAGAAGGAAGAGTGATCCCAGAGGGTGGTGGACGGATAATCCGGTGGGATAATCTTTGATTTCCCATATATATCCACGAATACTCCAGATCAGCTCTTTATTCGAAGTACAATTTCACTTTTGGGGAGCCATCCATGTGGCGTGTTGATCCCTACAGCCCAAGCGGCGGGGCAAGAAAGGTCGTGACCTGATTAATTAAGAATTGGGTCACGCCGGATAACGGGATTGCGTCCAATCACGCGAGACTCCGCGCATGCGCTTTGTTTTGAAAACAAAAGCGAGGGAACTGCCATATTGATTTTGGCAGATTTTGATTTTGGCAGGTTGGCAGCGGCGGATCGCGTTTTTGGGTGAAATTGAAGAGGAGCAAGTGATTTAAAAGAGGTGGTAAGCGAGTACACTCTTTTCTGAGGTCGTTGTTACAAAAGAGGGCGGCAGGGAACTTTGTGTTTCCCGTCAACTCCTCTGTCGTAAGACACCCTGTGCTGGTAAGGATGGCCGAGCAGCAGCTCCACCACTCCGAACCACTTGTTGACCCCGAGACGGCTTCAGCCGTCGAGGGACTTGTGGGAGCCAACCCCAACTCGGGGGACGAGCTCAGTGAGAGAATAGCGATGCAAGTCGACCCCGCTGTCTCACCGATCCAGAAGTCACCTTCGCCGGACGTCGATGATGACTTCGAACTGCCCGCAGGATTGGAGCTCTCCGAGAAAGAGTCCGAACCCACCGGAGCCGCTTGCCGACCATCCCGGTAAGTCTCAGCATCTCGCTGGCCTTGAAAAAGTCGGTGAACCGTCGACTGTCCATGAAGGAGAACGTCACCCACAGTGACGACAGTGATGCCTCGGGTCCGAAGACTCGTGGCAAGAAGACTAACCGGAGTAGATCCAAGTCGACTGACCGACCTGGCTCAAAGGTTATTAACCCTTTAAGGGCCGCTGCTGCCTCTGGGCAGCATCTAAAATGCTCTTGAAAAACCGCTGCTGCCATGGGGCAGCAAAATTGATACCCTAGGGCATCAATATCACTAAATTACAGCTCCTGCTGTGAAACAAAGAGTACCGTAAAACCTTGCCTATAAGCCTAACTCGCGTATAAGCCACACCCCGACTTTGGGCCAATCTTATAAGCCGCATCAGCGATCTGAATAGGGTGGCTTTAGTACTGTACTATAGGAGCAAAAACTCGCGTATAAGCCGCACCTGGACTCTGTGCCGATCCTATAAGCCGCACCAACGATCTGATTCGCGTACTAGCCGCGCCTTATACGCGAGGTTTTACGGTAAGAATTTTTGAATCAATCCAAAAGTATTTAACATTAGTACTACATCCCCTTGTCAAAATAGTTTAAATTCTGTATCCAGTACAATTTATTTCACTCCTTAGCCACTATCCCAGGTAGCACATACTTGCAAAGTTGCATATTCCCATGGCATAGGGCCGGTGGTTAAGTCCCAAATGACATATTTCAAGGCCATCAGGGAAAGGGTTAAGCAGTCCGGGCCCGGCAAGAAGGCTCAACCTAAGGTTGAGAAGTCTGAGCCGAAGAAGCCCGAACCCAAGAAACTTAGTACTCCGAGTACTAAGACCAAGAAGGATCCGGTGGCCACCAGTAGTACTGTGGTAGCGGATCCGAAGAAGTCCAAGGCCAAAATAGACGTGAAAGCCGACATTAAACCCAAGGGCAAGGTGGATGTGAAAACCGAACCCAAAACAAAGGGTAAGGTGGACATTAAAACCACGCGTTCCGCCGGACCGAACAAATCCGGAGGAGCTACAGCGCAAAAACCGGTTCGGGAGACTATGACCAAGAAATTGGATACACTCCCGATAACGGATTTGTTCTCCCTGTCAAGAGGACTAGACGCGAGTCCTGCAGTGGTGGGTACTGCAGCCCTTGCCACAGCGGCAGCCACTGCAGTACTCTCCGAGCACAGCGGTACCGGAGCTCGTCCGAAGACGAGCAGTACGGTGGGCATTATGGAGGAGCCTCAACCTCACCTGGAAGAGGCTATGGACGAGGACTCCACTACGGTTGGAGCCCAGGTGGTCGCCACGCTAGGAGAAGTCCTGGCTGACGCAGTGACTTCTAGTTTTAAGGTACCGGCGCCCCCGGCACCGACGAAACCAGTAATGACACCACCGGAACCACCCCCCCCCCCCCCCCCCCCCCCCGAAGGAGCCTGTGTTGGATTCGTAGCATCCCGTGATGGTTACTTCAGACGAGGCCGGGAAACTGGACAAGGCTGACGGTGGTGGAGCTTCAGGTGGAGGATTAGGAGGTATCTTGGCTCCCCACCAACATGAGGAGTGGATGAAGGACGACGACCCTGTCCTGAGAACACTCCGAAGAAGCTTAATTAGCCAATTAAGCAAGGATGAGGTTAAGTTGGTTGATTTCAACTTGACTGGTACGTTCAGGGGTCTGGCACTGCTGGGAGACAAATAACCCACTTGCTTTCCGGACCGCCTAAATGCGAGTCTGGAAGGTGTAGGAGAGGAGACCCGCAAGGAACGCCTCCTAGCAGTTGCCGAGCAGCGTCCTGATGCATTGGCAACTTTAGATTCGGACATGGAGACATTCGCCGAATTTCGCACGGTCCTTGGACGGCGCGAGAAGAAGCAACTGCTGACTCTAGCCATGAGGCTGGCCCAGGAAGTCACCCAGAGAAACAAGGAGGCTATCTCTGATGTCGCCAAAGAGGATGAGATCATCCAGCAGGAGACTGCGGCGGTTCGTACAACCAACACAGCTCGTCAGGAGAGAGCTAACCAGCGGGAACGTATCCTGCTTGAAGCTATTCGTCAAGCGTCTCTGGAGGCGGGTAAAACCCCTGCGGAGGTAGACGCTGTTCTAGGGGGCATAGATCAGATGCCCCCGGATGAACTTGCTGCGCTAGTGGAGACTGCTCTCAAAGCTAACGCAGTGGGAAAGTTCAAATTCTTTACGCCTATGTGTGTGGGGGATTGTGTCTAGATGCATGGACTGTAGATTGGTTTTGTGGGAATGTGAAGGACTACACCATGTTCCTGCTTATCGACCTAACCAGCCATCATAGGTATATGAGTCAAAACTATCATTGCTACATTGGTCATTCCACAAAGGAGACATATCCCGTTTATTTTATCCTGGTGTACAAAAAGAACTCTCCATTCCTCGACCTCCCTTCTCCATTCCTGACCTCCCTTCTCCATTCCCCACCTCCCTTCTCCATTCCCCGACCTCCCTTCTCCATTCCCCACCCTGGAGTCGGGAAAAAACATGGATGTGTTATGATATAGCAGTAAAACTAATAATGATAAATGCTAGGAGAATGCATCTTTTTGGAATAAAGTTGATAGAAGTTGAACTATTTATGTGTTTGTTTAAGTGCTTACGATAAACGAATAATGGGTCTGGGTTTATGCCGTAAATTCCCGCGTATAACCAGCACCTCACGTATAACCTGCACCCTGACTTTGAGAGAGTCATATAACCTGCATCTGGGGTCTGAAAATCGCCGATTTAGTACTATACTATACTTATAAAAACCCTCATATTACCCGCACCTAGACTTTGAGTATATGATACAACCCGCACTGGTGGCTTGGTTAGCACATGACCCGCGGGTTATACGCAGGAATTTACGGTGATTAACATTGGATCAACGTCAGAACACATTATTTCTAACCTCTAAATATGATTGGCTAGAAGTTGGTACATGAGAATGTGATGTTGGTACAAAGTTGGCCCACCATTCATTTGCAAACACACACTGTGTGGCAATGTCCCCAGTTTGCATACACACGCCATTCCTAAGACCAAGTCCTCTATTTGCAGACACACACTGTGTGGCAATGTCCCCAGTTTGCATACACACGCCATTCCTAAGACCAAGTCCTCTATTTGCAGACACACACTGTGTGGCAATGTCCCCAGTTTGCATACACACACCATTCCTAAGACCAAGTCCTCTATTTGCAGACACACACTGTGTGGCAATGTCCCCAGTTTGCATACACACACCATTCCTAAGACCAAGTCCTCTATTTGCAGACACACACTGTGTGGCAATGTCCCCAGTTTGCATACACACACCATACCTAAGACCAAGTCCTCTCTTTGCAGACACACACTGTGTGGCAATGTCCCCAGTTTGCAAACACACGCCATACCTAAGACCAAGTCCTCTATTTGCAGACACACACTGTGTGGCAATGTCCCCAGTTTGCATACACACGCCATACCTAAGACCAAGTCCTCTATTTGCAGACACACACTGTGTGGCAATGTCCCCAGTTTGCATACACACGCCATACCTAAGACCAAGTCCTCTCTTTGCAGACACACACTGTGTGGCAATGTCCCCAGTTTGCATACACACGCCATACCTAAGACCAAGTCCTCTATTTGCAGACACACACTGTGTGGCAATGTCCCCAGTTTGCAAACACACGCCATACCTGAGACCAAGTCCTCTATTTGCAGACACACACTGTGTGGCAATGTCCCCAGTTTGCAAACACACGCCATACCTGAGACCAAGTCCTCTATTTGCAGACACACACTGTGTGGCAATGTCCCCAGTTTGCATACACACGCCATACCTAAGACCAAGTCCTCTATTTGCAGACACACACTGTGTGGCAATGTCCCCAGTTTGCATACACACGCTGTACAATTTCAGACCAAGTCCTCATTTTGCATACACACAGTTTGAGTTCTGATTTATTCAAGCACACACCCAGGTTATAATGTATTGCCCCTATTAAACTCATTATTATTCATAAATTGACTGATCACTTTTATGATTAGGAGCAGAAAAGTAGATATTAGATCTATAAATATTTGAATTGTACAAACATGTCCTCACTTTGGTTGCGAAACACTTGCCATGTCCTCAGTTTGGATGCATTGTACTGCTCTACTTTGGAGCACCACAGGCCAGCTCAATATGTTTCAATATGATAATTTACTGTTTAATGGGGGTTAGAATTATGCTGTGCCCTAAATTGAACCCAAATTAAGTGAAAGCTGGGTTAATTTGTGAAGGTCCCCACTTTGTAGGAATGTGCAACAGTGTCCCCGATTCGCTGGTAACACCGGTATGTGTGTGTGTGTGTGTGTGTGTGTGTGTGAATTTTATACAAATACAATTATTCATTCCTTTCAGCAAGAAAATTAGCTCAATGTAATCATATGATTTTAACCGCCCTACTTATCAGGGCCTTGACAACATCTGACCGCCCCCCTTTTCAGGATCTAATGGAAATTCACCGCCACCGCTTTTCAGAGTCGTGCTGCAGTGGTTATCCAATACATGGCGGAGTGCCATTACTTAATTCTTTTGTATGTAAAAAACAGCACTGATAAGGGTTTTTAATTAGACAGATATTGGTTCTACACTATCAAAAAATAACCACTCAGCGCTTTAATGCTAAAGGTAGAATAGTGCTTTAATGCGCTACGCCCTTTGTCGATATGACAGTGTATGCATGCATGCAGCCCTGGTGAGGAACTCTGAGTGCTGCATTCATGGCTTATGACGACAACGGGCACTGCACATTAAAGCGCTATGCGACTATTAAAGGGTTAGATCCAGTCTTGCTCCAGTCATCCCGAATGCTATACCCAGAGTTGGTGGTCTGGTCCAGACTGCTGTACACAGATTGTGGACGGTATGGCGGGTTGCTGCCAGACTATCCCCCTGGTACGATATGCAGCTGGCGCGGCCGAGACTGTCTTATATGATGCTGAGTCTAATTATGTATTAGATACCCTACGAGTAACTGAGAGTATGTCAAAATAATCACGGCAAACTGACTGGCGACTTCATAGGGCAGTTATTATTACATAACTCAGTAACCTTCGGTTATGTGTTAGATAGAGTACACTTGGACACGGTTATTCCATATACCCACTGCCCCACAGGGTCAAGACGAGGTGATTAAATAATAAGACCCAGACGGGTAAAATAGCCAAGTCAACAATGACCTGTTTTTAGCCAATATGGACAAAGAGACACGGGGTGCTGTACACAGCTTGTGGACGGGATGGCGGGTCGCTGCCAGACTATCCCCCTGGTCCGATATGCAGCCGGCGTGGCCGAGACTGTCTTATATGATGCTGAGTCTAATTATGTATTAGATTCCGTACGAGTAACTGAGAGTGTGTCAAAATAATCACGGCAAACTGACTGGTGGCCTCATAGGTCATTTATTATTACATAACTCAGTAACCTTCGGTTATGTGTCAGATAGAGTACACCTGGACACGGTTATTCCATATACCCACTGCCCCACAGGGTCAAGATGAGGTGATTAAGTAATAAGATCCCCAGACGGGGGGTAAAATAGCCAAGTCAACAATGTCCTGTTTTTAGCCAATATGGACAAAGAGACACGGGGGTGCTGGGAGTTGGCGACAAGGGGCAAGACGGGCAAGACTACTTCTCAAAATAGACAATGACAATGGACAAGACCTAGTTCTTAAATTCGACAAGGACCATTGGCATCTCTTATATTCGACAAGTGACACATGTGCCCCGTCTGTGGTCCTAATATAGATTTTCTAAAAAGTAAATTTTCTGCACCGTGTGACAACGACCGATCAGCTAGATAGCAGAGATTTCCCCAACCTATTTTGGTTATTTTTCTATTCAGTTTTTGATCAGCGCACTATATTATCGTGGGTTTTTTAAAATTTTTAATCATAAATAATATGTAGACTTGGAAAAAGAAAAGAAAAAAAAAAAAGAGAGCTAACTCCGACTCTCCCCCCCCTCCTACTCACATGTCGCTGTTTTGTCACTAAACCCAAAGACCCACCCACCCCGTAGGAAGGGGAGACGCTTGTGAACGTTCCCTTAGGCCTCTATTCTTTATTTATTGTGTGGCCCCTAAAGAGGGGCCAACCAACTGACGCTGTCAGTTGGTTATATGCTGCACAACATGGGCGTAATTAATTACGCCTGGTGTTAAGCAGCATGGATCACTGTGGTTTGACAGACTGACCTCAAAGGGCCCCCGTTGGATGGGGGCCCTTGTGGCACAACGAGTCAAAACGAGTTGATCCGTTTTTCAGATTACCGACTCGGCGAGAGTTTCTGACTATGTCTATCTTTTATAAAGCCTTAGATATGGTGTGGTATTTTTCATCTCGCTATAGTTTAGTTGGTATTTAAAGAAACTGCCTCATTTCTATCAGAAATACACAATATTGAATTGTTTTTTATATTCTAATATATTAGAAGCGCACTTTGTTGCCTATATAGCTCATTATGCGTTGAAATGTTCGCGAGCATCGTAGGAATGTACAAAACCCCTATTGTGGCGCCATCTGACGAAAGAGCCGGGAACTATACTAGCGCGTTCGTTATTCGCATCTTTGACAGCGACTAAGAGACGCTCAAACTGTCTCTTATTTAGTTTGAACTTATCACAAATTTGTCTTTGATAGGTCGTAGATTGACTTCTGACTTTTTTTTCTTTTTTAGTTAGAATAAAAAACAAAAAAAAACAGTGACGCCGACACAGACCTGCGCATTAACGCGCTCCACCGTCTGCAGAGGGTTAAGTCTATAGTACAGTAGATTCTACTGTGTACTTACACTAACAGTGCTACATATACATACCCGAGTCATAAGTGGGGGGTTTTTGTTGTTTTTTTTAGGAAAAAAAAGTGATCTACTCACCCAAACCGCTATTAGTAGGTAACCTGTATGACCCATACCGCAAACATCTGCCTCGTGACTGATAGTGTACCGGTGGTGAAGTGCTGTTGCAAGAACAATTGAGGCTCTTTATATAGCTGAGAGAGCGAATGGCCTAATCTTGTTTTCACCTTGAGCCCCACCCTATTCCAGAGAGGGTATCAAAAATCACATGTACACGTATATCTTTAGGAGCGCCAGTGCTTTCTGTACTGGGACCCCCAGAACGTACTGATGTGGGGTGTAAAAATGGCCCTCAAAACGCCAGTGCTTTATGCCAGGGGTCCCCCAGAACGTACTGATGTGGGGTGTAAAAGTGGGGCTCTAAATGCCAGTGCTTTCTGTAATAGGGCTGCCAGAACGTAATATGTGTAATGGATTTTTAAAGTTTTTGGCTCCCAGAACGTAATAATGTGTATTCAAGGAATGATTTCCCTCTTTATTTAATATAAATTGTGAAGCCCAATACACATTGTCCCACTCTGGTAGGGCTAGTTGGAAAACCAAAACGTTTTAGAACGTTTTGGCACTTCTGTTATGAAACATAGTAGATAAGCATTATCTGGTCTGATATAGATTTCAAATACACATTGGTACACTCTGGTATCTCTAGTTGAAAAACCAAAACGTTTTAGAACGTTTTGGCACTTCTGTAGATAATACAATATCTGGTCTGATACAGGTTCCAAATACACATGGGGACACTCTGGCAGGCATGGTTGCAAAGACGAGACGTTTTAGAACGTTTTGGCACTTCTGTAGATAATACAATATCTGGTCTGATACAGGTTGCAAATACACATGGGAACACTCTGGCAGGCATGGTTGCAAAGACGAGACGCTTTAGAACGTTTTGGCACTTCTGTAGATAATACAATATCTGGTCTGATACAGGTTCCAAATACACATGGGCACACATGGTCGCAAAGACGAGACGTTTTAGAACGTTTTGGCACTTCTGTAGATAATACAATATCTGGTCTGATACAGGTTCCAAATACACATGCGCACACTTTGGCAGGCATGGTTGCAAAGACGAAATGTTTTAGAATGTTTTTGCACTTCTGTAGATTATGCTTTATCTGGTCAGATATAGGTCACAAATACGCATTGGCACACTTTGGCAGGCAAGGTTACAAAGACAAAACGTTTTAGAACATTTTGGCACTTCTTTAATAAAAGATAATAGGTATACATAGTCATACATTATCCGGTCTGATATAGGTTCCAAATACACATAGACCCGCCATGATGGACATGGTACCAGGTACCTATTTGTCACATGGTGGGGCACAAAGTACCCCTCTGTTATGTGATCTAGTGCAATGTAAACCCATGTCACGTGGCCTGGTACCAGGTACACTGATATCCCTAGGCTCCCTATACGCCCAACCTCTCAGTCACTAGTGCCTAACCTAGTTAGTCATTTTTTGGATCCCTATACCACCAACCTAGATTAGTTATTATTGCCAGGTTGGTCACTACTGACCAACCCACCTTAGTCTTTTTAGTTCCAGGGGGAGCCACTGAGTGGTCATCACAGGTGGCCCCAACTAGTGGCATACAAATACAACACACCAATGATGGACCTAGGTTAGCCACTACTGACTGACCCCTTGGTCATTTTAGAATATAACTTTGCCATTGTGACTAACACTCATATGACCAACCTGGGTTAGTCTGTACTGACTAACCCTTTCAATCTATGGATTTTCAGTGTACCCCTATTAAAGTCATGCAGTCTGGTATCAACCAGCCCTATTTCCCATGGTGTGGTGCTATTCACCTCCATATGCCACGTGGTCTGGTATCATTAAACTGTATCTCACATGGTCTGGTATCATTTAGCTCTGTCTCACATGGTGGACACAATATTCACTGGGTGGTACCATGTACCCTTATGTCACATAGTCTGGTACCACCTACCCATTTGTCACTCGCTCTGGTAACAGGTACACTTAAGTCTGTCACAATGTATGTCTCATGATCTGATACCATGTACCTCTATGTCATGTGATCTGGTAGCATGTAGCGACCCACCACTATGCGACATGACCTGGTACAATGTAGCCCTATGTGACATGGGTTGGCTACATGTACCCTTTAGTCTTCTAATCTGGTACCATGTACCCCTATTTCATTTGATCCAATAACATCTACCCCTTTTTCACATGGTGTGGTACGAGATACCCTTACGTCACATGGTCTGGCACCATGGAATAAATGTCACATGGTCTGGTACCATTTAACGCTATGTTACATGATCTATGTAGCCCAATGTCATGTCATCTGGTACCATACCCCAATGTCTCATGGTCTCATACCATGTATATTCACATGACCTGGTACATTGTACCCCTATTGCACTTGATGTGGTACCATGTGTAACCGTGTAACATGGTTTGGTAGCATGTACCCGCACATCACATGGGCAGTTTCATGGTACACATAAGTCACTTGGTCTAGTACTGTGTACCTCCATCCCAGTAGGCACAGAACATTGAATCAACATTGATAAATGGTTGTCAATGTTGATTCAATGTTGATACAATGTTTATTCAACATTGGACTGAATATTTTGCCCACTGGGATGTCCCATGGTCTGGTACCATGTAGACCAATGTCACATGGTCTATGTAGACTTATGTTACGTTGTCTGGTACCATGGAGTATTTAATATGTCACATGTCATGTGGCCTGGTACCATGTATCCCTATGTCCCTTTATGTGCTACATGTACCTCTATGCCACATGGTCTGGTGCCATGTATCTCTATGTCACATGATCTAATATTATGTGCCCTTATGTCATGTTATCTAGGATTATATTCCCCGTCACATAGTATGGTACATTATACCCCATGTCACAATTCCAAGGGTATTTATTGCATATTGTAGCTGCAAAAGTAGGACCACAGTACGTCCATATCACATAGTACCACTATGTGAATTGGTCTGGTACCATGCACCCCTATTTCATGTAATCTGATAGCATGTACCCCAATGTCACATGGTGTGGTGCCATGTGACATGGCCTTGAGCTATGGACCCCGAAGTCATGTGGTCTTGTACCAAGCAGCCCTATTTCACATGATATAGTCCATCGTACCCATATATATACTGGATGTGCTACCAAATACCCTTATGTCACATGGTCCCATAATCTGGTACGTTTTAGTCATGCAGTCTGGTACCCAGCAGCCCTAATTCATAATGTGTGGTACGGTTCCCCCCTATGGCATGCGGTCTGGTATTATTAGGCTGTATATCACATGGTCTGGTATTGTGTAGTCATTTATTGCATGGTCTAGTAATGTTTAGCCTTGTGTCACATGGTGGGGCACAATTTACACTAATGTCACATGGTATTGTACCATTTACAACTTTGGCATGTTGTCTGGTGCCAGGTACCTCTATGTCATGTGGTTTGGTTGGGAATCTAGGGACCCAAACCTATGTGATGCCGTCTAGTACCAGGTACCTTTATCACATAGTGTGGTACCATATGTAGCCCTATGTCATAAGGTCTGGTAGTATATAATACCCCTATGTTATGCGATCCGTTACCATGTACCCTCTCATTTGATCCAGTAGCATCTACCCTTTGTCACATGGTGTGATAACAGATAGGCCTATGTCATATATAGCTAGTATTGTACGATGGGGTCACGTACATCCCGTACCAACCAGAGGTGCGTCTGGCTTCATAAGCCAGACACACCGAGGGTTGGTACGGGATGTGCGTGGCCCTAGCGTACAATACAAGCTTTATTACACAACCAGAAGACAATTTTCTACCCCCTCCTACAATATTTTGTTGTTAAATCGGCGAGTTTTGTTGTTAAATCGGCGATTTTCGGTGTTAAATCGGCGAGCGGTTTGTTTACATCGGCGCCATTGTTTCTATGATCACGTGACCACTGTGCTGGCTTCTGATTGGTCTAGAGCACCAAAAAGCGTACCACACGTAGGGGTGGTACGGGAAAACGTACCACACCCCCGGGTGGTACGATTTTCTTTCTTTGTTCTTACACAGGATCGTACCAATAACGTTAGGTCGTGTAATAAGGTCTGGTACCATTTACCCCTATATCAGATGGTCTATGTAAACTTATGTCATGTGGTCTGGTACCATGTAGCCATATGCTACTTTAAATGTGCTACCATGTGCCCTTATGTCACATGATCTGGTACCATATATACATGTACACCATCTGGTACCAGGCATCCATGTGTAATGTGGTCTGGTACCATGCACCACTGTGTCACATGGTCTGGTACCGTGCACCCCTGTATCCCGTGGTCTGGTACCATGCACCACTGTGTCACGTGGTCTGGTACCATGCACCACTGTGTCACGTGGTCTGGTACCATGCACCCCTGTATCCCGTGGTCTGGTACCATGCACCACTGTGTCACGTGGTCTGGTACCATGCAAACCCTGTGTCACGTGGTCTGGTACCATGCACCCCTGTGTCCCGTGGTCTGGTACCATGCACCCCTGTGTCCCGTGGTCTGGTACCATGCACCCCTGTGTCCCGTGGTCTGGTACCATGCACCACTGTGTCACGTGGTCTGGTACCATGCACCACTGTGTCACGTGGTCTGGTACCATGCACCCCTGTATCCCGTGGTCTGGTACCATGCACCACTGTGTCACGTGGTCTGGTACCATGCAAACCCTGTGTCACATGGTCTGGTACCATGCACCCCTGTGTCCCGTGGTCTGGTACCATGCACCCCTGTGTCACATGGTCTGGTACCATGCACCCATGTTAGTGGGGACCTTCATGATCGGGGCATGAAGGAGTTTAACGGTGGGGAGATCCGGGGCAGAGGTGAGGAGCAGGAATCGGGGGCAGGGGGAGCGGGCGCAGGGGGAACGGGGGCGGGGGGATCGGAGAACGGGATAAACCGAGAGCGGGATAAGCCGAGCGCGGGATAAGCGGAAGACGGGATGAACGGAAAACGGGATGAACGGAAAACAGGATGAATGGAGAACGGGATGAATGGAGAAGGGATGAATGGAGAACGGGATGAACGGAGAACGAGATGAACGGAGAACGGGATGAATGGAGAACGGGATGAATGGAGAACGGGATGAACGGAGAACGGGATGAACGGAGAACGGGATGAACGGAGAACGGGATAAAGGGAGAACGGGATAAAGGGAGAACGGGAGGAAGGGAGAACGAGATGAACGGAGAACGGGATGAATGGAGAATGGGATGAATGGAGAACGGGATGAACGGAGAACGGGATGAACGGAGAACGGGATGAACGGAGAACGGGATAAAGGGAGAACAGGATAAAGGGAGAACGGGAGGAAGGGAGAACGGGATGAACGGAGAATGGGATGAAGGGAGAACTGGATGAAGGGAGAACGGGATGAATGGAGAACGGGATGAACGGACAACGGGATTAAAAGAGAACAGGATAAAAAGAGAATCGGATAAACAGAGAATGAGATAAATAAGAACAGGATAAATGGAGAACGGGATGAACGGAGAACGGGATAAACGGAGAACGGGATAAACAGAGCATGGGATAAACAGACAACGGGATAAACGGACAACGGGAAAACAGGACGAAGGGACAATGGGATGAACGGACAACGGGATAAAAAGAGAACGGGATAAAAAGAGAATCGGATAAATAGAGAATGAGATAAACGGAGAACTGGATAAACGGAGAACTGGATGAACTGAGAACGGGATAAACGGAGAATGGGATAAACGGAGAACGGGATAAGGAGAATGGGATAAACGGAGAATGAGATAAACACAGAACTGGATGAACGGAGAACGGGATGAACGGAAAACGAGATAAGAGGAGAATGGGATTAATGGAGAACTGGATGAAGGGAGAACGGGATGAAGGGAGAACGGGATGAAGGGAGAACGTGCACAATCTGTATTATAAGAACACCATAGATATCACTCTGCCATAACGTTCTAAAACGTTTTACATTCAATCTATAGTTTAAGAACACCATATATATCATTCTGCCATAACGTTCTAAAACGTTGTACCTTCAATCTGTAGTATAAGAACACTATAGATATCATTCTGCCATAACGTTCTAAAACGTTTTACCTTCAATCTGTAGTATAAGAACACTATAGATATCATTCTGCCATAACGTTCTAAAACGTTTTACATTCAGGCTCTAGTATAAAACGTACCAAAACGTTTTACTGGTATCCAATGTATATCACAGACAGAAATGCCGAGTCCTACTAATGTGTATTGGGAATAAATGCTAATTGTCATGAAATTCATCATATTACATGGTATAACATATCAAATCCTGATATGATACTCAACCTTAAGTGTTCCAACATACTTAGAACTCGAAATAATTTTGACTGAGATGATATCTCATCACAAGATGCAGTACTATATATGGCATGTTATTTTTAATTTTGCAAAATTATGAGATAATCGATCTTCAATGCTAATTACTCCAAATAAATAATAAAATTGTGAAGTATTGGAAGACAGCAGTCCTGAAACCTTATATTATAGATGTATGTTCCGGAAAAAAATGTAATAATTGAGTGTAATCTTGCTATTATAAATTACATTGAAATCTTTAATTTATGTGAAAACTACTGGCGTTTGAGGCTATCTGACCTCCAGATTTCTGGCATTTGGAGGGCCCTTTCTACTCCCCACATCAGTACGTTCTGGGGGTCCCCTGACAGAAAGCACTGGCGTTTGGAGGGCCCTTTTTACACCCCACATCAGTACGTTCTGGGGGTCCCCTGACAGAAAGCACTGGCGTTTGGAGGGCTGTTTTTACACCCCACATCAGTACGCTATGGTTGTGCTAAGGATATGGGCTTATAGCTGGTGAATAGATAAGGCGGGACAACTGTGTATACAAAGACTACAGGGGGCGTTTTAACGACAGGTGTGACGCGCCAGCCCGTGGACGGAGCTTTTGTTTTCACCTAGAGAGGGGATCGAGAGTGTATACAAAGCCTACAGGGGGTGATTAACGACAGGTGTGACGCGCCAGCCGGTGGACGGATCACCGCATCTTCTAAGCTTTGTTTTCACCTAGAGAGGGGATCGAGAGTGTATACAAAAAAAAACCCTACAGGGGGTGTTTAACGCGGCCGGCTGCCTACATGTTATGGTCTAAGCCTGTTTTCAGCTAGAGAGGGACCTAAATCACCTAAGCCCTTTCCACCCTTAAATCAATCTGATAATTGCCATAAAGAGGAGTAATGCGCGTTACATGTATATGGGCTTATAGCTGGGTAAGAGATTAAGACGCTAGTCAACTGTGTATGCAAAAAAAAACAACTACAGGGGGTGTCTAAGGTCGATTGTCATGCGCCAGCGGGCGGACGGAAGTCTGCCGCTCTAGCTGTGACTACAAGCACGTGCGTGTGGTAGACAGCTTAAATCAAACACAAGTTAAGCTCCTTATAGCTTCCTACTGACTGCGGATTCGAGTGCTTGAAAGATGGTCTTTTGTTTTTTTCATCTATTTCCTCGGGGAGTCGAACAGGATTAAAGATGTAACGAACCCGCACCTACACAGGTAGACAGCTGGTCGCCTTCCTAGTGAGAGTTTTTCTCTTGAGTTAAGAAGCTTATCTCGGAGCCTAGTACATAAGCGAGAGTGAAACATGGGTCCCACACACTTCTTCTACCACCTTCAGCATGGCGTCATCAGGAATCACTCTACGTTCTACCGAATGTGAGCAATCCCAACACTACTACAGAGCCGCGACAACATCACACGAGGAGACGTCCATGTTTACTGATGAGTTAACAAGTAGCAACGTGGAGGTTCGTTTTTATCAAGATTCGTACGGGTGGCTGGAAAGTGTGAGGGCTACTTCTGCAGCTATTGCTGCTGCTCGTGCAAGACGTGAAGCTCGTATCGCTGTTCGTGCTACACATGCTGCATACGAAGTCGCCAATGCTGCTAACAACGCTGCTGTTACTCTCGCCGCTGCTGCTCGTGCTGCTAATGTTCTTGCTACTGTTACCGCTCTTGCTACCGATGCTGCTGCTACTGATGCTGCAGCGTCTGCTAAAGGTGCCGCTGTTGCGGCTGCTGCTAGGGCTAATGCTATTAATGCTTGTACAGCTGCTAAAAAAATAGCCTGTTTCGCTTATGCTAGTCGCAATGTCGCTGTTGCGGCTATGGCTGATGCACATGATGCTAAGTTACGGGCTGTTGCTTTTGCTGAAAATGCTGTTGATGCTGAAGATGTTGCTGCTGCTGCTGCTACTGCTGCTGAAGATGCTACTGCTGCTGCCGCTGCTGCTGCTGAAGATGCTGCTGCTGCTGCGGCTGCTGCTCTAGACACCTATGACGCTGCTGCTACTGCGGCTGCTGCTCTAGACACCTATGACGCTGCTGCTACTGCTGCTGCTGAAGATGCTGCTGCCGCTGCTGCTACTGCTGCTGCTGAAGATGCTGCTGCCGCTGCTCTAGACACCTATGACGCGGCTGCTGCTGCTTTTGCTGAAGATGCTGTTGATGCTGAAGATGTTGCTGCTGCTGCTGCTACTGCTGCTGAAGATGCTACTGCTGCTGCCGCTGCTGCTGCTGAAGATGCTGCTGCTGCTGCGGCTGCTGCTCTAGACACCTATGACGCTGCTGCTACTGCGGCTGCTGCTCTAGACACCTATGACGCTGCTGCTGCTGCTGAAGATGCTGCTGCTGCTGCTGCACTAGTCATCTATGACGTGGCTGCTGCTCTAGACACCTATGACGCGGCTGCTGCTGCTGCTGCTGAAGATGCTGCTGCTGCTGCTGCTGCTCTAGACACCTATGACTAAACTTAGTAGGAGTTATTTACAAACAAAAGAGAGCTGCTACTACTGCTACCTATGACTAAACTTAGTAGGTGTTATTTACAAACAAGAGAGCCGTGTGGTGTTGTTTACAAACAAAGAGAGCCACGTGGTGTTGTTTACAAACAAAGATAGACACGTGATGTTGTTGTGGCCTATTATGCCAATGAAGGGGTCACGTGATCAAGGGGGCGCGGCCTATTATGCAAATGAGGGGGTCACGTGACCAAATGGCGACCTCTGATTGGCTGGTGATCAAGAGGGCGTGGCCTATTATGGAAATGAGAGGGTCACGTGATCAAGAGGGCGTGGCCTATTATGCAAATGAGGGGTCACGTGACCAAATGGTGGCCTCTGATTGGCTGGTGATCAAGGGGGCGTGGCCTATTACGTAATTATGCAAATGAGGGGGCGTGGCCTATTACGTAATTATGCAAATGAGGGGGTCACGTGACCAAATGGAGGCCTCTGATTGGCTGCATGTCGATTGAGTAATAAACAGTAGTTAACTATAGTCCCGTTCCGATACATACTATACTACTCCCGAGGTTCTCTCAATGTAGAAGTTCTCGGCCCTCATGCGTTGTTGTATCGCCTCCTCCTGCGATTGTTGTGGAACACGACCGGGCAGTCGCTGCATAGTAGGAGCAGCCGACGTGTGCCTAGTCCTCGGTAGTGGTATGTCCTCCCGGTGAGTGAGAGGCCAGTGTCGGCTCCCTCTGTTGTTGGCGTCCGTGCGGGTGTCATGGCGGCTCCCATAACCGTGGTGGCGCTGGTTCCCGGCGGGTCGTCTCGGGGTCTGGATGTGGTGTTGATGCGGGTCCTCGATGGACACGCGTAGATTCTTCTTGACGTCGTTCTCTGGATGCAGTGTGGGCATTGAAGGGGAGCTGGAGTCACGGTGGACGTCAGCCTTCACCCTCACAGTGGAGACGGGACGGCTGGACAAGGTGTCATGGCGGCTGTGGCTGTGGCGGGAAACACCGCCATCTTGGCCGCCATCTTGAAACCGCGGTGGGTTGTGGGAATTTCCGTCAACAATACCGCCGCCGGCTATCGAGGTAACAAATTGGTCAAACTTTTTAGACATCTCACCCATTTGTCTCTCAATGGCGGTCAGCCGTGCATTGTCTGTGTGCCTAGAGCTGTGTGCCCTAAAGGTGATGTGTTCGTCGTCGAAGCGGCCGTCGTCATTGGACAGGTCCTGTATGTCCGGCGACGCCGAGCGTGTAGAGGCCGGTGAATGTTCTCTCGAGTCCCGCTGAACATGGCCCAGGTATTGGGCTGCCATGTTCGGTGCAGGCGTAAAAAAATGAAATAAAATAAATGTAAAAGTTGAGCCCCGGTGTGTGTGGGGAGCTCAGTAGTAGCCCGTCTTCCAAGGAAAAATAGAGGTGTTTGCCGGACGGCTGTTGGAGGCGGGCTGAAGGTCCGGGAGGGGGACTACAAGGAGGAAGGGGTTATTTTGAAAGTGAGGGTAATTACCCAGTGGGCAGAGAACATTGAATCAACATTGATACATGGTTGTCAATGTTGATTCAACATTGATTCAATGTTGATTCAACATTGGACTCAATTTTGTGCCCACCGGGTAGGGTGGTGAGACCTGGGGCTCGCGGCGGGTAACATCCGGGACGCGCAATGACCAGCAATCCTCCCGCCTAGGATTACCACAGACTGTATGTTCCCTGCTCCAACCCAGCATTTCTGAGAAAATGCCACACCGGTATGACTACAGGCCCCCGGTCTGTAGGCACAAATCTCACGTCCATTTCATACGTCCAGACCCCATTATCTCATTCAAATTCATCACGTCCATCACTATCTCTTACAAATCACTCACGTCCAACCCCTCCCTCACATCCAACCCCTCCCTCACATCCAACCCCCCTCCCTCACGTCAACCCCCTCCCTCACGTCCAACACCCCTCCCTCACGTCCAACACCTCTCCCTCACGTCCAACACTCTTCCCTCACATCCAAACCCTTATCTCACGTCCAACCCCCTTACCTCACGTCCAACACCCCTCCCTCACGTTCAACACCCTTCCCTCACGTCCAACACCCTTCCCTCACGTCCAACACCCTTCCCTCACGTCCAACACCCTTCCCTCACGTCCAACACCCTTCCCTCACGTCCAACACCCTTCCCTCACGTCCAACACCCCTCCCTCACGTCCAACACTCCTCCCTTACGTCCAACACCCTTCCCTCACGTCCAACACCCTTCCCTCACGTCCAACACCCCTCCCTCACGTCCAACACCATTCCCTCACGTCCAACACCCTTCCACGTCCAACACCCCTCCCTCACGTCCAACACCATCTCCTCACGTCCACTACCTGATCCTCACGTCCACTACCTGATCCTCACGTCCACCACCATCTCCTCACGTCCACTACCCCCTCCTCACGTCCACCACCATCTCCTCACGTCCACTACATGATTCTCACGTCCACCACCATATCCTCATGTCTACCACCTGATCCTCACGTCCACCACCATATCCTCACGTCCACCACCTGCTCCTCCCGTCCACCACCATGAGGAGGGGGTTGGACGTGAGGGAAGGGTTGGATGTGAGGAGGGGGTTGGACGTGAGGAGGGGGTTGGATGTGAGAAGTGGTAGTGGACGTGAGGAAGTGGTGGTGGACGTGAGAAGTGGTAGTGGACGTGAGGAAGTGGTAGTGGACGTGAGGAAGTGGTAGTGGACGTGAGGAGGAGGGCAGAATAATTTGTTAGAGACAGTGAAATGGACGTATGACAGGGGTTGGACATAATGACAGAGTTGTGGAGGTATGACAGGGGTTGGATGTATGGCAGGTTGTGGCCTATGGACAGGGGGCCTATGGTCAGGGTGCCAAAAGACCGGGGGCCTAAGATCCGGAGGGTCTGAAGGCAGGGGGCCGGTAATCAGGGTGCCTAAAGGCAGGGTGCCTAAAATCCAAGTACCTAAAGTCCGTGTGCAACATGTGACAACTAGGGTAGGCCTAAATGTGGGTAATATCGCGCATGTGGTAATATTGTGCACCCCCCTAAACAGAATAAAAAATAGTATATTAGATAACAATGAAATGAGTGGACTAATTTAAAAGGGTAGCCTTATGTGTTTTCTAACACTTGTGTAAATTTGGGGATGCTGCTTCTCACCAGACAGGTGTGAGAGCATTTGGGGTGAGGCACTCTGTTTTCACACTTTTGGGTATATTTCCCTAGCATTATATAAGAAAAAATAATAAGAAGAAATACACGATGGAGTACTTTCTTACGCTTTTATTCGCCTCTGTAGGCTAAACAGTAAAATTGGCATTATTTTATTATTTATTTCTGAAAACTGTATAAATTATGTATTATTATGTTTCTTATGTAGGCCTACATTAATAATTAGATGTCTACAAATGTCTGCTCCTGAGGTAATGAACTAGGCCTATTGTTATATTTTGTGACCTTTTTTATGCCTTTTCTTTTGATCTTTTAGGTTTGACCTTTTTTAAGGTGGGTCAAAAGTGCGGGGGCATGGGAACTACATTGTGTATAGCATAACCTGGTAGGTAGTTTTCTTCACTCAGCTTCACCCAGACTATTGGTCTAATGGCTACAATACTAAACTTAGTTAGATCTATACGAAACAAATATGTGTTATAGGGTGACTGATATAGGTACCATTATAATATATAGCTCTACATACAGTGCTTAATATAATCCTAACGTGTTCTCGCAGATAACATGAGAATCATGCTTAGTTCCACAACATAGGTGTTCATCTCATTACATTTTGGTTTGTGATTGATCAGAATTCTACTTCACAGATTTCCTCAGTTGCTGATGGGAAAAATATATAGATGGCCTGGCATGCAATGTCTTTGCAGTCGCATTGGTATTCACAAGCACGGTTTGAAACAGTGTCCACTACCTGGATGAAACGGCACTTTCTGTCCACTCTAGACTTGGCGCTGTATGTAGCATCCAGAAGATAATCTTCAGATGCATCCAGAGGCACAAGGGCTCTAAGAAGAGAACATGCTAGACCTGTTTTACCATAGATTCGTGTTGAAAAGTGTACTCCTGATCTTGGCATGCCTGGCCATGGGATTCTGAGCTTCAGCACAGGGATATTGGGTCCAATAGTAGAAGCTGACAGACACGTTGCCCAATCTCTATCCATTAGGATGTGGGGTTGATGGTAGTAGGCGGTGAATCCAGACCCTTCATGTTGACCTGTATGACGCATGGGACAAATGATAGAAAGCATAATCATTATAACTAAGAGGGGGGGATGATACATCTACTTTTCTTCGGAGACAGGCTCAAACTATGCATCCACTATTTGGGCGATCATGGATGTTTAAAAACATATTTTTGTGATTTCCCGAGTTTTGGAACCCAAATGCATAGTTTGAGCCTGTCCTTAAAGTCATTCAACAAAAATAGCGATTTAACACCTCGCCCTATTACAACCATGTTAATGTTATGATTATCAAACACAGTTGAGAATGGAATGTAGGACTTTTTGATCCCAGGTGGGGGGTACATAAAAAAATAAATACCAAGTACACCCCTCTTGCGATTTTGATACAAATACTATGTAGCTCAACTGAACATCTGCCAGGATTGATTACAAAGATAGACAAACTGCTTGTCTCAATATCCAATACAGCATCTAATTTAATCAATAAAGTTTCTCTCAATAATCACTGAAGCGAGCTTAGATTGTCTGCCATTTTTGCTATCATCAAAGAGAGTTTTACCGTAAATTCTCGCGTAGAAACCGCGGCTTGTACGCTAGTCAGACTCAGCTTTCTTTTGATACCAAACACGCCTATATAGGGTGCGGCTTATACGAGAGTTTATATTAGTATACTACAGTACCAAAATCGCATTATTCAGACCCCCTCTGCGGCTTATATAATTTGTTTAAGTTAGGGGTGCCGCTTATACGCGAGTTAGGCTTATACGCGAGAATTTACGGCAGGGGTAGACACTAACGCTGGCCCGGGAGCTAATGGCCCGTAGTTTTCTGCAAAATAGCATTCCTATGGGCCCGGGTAGCCCACAGGAGTATTTGGAAGACATTTAAAGAAAGTTTGCCTGAAAACTATAGTCATGCAATATATTGTTAGAAAGAGGGAAATGTGCCCAAATCAATCATATTGATTTCAGTGTTTTATAGAACAATTAGAAATAAACATGTTTTTTCTCTTAAAGAAAACATAATTTTGACTATTGGCCCACAGATCTTGGTCCGGGCCCGTAGTTTTCTAGAGCTACGGGCCCAGATGGCCCACAGCTGAAAAAGTTAGTGTCTACCCCTGTTACGGTATCTAATTTTTACCAACCTTTTATGTAGTAATGTTTGTCATCGCTCCCTGAAGTTTCCAAATTATCACATTTATCTGTAGACAGCAAGCAGTTTGAGGATGTCAGTTCTGGGTTAAATACAAATGACTGACAGGCTTGGTCCACGAGGCACTGATGGGAACAGTTTTGCAGGTCAGCTGTTGTGTTAGATAGACTCATCCCAATACAATCTCCCTTTGCACGAGAAAACCCTACAACTGGAATAGAATTAGAATTAATCACATAATTATTCATCCTAACCTGCCACGAATATGCATAATTAGATAATTGCTTCTTTTATCTACTAGGCTGTATAGTGAGCAATGTCTTTGGACCTGTCAGTTCTACCAGTACAGGCAACGCAGCTCATTTATAGGCACAACCTTAAACTAATTGAATAAAACTCTAACATAAAATTCTATACCACCATACATTTCTTTGAAGTTCCTAGAATGACATACTGAAAGTGCTTACCTGTGCAAGTGGGGGAAATATGGCTAAATTGCATATGTTCGAGCAATATTTGACTAGGGTTTTCATGTTATATCTCTGCATTTTAATTTATTGTAGAAGCATCCTAAGATCATATGTTGAGTTTAGGCTATCAAGCTATAGTTGACTAATTTATGTTAGCATACCAACAGGGGTACCCAGGAAATAAGTTAGCTAATTCTTTTGCACCTCATTCATTAGACCCCCAATAAACACCTTAAGAGCACAATGTTTCAATTATTTCTGCGTCTGTCAAGCTGTTTTAGGTAACAATATTTGCTGATGTCGCTTTGTTATTTTCCTCAGTAATCTAGGGTTCAGAGTATAATTTCACCATCCATAGTTTTATTTTCTCCGCAAAGCTCATTTCTAGATATTTTACCTAGCACCTAGACCCCCCCCCCATCCCAGCAGAGTTTAATAAATATTTTAAGTTTAATAATTTTAGTTTAATAATTATCATAATTCCAACCATTTCTGTCACTGTGGTAGCAAGATGATGTAGCGAAATCATAGCAGCAACCATAGTCGTCACATCTCGTAGATGATACTGGAACTGGGCCACAGGAGATCCTTGATGCCCCGATTTCACAGCCCTCGTAGGTGGTAGGAACTTGAATGAATGGCATTGTGAACAAGGATTATTTTCAGCTAACATTTTACAATAGAGAACAACAAGTGTTTTCATGGGTTGGGAAAACATTAATTTACGGCTGAAGTATGTTGTGCTCCATTTTGTCCACATATTATAGAAAGTGTCTGCATTGCGTTTTGTCAGCACAAAACTCCTTAGGCATAATGCATTTTGTGGACACATTGTTGGTGTTGGATGAGGAAAAACCATATTTTGAGGATATTTTGTATGAGTTGACTGTGGACACAGTAGGCTACATTGGTGGACATCTTGTAACAAATGGATTGGTACAGGTATAATTTTGGCAGTTCGAGATAATTATTATGATGATACATATGAAAATAATATCTGCTGATCCAAGACAGAAGCCTAGACAATAAATAATTGATGAAACACATTCAGATTAATATCTCTCATCTAGAAGGATTTTTGACTATCCAGGGTGTTCTGTTGTTTCTCCACATAATACGGAGGGTCAAAAAGGGTCTGTATAATATGGATTTAGCTTGAACTGTTTCTGCTCGTCAATTCCAACATTCCTGGGACATCCACATTCTAATTAGGAGGTCCGCCTTTATATGTTACAGTACTATTTTTGGTATAAAAAGTATTTCATTTATCATTTTCACTTTTGCCACATTATACGGAATATTTTGTCCGCATTATGCAGACGTCCGAATTATGTGGAGAGAAGGCACCCTACATGTATGAGGAAAGTCTTCTCCAAGTATCTATATGGACAACAAAATTTGGTGAGCAGTGGTCATAGTGCCTTGGCAATTACTCTGTCCTTGGCTCATAAAACTTGTACCAAATCTACCACTTGACCAACATATTTATAATTGATATTGGACAAATATATATGATTACAAAGACGGGAAGTTTGTCATTGAATACACTCACTTTGACATACATCAATGGGGCAAAATTCCCATCTTCGTCCAGGATCAGTGGTATAACACCAAGCGGCTCGTTCACCGTCTGGATTACGGCAATAGTTCTCCATCTCAGAAAGTACTGTGGCCAACGGAAAGCCATGGAGCCAGGTTCGTGTGTGACGGTGAGGCGACTGACTGTCCCATCTCTGGCACGTCCTGTTTGTAGTTGTCACTGCTACAGTCCCTATGTACCCGAACCCTCTACCCCACTGACAAGTACTGGACACTGTAAAGACATGACACCAGATGATGACCAATGATTTATTACTATGTTTATGGCCACCCTCCACTTAGCCTCTATAAGCAGCTCTGTCTACTCGTACGATCCTCTCCAGAACAGAGCTGCTTGGAATGCCCCATTCACAAGTGGAGTAAGTGCTCGGTCACAAAGGGAACACTTAGTAGGGCATATATTTTATAGTAAATAGATAGAATGAGGTTATATCAAAGTCGATCCCACCAACACAGATGTGATCGAATCGTATTGCAGGTGTAATTGATTAATTTCTACTACAAAAAGTCTCTCAGGCGAGATGGCAGCCTTCTTGCTGTCTATCTGACGTACGTTGTTACCATGGTAAAGTTACACACGTGAACGGCAACCAGTGAGAGCGCAGCCTTTGAGAGAGATGATACTTAATCTACCCTCCACTGGGCTTAATCGGCCGAAGTCCCGAAGTGCATGGAAGGTGGTCATTTAAGGACGGATGTCACTAAACCATGACATTTGTCATCATAATGCACCAATGCAGCCCCGATGAGTAACTTGCCGGTGCTGCATTGATGCATCATGCCAACCCGCCGGGAGCGTCTCAACCCTGTATTGTTGGCATGATGCATCAAGGCATCTGATAGACATGATCTAACACCAATTAAATTGGAACCATCACAACTGCATCTGAGAAATCAGTCCTCTATATACTACATGATAGATGGACATTGAACTAGATTTCGCGTAGAAAAGGAACATACTCATAATCCTGAATAAATATGTTAGTTCAACAAAATTATGTAAAACTCTTTACTCTTTGAAAATTAAATAATTATATAAGAATATGAACTGTATTGAAAAATGAGATATTGTCAATAATCCAATTTCTATTTTTCAAAACCATACACTTGTTTGTTGGTTACTTTTATTACAATATCATCATGCTATGTTATCATATTCATAATACTCATAATGACATAATTCATCAATTCAACTTACAACAGTGGTAGCTGGCATCTGAAGCAATGTAGCAAATTTCATCTTTGTAGTAGCATGATGTGGTCGGGCATGGTTCTGTCAATATTTAATATTAGGAACTAATCTTAGTAATGCAAAATCATTCTCCAAGTGTTTTTTTTCAGTGAAACAGGGGAACTCTCTTACTCTTACTAGATGCTTGGTAAGACTCAAACCCTGTTCCATAAAGCATCATTTTCATCGTCAGATTTCTTTGTAGTTTTGCCAAAATATCATAGATATTGAAAATTGAAATGAGGTGTTGTCATGGCTACTCCTTGGATGTTCTTTGTGAACACAAATGGAATGTGGGATATGGAAGAGCATGTCATGAGCTTTCCCAGCTAACAAAAAACGTTTTTAGAACGTTTTAAAACGTTTGTATTTGGTTTGGAAACAAACCTTTGTTTCAGAATGTTTTAAAACGTTTGTTTATGGTTTGGAAACAAACGTTTGTGTCAGAACAGTTTGTACAACAACACTACTGAGGTTTCTAAAATGTTACTCTACTTACTATGTGCGTCATGGGAGCCATTGGCAACTTAACTGTTGGAGAATTGTATGGTTACGGCTATGTACCCTGGGGATTAGGGTCATAGATCCAATATGTTTTGAATATGTTAATATTATAATATTTTTTTTAAATATATGCATGTATTCCATGACAATATGTGAAAAACCTAGAAGGATTCGAACCCCACCTTGTGCAATGCCAATGAGGAGTCCCAAGCACCCTAGCTACAGATCCATGGACCCACAGTGCTTGAATTTATGCACCATGTCGACCCTACAGAGTTGATACACAACTGAAGGTCGGCATGACTTTCCCTGGCGTTGGTCTATTGGAATGTAGTATTTGGAGGAACAATGCCTCATCCCCTGATCCAAAAGTTTTGAACGGGTCTTAACATTTCTGTATAAATCTACATTCAATGCAATGGACTATGCTATTAGGGACCTTAGCAGTGCTGAAAGCATAGGATACGTCTGGAATACACTAGGGACCTTTAGCAACCACGTAAAAGCTCATTAAACGCAGATGTATCCCATCCTGCCAGCACTGCTATGTCTGCGTTTTATAAGCTTTTACGTGGTTTGCTAAAGGCCCCTAATAATAGGGACCTTTAGCAAATCCGACGTAGCTGATTTAACCCAGATGTATCCTATCCTTTTAGCACGGCTACGTCTGCGTTTTAAGAGCATTTACGTGGTTGCTAAAGGTCCCTATTATGAGCTATTATGAGCTGGGACTCTCAATCTATAGTTCCTGAGTCCGGTTCTCAGCCAGGATTTTAGATGGTCATTCTAATTTGTCTGTAAAAGTTTGTTTCCAAACCTTTTGCAAACCTTTTGCAAACCTTTTGCAATTCTTTTGCAAATGTTTATGAAACGTTTTTTGCAAACGTTTTTGTGTCAACGTTTTAACGTTTGATAAACGTTTTATAAACGTTTTTCCCAAACGTTTGTAAACCTCCTGCTTTTTTTTTTGAACGTTTCTTTGTTAGCTGGGTCAATATGATACCAAGTGTGGGTGCTTTGACTAGAACTGGTAAGAAAATATTTTCATAAAGTTTAAGTAATATATCTTTATTGAGCTCAGTGGATTAGATGCTCTTGCCACTTAAGCGGCCTTCTGGCGATGAGATGGTGAATGCTGCAGTGGATAAAGCTACAAGAAGGAACTAACAGAAAAGGGTGCTTTGGCAAAAAACATTTCTCATGTAGTCTCAAAAGGCATATCTTGCATAGTCTTACTGCTCTATTTCTCTATAGTTGGCGACAAAATCTGTCCTAATAAAAGGAGTAGTACTTGGTATGGATTTGCAGACCCCCAAATACATAGGAACTACTACCCTGTCTATTGGGACAGATTGTGTCACCATCTAGAGAGATAGAGCACTAAGAGTAAGACTACGCAAGATAAGCATTTTAAGCAGTAAGCAGCGAGATATACCTGCATGATTACAATATATATACTTTTTGTCAAGAAACCTTTTTCAATTACTGTAAATTCCCTCGTACTACCCGCCGGTTGTATGCGAACCAAACACAGCTTTCATTTGATACCAACTATGCTTATACAGGGTGCGGGTGCAGGGTTTTTATATGACTGAATACTACAGCACTAAATCTCCCCAAAGCAGAACCCCACACTGCAAAAAAGGTGTTTCGATCCTATACACAATCCTAAACACAATCTTGCCCTGTATTTGTCCACACAATATCCTTTTAAACATGTTTGGGCCAATAATATGTTTACGAAATCAAAATGTTTAGAAATCAATGTGTTTACAGTGGCGGATTTAGAGGGGGACGCGGGAGACCCCAATTTTGACCTAAATAGGAGGAGTGCCCCCTCCTTTTCCGAATCGTGGACCCGCCACTGGTTTAGGAGAAATAAGTATTTAGAAATCAAGCATTTAGCACATTACTGTGTTTATCTGTCAAGTGTTTAAGGCTAAAAGTGGTGTCTAGAGACATGTAGTTATTATCATGATTAGATATTTGTATTTAAATAAATTCACAATTCAATTCAATTTCCACGTAGTGTCTTGAAGAGAGTACTAGTACCGTAAATTCTCGCGTAGAAGCCGCGGCTTGTACGCGAGTCAGACTCAGCTTTCTTTTGATACCAAACATGCCTATATAGGGTGCGGCTTATACGAGAGTTTTTATTAGTATACTACAGTACCAAAATCGCAATATTCAGACCCCATCTGCGGCTTATATAATTTGTCAAAGTTAGGGGTGCGGCTTATACGCGAGTTAGGCTTATACGCGAGAATTTACAGTAGCCCCCAAACCCCAATGAGCCAATGTGTGCATCATTATTGCATATAGGCCTCTACTTTATCATAGACACCGCTTAGAGTCAATACAACAGACCTTCGAGGAAGATGTTGCTATATCCATTCTTAGACTCCTCAAAAGAGGTGTCTATGTAGCAGATGTATCTTAATTGTAAAATGATCATACTAATGTAGGATCCAACCCTCGAATCCTTCAATGGGTATATTATTCTATTGTATCCCATCATATTGAAGTTAATTTACTCAGATTTAAGTGCTTTTAGCACAACAATAACGTTTGAGTGGTTGTCAAAATATTATGTGTTACACAACTGGTATATGTTTAAGATATTAAGATCTAAACACCTATCCTTCATACTGTTTAAATACTAAACATCTTAACATATTTAACATAACTGTTTAGATGTTTACAAGAAAGATGTTTAATTCCTAAACAGAAGGATTTGAAGACACAAACTTAGAAAAATGTTTTGATTTTAAACATGTTTAGACCTAAACATGTTTAAAACTTGAGCACCTTTTCTGCAGTGCAGATCGGGATATAAGATTTTCCTGAGTTGGGGGTGCAGGTTATACGCGAGATGCTGGAATTTTACACGGGAATTTTCGGTAGTCCTAGCGTGCGATAAAGATGGCTGTACATGAAGGTAATTGGCCTTGACAGATGGTGTTATGATACACGTGTAGACACCAGGTACCTGCACTAGCATATACCTGATAGGTCTAAGATGGGGGTCCACCCGTGAGTTCGACATGGCGAAATGGCCATGAGGCATATAGTGACATGTGACACAAGGCTTAAAAAAGTAGTGACAGGGCCCAGCTAACAAAAAAACGTTTACATTACCAGGGTTTAACGTTTGTAGAAGGTCTGCAAACGTTTGCAAAAACGTATATAGAACGTTTTTTTAACGTAAAAACGTTGACACTAAATAACGTTTTTATAACGTTATAGCCAAACGTTTGTCTGTAACGTTTGTTTAACGTGTTTTTCATAAAAAAAATAACCAAACAGTATAGGTGTGAATAAGTAGCAAATCTTGTGTAAAATCTGACCAAATAGTGTATAGTTTTATGGTTCTCACTAAGCTAAACCTATGATCAAAAGCGTTCTACAAGGCTTAACCAAGCCTAGAACGCAGGATCTATTGCATGTCAGTCTAACACTCTACCCCTGCTCTATTGAGGAGGTGGTTGTAGTTCTACTGAAAGATCGAGCCCCTGTTGAGCCCATACTTCACATATACATTTGAAAACGTGTAGGAACTCTAATAGCAATTTTATTTTATTTCCAAATTGAATGTTAGAGGGTATAGGGTGAGCGAAACCTGAGGTAGCTCATGAATGCAAATTATTGTATGGCCTTTGCATTAAATGAGGTAGGTAGGGTTTGCTAAAGGTGTGGCTCCAGAGGGGTAAAAACCGACCTGGAGACCTGGGCTGCTTTCCAGGCGTCCTGGTACAATAATTTAAGCGACCTGGCGACTTTTGAAAAAATATGTCTATGGCAAAAATTAGTCTATAGAAAAGCGACTTTGTGACCTGGTGCCCTTAATTTTGGCGACTTTCCGACCCGAGGGGGGGGGGGGCCCTCTATACCCCCAGAGGTCCTTAATGAAAGCCTACATCACAAAATAGTTTGATAGTGGTATGGGTTAGGGGCGAACTTACAACCTACGGATCACATGCCCTACGCCTTAGAGAGAGAGGCCACAGAGCCAGGTGGTAATAGTCCACATTCAAGATGGTATATTGCCTGCCTGTGACCAGATCGCATTCCCTCACCTTTTTTTATTAGGGACCTTTAGCAACCACGTAAAAGCTCATTAAACGCAGACGTAGCAGTGCTGAAAGGATAGGATACGTCTACGTTTAGATAGGGACCTTTAGCAAACCTAATATCTCAGAATCTAGCTTGGGTCCCCCGCTTTTCTTTGTATTTTTTGGAAACAGTTTACTCTTAGGGTCATATGGTAGAAATCTTGTAAAATTGTAGTTACTCTTAGGCTATTTTCTACGGGTCACTTATATTTCTAATCAATTTGTCTCTTGTTCTTGTTCCATAGATCCGTAGGCCTATGTCCTGATACTCTGTTTATAACCTACTTATACAAAATGCCTCGGTAGCTCAAGCAGGAGAGCCTGGGACTGCTAATCTAAAGGTCCGGGGTTTGGTCCTCAGGGTGACTTTTAGTGTACATGTAACAACAAACCAAGCCAAACCTTCTCCAAACCTTTTGCAAACCTTTTGCAAACGTTTTCTAGATGTTTAAAAAACGTTATACTAAAACGTTTTGGTGTAACTTTTTCCAGACGTTTTCTTCCAAACCAGGTATAAACGTTTGCAAACGTTTGGAAAACGTTTCTTGTTAGCTGGGGGGACATGACCATTTCTTAAAATCGACATCTATACCCCCTCTGAAAGCATTTTCATATCAAAGGTTTGTGGAGTTTAAGCTGGCAGTCAATAATCACTATAGGATTACGTTAAGATTCTTGAATAGATCTGGAAGAATCTCCATACATTCACCACTATTAATTTTACAGTGCTAAAAGTAACATGAACGCATGAGATGATATACATCGAACCCATTATGCCGGCACCACATGCCAGGCCCATTATTTCCTATAATAAGTTTAGCACTAGTCAATTTACTCATGGCACTTTTAAGAAAATAAATTAAGAAACCTACCTGAACTGGAGCCAATGTCGATCAAGATGAGGAATGTAATGGTAAGTGTTAAGGGTACCATGGCAGGACAGTACCTTCCACTTGATACATGCACTGTATAAAACAGCGGTTCCAAGTAATTCCTGCCAAAGCAAGTGGTGGTCTTGGTGGAGTAACAAGAGTTCTAACTTAACACAACATGTCTATATACATGCAATATACATAAGGTAACACACCAATATTTAATTATATACCTCAATACGCACTGTCATGCGGAACTGATCTCTGGCAGGCTATAAAAGTGCAAGGTGTGTTCAAACATTCACTCCTTGATCAATAATCAATGAAACATGGATCCACATGCACTGAAAACCCAGGGAATCTGAAACTCGTCATATTGACCACCTAGGTTGCCATAACAAATTATGGCAGGTGGCAGTGCAGTCCTATAGAGAATGGTCTATAAATGTAGCCTCTAATCAGTGCCCCCTCAAGAAGGGCACCCCTTTCATAGTCTTCTTGGTTGATTTAAGTAGCATAAAAAGATATTGAAGACCAATCTGCATCCTGTCACCACTAATGGCTTATGACGAAAATAGTTGATCACTTTGACACTGGGTGGCAACTATGTGCCAACATGTGCCTAGGTGTGTGACAACGAAAGTTGACATTGTGACAACCTAGAGACTTGAAAGTTGTAAATACTGATAACTTTAAGTCTTCATGTTGACAATACCTAAACCCACAACCTTAAGGTAGTCATTCTGACAATCCAATTAATGTGACTACCTAAGATCGTCATTATGACAACTTCGGTCTGAATGGATCAGATGTGACTACCTTAGGTCAGCACAATGATAATCTAAGGTCGTCACCTTGACTACCTAAGGTTGTCAATTTTGAGATTGTCAAAATGACAACCCTGAGGTTTTCAGTGTGGTAAGCTATTGAAAATATCAACTGCTGAAGGCAAATAACCAGGAGAAACCTTGATCAATATAATTCAATATGGTAAATGAAAGCCAATTTAAAACAACGGTTTTGCTGTTCTAGTTTGTCTATTATATAATTACCATTCGAATCAAAATCAAAATGTCTGACTGCAGCTGCCTGCCTGTATGTGATTGGTGAGCAGTCACTGACAACAACCACAACAAAGCTGGGAGTAGTAGGGGGCTCCCACTGGTAACTAATACTCAAGTTAACCCATATGGTTCACTCCCACCATAACTATTATCAATAATTCAGAACATTGTTATGATTTATTGTAGCTTGTGTTCTGATCGCCCAAGTGTAGATAGGGTGTCACTTTAGTTCGCTCTTGTTGAGATCCTACATAAAATATGTTGTAACGCCTTTCTTAGAAAGGCCTGTCAATTTATTATCACTTGGCGAAGTTGATACATTAGAACAAAGAGGGACCCTCATACTATGCTGATAAATATTCCTGTATTGACCCTGTCCTGCTGCAGGAAAGTAGTCCACCCTAATTAGAGGACGGGACAATGACATACTTACTGGACCACTACCCACTTTGACTGTTGGGTCAAACCGTCTCACCTGATTGCACATCCCGCAGCTAGGGCCTTTAGGGGTACTTGAAAGCACTGACCACTCACGCATAGACCCCCCCCCCCCCCCCCCCCCCAGCAAGGGCTATCAAGGTTGTATTGGAATCGGCCCAGAGGTATGAAAAACAATGGTTTTCACTTGCACCCACCACACTTCGGATGAGCTCAAACACTTGGAAAAATAGTCCCACCAATCTAACAAGAAACACCTTCTAAAATCCATCTTAGGTAGCCAAATGATAATAAATCCACAAACATACGAGTCCCCAATACAACTATTTTTATCAGACTCCTTTATGAAGGGTGTAGTCACATTATCAGCCTCGCCCTGCGGGCTCTGCTGATAATATCCCTACACCCTTCATAAAGGAGTCTGATAAAAATAGTTGTATTGGAGACTCGTATGTTAGTGTGTATATATCATATTGATATTGATGTGAACCAGTGCATGATGTATATAAACTATTAAATGCACACTAGCACTCCTCGAGGTGACATATGAGTCTAACCAAGGAATTTAAGTTACATTCCGTTAGCATGGATCTTCAGCTAGACCAGATCAGTGATATGGCAGACTACCCTCCAAACAGAACTCAAGAATGACACCAGTTAGAAACGTTTGTATTTCCTGGGAAACTCACAAGCTGTATACACAAGATAGACACGGAAGATTCTCGAGAATAGTAAACGTTCCTAGTGACATATTCAATGGTGATGTGTATTTCCCAAGTTTTACTTGTGCAAAGAATGAAAACCTGTATTTCACGAGTTTCACTACAAGAAATGACAGGGAATATGACCAAGAAAATGTCCAAAAAACATTCAAAAAACATTCTAAATGCTCGAGTTTTGACGTGAGAAAGGCATAAGTTCCGCGTGAGATTTTGTTTGTAGGGTAACGTATAGCTCTTGTATTTAGAGCATGGATATGGGTTTACACTGAAATATAACAAGTTGTTGAAAGAAAACATCCCTTTAAATGTATATAAAAATCGTTTCTATCCCAGCATGCAAAGATATGTTGGGCCTACGTTGGTATGATGGCAGCCAATGTTGGCATGAAGTTGCACATTATCGTTGTCCCAAGTGCTTTTTGGCCGTCCAATTATGCTTAATGCCAACTTCGCCAACGTCGACTTTGGCATAACATTGGCCCAACATTATGCCAATGTCAAATTTTGCGTTGTACCAACTTTTACCCAACCACTCTAGGGTCTAAAATCTGACGTTTGATTATGACGTCAATCCAACGTTGGACATCAATTGGCAACCAACATTTAAATAATGATACTTTCCTCAACATAGAATTATTTCCTCATTAGGCTACATTGGTAATACATACCAACTTATAACGACATGGCTATCAAGTGTCATCATTTCACTGACAGCCATTTCGTATTTGCATTTCACTTTAATCACGTTAAGAGGTGATGCAAGGGCATCCCATTGATTACAACTTATGTACCAACAATTACCCACAAAAGGGTGTCCTCATTGCAATATGACCAGCATTTTTATTAAATCTTAATAATTCTGGTAATTATCCACATATATCTTGGAATATGGAATTTACCTGCATTTAAAATCTAATTATAATCCACACGGGGCCTAGTTTAATGGCCAGTTATGTGGAAATATAAAGGATTTCCTGTTCAACATCTCTTCCTGCAAGCTTCAATGACCTCTGGTGGTGGTTGCATATGCAGTGTTGGTCCAACGTTGGCATGACATGAACTAGCTGATGTTGTATCAATGTTGGCAGAACACTGGGAGTATTCCCAACGTTGGTACAACATGAATTTACCAACGTTGGTACAACGTTGGCAGACCAACATTGGCACAAGGTTAAAATATTGCTTGCGATATGCCAATATTGTACAACGTTGGCCAAACATATCTTGCATGCTGGGTATCTTTTAATGTAATCGAAATCCATGCAATACATGGTTAATTTGGACAACATTTGCTTACCATAGCTTAATGCTCTTATAAAACAGCTTAATATAGGGATATTTGGCTGCGATATTTCGCAACCCGTAAACAACCCGAGGTCATGCGGCTAAGGTTAGCACCTTTCCACGTAAAGACCCTTCAAGGTGACCTTGGGAGCTATTTTTAGACATTTACATGAAACCACACACATTTATCTATCAAGGTCCATGCTACACATTTTAACATAATGCCATAAGAAATCGGTCATGTCAATTTGGACACATACAAACCTCACAAGGGACACATGTAAGGCATATCAGATGGCCTTAACCCATTAAGGCCCAAATATTGTATTATTGTATCATGCCCTTGGTAGTCATAATCCATGAATGCAGCTATGGTGAGTAATTCACCAGTGTTATATCCAAGCATCATGCGGACCAGACTGTGTTGAGACTCCCGAGGTGTCGGCATGATGCACCAATGCAGCAGTAACAAGTCACTCACCGGGGCTGCATTGGTGCATCATGACGACAAATATCGCATTTTAACTACATACCATCCTAAACTCTAAAAGATCGAATGTCGCTAAAAGATTACATTTGTCGTCATGATGCACCAATGCAGCACCACCGAGTTACTCACCAGTGCTGCATTGATGCATCATGACGACCAAGGGCGTGATGCATTAAGGCATCATTCCTTAAAGGGTTAAAGGATTGACATTGTGACTCTATATTGGTACAGCTCCCATTCACTACACTGACACACTGTGCCCCCACAATAGTCCTGCTGTCACTCTACACCTCCTTAACTGAGTTAACGTCTGAGTGGGGCCCTCCTTACTGTACACCCTACCCTGCCCCCACTCCATGTATCTGCTGAATTAAACCTCCTCAATGCCTCTTATATCCCCATAGTCATGCTGCATTAACCCTTTAAGGATGACATGCTACTTCAAGAAGATTTATGTTTATTATTTTTTTGTCATTATTATTCTCCAACATAGATGAGCAATTCATCAGTGATGTAGCATTTCTGTTGATGCAAGACTGGATGCAGCATTTGTGATACATGCCGCCAAGGACATGACACATCGAAGCACTATGCTGTCTGCCCTTAAGGGGTTAGGTATACATATATACTGTATTTCTATAGGGACATGCAAGAAGGCTATGTGGGATGGGTGGAGTTCAAGGCTAATTCATTTTATCATTGCTTTATAATATAAAGCAATAACAAAATATAGTTTAATATCCATGAATATGTTATATTCAGGGATATTGAACTTTGAAGTGTAAAACAACAAAATAAATGATAGTTTTGGGACCTCTAGTGTAGGACAATGAAAAAAAAGAATGTGCAAATGGAAACAAGTTGCAGTGTTTGATGAGATTTCGGGTCTCAAAAAGGCCATTGAGCAATAGTAAATAGTGTTTTTGAAAGACTGGTTCTTATATCCATACATATAATGTTAGGGCTAAAATATTGTGTGAATCGGTACTTAGAAATAAAAGTTATGTATACCCATATTTCTAGAAAACAGGAAGAAAACGAAAACTTTCATTGTTATCCCCCCTACCTAGACCAAAGTGATTTTCAGTGGTTTCATTCCAGCTGCTTTTGGGCGGTTCCTCAGTGAATTACTTGTCGATTGCCTGCCGATCACCTCCAAATCAGCCAATGGAAAATGGCCTTTAGACTTCATGCCTCGTTGATATGTGCGTGTTGTTATGTTGAACTATTTGAACTTCGTTTCATGTACTCTCATTCCTCAGCTGGTTACCCATTTTGGTTCTACTTTCTCTCTTTGCGCATTCAGCCCATGTGCAGCATCGAATCCTGATCCAGTCGGGTCAGACTGCAAATATGGGATAGCTCTCCCAGGTGCGATGACAAACATCAACAGCGCAATCTTAATCTTACATCTTTAAATGTCTGAATCTATTAAAGGCAGTCTTGTTTTGTATGGAGACTTGTATCTGCCACCTAATGTCACATACCCACACTATGCTAGCTGGGGTTTGCCTTTATCTGTTTATAGTATACACTCTACACCAGATTAGACAACATAAACATTTAAATGAAAAGAAAGAAGGAAAAAAGGGGGGTTGGGGGCAGATCCCCCAATACATACTAGTCAACTAGCCTACCCTACAATGAACTGTGTAGTCTTACCACTACTAGTGGTGCCATCCTCCTTTGCTTAGTAACACTTTTAAGATTGTCTAAGATAGTTTAAGATAGGTTAAGATAAGATTAAGACTAATTTTAAGATAATAAAGACGATCTTAATTCTGTGTTAAGATTGCGCTATCAACATTTGTCCACGCACCTGGGAGAGCTATCCCGGGTGTGCGGTCAGACCTGGCATTCAGCTAGACCTTTATTTCTACAGAATAATGAATAGTGCCTGGGACCATTTAGGAAATCGTGAAAAAAAAACAATCTGGTTTTCAATTCTCTAATTCGTGTACCTCACTGTAGAAATATGATAACATCCCGTCGTCATTCCTGCATTCATCCATGGGAGCAGAAAATGGGAGGCTACTATAAGCTTCTGTCTGTGTTTTTTAATCCTTTACTAGTAGCATATTGCTGAATTAATGCACCCTAGCCTTTGTCATTAGGATACATGAATGCAGCCCCGGTTAGTCAAGACCGGAGAATTCGGCAAGACTCCCCCCTGGGAGGTTGTAATCCTCAATTTTAGATGTTAGCTCATTAAGATCAGATACCATCTCCTCACACCTTGTAAACAACCCATTTAAAGTTCATTTAAGAACAACTCACCCTATTCTGACAATCACACTCTCAGACTTCACAGGTTTACCGTGGTCATTTATGACAGATAGTGGACCCTGGAGGGGTACTCCCCCTGGGAGGGTTACACTCTCGTAATGACCCCCTGCAGATTAAGTTTCTCTTTGGCAGCTTCGCCAAATTCTCTGGTCTTGACTAGTTGTATACACGCGTCTATCCAGGCCAACGGTGTCCCAGTGTGGACATCTGTGAGATTTTGTGACATTCTCGGAACATAAATGTGTTGACTCAAAGTAAATGTTACAGTTGACCTACGCCAAGGAAATATACACCTCTAAGTCCGTCCTAATTGGACATGTTAGAGGCCCATAGGGAGGTAGTGGTGGATGGGGCGGGTAGTGAAAAGTGTACAAAGAGCTCTACATGTTAATAAGGCCAACACAGATAATGTGCTTCAGGGCTGCATATGTATACTGCTGTTCTGCACTACACGTTTTGTCGTCATGATGCTTGAATGCAGCCACATAGATAGAGAGTCAAATGGAGTCCTGGCGGCCCCATGAATGACCCCATTTTCTGACTCTCCTAAGGGAGTAATTTGACTCCCATGACTCCATTTTTCCAACAAGCAAATAGTAGAAGTCCTCCCCCCCTCCTGATCAAAATCAATTAACCACCCATAAATCTATCACCCCTCCCCTCTATGTTGTTACTAAATGAGAACTCCAAAAGGACGAGGGGTCTGGGTGCCCCTGAAGCATCTTGTCGAGTGGGGGTGGCCTGACTAGTGAGCCCCTGAGTTACCCCACCTTGAGGACAGCCTGGGAGGCAGCTGTGTACATCTACAACTACAGACCTGCACACACCCTCACAATTAAGGTAGGAATTACTTAGTTTCAGTTTGAGAATTATATTCTTCTTTCTGTAAAGTTATACAGACAGAGACTATTTCATAGTAATAACCTTGAGTTGTTTGAATGGGTATATGAGCTGAAACGAAAGTTACTTAGAGAGAGCCACATTTCAAAGAGAGAGGGAAAGCTGAAACGGTTTGCTGATTTGCAGATACTTTTGGACAGCATGTAATACTTTTTTCTCGGGTGATCAGTCATGTATATTGTCAATGATTCATGCACTATTTTACCATAGCTCTTGTGAACCCTTGTTTTGTCTTGTCTGTCGGTTTTGTCCGATGTCTTTGTAAAATATGAAAAGAAAAATGTTGTGACGCTTGATTGAACGTTGTACTTCAAATATCTTTCACAGAAATAAAGTGAGCGTTGCTCTTATGAAAAAAACATTCAAACATTCATCTGGTATTTCTGACTTAACACTTAGGAATTTTGAGATAATGGTATTTTGACATTATTAATTTCATTCATTATTTCCATTCACTTTCCAACCTGATCCATTTCTCGTTTAAAGACCCCATTGTGTGCTCCTCGAGCCCTTGATACACGGCATGAGTCTTGCCATTTACACAACATTTAAAGCCTTTAATACGTTTATTTGTAGCTGTAATTACAAAATGTAAATCCCCTGTAAATCTACGCGTTTGTCATTTACAGGGGTTTACATTTTGTAAATACAGAAATTACAGTAAATTAAATTGTTTTGGAATTATGTTAGTAATATTGTCAGATTCAGTGTATAAGGAAATTTCATTACAATCCTTGTTTACAATTTTAAGTGATTTATTTAAACATGGAGATTGAACTTGCACCAAAGTAAATAGTCAATATCTTTTTACAGTGTATTCTATGGAATACTCAGAACTGGAAAAAAAAAATCGATTCAATGTGGAATATTAAATACGTTATGTCCCTCCTAAAACCTATTTCTTTACTTATCTCTAAATCAACCCCCCTGTAAATATAACTGCTATTTTTCATATAAATCCCAGATATAGATATGACGTCACAGCTGCTACATCACATGACACTTCTGCTGGTACTGAGCGTGTACACAGTTCACACCCAGGAGACGCCGGCTGTCCCTGACTTTTCCTCCTGGGCTCTGGCGTCCGCTCCGGGCCCTGACCTTCGGCTGACCTTCAGTGCCAGCCTCCCCAACTACCCGCTCGTCCAGGGTGTCATTGACGCATCAACCGCAGAGTACCGCACACTCAGCCTCATACTGAGACTATGGGTGAATATACTAATTTATGATCTAATTCTTTTGGCCCGGGGGGGGGGCACTCCCTATATGATCTATAGTGACCATGTGCGTACACAAAATCCCGGGAAAGGGGTGCCTTTTGGGCCCCACTAGCGGGTCCGGCCGGACCCGCCATTAGGGGTCCTTTTTGGGCCATTTTGGGGGCATAAGGGGTATGTTTTTAGGCCAAGAATATCCAACCAAAAAGTCCAAAAATTCCTGTTGAAAGGGGTATATTTTCCCTGGAATTTGGCCCAAATATAGGGTGGTATCCCGCCGAAAGGGGTCCAATTTTGCCCAATTTATTTTGGTATCCCGCTAAAAGGGTTGCAATTTTGGCCATTTTAAAGTATCCTGTAAAAAGGGGGTCGGTTTTGGAGAATTCAGGGTGGTGTCCCACTAAAAGGGGGCTTTCTTATCACATTTTAGGGGTTAATCCCGCCAAAAGGGGGGTGTTTTGGTGGATTTTTGTCCCGATAAAAGGGGTCCTAATACAGGGTGATGTACGCACATGGTATCCATAAATACGAGAGTGGCCCCCCGGGTCTTTTGGTCTCTCCCTCTACAGGGTCCATTTCTTTTGGACTCCCCCTTTTCAATGGTCTGATAATCAAAGTAGAGTTGTCACTAGCTTTTCCCCCCCCAATCTTTAGGATTAAAAAAAATCATATTTTTAAGCAAATTTCGGTCATGAAAACAAGCCCCGAAAAGGAAAATCCGACCTACCTACACTAATCTTCAGGGCCATGTTGCCTGGAACAATCTTTTTGTTATGCCTATTATAAATGTAGTGATAACAATTCTGGTATACATAGTACTTAACTCTTTTCCCCTTGGTGCCGCAGGTGCTGCCAGACTCCCTCAGTGTGGACGACAACGTCAAGCTGCTCTACAGGTCAGTTTAATCAAAAAGCAGAGAATACCAAGAGGGGTCACTTGCCGATTTCTTGTACCCCAAAAGCAAATGGCGCCCCCTGGTGGATGGAGAGTACAGCTCATATAACTTACTAAACCCTGATTTACTTAAACATAGATGATACTACATTTCAGTTGAAGGAAAAGGGTTTTTACCACCACATATTTTTTCTGTTATGTTTTCTGAATATCAATGTTGAATTTGGAGGAAATTTAACCAGGGATAACAGTTCCTGGGCGTTACTTATTACCATGGTTTTAGCTGGGAACAGTTTACTGTGCACTCCATCTCAACCAGGGGGCACCACAGGCCATATAGGACAGGAAATCTGCCACAATCTAATGGAAAAACACCTTTTCTCGACCAATACTCAAAAATATTCAAAGTGTCGAGAAAAATCATAGTGTTGGATGTCCAAGGAATATTATCACATTCATTGGGTATTTTGAGGTATTCTGATTGCTGAGACACAATTCTAACATATGGGAGAACACCTAAGTGGACCCTTTTAGTAGTCAGGGTGTGGCCTATATGCGAGCTTTTAGATGCATAGTACAGTACTAAAGTGACCATAATCAGATGCCCTATGAGGCTTATGGGATTCTCCAAAGCTATAGGGGCGGCTTATACGCGAGTTTATGGTATTCTGTGTGAGCAGATAAGCAGAGAGGATGCTCCACATGGGCCATGTGGAGCATCCTTTTAGCATGGCTGCCCCCCTGATTGAGAAACTACTTCATTAGACCACTAAAAGAATTGGTTTGTCATCACCAAGCGCTGAAAAATATGATGAGGGAGTTTATTCTGGGGCTATGATGTATAAGAAAAATGTATGCTTTCCATGACCAAAATTCACATTTCAGTAGTTAACAGTTTATCGATATAAAAGTTATTTCCAGTCCACTACATTACTGATAGTGTATTATAAGCTTTAATTTGATACCACATGTGGCACTATTTGTCAATTATTAACTATGTTTTCTAATTAAAATTTGCAATTTATTTATTTATCTTTCTCAAAACCTGATTTCTCTAACGTGCGTGGTAATATAGGACCAGTATATTTCTTCTTAGTGAGCTAACAAAAAGGAAGAAGTGAGAAGCCAAACAGACAGGATGCAGAAAAGATAGTTTAGTTACCTCTCAAAGGAATATCACAGAAAATTATGATTAAGGTTTTCCCATATCCCTGTTTTATATTTGCCAGTAGCTTATAATAAGGTAATTTTCAATGTTTTAATCCCTGTCTTTCCGGTTCCTCTTTCAGATACCTACCTCTCCAGCCTGGGACAGGGTTAGTGCAACGTCCCTTTCTCCTTCTTTACATGGATTCATGTATTTACACTGTAAATAGCTAGTGTACGTACAGGTACACTTCAGGAATCTGCTGTAGTTTTACCTGCAACCAACAAAATATAGAGTGTGAATGCACAAGCTAGGCTTAGGTGTTATCAGCTAAGCAGGTGAAAAATGCAACGCACAGGGTGCTTGTACTTGCACTATACTAGTAACTGTTCATTCTTCTTTTTTATTTAAAGTTTTTCAATAATACGCCCGTCGTGTGCTACTATATAGAATAGGTAGTGGGAAAAATGTAATATTAGACATATTTCGAGAAGAGATGTATTCTAATCCATATATTCGCATTCTAATTTTTTTTTAAACCACACACCACCACTTCAAATTAGACAACATTTAGGGTCCCAATTTTGACCCGACCTCTCCCCATATAGTAACCTGCCCCAAGACAGCCTACAACTTGAACTCTATGTACTTACATTGTGCCCCATCAGGCCCCATTGTGGCTATTATAATGTATGCCAGTTGCTACACATAGGTATCCCTGTTTAAACTTTATCTGACCACAGATGAACTACATGTACACACCAGCATGCCTGTCCTCCAAACAGAACTCAAGAATGACACACGTTAGTATCCTGTGTATTTCCCAGGAAAAGCACAAGCTGTATACACAAGATAGACACAGGAGAATCTCGAGAAAAGCGATTGTTCTTAGTGACATGTTCCATATGATGTATATTTCCCAAGTTTTACTCACAAGTGCAAATAACAAGAAATTCCATAAGTAAAATAATGATGTGAATTTCTCGAGTTTCACTCGTTCAAGAAAGTGTTCTGAAAATGTTCAGGTTCTGGATTTCTCGAGTTACACTCGTTCAAAAAACAAGAAATTCCAGGGAATAATTATGACACATGCAAATGTCCAGAAAATGTTCAATAAACATTTGAAATCATCGTAGGGATAATTACTCAAGAATGGCATTACTTCCACTTGAGATTTTGTTCGCAGGGTAGTTATCATTAATCTGCCAAGGGCAGCATAGTCAGTTTCACACTATGCATATAGACCCCCCTCCCCCAATTAAAAAAGAAAAATTAATAGAATTGATAAAATATCCTTAAAGCTTCGCACTCACCAAATGCTTCACATTATTAGACAAGAACAGAACTAGCATAATACAACATATTTTTCATTGGTTAAAATGTTGCTCTAAGGCCACTCCAAAAAAGTGGTTTCTCATCACCAATGACTGACAACTATGATAAGAGAGGCTTTAATTTTTTAATCCGTAGGCTAAAATGTATAGGATGAAATACATTTTTGGTGACCGAAATTAACATTTTAGTAGTTAAGAATTTATTGATCTTTGAAAGTGGGGAAAGTATAAGTTATTTCTATTCCACTGCATTGCTGTCTGTAGATACTTTAATTTGATACCTAATATGCCAATATTTGTCCATTTTTATCATGTTTTTGATTCAAAAAAATTAGGCCTAGAGCCTAGAAAAAAAAAGTTTTCCTAAAAACATAATTTTTATGATGCGCACGGTGATGAGAAACCATTTTATTTTTTTAAAGTGGCCTAACAATTGAGTTTTTTTTACCTTACGTGATTAGGATCCGGCTCTACCTGGACGTGAGGTTCGTGGAGGAGCCGACTGAGCGGGAAGTGTACCTCTACATACGGCGTCTGGGACTGGCCTTCACCAAGGCTAACCTCACCATACCTACACCCAACCAGCAGCGGTCCAACATCACAGACCCCCGCTACAGCCTCACCCAGCCCTTCTCTACCTCCAGTCTAGGGGGACCATATGGTAAGTACAGTGACCCAAGAGGGTCAAAAAATGAAATTCCATTTTCAAAAATTTACTATTTTACATTTTTGAACTTTTCCTAACCAAAAAAGCTATTTTTAAACAAATATTACAACCCACCTTCCCTATATTCCCCCATTTCCCCTACACTTGTAGGGCTTCATGTCAGTGCTGAAGGATACAAGCAGTTCTTGAAAGTTGACAGAATGGAAATTCACTGTAACTCTACAATTGACTGCATGGTACTGTGGGTTGACAGTTGTCACTTTGACAGTAGTGATTTCTCACTCGCAAATGTGATTGTAAAATTGAAGTTCAGATGTGAAACTGAATTTCATTTCAATTTTCATTTCTGAAATGGAATTTCACTTCTTGGCCGTTTTGGGCCACTGCAGTTAAGGGAGTGGTACATTATGACCATGCATTGTTCATAGTAAAATCTAGTGATATATTGCTATATTCAAGAGCTCATCAAGAGCTTTCAGTTGGTAGTTAACAAGTAGTACAATTGGCTAACCCTGAAGCGATTATTTGTATATACCTTTGTCGAATTAAACTAGAAATTAATTAAAATTGAATGATTAACATTGAAATTAGATGATAACTATATGATGACTTTGGATTCCAAAATCTAACTACTAATAATATGTTGGAAAAATTTCCAAAAATAATTTTCAAAATTAAAGTGTTTTTTCCCCTACCCTACTCTAGTTCGGGAGTCCATATCTAGACTCTTTATTAAAAATGGAACTTTCGCCGACCTATTTTGTTAAAATGGGTTGAATAAATATGACACTACAGTCATATTGGATGTATCATATTTTGTGTGGTAATACCCGATGACTTTTTCAAAAATTGATTTTTTTTTTAACCTATGCTAGTGAAAGAGTCCATATCTTTGAAATGCAATGGGTCGAAACAATATCACAGTCATAATGAATGTATCCCATGTTGTGTTGTAGTATTAGATGACCCGTGTAGTGTGTACACGACTCTACAGTACTGCGGTGTACACTCAGAGTGTGTGGCCCCCACCGCCAACCACCTCCCACGCTGTCAGTAAGTACATCATCCACACCAGCCGCTGTTTTAGTTACATATGCCGTAAACTATAATTACGGCCGTGTCTCATGAGATTGGGCCAAAGTCAACGTCTTTGACCGGGTGCCATCTTTGACCTCCTGACAGAAAACGGTTTATTTAGGGCAGGTAAAGTTAAGATGGAGATATGACCACCACAACTTTCTTTATTAAATAACATTTTTATCCTTTACTTATCAAAGATGAAATTCATTTTACTTAAATCTTTTTTATGGGGGCTGTTCAAAGATGGCACCCAGTCAAAGATGGCACCCGGTCAAAGACGTTCGTATTGGCCCAATATCATGAGACACAGCCTTACACTACTGAATCAGACTCAGTCTCTGCTTCCTTTTGATACCAAATATGCCCTATATAGAGTACAACTTATACCAGAATACATTAAATTACTAAATTAATTACCTTAGTTATTAAGTAAGTGGGTATCGTAAGTGAGAAGGTAAATTAAGCATAAGAAAACACTAGAGCAATAGACGAGTGATATAGCTGTAGGATGTCATGCAGTATCTCTATGCTTCAACCCCCAGCTTGGGCCAGAGGACAGGCTGTATAGATTATACGTGCTACTTCTCAATGTGATGTTCTTGTAAAATTGTTATACCGTATTTCCTATATAATGTCTAACTTGTGTATAAGCCGCACCCCTAACTTTGACAAATTATATAAGTCGCAGAAAGGTTGCAGTGATTTACTAACTTACCTATTTACTAATTGAATTACTAACAAACTAACTTGCGTACTGACTAACCAACGTACTTACTTACCTCCCTACTTTACTTAACCATTCAGTACTTTGGCCTACTTTTTAATTACATATTTACTGACTGACTGACTTACTTGCTTTCTTACCAACGAACTTTCTTACTAACTGAATGCCTAGCTAACTTTGTTATTTACCTATTACATTATACTTATCTATTTAATTACCAGTTAACTTACTCTCTAACTTGCTTACTAATTTCTTATTCTACTACTTCCTTACCTATTTACTTTGCTCAATTATTGACTACTTTGGCCTAATTTTTCAATCATTACTAATTTACTCCCTCACTCACTGACTTACAAACTTCCCTCCAAATAGAACTCAAGAAACGTTCGCATTTCCCCGGAAATGCAAAAGCTGTATACACAGGAGAGACACAGAAGATTCTTGAGAATAGTGAACTCTCATAGTGACATGTTCAATGATCATGTGTATTTCCCGAGTTTTACTCGTGCAAATAACCAGAATTTCCACAAGTAATATGAAGACTACAAATTTCAAAAAAACTTCTGAAGACGTACCAAACGAATTCTGAAATTCTCGAGTTTTGACACAACAATGGCACAAGTTCTGCTTGAGATATTGTTTGTAGGGTAAGATTACACACATACTTCACCTACATGATTTGCTTCCAGGTGCCTCCCTAACTACGACGGGGAGTCGTGTGACAAGCAGACTATAGACCCGCTGGCGGCTGCAGGGTTAGCCGGAGCCGGCCTGCTGGCATTTGCCGGACTCATCACTGCCATCTTCTGTATGTCACGACTCATTTGTAGACACTGCCAAGAAACTGATGAAAGACACAAGGAACGTGGACCACGACGCGAGTCACGATCTCTACAGAGGTAACTATAATTATTTGCAATTTTCAGAATAATCCTTGCAATTATGTTTGCTTTAGATGTATGGATGAACTCACCAAGATGCCTGGACACTACACTGTAAAAAAAAATTCTGTCAAAATAACGGAGATGCACTGGCAACACTTGGTGCCGGACACAGTAAAAATAACGGTCACTGTTGTTTCAAGTTCACCATAATTTGAACGGTGAAAGTCCGGCACCAAGTGGTGCCAGTGAATCACCGTTATTCTAACACAATGCAGGATATCATTGTAATTTCAATACAGTGCCTAAACAATAGTTATAATGGTATTTTGTGTAATTTAACTCATTTATCCCACTATTTTTCCATCCATTTATCCACCTATACCTAACTCTATGCTCAATATGGTTGCATGCCAAATTTGGTACAATGTCCAATCAGCAATATCATCTTAGTGTCAAAACTTCAGGCCTAATCATTAGGAATCAGTCTATGGGAGCCTTATAAAATGCTTCATGACACTTTGTAATGGCAGTCTATGAGAAGAAGTCACTCTATGATGGCTACAGAGCAAACCTTACTGCTGTTTATCTATATATTTTTCTTATTACCACAAAAATGGTGCTCTTAGCAACCATGAAAATCTCCTCATGAACCAAACTGCCACCTGGTCTGATAAAACTAACATCAATTAAACATAGCTTCACTGTAAATTAAATGAACTGTGTTTCACTGTAAAATATACTGTGTTTCACTGTGCTGGATTACCGATATTCAAAGTAAAATTGATCAATTTTACATTGCCCCACTGTAATAATATATAATAATGATCCACTGTAAAATTTCACATTGATTCTCTGTATATTCAATGGAATATTTTTACAATACATAGCTTCACCGTAAATAAATAAACTGTGTTTCACCGTACTGGATTACACCCACCCAGGACCGGGTTTTAACACCCACCCAGTTGCCTTTTGATATTTATTTCATCTTTTTCTTAATTCAAATACCATAAATAAAACATAACAACTAATAAATCAATCAATTGAAGCAATCACCCTCATAACTATATTTCAAACATGTTCCTGCCTCAACGGCGGGTCAATCTTTGAAGTAATTGCACTCTGTCTATGAGGAAACTGATTATAAATTGTACATTTTGGTTTCAGGAATCGGTTCTTTGAGCCAATGTCGTTACCAGCTCACGCTAACCAGTGGCACCGGAGGAGTGACGCGGACTCCCTGCCGCCTCACCCCGACCAGCCCTGGGAGGGACGCAGCCTCTCCTCTCTCTACAACCGGGCCAGGGACGACGAGTGAGATATATAGAAGTTTTTTGAACGTTTTTGAGCATTTTTGGAGATTTTCTTGTGTGATATTCCGTGTCATTTCTTGTAGTGAAACTTGTGAAATACAGGTCTTCATTCTACTTGTGGAATTTCTGGTTATTTGCATGAGTAAACCTCAGGAAATACACATCACTATTGAACATGTCACTAGGAAAGTTCACTATTCTCGAGAATCTCCCGTGTCTATCTTGTATATACAGCTTGTGCATTTACTGGAAAATATGAACGTTTCTAACTTGTGTCATTTTTGAGTTCTGTTTAATGCATACTGCAAACTACCCAAAGATTGTGATTCAGTATTTTACATCCAGACTAATGACATGATATTTAATCACAAAGATAATTATAATAGGCTTATATTTTATACAATTTTAAGGTGATAAGCGCCTTCTTCTTTTTGTGATGTTTTTAGGCTAGGAAAATACCATTTTCTTCAGACCTTTAAGGCAATTAAACTCCTCAATACCATTAAGATATATACGTCGAATATGATTGGCCTATAGGGCAAAAACTAAAAGTACGTTTCAAGTTACTGCTTGGGCAATTGTCATTTCAAATAATACATAGACAGAGGTCCACAATGATCTGTCTGAATGACAGATTTCTCCACGAATGGTACTTTGGATCATAACACACAAGTGTGATAGGTACCACAAGTGGAGAAACCAGGAATTCAGACTGATTAGAGTGGATCTCTGTGTTTATTTCATGTAATTATTGATAAATTATATTTAAAAATGACATTTAAAGATTGGTTTCATAGCTATTTTAGTGACGTCATCATGGAGAAACAACCCATGGAGAAGGAGCATCGGTTTCTCCTCAGGGGTGTGGAGAAGGGCCATTCTAGTACTTAAGCAGAGTAACTTTGTTTCTCCACATAAGATACAAACAATGACTTTCTATAATTTCAGGGATGACCATTCCAGTCGTCACGGCCGTGGGGTGCGTACGTCGCAGCCCTACTCACTGCCCTTCCCGGCTGGGACGTTCATGTTCTACCCGGCCAAGGACAATGGTATGAGTCGTCCACAGTAAGTCACCTTATTACATGGTGGTATGGCTTTGTTATGCTAAGCCAATGGAACCTCCGCACTCCATGCCCCCATGGAGTATGGTGTAGTCATACTCCATGGCCTCAAAGTTTGTTGATTTTCTTCATTTTAAGACAGTAGGGACATGTAACAACCACAAAACCCCACTTATTGACATACATGTACATCATACCTCACTTGTTGAAGCTGGGTCATATCACACGCAGCCTTAGGCATCATGTGATATGATCCAGCTTCAACTCGTGAAGTATGATGTAGATGTATGTCAATGGTGTAGAGTTTTGTCTATTAACTGCTTGCCATTTTTTTTTTAGATACAAGATTTACTATGCTTAATCATTTAAGGAAGCATGTCGCTAAAAGATGACATTTGTCGTGATGCACCAATGCAGCTCTGGTGAGTAACTCGCTGGTGCTGCATTGGTGCATCATGACGACCAAGGGCCTGATGCATTAAGGCATGATGATGCCTTCCTTAAAAGGTTACGTACTAGAAAGACCGTATTCAATGCCCCCTTTGGATACAACGTGGTTGTATTCAATAGTCTGAGAAAAAATTATCTTTGAATCCTTCGTTAAATGTCTAAAATAGCACGAATGGCAGCTACATAGATTTCACTTGTGGGAGCTGAGGCATATCCTACTCAGTCCGCGGCTAGATGGCATATGATACCAGTTCCCGCTTGTGAAATATGTCAGAGATGGTATCAATGGGCAATCTGGCAATGCTGGAACCTCCATCCTACGGTAAAACCTCCTGTATAAGCCTAACTTGTGTATAAGCCACATTCCTAACTTTGACAGATTATATAAGCCGCATCGCAGAGGAGGTCTGAAAATTGTTAATTTGGTGCTGTAGTATACTTATAAAAACTCTCGTATAAGCCGCACCCTATATAGGCATTTTTGGTATCAAAAGAACACTGAGTCTGACTTGCATACAAGCCGTGGCTTATATGCGGGGTTTTACGGTAAGTCTGGCAATGCTGGACCTCCCTCCAGATTCTGGCAGGAATTTCATGGCTCCAAGAATCCAGGATTGTTAAACTCTACAACAACCCATAATGACTCTTGTTAGAATATCTGACGCTTTAATACTCTTTCACTCTCATAGCTACATTCATGACTAATGCAAAATTCTATGGCCAAGTCTATGACTCCCGGTCATCACAATTCCTGAAATTCTCAAATTAGCTCTGGTGGTATTAACAATAAGGAGGGGGGGTGGTGGTGAGATTTTGCGCTGAGCATGTGAAATTTCTCCAACCCCCGGCCTAGAGGGGTCAAAATTGGTCACCACCAATATATAGTAACAAACTGACCTTTCTTTCTCAAAGACAGGTGGTCAAGGGGTCCAAATTTCTTTACCCCGACAATCCACCACTCCCCTCTGTTGTTAAAAAATGAGCGCTCTCTTCGCATCCAAGCCTGCTTAATCCTTTAAGGGAGGTGTAATGCCATATTGCATTAACTCCTTGGTCATAATAATGCATGAATGCATCAATGGCGAGTAACTCGCCAGAGCTGCATTCAAGCATCATGCCGACCCTATTGGGCTGAGACACTCCCAAATGGTCGGCATGATGCATCAATGCAACACCAGCGAGTTACTCACCGGGGCTGCATTGGTCCATCACATATACTGACAAAGGTCATCTTTTAGCGGGTAAGGGTTAATAATATTCTAACCTTTATATATTTTAGCCGATGGAGGAAGCATCACAACGACAGAAACTGATGACGTCAGCAGTTTCAGTGAACGCCGTTTTTACTATAGATCTACTCCTAGTGAAGAGGGCACTCAATAGTATTTTTAATTTAATTTTCACATACAGAGTTTCTATACTACTATGATCATACTATCAGTTTTTTTGTAGGAAAAGTAAATACATGATTTCCTTCGAAGTTCAACTACTTGATTGCTCATCGAAAGAGAGAAGCAAACAGGGAATTCATAGTAAGATGCAGATCTTTGATTTTGAAAAAAATGTTACCTATCTTTGTACTACCTTAATGCTGGGGGTATACTGCTTTATAAACTAAAACCATTTATTCATAACTCGGGACCAGAATCATTTAGGGAATGAATTATTTATTAATAATTGTGTAGTTAATAAGGTATACAAGCATACTGGATATAACCATGATGATGATAACTTGTATCTGCAAACTGTATTGATGCTGTAACAAGTCATATTTACACAACTATTCACATTAAAAGTACCTAGATGTTGGCCATAAAAAGAGGTATTTCATAGTTCTCTATTTGTACAGTTTTGTTGTAATAAATTGTACATAAACAAAACAAGTGTTGACCATGCTTCCCTCTTCTATTTTAAGAACAGCCATTACAACCATGCAATAAAGTAACTTATAAAGAGCAACATAAAAATTGAAGTCTCCCATCATACAAGTTTCACTTAGATACTTTAGTATATATCATTTAATAGGAAATGTAACCTGTACATGATAGGCATCCCTGCAAACCAAATCTCAAGCTGAACTGGTTCCATTCTCGTGTCAAAACTAGAGAATTTCAGAACCTTTTTGGAATGTTTTCGGAAATTTTCTTGTATCATAATCTGTGTCATTTCTTGTAGTGAAACTCAGGAAATACAGGTCTTCATGGTACTTGTGGAACTTCACAAGTAAGACTCAGGAAATACACATCACCATTAAACATGTCACTAGGAATGTTCATTATTCTTGAGAATCTCCCGTGTCTATCTTGTGCATACAGCTTGGGCCTTCCCGTGGAAATACAAACGTTTCTAATTTGTGTCATTCTTGAGTTCTGTTTGGAGACTATTGATAGATTGGCACTCATGTGTTTCTATCCCATGATGTCAGACCATTTGTACCCAAACATACTCATGTCATCTCCATACCTCTTCATGAATGCCTCACGGTCATCCTCATCAAGCAGGGAATAATATCTTTGTGCAGTGACAAGAGATGAGTTAGTGGCATGGTGGGCAGGACCAAATGTTGTCCTCTCTTTCTCTCTGAATGCAGTCCTCAAAATGAACTCAGCTTCTTTTTTGAAAAACTCCAGCCTGCCAATGTAATCATACTGCACATGGCAGAGGTGACATAACTTATTGTACTCCTGCCAATGTATGTTGTCTGATATGTCATCCTCCACCCTTGTGATGTAATGGATAAACTCTCTAAATGTCAGGGTATCTGATGTATTTTCCATAGGTTTTGTCAGATTGCGAGCGTAATGCACCATTTTGGCCCCAAAACTAAAGGAATACATCCCATGCCCCCCATCTGCTGCAAACTTGTCCCTGTATGCGGCCAGTAGCCGGGTCATGGGGTGCCGAACAAACAGAAACTTGGAGTAGGTCTTCAGTCGGTGCTGTTGTTCTTCTGGTGAATAGTGTGAGAGTGGATGGATCCCAAACCTAATAGGCAAAACATAGTATAGGGTATAGGATAATTCAGAGCTATATTTATATCTGGGGTGATCAGGACTATAGCTGCATTACTATACCGAGTGAACAAAAAATGTTGTACAACATTTTATAACGTTATATAACGTTTCTCTAAGGCTCCTTACTATATATGACATAACGTTATTTACATTTTTTAAAGATTATTTTGACGTAAAATAGCATTTTTTTGTTAGCTGGCTAGTGCCTGAATTGATTTGATTATAGATATTGCTGACGAAATGATTTTTTTGCAGCAGAAAAGGAATAACTAAACCTTGTATCATAGAGACATTGATTCCGAGGAAAATAATAGAAATTGGATAAAATCATGATAAACAATAGATTAAAATAATATTATAAGGTCACTCAAAAAAAGTGGTTTCTCATCACCAAGGTCTGAGAAATCTTTTTTTTTTCTTTTTACTCGCAGGCTAAAATATATGGGGTAGCCTAGTCTATGTTCTTCATAACCAAAATTCATGTTTTATTGGTAAAGAATTAACTGATCTTAAAAAATAAAGAAAACGTATAGAAGTATGATTAGCACTCACTGTCTGAGGGTGTGCTGAGTGTTGACATCCTGCCAGGGCCGCACCACATCAGGCCTCCCCGACAGCTCCACCAGCTTACTGTGCCACGCAGTGCAGCCCACCTGTAAAAAATAAGTGTATTATTGGGTTTAATTGGCGTAGCCTTCACGGTGATTTACGCCCGCCGGTCCCTTCGGGACCGGAGTCAAAAGCAAGAAAAATTGGGTTAAAATATTGCAATTACAAGAAATGCATTATACCTAGCTACTGTGCATTGTATTTTTTATGCTAGGGCCCTTTCGTTTGCCATAATATTATATCAAAATATTTTCATGAAATTTACGGTATGGCTACCAATCAATGTAGTATTCCTCAGCAATATTCAAAAGCAATCAGTTATAGAAAGTCAATGATTTGTCAGATAATGATGAGATGAGATTACCGTAAAACCCCACCTTTAAGACGACCCCACCTTTAAGACGACCCCCCACTTTAGGAAAAAAATCTGTCTTGTACAAAAAACCTTTTAAAATTGTTTTCACTATAATCCAATGTATAAAAACCCCACCTTTAAGACGACCCCCCAATCTCGGAAAAAAATCTGTCTTGTAGGAAAAATAAATCCCAAATAAAATCCGTCTTAAAGGCGGGGTTTTACGGTACGTGTATAAAAATAAATAAAATAATTACTCACCTTGGGGATGAAGCAGTAGATGGCTTGGTGACGGTCGTCCACACGAAGATGCTGCCAGTACCTCTGTCTAGTCTCTGCCTTCTTCACACATTTTTTTCTTGAAATTTCTTTTTCCGCTCCTCCCCTGATTCTCCCTCTATTGATAAATCGTTGTTTATCTTGTTCCACTCTTATCCCGCCCCTTTGTCCCTGCCCCCCGGTACCCCCCTCTGTGTGTGTTGACTGACAGCCCACCATGTCCTGCTGATGTTGGGTACAGAATGCCTGTACGAGGTGCTGCCGGGTAGACTGGCTGTCTGCGATACCTCCCCTTATGTCCAGTTCAACCTCATCTGTGTTGGGTATGTGTGGGTTATTTCCTGTGGAGTTTGAAGCAGGGTGCACACTTTGATTATTGAGGATTCTACCAGATTTGAAGTCATGATCATCTTGGGCCATTTTGAGGTGATCCTGTATTGTGTGTCCATGATATTTGGCCACTTCATCATTTCTCCCTGCCCTAGACCCTTGTTCAATACCATCATCATCACTGATGCCAAATACCTCTGGCAAGTTTCCTTGTTGCTCAGGGACTCTTAGACTAAACCTCAAACCAAGTACAGACAGTAATAGAGTTTTATTAGACACACCAGAGTCGGGCTTGTGATGCTGTTGGTTTGTGTGCCTAAACCAGTTACTGTTATATACTTTAGAATCCTGTTTTGTATCACCTGAAAAAGAACAAATTCTTAAATATTATTAAAAAAAAAGAAGGTTTGACCTTGACCATAAACTAGCTAACCGTTTGAATACTTTATCATTCAATTGTAGATGGCTAAGTGTTATTACTGAGCAAGTGGTGATTCTCAGATAATTGGGGGGCATATGGTGTTTTATTTTTTGGAAATACAAGATCTCCTATGCTAAAGCACTGGAAGGCCATATTCAATGCCACCATTGAATACAATGTGGCCGTATTCAATGGACTAAGAAAAAGCTGTTTTTCCTTCATTAGATGGCTTTTAATAAAAAAATAAACACAAATGCCAACTACATTGATGCTGCTCTGATGTATTTCACTCTTGCCTGCGGCTTCGTAGGATACTGCCTAAGCCCCCACTTGTGAAATACAACAGAGACGGTATCAATGGGCGTTTGCATTTGTCTATATATATTGGACCCATTTTTGAGGAGGCCAGCAATGAGGGGAGTATTTTGATAATCACAATCCCCTGAAGTCAAAACCTGAGAGACAGATTTCTGTTAGATATCAAGCAAAACTGTAGATAACAGCTATGTCGGATATAAGATATTGTTATTGCTTAGAAATAAATTCATATGAAATAATGTGATATGGTCTTTTATATTTTGATACATTTATTATACATTAACATTCAATTGGTCAACATTTATCGTATGAGTATACATCTAGTAGTATATATATATGTATTTTAGGAACTTTATGCCTCTGGAGCTAATGACATTTCTTGTTCAAAGCACAACATCTTTCTTTGCTATTTTAAACTCTTTTGCCATCCCATCCTCTGCCTTTTGAAGTATCAGCTGGCCCATTCTGGCAAACATATCAATGCGTTTCAGTGTGGAATCCTTATCCAGCAGGGGAGATGGCCACGTAAAGTGGTAAGCGGTGGCTGCTTTAGCCCAGTCGGCTAACAATGTCTCGTTAGTGACATGGTTCACCCTCTCATTATGGAAGTCACCTACCCAGGTAGGATGACACAGCAGTTTGTCACAGACCACCTGGAGATGTGGGTCAACATAGATCAGATCAGGGTGGTGTTCCAGTATCTTGTATGGTTGTCGGAGACCATTCCACGTCCAATCCTTGTCGCGGAACCAGCGCATCGACTGCACGAAGTAATGCCAGAACTTGGCATTCCTCTTCCCCATGCACACACCAAAGTTTAGTGTGTCGGGGAAGAACTGTGTTGGTTTAAAGGCATATGTTGCTACAGCATCAAATCTTCTAATTTCATCATCTATGGGTTTAATCCACAAGACATCAGTGTCAGAGTAGATGCCTCCATATTTCCTCATCAGGTCTGCCCTCCACACATCACTCATGTGACTGGCACCTCTAACCTCATTCCCATACACCAGGTGGAAGTTCTCCCTGTAGACATGCTGCACTCGGGGATGGTCCTGGAGCCTGCCCCATAGCTGACCTGTAGGAGGGGAGTCACCATGGATGAAGAGGGTCTCCACTTCTACAACATAGAGAAGGCTCAGACAACACATGTAGAACAGAAAGTCCATTTTCCCACCTCCAAGCCACACCAGGTGTGCAATATTGGGTATCAGCTCCTGCACTGACTGCCTGGGTACTATTGGTTGCTGGTGTCCATAGAATAATAATCTAACCAGGTCTGAAAATGCCCCTTTAGATGTCCAGATATCCTTTGGGAGGAAATCTACATCTGTCTGAATGCACACCTCATCTGACTTATTGCCATAGGTATCTGGGGAGACACAGCTGAGCTGCTTATCATAAGGCCTTTGTCCTATGATCTTTTGTAGATACATGAAACCTCCATCCCCTGACTTGTTCCTGGTATAAACTGCTGGGTTCTCCACAAGAGCTGAAAAGGTCCATGGGGTAAGGATGACATCCTCACTTAGAGCCAGCCCTCCATGGTCCCTGATCTGGGCCTTTAAGAAGGCCTGCCTCTTGCCACATGCACCAGGGGGAGGTCTGAGTACATGGAAGAAGGGGAAGCCCTCCCTGAGCTGCTCGTACCATGAGTTGTAGCCTTCAGGGTCCAGCACCGGCTCCTGCTGTGCCACAAACAGCAGGTTGTCAGGCTGCAGGAAGCGGATCACACTCAGTACCGCTATGTAGTGTTTGAACTGGAAGAAGCGCTGATACCCACACCACAGGATGAAGACATTACGCGTTACTCCCACATCCATCTTTAGATCAGCAATGCTGCCACTAGAATGATGCGTTTGTTGCATGTTTTCAAAGACAATGGAGCTGTAAGCGATTCGCTCCTTACCTGTGTATCCTGAATACGCTGCCGCTGGGGTTCTGAGGCTTGGCTTCTGTTCAATTGTCGGTGAGGCAATCATCGACATTATCTTATATATACAGACAATGAAAACTGCCAGGAAGCCACACACACAGGCAATCTTCCTCTGCTTTACAATCCTCATTGTTAATACTCAAGTTATTATTCTGAGCTAGTAGTTAAACCATTGATGTCTTGTTCCCTGTGTGTATGATGCACAGTTTATTCATCTGGAGGTATCTCAATTAGTCTTCCTCAATGCTGAGCTTAAAGATGTCCTGTGTAGATCTCAGATAGCAGTCAATGCTATTGTTGGCACATTATGAAGGCATATTACTAATTCTCTCTAGAAATGTCCTGAATGCTAATAGCCCAGTCTTTGCTAACGTGGATGAATTGCTACTGGTAGTATTTTACACTGGGGTTAACTCTCAGAGGCCTTCTCCCCATAGATGACAGTCAACAACTGATGTATACTTCGTCCATTAGCTCTTGCCAGATGCCCCAATGTCCACAATGTTTCGGAATTTATGAGACCTTTAATAACTGTCTTAATAACTTTCTTAGTTTTATAATTACAAAGGTGTGCCTATTTCTTGGTCCCTACCTCAAGAGGGATCCAGATTTTTGGGTGTCCTCCCCTTCTAAGGACCCCCTGATCCCTGGTGTTAAAAAATGCCTGTTGCCTAAGAAGGAGTTGTCAGCAGATGCTAGATTATACATACTAGTTGGGGACTGGATACACACTGGGACCAGGGGGGCTGCTGTGCTATTCTGAGGGATTGACCTCAGTGGTACAGGCTGAATGTCCTGTAGGGTCATGCTGTATATAGCCCCTTCTGGCAACATCAAGGAGTTGTGGTAAGTTCATTAGATGTACATATTCACCTTAGAATGCTTGGGTTCTGTTAAAATTAAATTTCTGTGTATAACGGCATCTCACATCTAAATCACACCCTAAGAGAATCCTATAACCCGCACAAACTACTAAGCCTTATATTTGATTGAAAAATGTTTGAGCTATGCTCTAGCTAATAGTTTCACACAATATCATCAACGGATAATTTCCATATTGAAAGTAGCTTTTGGTGCTTCCCCGTCCCTCAGGTACCATTGTATAGCCATGCGTCCAGCCAGAGGCCTCAGTACAACCATTACCAGATGGATCCTGTGCAGGGTTGGTTTGGCTGCCTGCATGATTTACAGCTTGAAGCTCCTTCTAATGATAATATCATCCTTCCATCAACCCAAGTACATCACTTATAAGCAAGATGGAAAGTATCTTGGACACAGAAGAATTCATCTTAAAAACTGCATTCCAGAAATTCTGAACAAGGGGGTGAACATGCCTGATGTCCTTTACCACAGTATTCTGACCCTGAAGAAGGTCACAGGACAAAACAAGGTCAATCTGAAGGATTTAAAAATGTGTGAGAGTCCTGAGGAGTGCAAGGCTCTCCAATATCTACATCAGGGGTTTGGGGATGTGACCTTGGACCTTGACCTTTATGAATATCACTTGTCTTTTCTACGTCAGCGCCAACTAGCGGCAACTCCAAGACCTCAAACCTGTCAGGGCTGTTTTAGGTTTGATTACAGAACTGTTATATCACCAGAAAGTGTGTGTGAAGGAGGTGGTGATATCACCCTCATCATACTCATAACCAGCACTCCAAGTGAGGTAGAGGCTAGAAGGGCACTGCGGGAGACATGGTTAGGAGCGGCTGTGAATAACACTGGCACTGTGCGCTACCTGTTCCTGTTTGGTGTGGGGTGGGGCAGTCAGGAACAGAGACAGCTGGAGCAGGAGAGCCGGCTGCACCAGGACATACTGCAGCAGCAGTACACAGACACCTACTACAACCTGACTTACAAGGTCATGAGTGGCTTCAGGTTTGTGTCTCAGCACTGTCAGCAGGCTCAGTACGTGGTAAGTACGGTGGTCCAAGAAGGCCAAAATGTAATTTGAAAAACAAAATTAATTTTCAAAAATCAAAATCAATTAAAAAACACACACAGTTGCACACTAGTACACCACAAATAATGCACCTAATATACCCCCATATCTCTGACTATGACTATGTGCCCAATACATCAAGATAACTGTCACAAGCTGTTTTGCATGCATTGACAGACTGACAGCACTCACCTCCCAAATTATTTTTTTGAAAAAAAAATCTTTTATTTGAAAAATTAATCTTGTTTTTTGGCCCACTTGGTCCCCTGTAGGTAAGAACGGCCACAGACAACTACATCCACATTGGCAGGCTCACAACATGGCTGCAGCTCCACCAGGAGTCACAGCGGCTTCACTCAGGAGTCCAGATTGGGCGCTGCATTGTTGGCAGGACACGCCCAAACCGCCACGTTTGGTCACGGCACTACCAGACACTGCAGGATTACCCGGGGACGTCCTACCCGCCATACTGTGTGGGCACCACCTACATCTTCCACATGCTGACACTGCAGCAGCTGCTCAGAGCTGCTCCCCAGGTGCCCTACTGCAGCATGGAGGATGTGTGGGTGGGGCTGGTCATGGAGAGGGTGGGTGTCAGGGTACACAATGTGGAGGGCTTCAATGTGCAGTACTACCCGGGTCCTGATGTCAGGAGGTACAGCAAGTGGCGGAGGGATATCGGGGTGTGTACTTACACAGACGCCATGCTCACCCTGCATCGTGTCACACCGGATGATGTCAGGGCAGTGCACAGGCTGTGTATTCATGAAAATAGTGTTAACTAGCCCCTTCGGAGCTAGATACTGAAAGGTCTACAGTAGATTTTGTAAAACTACAGTAGATTCTTCTCTGTAAGTGAGTGCAACTAAAGATGGGTATAAGTTAATTTGGGTTCATATTGATTATGTAAACACCCTGAAGCCAATAAAAAGACAAAACTATTTCATTCAAATTTTGATTCAAACTAAGTGAGAGATTTTGCATACCAATCTAGATTAAAAAAATCATATCAAGGAAATGTTATGTGTAATATATTCTATAATTACCTGGATGCTTTGCTGAATTGAATAAAGGTTTCTAGATGAATATAAATGATATACTACCTGTCCGCTTATGGTTTGCATGATGATACAGCATTTTATTTCATGGTAAATATGGCACTCCCATTGACTTAACCAAGGAAGGCCGTATTTAACACCCCCGTGAAATAACCCTCGCCCATATTTCACGGCCTTTAAAATCAATAAAACTGATGATAAAAGCACTATAAAATACCTTTTTTAGACCAATTAAGTAGAATTTTGACAAATATGGTTAGTTGTGACATGAAATAAACACAAAGGAGCACTCATATAGTTCCCCACTGACGGTTATTTCACTCGGCTCCGCCTCGTGAAATAACCCTCAGTGGGGAACTATACTTGTGAACCTTTGTCTATATATTTACATGGTTTTATAATAAATAACAAGTTTGAACTCTATCATTAGAGTTAAAAGTAAATAAGACTTTAGTGTCCTTAACCCTCTCACAGTGTGTTAAATCTGTAGGGTTGGCATGATGGGTGAATGCAACAAATAAATGGCTGTAAATGGTTGAATAATATAATAAATGAGATGGGAACTATGAACAGCAGTTTCTGGATAGAGCCTACTCTGTTTGAAGTCAGTGTAGCTGCATAACATGAAATACTGTAGATGAACAGTAAATACTGTGAAGTACATGGCAGGTGGAATCAACTGTTGGTTTACAGTATAAAAGGATGTCTTTTTGGTTCCATTATTTACAGTGTAGAGGTGAGAGGTTGACTGAGGTAACCTGGATGTTATAGAGGCTTGAATATGCTGTATGTGAAAGGTATATAGCATGTGAGGCTGTGTAGAAGAAGCACAAAGGTTGCTATCAATTTGTAATCCTTCAAGGACAGCTTTTGTCGTTAATAGGCTGGGAGTACGCAGACTGATCTGCGACCTTTGACCTGTCATCCCCAAAGGACTTAGATTCAGATAACAGGTTGTAGGCAGACAAGGTACTAGAAGGGCCTCATTATATAGCCTGCTTCTTAGCTTTCACCCTTTAAGGACAGCATGACGCCTTAATTCATCATGCCCTTGGATATCATGTGAACGCATCCATGGTAAGTAACTTGCCAGCACTGTATTCAAGCATCATGCTGACCCTATTGGGTTGGGACACTCCAAAAGGATTGGCATTATGCACCAATGCAGCACCGGCGAGTTACTTGCCAGGGCTGCATTGGTGCATCATGGTTACAAGTGTCACCATAAAGAGACATGCCATCCTTAATAAGTTGAGACCTACCTTCACACTCACCCTCTTTAGCATGAATGCTGCATTGTCAGCTGCTGTCAATTAACGTGAAAAGGAAATGCTTAACAACAATTCCATACAAATCATGGTACATTTAACTTAAAGATGGGTTAGCAGTTTTAGTCTGTAGCATGACTCATCTTTATATAAAAAAGAATAACCTGAAAGGGCTTAAGAATATATTTATGACTAGTTCTGAGATGTTTAACTTTGTGGGGTGGGAAAATGTGTTGATTAAAATTTGAAAAGAACCCATGATATTACTTTGGGAATTCTTACACTGTTTGGAAACATGCAACATCAAGACATCTAAAGAAAAGGACCCTTGAATTATCATTGACGATTCTCGATTAGTTGAAGAAGATTAGTTGGTACAGAAGATGCCAATATGTTAAATAACTGGAGAATAGAAAATTGACCCAAAGGAACTGATAGCCCATCTTTAATGTGGACCTGACTGAACATCAGGAATGTATGAGGCCAGGCACTTTGCAGATCCAGAGCTAGATTGTCAATGATTGGTTCCACCTCTCACCATTTTTTTTTTAGTAAACTTGCCCCTTTACACCCCAGAAACCTGCCCACACTCTACGGAAACTGCCTCTGCACCCAATGCTACAACATCATGCTGGGACTATAGTCTCTAGTACGACTGACAACATTACAGCCATCAAGATAATTATAATTTCTCATGTCAGTGCTGCTTCTAAAATGGTAATTTGATTCATTAATGCAATCACCCTTAGATAAATGATATTCTTAAATCATGTTATTTTCTCATATATAGATAATCCCTTTATCTGCATATTTGTGACAATTTATGCCAACACAGTATTTTTTACATATTGCTGATTATACTGGAATAATGTGGTTAATATGGGACTCTAAATCATTTCATAGACTTGATAAATACTATCTTTAATTGATAAAATATGCAGCTTTTGATGGAATGGGGTTTAAATGCACTCATCAATTGAATTTGTTTTTATATAGAAATCCTATTTTGATTGCAGTCTGTCAAGAAGAGAAGAGTCATCAGTATTTGCATCATTGGGGCAGTCTGCACCTTGGTTGCCTGGCTCCTTGTGAGTGTGAAGACAGAGAGGATGAAGCCCATCAGTCTGGGTACTATTAGGGAGACACACTCAAATACAAACCACCATCTATCCTTATCTCAATTTGACTTACAGAAAATGAACAGATCCACAATAAACAGCAGTGATCATATAGAAACATCTCCTGTTCTGATGACATCTAATATAACAGAATATATCAGTTCAGAAGGGCATACACGTGGCTTAACCTTACATGGGAATAACTCCATGTCAACCATTAATGAAATGGTCAATTCAATTTACTTCCTCAAGATCCACAAAACTGGTTCCACCACAATGTACAATATCCTGTCGAACTTCGCCTGGAGGCGTGACGTGCGTGTGGCCACATTCAGCAAGGTACGCACCCCCTTTACACCCCAGAAACTGATGACATCACTACACCCTCACTTCATAGAGGGAGCTAGTGACAAGTATAACATGATTCTGGAGCACTCTAGATACGTCCCAGAGACTATAGGCAAGGTTCTGAAGTCACCGATCAGGTATGTAACCATGTTGAGGCATCCGGTGCGCTGGTTAGACTCCTTTTTGAGGTTCATGAAGGGAGCGTCCAGGCACCTGGGTATCAACATGACAAAAGCTGCTGAGTCATTCACACACCACCTCCAGGACGCCACCTGGTGTCAAACACACCAAGCCTCACTGAGGAGGATACAACACTGGGTGGGTGGACAACTCAGGATACCAGAGGATGACCCAGGCAGAGTAAGGTATTCTAAGGACCTCGAGAAGGTGTTTTTTGTTGGTATAAATGAGTATTACGATGAGTCGCTAATATTGATGCGGAGGGAGTTTGGCTGGTCCTTCAAGGATGTTCTCTATTCACCAGTGAGAGTGAGGAAATACCCCAAGCTAAGTCTGACAGAGGAGCGTCTCTATCGGAGACTGTGCCAGTGGTTTTACACTGACTGCACGCTCTATCAACAGTTTAATGCAACCTTCTGGAGAAAGGTACACCACGCCGGACCAGGATTGACAGCGGAGGTGACCTACTTCAAACAAGTTCTAGTGAACATTGCCAATTACTGCTCCCCATTCTATGAGGCTGTGAGATATGGCACATTGAATATGACTCAATATCATGAAATAGCTCCCTATCTATTTGGAGTCACAGAATGGCATGAGGCCTTTGAGTACAAAGTGTATGACTGTGCCTTAGAACGCCTAGACCCCATGGTCTATAGACCCTTGTTTTACTATAGACAGAACAGAGATGTTAACTGTAGCAGTGACTGTCCTGTTCTGGCTGATACGATACTGTCCAGGAGAATCTGTCACATTTTTAAAGACAATGAGGATCCTGTACTACACCTGCTATTAGACAAAAGGTCATACATATGGGATTGACAAAGGACACACTGTCTGATAATCTAGTTCAAGGTCTACAAGGTGTATGACCTCAGCTCAGTCTCACCAACTAGATACAGGTTAAAACTATAGTTAAGCAGCTGCCATGTATGACCAGCTGCCCTGTATGACCAGCTGACCTGTATGACCGTCTAACAGCTATGATGTTAAGGATATATAGTGCATCGATTTGGTGTGACTAAGCCTCATACATTCCTCATGTTCAGTCAGGTTCATTTTTTCAGGTAACTCAAAGGGACTATCAGTTTCTTTGGGCTGATTTTCTATTCTATAGTTATTTTGCTGATCCTTACTACATCTAACTTATAAAAAAATTCCAATGCTAATTCAAGTGACCTTTTTTGTTTTGTAGATGTCTTGCCACCCACGAGAGTACCAACAGTATATGGATACCAAAAGGTTTTTTCTACCCTGATTAGTTGAAAATCTCAGAACTAGAATATATTGTAAAACATTAACTTCTTTCATATACAAATATTAGTAGTGCCTGAGACCAATACTGCTAACTCATCTTTAAGTTAACTGCACCATGATTTGTGTGGCATTGTTGTGAAACAGCCCCTTTTCAAGTTAATTGACAGCAGCTGATAATACAGTACTCATGCTAAAGATGGTGAGTGTGAAGGTAGGTCTTAGCTCTTTAAGGACGGCATATCACTAAAGACACTAATTGTCATGATGAACCAATGCACCAATACATTAGTGCATCATCCTAACCCTTTTGGGAGTGTCCCAACCCTGTATGATCAGCATGATGCTTGAATAAAGCACTGGGGTGTTACTCCTCAGGGTTGCATTCATGCATCATGATGACCAGGTACATTGTACATTGAGGCATCATGCTGTCCTTAAAGGGTGAAAGCTGAGAAGCAGGCATTATAATGAGGCCCTACTAGTACCTTGTCTGCCTACAACCTATATTCAAAATCTCACTCTCTTAGAAATGACAGGTCAAAGCTACGAGAACGGTCTTTGTACTCCCACCCTATTAATGACAAGAGATGTCCTTCAAGGATTACAAATTGACACTAACCTTTGTACCTCTCCTACAGCCTCACATCCTTTATATACCTTTCACATTCAACACGCCCGGACTCTATAACATCCAGGTTACCCCAGCTAACCTCTCACCTCTACACTGTAAATAGTGGAACCAAAAATACATCCTTTTATACTGTAAACCAACAGTTGATTCCACCTGCCATGTACACTATAACCACAGTATATATTGTAAATTTACAGTATATCATGTTATGCAGCTACACTAACTTCAAACAGAAAAGGCTCCATCCAGAAACTGGTGTTCATAGCTCCCATCTCATTCATAATATTATTTAACCATTTACAGCCCACATTGTGATTTATTGTGGTATGCTCTTTGTTTGTCAAAATCAATAAACGTAGTCCTGGTGTGTGACTCGCCAGTTTTACCTTCAAGCATCATGACAACCCTACAGAATTAATACACCGCAAGAGTGTTAAGGACACTAAAGTCTTATTTACTTTCAACTCCAATGTTAGATTTCAAACTTGTTTTTCTCTTATGTGTATATAAAAGCATGTAAATATAATGCTGTATCATCACACAAACCGTAAGCATTATTTCATTTATATTCAATTAGAAACCTTTATTCAATTCAGCAATGCATGCAGGCAATTATAGACTATGTTACACACAACATTTCCTTAATATAATTTATTTTAATCTAGATTGGTGTGCAAAATCTCTCACTTAGTTTGAATCAAAATTTGAATGAAAAGATACTGAATAGATTTGGATTTTGGGAAAACTAAGTTCTGAGTGGAATAATATAGTTTTGTACTCATCTTTTTATTGGCTTCAGGGTGTTTACATGATCAATATCAACCCAAATTAACTTGAACCCATCTTTAGTTGCACTTACCTACAGAGTAGAATCTACTGTAGTTTTATAGAATCTACTGTAGACTTTTCAGTATCTAGCTCTGAAGGGGCTAGTTAACACTATTTTCATGAATACACAGTCTGTGCACTGCCCTGACATCATCCGGTGTAACACGATGCAGGGTGAGCATGGCGTCTGTGTAAGTACACACCCCGATATCCCTCCGCCACTTGCTGCACCTCCTGATAACAGGACCGGGGTAGTACTGCACATTGAAGCCCTCCACATTGTGCACCCTGACACCTGCCCTCTCCATGACCAGGCCCACCCACACATCCTCCATGCTGCAGTAGGGCACCTGGGGAGCAGCTCTGAGCAGCTGCTGCAGTGTCAGCATGTGGAGGATGTAGGTGGTGCCCACACAGTATGGCGGGTAGGACGTCCCCGGGTAATCCTGCAGTGTCTGGTAGTGCCTCGACCAAACATGGCGGTTCGGGCGTGTCCTGCTGACAATACAGCGCCAAATCTGGACTCCTGAGTGAAGTCGCTGTGACTCCTGGTGGAGTTGCAGCCATGTTGTGATCCTACCAATGTTGACATAGTTGTCTGTGGCCGTTCTTACCTACAGTGGCCCAAGTGGGCCAAAATGAAATTAAAAAAATTAAAAATATTTTTCAAAAAAAGTCAAAAGTGACTTCAATTTTGAAAATGGGTGCTGTTAGTCTGTCACCCATTTGAAACAGCTTATGGCAGTTATCTTTGAGTATCGGGGACATATTAGTTGTCAGTGATGTCCTTGGGTTGATGGAAGGATTATGTATCATCATTAGAATGAGCTTCAAGCAGTAAATCATGCAAGCAGCCAAACCAACCCTGCACAGGATCCATCTGGTAATGGTTGCCCTGAGGCCTCTGGCTGGACACATGGCTATACAATGGTACATGGGGGAAGGAGAAACAACAACAGCTACTTTCAATATGGATTTTATGCACTGATGATATTATGCAAATCTATGGTTTAGGTTATAGCTCTAATGAATAAACATGTGTAAGGGCAGTGGTTACCGAACCGACCCAGTAACGTACGGCGCTGTTAGATTGTCAGACGGGGAAGTAGCTCAGTGGTAGAGCACTTGGCTCCGGAGTCAGGGGGTCGTGGGTTCGAGTCCCGCTTTCTCCAGACGATTTTTCCGCGACCGTTACACTGGTGGAGAAAGCGAGCGCACTGACTTAGACGGTTGGAGCATCCCAACTTGCTGGGGATTGGCCACCTGCTGGCGGTATGTTGGTAGTTGGAGGAGCAGGTAGTGAAGAGTTGGTTCCCAGTACGGGCAGTTGGAGTTCAGCATGGAGTCAAGTCAACAAATTGGCTGGATCGGTTCGGCACTGTGAGCTTCTATCATTGGCTGCTACGGGGCATGATAGAGGCTGGGGGAGCTGTGTAAGGGCAGTGGTTACCAAACCGACCCAGTAACGTACGGCGCTGTTAGATTGTCAGACGGGGAAGTAGCTCAGTGGTAGAGCACTTGGCTCCGGGTTCGTGGGTTCGAGTCCCGCTTTCTCCAGACGATTTTTCCGCGACCGTTACACATGTTTAAATCAAACATAAGTCTAAGCCTTCATATAATTCTTTTTGAATCATGGAAGTGAACTTTATGTTATGTAACCAATGAGACTGTCTACATTGGAGCATTGTGCAGATTATTAAAAGTTAGCACATATAACTTGATTGCAAGTTTCCTTTGTGTTAAAGTAGCAACAAGAATTGTGGTTGTTGCCGCGTAAAAAAATGCCTCAGGCATTTTTATACGCGGCAACAACCGCAATTCTTGCATTCGAAGAAACATAATGTCTACATGGTTGGTATGTTTGAAGGGAACCCATTCAAGACAACAAAAAAACAGGGCTGGGAAGGGGTTATCAGGGGGAAGGATGATATTACTTCAAATATGGCATTTCCTATGAATTCCTTGGGTCCATGTTAGGGGGTAAGGAAATGTGTTTTGCTAGGCAGATAAACAATTACAATAGATGTTGCTAGGCAACCAGCTGGATTAGCAACAAACTAATAGAACCATTGAATTCCTTGGGTCCATATTAGGGGGGGTAGGTTTGATTATAATCAACCTTAGGACAATGGAAATATGTATTGCTTGGAAACAAACCAATAGAACCATTGGATTCCTTGGGTATATTTTAGGGGGGTTGGTATGATCAAATTCAACTTCAGGACCATGGAAATGTATGTTGCTAGGCGGATAAACAATTTGAATAGCCGTTGCTAGTCAACCAGCTGTATTAGCAACAAATGGATCGAACCATTGGATTCCTTGGGTACATATTAGGGGGGCTAGGTATGATTATAATCAACCTTAGGACCATGGAAATGTGTGTTGCTAGGCAGATAAACAATTAGAATAGCCGTTGCTAGGCAACCAGCTGTATTAGCAACAAATGGATCAAACCATTGGATTCCTTGGGTACATATTAGGGGGGCTAGGTATGATTATAATCAACCTTAGGACCATGGAAATGTGTGTTGCTAGGCAGATAAACAATTAGAATAGCCGTTGCTAGGCAACCAGCTGTATTAGCAACAAATGGATTAAACCATTGGATTCCTTGGGTCCATATTAGGGGGGGTAAGTATGATTATAATCAACCTTAGGACCATGGAAATGTGTGTTGCTAGGCAGATAAACAATTAGAATAGCCGTTGCTAGGCAACCAGCTGTATTAGCAACAAATGGATCGAACCATTGGATTCCTTGGGTCCATATTAGGGGGGGTAAGTATGATTATAATCAACCTTAGGACCATGGAAATGTGTGTTGCTAGGCAGATAAACAATTAGAATAGCCGTTGCTAGGCAACCAGCTGTATTAGCAACAAATGGATACAACCATTGAATTTCTTGGGTCCATATTAGGGGGGGTAGGTATGATTATAATCAACTTCAGGACCATGGAAATGTGTGTTCCTAGGCAGATAAACAATTAGAATAGCCGTTACTAGGCAACCAGCTGTATTAGCAACAAATGGATAGAACCATTGAATTCCTTGGGTCCATATTAGGGGGGGTAAGTATGATTATAATCAACCTCAGGAACTATCAAAGGTTGATTTATATTATTGTTATCACATAGCATAAATTTGTGACACCTTAATCCAAGATGGCGGCACAATCCAAGATGGCGGCACCCGTTCTGACTTCTCGCAAAGTGCAAACATCATATACCTCGTTCTGGTAGTGCCTGGCGGCACCACCAGGTGGCTACGCCACCACTTCGGCATAAACAAATATGTCCAGATGAACATGTCCATTTTTCTGCAACAATTCTTGAACATATCCCCAGTTTTTCATGGATAGGAAGGCAACTCTGGCATAAAAGGAGATCACTCTTTAGCATGTTTAATTCAGTTCATCTCATACTTGATACAGAACAAATCCAAGCATTTTCAGGTGAACATACTTATTTAATGAACTCACCACAACTCCTTGATGTTGACAGGAGATGCTATTCCCCTCTAGCTGGATGTCCACTGGACAGCGCCATATTGGACTGGTCCCAGTATGCACTCTCTCCTTTCCAGTCACTAGCTTCAGCAAATTATGTGGACCAGATCAGGGGGCTAAAGCTCTGCTTGGAGAGTGGAACCACTACATTCCCTGCATTTAGCAACCCACGTAAAAGCTCATTAAATGCAGACGTAGCAGTGCTGAAGACATAGGATACGTCTAATGAGCTTTTACGTGGTTGCTAAAAGTCCCTAATGAGCTTTTAAGTGGTTGCTAAAGGTCCCTAATAGCATTGATCATTAATGAGGATAATCAATAACAAAGTTTATGTTCACCTGTTGTACCTTGATCTACCAGCAGCCTCCATAGCTCATCCAGGAGAGCCTGGAACTCCCAATCTAAGGGTCCAGGGTTCGGTCCTTGGTGTGGCTTTTAGTGTAACATAGATGGTTACCAAGAGTGGTTACCAAAAGACTATACCCAAACCTTTTGCAAATCTCATAAAATGTTTTACAAAAACGTTTTGCCTAAACTTTTGGTGCAAGCTTTTGCAACCAATGGGGTTAAAATGGTCACCACACCTAGCCTGGAGGGGATTTGAACTTAGGTACTGCTAGTCATGAGTCCATTGTCCTAACCACAACCCTATATTGAACAGATAACAAAAGGTGTGTCCAGGTACAACCAATGCATAATACACATGTAGAGGCCTAGTGTAATCATTGCTCCACTCTCCCCCTGATGTTTGGCCCCCCCTGAGACCCACACTGCTAGTTCTAAGTGTCCCCAATTGTGGCAGCACTGGTATCCCGCTAGTGAGGAATATATAGCGAGACCCTATAGGACATTCTGCCTCTACCACTGAGGTCAATCCCTCAGAATAACACAGCAGCTCTCCCTGGTCCCTAGTATGTATACAGTGTCCTACTAGTATGTATAATCTAGCATCTACTGAGAACTTCTGAAGGTGTTGTAGTTCAACCACAAACCACCAGAGGGTCATTTCATCTGAAAGAAAAAAAAACACGGGGGCTTGGGAGCAGAGTCCCCGATATAACCTGCATATGTATACATGAAACAAAAAAGGGTGCTTATACTAGAAAAGATAATGCTTAGAATAATGTCCACATTCTCTCATGGTGATGTCCAGACAACCCTCAATTGGTCGCACTTATCCTGTGGTTTCAGTCCCTCCAGGCCCTCCAGGAGGCAGCAACATCTAGGGATTCCTGCAAACAAAATCTCGAGTCGAACTCATGCCATTTTCCTGTCATAACTTGAGAATTTTTTGGAATGTTTTTGGAACGTTTTCAGATATTTTCTTGTCTCATATTCTGTGTTGTTTCTTGTAGTTTAAAATACACGCCTCATTCTACGTGTGGAATTTCTGGTTATTTGCATTAGTAAACTCAAGAATCTCCCATGTCTATCTTGTGTATGCAGCTTGTGCGTTTCTGGGAAAATGTGTCCGTTTCTAACTTGTGTCATTCTTGAGTTCTGTTTGGAGGGCATACATTACTTCATTGCCATGCTGGTCACGAGGCCTCTAGGCGGGAGTATATAAAAGATTATCACCAGTAATTAAATTTCTGAACGTACATTTTGTCACATCAGAATACCATGTGATTTCAACTTAATGGAATATGAGATTCCTTAGCTCATGGCTCAAAAATCAAATATCAAGTCACCAACTGATGTTTCCGACAGATGTCTCAAAGAGTATTATTTACTTGTAGTAATCCCAGAATCTGCTCTAGTATACATGATAATCAGACACATTATCAGTTGTGTGTTCTATTACGATTTATACTGGTAAGTGGAACATGATTTTACAGCCAATACCTTATGGCGTATATCATCTGAATAACTCGTCATGTATTTTGTTTATGTATCTTATTACATTGGTAATAATAAAGCCGAATGGGTCAAAAGATCGGAGCTCAATTTTCTTAGAAAGTAGGAAATGATGGTATGTTAAGGTATTTAAGGAGCTTATAAAAACATAATGGAAACATGGGTTTGTTTGTTTGTTATTTCCTTTATTAATCCAGAAATCCCAGAGGGTTAGACCTTTTCATTGGTACAATTGCTGTCCATCATAGGGTGGAGTATTACTTTGACCACTAATGCCACTCAAAAATCTGGTTCCTCATCACTGGGCACATAATGAAAATTTATGGAAAAAGTCAATTTTGCGTTTTACATTTTCAATGAGAAATGTGTTAGATATTGACAAATATTTGGTATCAATCTTTAATTGATAGTCCTCCCGTACTGATGGTAAATCCAGCAGGGTGCCCATGGAATTTAATTATAAAAACAATAATTAAATTTAGACACTCATAAATGTGGATTTCAGCGTAGGGAAAAAAAAAACTGACCTGTTTCCTCCATTGGACCAATGAGTGAGCAGCAAACTATGTCAAGTTGGGGTCATGTGTCTTGAGAATTCCGGTGGAGCGGGAAATCCAAGTTTGGTTTAGTTCTGAAATAGTAGTGGCAGAGCGCACACACCACCTCGTCTCCTTACTCCCAAATATTTGGTATCAAATCAAAGCTTAAGCTATCGGTAATGCAGAGGGCTAGGAATAACAGGAATAACTAATATTCTCCAACTTTTGTAAATCAATAAATGCTTTTACTGCTAAAATGTTAAACTCATTTGTGACATGTCTACATTTTCCTTTATGTCATACATTTTTCTCCCTGAGCAAAAAGAAAACTAAATGAAATGAAAAAACGCCCCCGTCATATTTTTCAGTGCTTGGAGATGAGGAACCAGATTATTTTGAGTGGCCTAAGATCCATTTGATTTCAGGCTGCTCGGCTCATATAAGAGTTGGTGAGCCTGTAAGTTCTTGATTATAATTATGTTTAACAATATTCTCCAAAAATGTTGTTCAAATTTACAAAGTACTGAATTATATTAGTAGAATACATTTTATATAAAGGGATTGTATGCTGCTTGCATGACTTGCATGTTATTTCGGATGGGTTACTTGTTATATAATAATGATACTTAGGTGTCTGTAGGCTTCTAGGTCTTAACGATACATTACAATAAACCTTTTATTGTAAAAGGTTTACATATGTAATGAATTATAATATGAATGTATGCACGCATAATGTCCTACAGTGGTGGGAGAAAATAAGGAGTAGGATTCGGTTTTCATTGAGATAATGTGGGGTTCGAACCCACAGAGGTCCACATTCAACAGTGAACTCTGTCATAGACATAATACAAGACACAGAAAACTGATAGGCTCACTAGCTTAGTTGGTAGAACAGCTGGTTTGTAGGCTGAACATTGTGGGTTCCGGTTCCAAAAGAGTTACATTTTTAAATATGTAAACAAACCCTAAACAAGCATTTCTGATCTTCCATGTTACTATGTTTACTAAATCTGACAAATAAACATTCGTGAAAATGGACCAAAAAATTGGGTACTAGAGCGGCAGCTTGAAGCTATTCTGTTTCTAAGACACTAGTTCCCGACCTTCTGACAGTGTCGACCACCTGCGCCTCGTTAGTTGTAGTATTTACAGAAATGGCAAAGTTGCTGCCCGCTACACTGCTCGCCGTCTGGACATCCGCCGAGGGACAATCAATTCGCGAGGATATGTCCTGTTCAATATTCTGGAATAAAGGATACATACACTGTAGATAGTTTTTACCGTTTACCTACACTTAACTCTACACCTACAATAGACTCTACTGTATACCAACAACAATTCTTTTTACAGTGTAGGTTCAAAATTTAATAAAAATGAAAATCATTAAATATATAAATCAACGAATTGTATTGGTCATACAGTTGTTGCATTCATCATCAGTTATTCAAGATTTTTTTCATGGTATTTTTCTATTGGTATGGGTCACACAGGCCAGGCCTCACTGCTAGTACCTGGGCCATAGTTTCGCCATAATCACTTCCGGCATAGTAAATTTAGTCCCCGGAATAGGGGGTATGGGTTCCTCTAAATTATATCTGCTGAGACATTCCTTTTATAATGCGGCTACCATCGAAAAAGAACTTTTGATCACTCGGGTACGGGGTCAAAATAACTAAATGTTCATACTTACATCTTGGCCAGCACCCATTTCTATGAAATTCTCCCCCTTGAAAAAGATGATGGAAGAATCCAAGAGAGCAACAGCATCCACCCCAGTAGAGTATGCAGGAGGGGTGTTTATAAATGGTGACAGGGTCCTCAGTCCTAAGTCACTGAGAGGCATGGGGGCTGGGGTGTTGACTTGTACTCCATCCACAACAGGCCTGAAGAGGTACTTGGAGGAGCGGAATCTGCGCACCAAGACCAAGTACTGGTAGAATGTACCTCCTGAAAACACAATAGTTCACTCTCACTTTCCGTCCAGCGCACAACCCCGGCTTATCCTTCCCAACTCTTACATCAGCCTATTATGTTACCTACATTGGGGCGCTTACCTCTGCTTTTCTCACTGGCTGGTCGCCACAGATGTTCTGGATGTCAGGCTCCATGTCCCAGTCTGGGACACTCTGAGAGGGTGGTGCCCCTCTCTTTTTTGGTAATTATCTAAATTCCCTTTTCCAACAGGAATTGAAGAATTAAAAAGAGTATCCCTCCTGTGACATAATATTAAAGCTGATGAATGCAGGAATGGCTAATTTTAGTATGGTTATCACGACACAGAAAGCACTGCGTGTGCTTTACTCATTTTATGACAATTACTTTTGTTACTATAGCAACAGATCAAGGAGGCCCTGTTAGGCCCTTATCCTACAAAATTGCCCTTATCCTACAAAAATATATAGTTTTGTAGTATAAGGGCTGTCAGTCAAGCCCTTATCCTACAAAATCAGCCCTTATCCTACAAAAAGTTGCCCTTATCCTACAAAACCTATGTATTTTGTAGGATAAGGGCAATCAGTCAGGCCCTTATCCTACAAAATTGCCCTTATCTTACAAAAAGGTCCCTGATGCTTTAATTCCCTTGTCACCAGGTTTAGCCCAGAGGCATAGGGCCTACATATATCCTGTAAGATTAAATTTATTCGATTTCCTTGTGTAATCCAAAATAGTCACCAGGATTGCTCCCAAAATCTCAGGTTTATTGGATTTCGTTGTCAAATATATGAAAATAAGGTTTGTCTAGGTGTAGTTCATTTATTAGGCCTGACTGATAGCCCTTATCTTACAAATCCTTCCTTATATAGGTTTAGTAGGATAAGGGCAATTTCGTAGGATAAGGGCTTGACTGATCGCCCTTATCCTACAAAAATAGTATAGGTTTTGTAGGATAAGGGCAATTTTGTAGGATAAGGGCCTGACTGACAGCCCTTATCCTACAAAACTATATATTTTTGTAGGATAAGGGCAAATTTTGTAGGATAAGGGTTTGACTGACAGCCCTTACACTACAAACCTATATGATTTTGTAGGATAAGGGCAATTTTGTAGGATCCTACAAAAATAGTATAGGTTTTGTAGGATAAGGGCAATTTTGTAGCATAAGGGCCTGACTGACAGTCCTTATCCTACAAAACTATATATTTTTGTAGGATAAGGGCAATTTTGAAGGATAAGGGCCTGACAGGAGTTTTGTAGGATAAGGGCTTGACTGACAGCCCTTACACTACAAACCTATATGATTTTGTAGGATAAGGGCAATTTTGTAGGATAAGGGCTTGACAGGCCCTCTTTTCATTACGAATTGATATATGTAATAAGCAATCTACACCATTGTAAATTGACTTTTAGAAATGCAATGCTCTCATAATTATTTGGGTGAAATGTTGCCTAGTGCAACATATACGTTTTTGCTGGTTTGCTTTATTTGTGGCAGGAATAAATGTGAGCATGGTATGTGACCCATTTCATTATATAAGCCTGAAGTCGCACATTTCACATGATACTTGGGGGGCCAGGCAGACCAATTGGTAATATTTGACTTTAGGTTGGTGTGGAGACCAATACTTTCTTTGAATGGTCAACTAGGGTAATTTGAGGGTGCTGATTCCGAATCTGCCCTGTTTAAAGTGATGACTTTGTCGCAACAAGGTCAAATTCAAGGTCAAAGGTCATGATTTTGGTGTAACCTGTTAAATCTGTGCGTATAAAGATAGCATATCATATGTTAAAATAAAATTGTACATGTATTACATGTTGATCCCCATCGATAACACATGGTCAAATCACCAGGGTTGCATTACAACATGAAATAAATCAATTAATAAACAAAATAACAGTTTAAGCAGGATAATAGCAGTTAAATCCAATAGTACATTTGGTTACATTTCCAATCACTTGAAGGTCGAGTTTATCCTGCCAGATAATCTCCCAAACATATGAGAACGACTATGTAAGATGAATAAGCTTTATCTATAGTGTCTCTGAATTTGTCTCAAAATATGTGTGCCCATTTTAGTTTAATTTTTACATAAAATCGTGACCTTTGACCTTGAATTTGACCTTGTTGCGACAAAGATATCACTTTGGAATCAGCACCCTCAAATACTAATACAGCATTCAGACAAAGTATTGGTCTCCACATCAACCCCGCTTCGCATTTTTAGCCTGGCCCCCCAATTATGTGTGACTGCCGACCTGTTTTCTAAAAATAGGTCACATATATCGGAGGGGTGCCCAGGGGCTCGATTCATAACAATGTACGACAGCTCAGAAAGGCTACGACCACAAAATAACATGTCTGAGTCATACAAGGCAGTCGTACAGAGAAATGTGGTGCATTTCACAATCATAATCATAGGACACATTTTCTTTATTCAGTTGTATCACTAGCATCAGAAAGTTGTTGTAAAAGTAATATGCTAAAATTTTAACTTTGTATTACAGAGTACATTAGAATATCACCCACACTACGATTAAGGAGGAAATAGTTGAATTATGGTTTTCAAAAAATGTATGATATTTCGAATTTCTGAGCCACTCATTCTTACAGGTTAGTATACATGTCATTATCATTTATTACATCTTGGTTTGGTACAAAATAAACCATTATTAACGATTTTTTGGATGGCTGAGATGACTTCAGAGGCTGTCTCAGCCATCTATTGTGCAATGGGCATTTTTGCCCTTAAAACCACGTTATACAGGTATTCTGTACAATAAGGTAGATGAGAAATTTGCTATAATTTTCTTGTGAAATGCACCCCTCTTTTTGTATGACAGCATTCTACGATTTTTTGAGATAAGCTGGTCGTATGAGATAAGCTGGTCGTATGTGTGCTTATTTTTCTCCACCTAACAACTGTTCACCAGGTGTCGTAGGCATAGCATAGATTGGCCCAAGGACGATCAGCAATAGTGGTAGCAGCAAAATGGCCCTCTATGTCCTAGAAACTTATGAATCACCTCCCAGACAATAGAAGTGGTTTCTAACGTACCAACAATTACGTTGAGGCAGCTCCCCTTCATGGGCCATCTTTTTTTCCATTTCCCTATGTTGACTTTGACTCTACATTTATCCATAAAGGCTGCCGATGGGGAGACTGCTGCTTTGAAGACGTCTGCTAAATCATGTGTGAATATCAACCTGAAGCCTCTACGACTGACGCTGTATTCAAATACGGAAGTTGTCTGGAAAAAAGAAAATGGAGCTTTTTTAAAATGTAAAGTAATAGAAGAATGTGACTCACTGACACCTATATTTATCATTTATACAAAAAGGCATGTTGGCAGTTCGGGCATTCTCCACTGCACTCCTACTCTCGATCCCAAATCCTCCGAGGGAAGGCTCTGGTAACTGCCAAATGTTGGGATTTTGCTGGGTCTGGGCAACCCCTGCTGGTAGCTTGGAACCAGTGGACAGGAACAGGAAATGGAACCAGAAAGGCTGATGGTAAATCACGCACCCCCGTTTTTTTTTCCTTTTTCTTTTCTTCCTTTTTCTTGAAATATCAGATTAGCCAAAGAAAGAAAAAAGTATATCAGGCATATCAAAAGTTCTGCTTGACATAGGATTCGAATCCAGCTTCTGGAAGTCCAAACCAGAATTACCATGTACTCAAGGAGCTCCACCCCAGAAGCCAGCTTTGAGTGTTGGTTCATGGTTAGTTTATATATGGCTATGCTGTATCAGAATGAGGCTACACTCTTCAAGCATGTGCTCTGATCATTGTATTTCTATGAGAACACACAGAGGATATGTTTGATGATCATATAACCTCCTAGGAGGGTTATACAGGATATCCTCCTAGGCCACATGTGTGGAAAAAGAGCTGTAATCAGGCTATTTTACATAATCAGTCTATGAAAGCGGGCTGTATGTCGGATATACTCCTGGTGTCTCAAGTCAATATCATTGATATAAGCCTTGGCCTTCGGCCTTGGCTTATATCAATAATATTGCCTCTCGACCCCCAGGAGTATATCCAGTACATAAAGTACTGTCAATAATGATTTGTATATGGCACTCAGCATAGCTGCTTTTTTGGGCCAACCTTTATCAATATATCACGGAATATCAAAATCAAACTTGTTCTTTATATCATTGCTAAATGGACGAACACTACCGTAAAACCTCTCATATAGGCCGCAGCTAGTATGCAAGTCAGATTGCCAGCACTCAAAAAGTAAACTTGTCTCCATACTCATCTAAGGGACTGTCATAAGATAAATGAGTCAAAAACTCGTCTAAGTGACAAGGAAGCGGGTCTTCTAGCTGGAGATAGAAGACCCACTTGGCATGTGCCACCCCAAAACCGGACATTTGGCAGTTCCAGATTCTATTTATGGAATGGTAACCTGATAGGTTCTAAGACAACTTTGACTCATTTGTTTTATGACAGTCACTTAGACAAGTCTGGAGACAATTTTACTTTTTCAGTGAGGGCACTTATAGAATCAGCACACAGTGGGGGTACGGCTTATACGGGAGTTTTCAGATGTTTACTACAACACTAAAGTAGCCTCAATCAGACTTCCTGTGCGGCTTATAATTATGATTTAAGTCAGGGGTGCGGCTAATACGCAGGTTAGGCTTATAAATATGCGAGGTTTCAAGTTCAAGTTCAAAACGTGAATATTGATAACCATCATGAAATGTTCCTAAGGTACAATAATGGCTCGAGTACAGATGCCCAGAGGGGTCAGAAAAGTTTTTTTCATCTTCAAACAAGAAAAGTTTTTTTTTTCGTTTTTGTAAAAGTTTTTTTTTTCACTTTTGCAAAAGTTTTTTTTTTCACTTTTGCAAAAGTTTTTTTTTTCACTATTCTAGAGGATAGGCCTGGAAACTGATTAAGATTACCGGAAAAGTGGGCTTTTAAAAATTACAGGTAAAATGGGTGGCATCTACTTTTACAAAGGTGAAAAAAAAACTTTTACAAAAATGAAAAAAATACTTTTTTTGTTTGAAAAAACTTTTCTGACCCTTCTGGGTTCTGTACTCGACATGCCTTGTTGATAAATTGAATCACATTTTCTCAGCTTAGATTGTGGATCCGCAATACCATATGGTGACATATGAACAATAATCAGTCGTACGAGATGCATCGATGTACAATGTCTATCGAGATCGATGTGAATAAACTTAGTTTTATACATAATACTTGCTTTTCTTGCTTTGCATAGTTCACCTTGAATCAGCACATGTCACTTGGTATAGGAGTCTATACAGAGGAGCCTCTGTAGGTTTTACGGTATTGCCCTAAGAATGTGATACCCAATGATGACCCGAAGGTACTCACCGACATCAGAAATAAAATGCGTCTTCTGTCAGTCGCTGCAGCAATGATGCTTTCCTGTGTGGGTATTGCAACATTCCCAGTCGAAGCTGGATCCGCAAAGCCTTTCTCGTATTGCCAGAGATGATTATCTTCAAAGAATGTAAAAATGCAGCAGGTCGGTTCTCAAAAAATAACAAGGTAGCCATGCAGGCTATTTGTAATAACAGGAAAATGCTTGCTTGTAAGTGATGAGGTGGTAGTCATTTTTTCTTAAACAGGGGAGATGATGGATTGCCGCTCGAGCGGGTCAACAATATGTTGGTCTCCCTCTCGGGGGTTCCAAATTTGTCACCTCCCCCCATATAGGTTGCAACAAGGGACGAACCTGCCAAGTCACTTGACGCCACCCATTTTCCCTGTAATCTTAAAAAAGTATTTCCAGGTAATCTTAATGATTCCCCCCTCTTCCCTTGATGGCACCACTGTGAGTCTGCAAGTCTGAAGGTAAATGGGTTCAGTTATAGTCTGTTACAGTTTCAAAAAACAAAAAGAGAAAAAGAGAGAGAAGGAAAAGGGGGCAGCGGGGGCAGAGCCCCTTATATATACAGCAATGTTACCACCTTCCAGTGGTGCCATCTAGAGGATAGGCCTGGAAACTGATTAAGATTACCGGAAAAGTGCGCTTTTTAAGATTACGGGTAAAATGGGTGGCATCTAGTGACTTGGCAAGCTCGTTCCCACGTGCATATAAGTAGATATGATCACACCGAATACCATCGAGGTGTACTGGGTGTTACATAATCCGGGTCTGCAACCTCTGTACTCTACTCAGTGTAATAAAGGAAATACTTACTTATTTAAATCCACTGATCCCCTTCCCCTGTTACTAAACAATGACCACCCCCTTATCGTGCCTTATCGTGGAAATAATATGTTCAGTGCTGCCATCTAGGACATACTGATATGGGGCAAGCTTTCTATATAATTGAACATAACTATAGTGAAGACCCTCAACCTTTTCAAAAGTTTTGATTCTCTTAATCAAGTGATAGTAGGCATGATTGCACCTTTTAGCACTGTAAATATACAGTCTGAAACAATGCATTTGTAACTAACCTTTGATAATGTAGCTAGCACGCCTCTTTATATCAAACGCTGCATCGATGGAGCAGTTGGACCCGGGTGTTGTTGTAGGGTCTTCTGTCGTGGCTTCTGTCGTGGCTTCTGTCATGGCTTCTGTCATGGCTTCTGTCGTGGGTGTCTCAGGTGTTGTTGTATCACAGGTATCCCCTGTTGGGCGAGCTTTAAATATAATCAGTGCAAATGGTCAAGTCAGCAGGAGCATAGAACATTTTATTTTAGGTTTTGAATGTTTTTATTGCCAATGAACACAAGATATACATGTGGTAGTTATGACGATAATACACCTGAAATGACAATGGAATGCGATCGGAGGAGGCACGATGGGAAGTGCGGGCAGGCAAGGATAGGTAGGGACAGCGGGGACAGGGGGACAGGGGACAGGGGGACAGGGGGACAGGGGGGTAGGGGGACAGGGGGACAGGGGGACAGGGGAACAGGGGAACAGGGGAAATGGGAACAGGGGGGAGGGGGACAGGGGGAAGAAGGACAGGCGGACAGGGAGGAAGGGGGACAGGAGGACAAGGGGACAAGGGGACAAGGGGACAGGGGAACAGGGGGACAGGGGCAAAACAGTGGGCCATGGGTACAGGGAGACAGGGGGACAGGGGGGCAGGGGGGCAGGGGGACAGGGAGACAGGAGGACAGGAGGACAGGGGACAGGGGACAGGGGACAGGGGGACAGGGGGACAGGGTAACAGGGGGAACAGTGAGCCATGGGTACAGGGCAGGGGGACAGGGGGACGGGGGGACAGGGGGACAGGGGGACAGGGGGAATGGGAACAGGGGGAGGGGGACAGGGGGAAGAAGGACAGGCGGACAGGGAGGAAGGGGGACAGGAGGACAATGGGACAAGGGGACAGGGGGACAGGGGGACAGGGTGATGGGGGAAGGTGGATAGGGGGATAGTGGGGACAGTGGGGCAGGGGAACAGGAGGACAGGGGGACAGGGAGGCAGGAAAGCAGGACGGCAACTAAGTATGGTAAATAAAACGTAATTACCAAACTGATGAATTCTTATATAGACTGATGTCAGTATCTCATTGTTGCTCACCTCCATATATGGATTGAATGCCATCAATATCGTCCGGGTGTAGGTCCCCACTATGGCCTGGGTCATAGATCGCCTCCATGATAGCACCTGCTACATTAGAGTGCAGCAGTCCCAAGGAATGGCCATACTCATGGAGGGCCACCAGATTTAGGTTGATACCTGAAACATGTTGTAATACATCTTTGTATCAATATGTTTTCTACTGGTGGAAGACTGCCTGGATTTACAGTACAGCCTGCATAACACACACCAGCCCGTTTTCACAGGTCGCTCAGCATGGATGTTCAGTAGCAGTATGTGTCTTTACTATAGCTTTTATATACCGTAAAACCCCGTCCATTAGATGGCGTTTATATTTTCTATAAGCCTGTAGTTAAGGGATTGGCTTATAGGTGGGGTTTTGATATATAAGAATAAAGAGAAAACGATTTTTAGACCTTATAGAGTGAGTTTGAGTTTGGTAGTTTTTTATTGACCACAATTCCGCGACAAGTCACGTCTTTCAAAAAGAGCCAATGTATACAATCAATCAGTCATTATAGAGCCATGGCAAATGAATACTAAGTAAGAAATAGCACACTAATTTCTCGCAGACGAAAACACAGAAACAGGTAGCGTGCAACGGTGGATAAGACTGACATGCATATAGATAATACTCAGTACACTTCAACCACTATATATGTGGTTGTTGCACTCGGAGCTAAGTAGGAAACTGGGGAATGAATACAATACATCATCACAACAACGCAACTACTAAATTAAACATGAGAACATACTCAGTCATCTGTAGCACATGGGACTTGGTTGGTACGTAACATTTTTGTCAGATACACATTCAAGCAATTCAGTAAATGAGTAGCAGATAATAGACATTTCCTGCTCAGTGTTCTGGAGCATGGCGTCACCACCTTAATTGTTCTCAATCTTATTCATGAACAGACGGGGATCACGGATGCCTTTGCAGCACCGCAGACAATGATTAAAACATTTTATGGGACTTTTTAATTGATATATTTGTTACTGATAATATTTCCTATTTTTCAAATGAATAAGTGCATTAGCATTATTTACCAATTAATCTTCTGTAGATACTAAAGAGCTTACCATGTTGCTTAAAACAACCAACGTTATCTAACGAGGACCTCTTATAGCCAGGTGTTTATGCTATTACCCATCTTACAATGCTCTGAATATGAAATCTAGTCCTTTTTTGCTGATGATTTATTCCTATTCTTTCCTGAAACATTATATCATATTAGGAGAGGAGTACATATAGACATTTGATGTGTGATGTTTTATATTTCTGTGAAGAACAGTCAATATGAAAAAAAATCAAGGAAGTTTTCACATTTCTTTTTCTTATTTTCAGAAACAAATCAAAATACTTAAATTTTTCAAATTCCATCTTTTAAAAAAGTAGTTCGGGACTCCCCATGTTTCTTTTTTCATATATCATTTCTGTATGATTTGAACTGCCTATAGAATTAAAAAAAAGAAATTCTGTTAATTTTGAACAAAGGGTAGCGACCCACCTTTGGAGGGTATTCTTATTTGGATGCATCATATACGCCCTCATGAGAAAATTGTTTTTTTTCTATGTTTTTCAACATAGAAAAAATCTCTGAACAATATCTCAATCAAAATGCAGACATACATTTATATGATCATTAGAAACACATTAAAAACGAGAAAATAGGGGATCATGGCCAAAATGAAATTTTCCTGAATTAAACAAAACAGTTTCTATAATATATTCACTGTATGAGCCTATAGGCATGGCAAATACCGTAAAACCTCACGTATAAACTAACTCTCGTATGAGCCAAACGCCGAATTAGGGCCCATCCTATGAGGTGCAATAGAGATCTGATTATGGTTACTTTTAGTACTGTAGTAGGAAAACCCTCATATAAGCCGCACCCTGACACTGGGCCGGTCCTATAAGCCACACCGCCGATCTGACTCGTGTACTAGCTGCGGCTTATACACAAGGTTTTACTAGAAATCTAGTGACCGGGATGAATAGAATGCCAAAGTGTGGCACTTGAATGGCAGATAAAAGAAGATCATGACATATTAGTGGCGGAAATTTGCAAATATGATGGTTTTAGGTAGTTCCGTTTTCTTGCCACCAGGTGCCGTAAGCGTAGATTGTGTTAAGTACCTTTAATTAAGTTCCTGTTCGCACTTACCACTATTATCCAGGGTCCATGTTTCAGCCTCATCATAATGTGCATCCCCACTAATGACTCCTTGCTGTGGGAAGAAGGCATGGGCTAATACTGTACCTGGCCCATCAAAAGGGTTACCATCGCCATGGGCCCCACTGGCAAAGAGTATGTCAATGTCCGACTGACCTACTGGTGTACCGACACTATTCTTCGTGAAGCAGATATCTGCTACATCTTCCCATTTCTGAAACAGAAGTGATATCAGGCCAAATAAAATAAAAGGTGTGTTTCAGGTTACATGGTCCAGTGGCGGATCCAGGAATTTTTTAAGGAGGGGGGCCAAGATCTAGGAAAGTGTGGTGAATGCTACCGACCACCGCAAGCGAAGCGCAGCGGCCAAACTAGGGTGGTTTGGGGGCATGACCCCCCAAGAAAATTTTCAATTTCTAGCCTTGAAATGGTGCATTCTGGTGTATTTTGGCACATCATTTATCATGGCTGAGATTTGTATTTATTCTGTTTGATTGGGGCTGGAAAATAGTTTTCTTTGGAAAATTTTGAAGTCTAGACTTGAAATGGTGCAATCTGGTACATTTTGGCTCCTAACATTATGGCTCAGATCTGTATTATTCTTCATCATTACAGCTGGGACATACTTTTTGGAGAGGAAAATTTTGAAAATTCTGAAAGTCTAAATTAGAAATGGTGAAATCTGGTGCATTTTTGTACATATATCTTGGCTGAGAGATATGTATTTATCCTTTATCATTGTGGCTGGGACATTATTTTTAAACTGGAAGAGATTGGAAAATGTCGAAGTGGCAGGGCTTGGTCACCAGGTTTTGGGTCAGAAAGGGCCAGGTTTAGGGCCCGATCCCAGGGTTAGGAAGGATCAGGTTTAGATCCCAGTTTGAGGGTTAGGAATGGCCAGGTTAGGGGGTCAAAAGGGCCAGGCTCAGTGGTCAGAAATGGCAAGGTTTAGGGCCTAATCCCAGGGCCTAGTCCCAGGAAGGGCCAGGTTTAGGGCCAGGATTCAGGGTAGAAAGGGCCTGGTTTGGACATCAGAATTGGCCAGGTTTAGGGCCCAGTTTGAAGGTCAGAAAGGGCCAGGCTAAGGGGTCAGAAAGGGCCAAAGCTTGGGTATCAAAAAGGGGCCAATTTCAGGGATCAGAAGGCCGATATCTTGGCATTAAAAAGGGTCATATTTGGCTTCCAGAAAGACCAGATTTCCCTTTCTCCCCTCTCTTTCTCTCTTCTCTCCCTTCTCCTCTTTCTCACTTTTTTTCCCCAAGGGGGGGGGGGCAGGGCCCGTGTGCCCCCCCTAAATCCGCCACTGTGGTCTAAAAATCTAGGTAGGGTAGGTCGATTTCTTTTTCAAATTTAGAAAAAAAAATTTGGCCTGAAAATCACCCAAAGTTTGACTCACAAACTTCAGCGCTGACTTGCTGACAATAGGGTCGACTCGTGGACTATAAAATCGACTCTGAAATAGCCCCAAAATTACTTAGATATAAATTATTTTTCGAAAATAGGATAAAAAAAATTTAGGGTCGGCCCTATTTTGCTAGGTAGGGTTGGGTAACCTGAAACACCTTTTTTAAAAAGAAATTGGCCTCAGTAAGAATGGAAAAGTGTCCACATCTTGCGGTGGGCTATATCTCAATGTCCACAGGCATAGGCTACATCTTCTGCTCATGTTAGTAACCATAGTGACCAATAGGTTACACCTAAACTGCAGTCAAAGACTACATTGCTTTTTGCTTTTAGTGAAGTAGCGTCCCAGGCCACAGGGCTATGTTGGGCAAATATCATACAACGTAGGCAGGTCTGTTAGGCTAGATAGTCTCAAAACTGCAAGATAGTCTCAAAACACTTTAGTTTTGTTAGTATCTCGCAACCCTCACGCCAGATAGTCTCAAAATTGCGAGATAGTCTCAAATTCTGACAGATAGTCCCTATCTAGCCTGAGGGTTGCAAGATAGTCTCAAAGTTTTGAGACTATCTAGCCTGACATGTGTTTTAAGATTATCTCGCAATTTTGAGACTATCTAGCCTGAGGGTTGCAAGGTTGTCACAAAACCATAGTATTTTGAGACTATCTCGCCTAACAAGGTCACTTTGAAGCCTCTGTATATGAGGAAATAGGTGGAAATATTGTAAACACACACCTGGAATGCAGCTGCCATCACTGAATCAACCTCTGCAACAGTGCGGTCCTGAGATGGACCCACAACATACCAGGTCAGCAGGGGTTTGTTCCACCTTCTACCTAGTTAAGGGGTATGAGATGGAGACTATTGACAGTTCGAACTGTCAATAATAGAATAAGAATCCCTTATTGACAGTTTGAACTGTCAATACCAGGATATAATTCTCGTATTGACAGTTCAAACCGTCAATAAGGAAAAAAAGATTCTCTTATTGACATTTCCAAAAAGGAACTGTCAATAAGCGAAAATGAATCTCTTATTGCCAGTGTTAAAGTTTTCCACTATTGACAGTTAGCACTGTCAATAGCTGGCCCACCTTGATTTAGCTATTGACAGTTTAAACTGTCAATAGTGGAAAACTTTCCTCTTATTGACAGTTCATACTGTCAATAGTGGGATATTTTTCTCTTATTGACAGTTCAAACTGTCAATAGTCGTAAATTATACCACTATTGACAGTTCTTCAACAAACTGTCAATAGTGGGAATTTCCTCTCTTGTTGACAGTTCCTTATCATTACTGTCATAACCCTGAGAGCGATTTTGGTGGAAAGTTTGATTTTGGTAGAAAGTTTGATTTTGGTGGTAAGTTAGATTTTGTTGGTAAGTTCGATTTTGGTGGAAAGTGCGATTTTGGTGGAAAGTTCGATTATAGTGGAAAGTTCGAATTGGTGGCAAGTTCGATTTTGGTGGAAAGTCCGATTTTAGTGGAAATTCGATTTTGGTGGAAATTTGATTTAGTGGAAAAATCGATTTTTAGTGCAAAACCGATTTTCAGTGTAAACCCTTATTTCGGGGGCAAAACCGATTTTGCAGGCCAAACCAGTTTTGAGGGTAAAACCGATTCAGGTCCAAAAGCGATTTTGGGGGGCAAAAGCGATTTTGGGGCCAAAACCGATTTTCAGTGCAAACTCTAATTTTGGGGGAAAAAAAAAAAATCGATTTTGGTGGCAAAATCCAGATCGGTTTTGAGGGCAAACCCGATTTTGAGGGCAAAACTGATTTTGGGTCCAAAACTGATTTTGGGTCCAAAAGTGACTTTTGGGCAAAACCGATTATGGGGCAAAACTGACTTTGGGGGCAAAACCGATTTTGAGGGCAAAACCGATTTTGGTGAAAAAAACACTTTTGCTAAAAAAACACTTTTTGATTCCAATGTCAATGGGAACTGTCAATGAGACAGTAATATTCCACTATTGACAGTTGGCATGAGGAACTGTCAACAACAGGAATAATTTCCACTGTTGACAGTGTGAACTGTCAATAACAGAAATATTTTCCACTATTGACAGTTCGAACTGTCAATAGCATTTTTGATTGGGGCGCAGTTTTTATACTAATGTGTAATTTTGCACTTTAAACATGCTTTTCTAAATAACATTCTTTCCAAAATTCAAAGATTATTGCCTCTGGTGGAAGCAACACTATTGAAAAGTTTAGATGTATCTTTACCATAGCAAAAGTATAAAAGTTTCACTAACATGAACCCACTTTTTTTTCAACATGGTAATTTTTGCTTTCAATCATAAATCAGGCTATTACCATCTATAGCGAATCGCTTGGATCGCCCTGGTCCGCCATGTTGTTGTTGAAGTTGTTGCTGTTGTACAAGGTTTTGGTCATCGTTTCCGCACCGTTTGGTGGCCATTTTACACCGTGTCGGCAGGTCCAAGTCTCCTGTCACCGCGAGCCGGTTTACTTTCTGGTAGGTCTCTAAGGCTGTTTGGTATGAGGCTGAGTCAGCAAGTCTGGCTGTCATGGCGGCCATATCAGAGGTCACTTCTCCAGCATAGCCAAATCTCACCATGTGCATCTAGTTAGATAAATGGAAAGAAATAAGCCTAAGAAAGGAACGTAATCTGAGGAATCTAGCAAGCGTTTCACACTCGTAACCACCATTAATCAATGTATATTTCCCATTCTTTGTAAACCCTCCAAACAGAACGTCACAAGTTAGAAACTTCGCGTTTCCCCAGAAACGCACAAGCTGTATGCACAAGAGAGACACGGGAGATTCTCGAGAACAGTGAATGTTCCTAGTTACATGTTCAATGGTGATGTGTATTTCCCGAGTTTTAGTCATGCAAATAACCAGAAAGTCCACAAGTAGAATGAAGACCTGGATTTCACGAGTTTTACTACAAGAAATGACACAGAATATAACACAAGAAAATGTCTAAAAACATTCAAAAAAATCAAAGAAAATTCTTGAGATTTGACACAAGAACAGCACAAGTTTTGAGATTTTGTTTGCAGGGAAACCATTTGTGGGAATGGCAATAGAGCACTTATTACTCTTACCACATATATCCAAAAATGACCCATAAACTATTGAACACATCAACTTCATGTGGCTGCAGAAAAAGTATTAAAATTTCCATTCATGGTGAAGAACAAATTTAGGGGATGCTATTACCTCCCCCTGTTTAGGCATTTTCAAACACTTACTTTGCTTCCCTACTAGTTAATATAACCAGTAAATGCTTGTTCAACACTTACGAGTGATGAGTAGCTTTACAAATATACTGTGGTCACTGAGCACTCGTGACTGAAATCTGCGAGTGCTAGCAGTTTATAAACACTTTGGAAATGGACGTTCTATTTTTGCCTTTTCTACAAAACAAAACTTACGTTACGGAACGTTATTACGTAATGATTACTGTTTAATTATTTTTTTACGTTAGTGTTTAAAAACATTACATTGATATTAGTGTAAATGTCAAATTTAGGCTGTGGTCTTCAAATTTAGGCTGATTTACACATTCTTTGCACACTTCCTGTAAAGGTGGTGGGAAAAACCGGAGTCCATAATGTTAAAAATCTTCCATAACATTAAAAAATCGGAAACGTAAATTTCGTTTTATAACAGCCTTGAAAAACAATGTAAAAGAATCTTTTGTAACACACATTTTTTGCGCTTTGGTTTTATTTTGAGGCACCACCAGAACGAGGTATATGATGTTTGCACTTTACCAGAAGTCAGAACGGATGCCGCCATCTTGGATTGTGCCGCCACCTTGGATTAAGGAGTCACAACACAAATTTATGCTATGTGATAACAATAATATAAATCAATCTTTGATAGTTCCTGAGGTTGATTATAATTATACCTACCCCCCCCTAATATGGACCATAGGATCTATTGGTTTGTTGCTAATACAGCTGGTTGCCTAGCAATGGCTTCTCTAATTGTTGATCTGCCTAGCAACACACATTTCCATGGTCCTGAGGTTGATTATAATCATATCTACCCCCCCCCCCCCCCCCCCCCCATGGACCCAAGGAATATTTGAAGTTATATCATCCTTACCCCTGATAACCCCTTCCCGGCCCTGCTTTTTTGGTGTTTCCTTCAAACATACCAACCATGTAGACATTATGTTTCGTCTAATGCAAGAATTGCGGTTGTTGCCGCGTATAAAAATGCCTGAGGCATTTTTTTACGCGGCAACAACCGCAATTCTTGTTCAGTACCCTTTGATTAACTGTCTCAAAGTGTAACAATTTATCTTAAATATAAATGGTATGATCTGACTTTGACACAAAAGTAGTGTACAAACGAAGAATTGACCATAACCTACTTTTATCGATGTAAAGGGATGTTTATGTAATAACCACATGGGGGTGATTTGTCCAAACTTATAATGAATATCTTGAGTTGAGAATTTATTTTATCTATCCTGGAGTATTACAGTAGCCTAGAGGATGTCTTACTAATAACCCATAACGTCAAAAGTGAACAAACATGATAATAAGTATAAGTACAGTGTCAGTCCTTACGGACGATTTATGTTACATTTAAATAAAAGGGCCTAAAAGGTGTGTCTGATGTTATGACACATGCCTGATGGAATTGGCATTTTGAGAGAGTGGTGATAGTTTTGAAAATTTTGAATGGAAAGTTATGGCCTTCTGGCCTACCTTGGCATTTTGGTTGTTGGGAGAGATGGAAATTAGAGGTTTTAGTTACTTAATACTACAGTCATTGGTGTTGGCACGGAGAGAGGGAAATAATGCTGGTTCTCCCTGTATGTATGCCATAGGACTCAGTAAAAAGCCAGACAAGGAGAAAGTTTAAATCCGGGATAAGTAAATAATTGCAAAAGAAGAAATCATAATCGGCTCCGTTTTATGGGGGTCTTTTTATAAGACGTCACACACTGACTGTAGTTTTGATTACATGACAAGTTTACAAGGGGGTCATGATGCATGTTTCACCTGCAATTACATTAAAGTGGCATTCTCACCGAGCGTATCCCACTCACAATTCTAGTACTGTTCTAGTCTACTATGTGGTAAGTGCAAGTGGTGAGAATGCCCCTTTAAATTATACCCTCCAAATAGCACAGAGAAAATTCGCAACTGGGGCAAATTTGGGGAAGTCGCTAGAACACCGGAAAAAGCACAAGGTATTCTCAAGTAGATATTGTGCCTTTTCTGGTGTTCTGGGGACTTCTCCAGAATTGCCGCAGTCGCAAACTTTTAATTCCTGGGTGCTGTCTGTAGGGTATACATGCACAACAATAGAGTAGAATACATTTCATCCAGATGCAACAGCAAGCGTAAGAGCTCGTCACGATGTTTAAAAACACAGTCAAACTATCAGGGAATCTGCATATTCAGGTACACAACCTTATGAAGCTATAAACAACATTGTCATAATGTCCAGCCAGGATATCAACGAACAGAACGTGTAAGGATGATCTTTAGAAGGCAGAGAAAAGATCTAAAAAAAATGGAGTGTCCTACAAGGCCTCTCATGATTTGCACAAGTTTTTTTCTCATGTCTGGGTCTCAAGTTATTCCTGAGATTTCCACAAGATCAAATTTTCAAGTCATGGCTCCCCAGATTGGCACTTGTTTCTCCCAAGTCATAGTTCTCAAGATTGGCACTTGCTTCTCCTGAGTTATGGTTCCCCAGATTTTCACCTGCTTCTCCCAAGTTATGGTTCACTAGTTGGGCAACTTCTTTACCTCAGAATAGCACTTTTAATGAATACTAAATTATAGCAAAATAACAGTTCAACTCCTTGCCTTTATCACTTTTATTTATTTTCACATCACAACATTATCACTTAAACTTCCTGTATACCTGAATGTTACATATTGCAGCTGCTGTTGGGAATGACCTGAAAGAACAAAATACATGTACACTTAGCATATGAGACATAACATATGTATAACAATTATGTCAGGCAGAGAATACTCAGAGTCTGATGTAAAGGATTCTATATACAGTATACAAAAACATGCATATGCATAATTATACTACCAAGGCAATGACATAGATCTATAAAATTATAGCATAGGCCTACACATATCTAAAATTCAACATGTCCTATCTGTTGTGTTAAATATATATCATCAACATGCATTATATAAATGTATTGATATACAAAGTAATGTAGCAATAAATGCATAACATAGAAAGGGATACAAACCTTCGAAATATTGCAGTTGCACATCTCCCTCTCTTTTACTTCTTCCTGTCTGTATCTGTTGGAGAGGGATGTCCTAATGGTGCATGGATGCTATGATATAAACATACATTCTAACACATGGCCTGTTGTCTAGGTAACATACCCAGTGTCTGTACTATCATAACGGGATTAGGCCAGGAGCTGAGTCAGGCTTGGTTGCAGCCCTGGGCCCCTAGGGAAGGATGTCACATGTCTGTGTTTATGTGGAGGGGGCGGGGGTGCTGCTCAACCAGCTGTGGCAGGGTCAGTGTGTTCCCTTTATCTACAAAACCTAGAGTTTGACAACTGGGGTAAATCTTCTGTAAATCTCATGGACATGTCACTAGTTTTGCACAAGTCCATTTCCTGAGAAATTCACAAGAAATGCCCTTCATCTTAGAACATATCAATGTCATACACAACTTAGATCATGAAAACAAGGGTGAATCCAGGAATTACTTGGGAATATCCAAAGTCCAGACTTGTGGAAATCTTATGGACATGTCACTAGTTTTGCACAAGTCCATTTCCTGAGAAAAGCACGGGAAATGCCCCTCACCATAGAACATATCAATTGGGTGTAGAACTAGGAGTACATCAAGAAGGGTAAATCTTGGGAATAACTTGAGAATATCCCAAGTTCAAACTTGGGTGAATTGTATGATAGTATGTGAGCAGGCAAGCAGAAAGGATAGTCCCCGCGGGATTAGTTCCGATTTTAGCCACCAGGGGGGCCCCACTATGGCTTAAAATGGAAGAAACAGGCTAAAAAATGCTTTATGGTAATTTTTTCTGGAGAATTCAATAGGATAACTCAGAATATTCCATTTTTGGTGAAAAGCTTCCTTATTTGGAATGTAAAAAGAACGTTTTAGAGCCTAAATGGGTGTCTTTGTTGATATGTGTTGCCATGGAAACGTGATTTTCATTCCAAATTAAAAAAAAAAGTAGCCCATTGATAGAATGATTCAAGAGGATTACTATAGTCAAAACAGAATAGAATTATCATTTCTAGATCATCATATATGGCTTACAGGATAAAAATATATGGTCATTTTCCAATTATTCTAATTATGCTAATTAGATTGAGATATCAGAAACTATGAGACTTAGAGCTTATTTTGGTTTTGGATAGGGCAATACCCACCCATATTCATACAGCCATTTCTCAAAAACTAGAAATGATATCTTCCAGTGTAATATATCACTGGAAAGCTTATGATATCAATTTTAAAGTTGACATTTTCGTTGGATATCCCTTGCCTGTACACGTATGGAGATAAATGTATCAGAATGCATCTTGAGAAAGTCTCTAGTATCTCCTGGGTCAAAAACTTGCTTCCGATTTCACAGGAACTCCTGGGGTGAATTTTTGAGGGATTCCCAAGTTTCTCCCAAGTAATGGTCACCTTCCCAGATTCACTGATTCACTCAATTTGTGAACGTTCATTTCCCCAGTACTGTTCAGTGGGAGGACTTGGGTGTTATTCTGGACGAGGAGTTAAATTTCTCAATGCATATTAAGAATTATATAAAGAACCTAACATCAAAATCTGTGCAGTTATACAGGGCCAAGGTAAATCTGACTTGAAGACCCTGACTGATCTTATTCCCGCAAAACCCAAACTACCCCGGGCACCTAAATGTTAGATTTTAGAAGAGGGTAACATGCCGGGTTGTATGCCTTCAAAACAGCTAAGGATGAGAAGCACAGATGGATAAAGATAAGGACTATGAGATTATCTTTTGATCCTGTATCAAAATAGTCGAATATACATTGTTTGTCATACAATAAATCGGTAGAGGTATCGTAACCCAGGAAACTGGGGTGAGGAAGGGCGAGACTAGTGCGAGCATGCCCATAGAGCAAGGTAGGGGGAGCCCTGTGTGAAGAAGCTCACCCTATGTGCTAGACTGGGCAAGCCTTGTGCCTATAGCCTCCTCTGCCCAAACCCAAACTGAGGGTGGCCCTCTGGTCTGTGTGCTGACACACCACCTTACCCAAGGTCACCCAAGCATGCACACCAGTAGTTAATAGTAGGTTGGGTATTGCCATGGTGGATAAATAGAGCTTCCTTTATATGGCCACCCATCACAGACCCGATAGCACAGTGGTCATCACTGTTGCTTTGTATGTGAAAGCTCCAGGGTTCGAGACTCGGCCATGTCAACCTACCAACCATTTTATCTTTAATTGTCTATTTTTACGAACCTAACTTTACAATTGTCTACACAATACATCTCACTGGTCTATTTTTCTTAAAACAAGGGGCAACTGGGAGAACTCGCATCACAGCTGCCTAAGGGCCTTCATTATGCTACTGCAAGCCGCCGTCGCAACTCTTCCACAGTGCCACACAGTCCCAGCCATCAAGCCTGGATTTGGGCAACATGGCAGAGAGTTGGATAAGGCCAGCACAAGGTACAGGCTTGTGTGAGAGCAATGCTAGGAACAAAAGTTTAAAACATTCCAATGTACAATACATATAGGTTCCTTAGATATCACAACCTCGTACCCACATGGTAGTCTAATGGTCATCACTGTCGCCTTGTAGCCCAAACGTCCAGGGTTTGTGACTCGGCCATGTCAACCTTCCCACCATTTTATCTTCAATTTTCTATTTTTATGATTTTGAAAAATGGTGGGTAGGTTGACATGGCTGACCTTTGAGGAACAAGGCGATGGTGCTGATCACTATACTACAGTGTGGGTATGAGGTGGTGATATGTAGGTAAATGATATGTATTGCACATTGGACAACCCCACACCTTGTGCAAGCCCTTACCCACCTCTCACCCAAATTCCCCCGCCACCAGCTAGCCACTGGGTGGGATTGGGTGGGCATGTGGAAGGGCTAGGGCACCTCACCCAAAGCTCACACTAGCTACCCCACCCCTTGAGCTAGGCACAAAAGTAGTTCGCCCTAGCTGGCACTAGCATGCCCTACCCTCACCCCAGTTTGCTGGGAAGGCCAGGAATGAATTTGCCTTAGTGTCAAACTAAGAAGTACCGTAACTTATTAATGAATTTAAGAAAGAAGTGAGAATAATATTAAATTACATTATGTCTCCCTCACTTCAGTGAATCTGTAATATTCATATTAATCTCATATTTGATATTACGCATGTTAATACTTGCCGATCTGACAATCAATTTCTATGCTATATACACCAAAACATTCATCGTTGGAACAAGACACACATATGTTATCCATCGTCAAACTCATCCAAAATCTGGTCAATAAAAATGTAACTACACGACAATGAGCAGTCCCAGCTGACCAAAAAACGTTATTTTACGTCAAAATAACGTTCTAAACTTTACATAACGTTATGTCATACTAAAGAGCCTTAGAAAACCGTTGACATATAACGTTATATAACGTTATAAAATGGTGTATAGCGTCATTTGTTTACTGGGGTACCCTCGTCAATTGTAAATATTGCACTATTGATGAAATTAGATTACTAACGAGTCACAATTCTGTTATGAAACACAACCCAGGAACTTGCAGGAAGGTATTTTACCACTGCAGCATATGCAAAGCTTTAAATAATATTAGTGGCGTAATGATCAGTCAGCATTATACCAAACAGTCATTAAGTACCAACTTTAGCAGCAGCATCAGTGACGGTGGGACAGCCTCCAGAAGGGTCGTTAGCAGCCAACAATGGTTTGCCCAGGGTGGTTTGTAATAGTAATAATAAGTAACCACACAGTAGCACGAGTAGCGCCATGTCTCCCTCCTGCCTTAGCACGTAGTGTATAGATCTCCTGACTAGTCACATTTACACGAAACGTGCTGCTTACCGAGGCATGAATACAGGGAAGTATGAAAAGGTATCCTAACTCTTAACTCTTTAAGGACGGCATGTCGCTAAAAGATTACATTTGTCATCATGATGCACCACTACAACTCGCCGGTGCTGCGTCAGTGCAACATGCCGATCCTTCAGGAGTGTGTCAACCCGTGGGGCCGGCATGATGCTTAAATGCAGCCCCGGCGATTTACTCGCTAGGGCTGTATTCTCGCATCATGACGACCAAGATACATATGATGCATTAGTGCATTATACGGTCCGTAAAGGGTCGAGGTCATATACTGTACTGCTTTAATGTGCTACGCACTTGCTCGTCATGATGCATAAATGCAGCCCAGAGGAGTCAACTTGCCAACCCGATGGGAGTGTATCAATGCCATAGGAACGGACTGATCTTGAATGGAATGCTAGCAAACTAATCACAAGGGCTTCATTTAATCATGATGATGACACGGGGCATCATGCATTTAAGCACTATGTGGCACTTAAAGGGTTAGGGAGTGTTTACTATTTAACAACAGGGGATGGTGGATTTGGGATGGGCAGAAAACACATTTGGATCCCTTTAACACTAACACAAATATAGGTCTATACTTATTCTGTGTAATTAATAAATGGGAACAGTTCTGTTCGCTCACACCCCCCCTCCCTCCGAGGGGAAAATGTTTTGTCAGATCTTTAATGAAAAATATGTTACAAGAATTGCGGTTGTTGCCGCATAAAAATATGCCTCAGGCATTTTTATATGTGGCAACAACCGCAAAAATTCTTTCTTTTAAATCCCCCCCCCCTTGATACCATACATACATTCCATCCCCACCCCGAACACCTTAATGACAAGCTGACAGACACTATCAAAATGTCAGCACTGCAGTTATGAGGGCCTTGTCATTTGCTTTCAAATGCTTCAAATATTGAGTCAATCGGACCAGCGGTTGCTGAGCTATTGCATTTTAAATATTTTCGGCAGGCAGTGAATATTCTTCGCTCATCTGATTGGCCTAGAACATGTTAAATTCTAGCTCGTGAACCATTAGGGTTAGAGACATGGGAGTGGGTGCAAATGAAAGCTAGTCACAAGGGATACTTGCCTGATAGAGGCAGCTGTATTTTATTGTACTAACCATCATTAATTTTTTCTAACCATGGCTTGGTAATTATGTGCATTTGCACATTGAAATTATGCTCTCTGTGGTATTGTGGGCCGCCATTTTGTTTTTAGGCTTGTTTCCATGGAAACATCCATTTTTCAGCTCTGCGAGCGGTCAAATCCCAATCACCACTCTCATATTACCTTAGAAACACCACTCACCAAGGTTTAGAATGATTTGCCCCTTGGGCCATTATGAATGACATATCTCAAGAAATATTCCAGACCATAACTCAGTCCCCAAAATACAAACATCTTTCACTTTCGGGTGGAGAGAAACGACTTCTTTTTGGAGTGCCCTAAGCTATAGGTTATATCAAAAGTACAGAGGCCCTGTGCAACAGTTAAGTATATCAATCCTCAACCGTAGTAACTACATTAGCAACATGGCTAATGAGCCAGTTTTCAATGGATTTTCAAGTAGATTCATTGATAAAGGGAATTCCCTTGAATTCACGGAGAATCTCAGTAAAATTTGACAGTGCATCTGAGCTTTTTGGTTTACAGTGAATCAATGTAAATCGCACACTGAGCAGTATTTGTAATACCATTGATACCCATGATGTGATAATAAGAAAATATATATGCTCAGCACTGTAGTTGGTGTTCTATAACTATTCTAGAGTAATTCTAGAGTAATGTTTGCTCATGAATTCCGTAAAATTATGGTGACTTCTAAAAACGGAATTCCCTAAAAAAACGGTGACTTCTAAAAACGGAATTCCCTAAAAAATGTTTACTGGCTCCTTTTGATGCCAGTGCTTCTCTGTTTTTTCTACGGAATATTTTTTTACAGTGTAGCGTTAGATGTTTCTATTCCACATTAGCAAGATGATCACTGTACAGCGCCATTTTGTCTGGTACCAGTGCTCTTTCCTCTGCTAACTATAGCAGCCAGGTGATTAGCTGAAGCTGGTTCCTGTCATGTCCAAAATTTGGAGTTTTAGGGGCCATAAACCTTTCAGTTAGTTATAGGCCTCTATTGTGGGTCCTAATTTGATCTGTTCAGATTAGGGAGTGGTTAGGACACTGGCCTACCGCTCCATGGGTCATGGGATCAAATTCATCTCGAGACTATTTTGTTCACACCCAATTTTAAAATGTATTTTTGGTAGGTCAAAAATTGTGATAGTATACAATTAAGTTGTAAAGATCCTTTACATAAGATAGATAGTTATACATATTTTTGTATTGTTACATCTTTAAATTATTATTTGTGATTACTTTTACTACTCTTTTTAACTAACTAGGGGCAAAAACATGTAGCCTTGGCATAGATTCAAACTTATGACCCCTGGTTGTTTTGCCAGTGTCCAAACCAGTAACCAGCAGCTTCAGCTAAAGGTCTCACAAGGAAGAATTACGGCATCTCACTAGTGTGGAATACAGAATGACTCTCAGGTTGTTACGGATACACATAGCAGTTGGATGCTTGATACACTTGAACGTATGTGCTTGATCCAATTCGCAAAAGGAGAATCTTTCGTCACTTGTGAAAATAGAATGCCCACTATAAACCCTGCAGAAAAAAACACACACGGGTTCTGGAAGACCCCCCTGACGTGGCTACAACTGGGAAGTATAATCTGCTATGAATCTGTTGCTACATCTAGGTATTTATATATTTTTCCTTGGTTAAATGAAATTTCTGCAATTAAGCAATTCCCCCCTCAATTTGAACATAGTTACCAGAAATGTCAGTCCCTCTAGATAGTGGCTCTATTGCAACAGATGTGACCAAATTGCAGATATGTTCACACACACACATGTCACATATATATACATCGAAATTTGGGGTTAGCACCCTTGCAATTTGGAGTAAACGCAAGTTTCCCAATCACCAAGGCGTCAAATTGCAGAAGTTGGCAGGCATAGAGAGCATCGTGGGATTTGACCTTAGACATCAATTACTAAGACCTTTAAAGAAAGTTAAAAAAAACTAGATATTATTCACCCTAGCTGTGACATGTGAATAACACGATGTGTAATTTAGTGTAGAATGCACCCCTAAGACCCCAAGATCGAGATCATGCACCAGGAGGCTCATTCAGAACAACTGACATGGTTGTAGGTAAGTGGTGACATGACAAAACCTTTCTGACGACCACGAGTAAAAAGTGTTCCATACGAGTTCCTGTTGAAATCTATAGAAAAAAGAAGTAAATACCACATGTTTTCAGATACAAATACTCTCGTCAATTGTAATATTGCTGCGTATGGTTTTGTATCTATTAATTGCTTAACAGTCTAAAATTGATGGTCTGGTTACTTTGATATCACCATGTCATAGGCTATGGCCCACTGTCCTTAGGGCATAGCATAGAGATGACCCTATAACCCCTATTCTGTTCTAATCTTCACTTCCTCTAAATCTTTACCATTGCCTCATCATTAATTGTATACTCATCATTTATATTATCAGTTTTTGAACATATTTTGATACTTCTTTTTTGTTGCATCCAGTTAAAAATGTACACCGGATTTCTGTGATTATTTGTTAACCCTTTAAGGATGGATGTCGGTAAAAGATGACATTTGTAGTCATGATGCACCAATCTAGCCCCAGCGAGTAATTTGCCGGTGCTACGTTGGTACATCAAGCCAACCCTCCGGGAGTGTCTCAACCTCATAAGGTCGGCATGATGCATGAAGGCATGATGCAGTCCTAAAAGAGTTAATAAATGAGTTCTTTGTTGGCTCATTGAAACAAAAATAAGGCATGTGATGAAACATGTAGAATATGACTGAATATAGAAAAATATATTTCTTTTTAGTCTTTTCTTTACTCCACATAAATACACCCCAGGAACCTGTCCCCCCCTGTACACACACAGGTGGTGGGGCAATGTCTCTAAAGCTTATACAGATTGTCTACTTTTGCGTAATATACACGATTTATCATGAGCATGCATTTCTTTTCTGGCTACGGTTGGTCTGCGGACCGTAAAGTGGTCACGACTAGCTTCGGCAACAACTACTGAGACGTCAATGCTAGCAGTTTTTAAATTTTAGCATCAACTTATTATAGTTATTATCCTGTTCATATTGGTGTTACATTGTGAAGTCCTGCCAGAATAGCTCCATCGTTTATACATATTTAGACCACTGAACAAAGTGGTTTCTCATCACCAAGGTCTGAGAAATCTGACGAGGGAAGCTTTTTTTGTTTTTACTCGCAGGCTAAAATGTTTAGGATAATATACATTTTTCGTGACCCAAATTCACATTTTATTGCTTGAGAATTAATTGATCTTTAGAATTGGAGAAAATGTAAGTTTCTATACCACTGCATTGCTTGCATTATTAGCTTTAATTTGATACCAAATATGACAATTTTTGTCCATTCTTATCAGGATTTTCATCAAAGATTAGAAAAAGAAGAAACAATCCTCAAAACCTGATTTTTATGAGATGCGCAGTGATGAGAAACTATTTCCCAGCTAACAAAAAAACGTTATTTTACGTCAAAATAACGTTTTAAATTTTACATAACGTTATTTCATATTAAAGAGCCTTAGAAAAACGTTGACATATAACGTTATATAACGTTATAAAATGGTGTATAACGTTATTTGTTTACTGGGTTTGCTTTTTTGGAGTGGCATTATGCCCCTTTACTGTTTACCATACATGGTTCTATCACTGAGTCTGTGGACCATTGAGGGTGTAAGGATTTTCCATTGCATATGGGAATTTGGGATCTACCTCTGTAATTCTGTCAAAGCTGGTAATTCTGTTTTTATCAGGTTGCATGCAATCTAAACCACGTCTAACTGAGGGTGTGCTAAGGCAGAACCCTGCCCCCTGGTGTCAACCCTGTTATTATCTCACATCTGCACCCGGACGGTAAACTACACACAGGTAGAGCCCATGTAGGGATCCAACTGCCACTCTATCTAGTGAGTAGCAGAGGCATAAAACGAAAATACTCATCTGTCTATCCAACTGCCCATGTCTGAGAAAATGCCATAATACTCTAATACTACAACATTTGACCAATAACCAATGATACACCCATTACAAAAAGACTTTCCCCTTTGTGCCCGCTCCATATTAGAGGCATGAAATGTTTGAGAACAGAGAGACCCATGCTAGTTGACCTAACATTGGGCTGTCCATGAAGCCTAAATTATTATCGGAACTTTCAAAGGATAGTAACACTGAACCTAAAAGCAGAAATAATTAGAATGTTATGTGCTGTATAAACTGGCAAAGGGAGCATAAAGGTTCCTAGTTGCAGAGCTCCTAAACCCGTCGCAAATTATGGTCCCCAGTTACCAGTGTGTGTAGGCAATATTGTATAAATGGCAAAAAATAACAGAATGAAATATTGAAAATAAGTACGTCCTTTATTGTTTATCAATCAAACAGTGGATACAACTTGGATCAAACATTGTAACCAGATCCTTCTCTACATAGTGAAAAAGCACTCTGCCCTTGAAACATCAATACATTGTCATGTGGCATAGACATGATTTTTTTTGTAATACAAAATTCGCTACACTTAAGTACAGGAAGGGCCGTATTCAATGCCTTCAATGGAATAAAATGTGCCCATATTTAATAGGCTAAGAAAAAACTGTATTTCCTTCATTAAATGGCTTCATATAAAAAAGTAAATGCACATGCCAATTATATTGATACCTCTCCGACGTGGGGGATGGGGGATATACCTCACTCAGCCTGCAGCTTCAAAATTCGTGGGATATGTGATACACAATATGTCAATAATTCATCATTTTTATTATGTTTTTCATTAGAAATTTGCAAAAGCTAAAAAGAAAAAAGAGTTCTCAAAACCTCATTTCTATAAAGCACGCTGTGATGAGAAAACTTTTAATTTTTTTACAACAAAAGAAAGACACTAAGGATGCCTTCATGTCCTCACTCAGTGAGCGAGACATGGTCCCACAATTAAAACCTTTGCTAGTCTGATGAGACGAGGAAATTATGATACTGCATATGGAAGCACTAGGCCATAACCTGTATACTTGACTGTCTATCTCTTTCTTTGGCATAATTCGAAATACGCCCTGTGACATGTGATTATTTCTTGCCAAATACAAAACTATAAACTCAAACTCATGCCATATTGTGCATTGCATGCAGGTGACCAGAAGATGTGGGGAAAGAATCTAGAAGAAGCAAGTGCATGCATATCTAATCAAATTGTACACAGCGCATGTAGATATTAGTGTTTCAAGATAGCCGACTCTGCACTCTGCCACAAGGGGTACCCCATTTGCATTACAATCCTGGGGAAGATTTAGTTTTTAATGTCAAAACTTATCATCTGGTCTATTATAGACCTCCTCTAAGAAAAGGATATTGATAAAATGATAAAAATGTGGTTTATTTACTTCCTGAATAGGCACACAATGTCAGTGAAAAGGGAATATAGATACAATGGATACGCTTAGGCTATAAAATATGTCAGTGTCGCTAAACTCACTCTCACATGAGAGAATATGTCCGTGCATTATACTGTGCATGTAATGCAAACCACGAAAAGAAAAGGTGAAAAACGGAAAAGAACTTCTTAACGCTACCATACAGAACCACTGAATGCCTTGTTGACAAGGCTCTCTAGGCTTATGTGTACCATGGTAATACCCATTGGCTCTGAGTCCAGGTCTGTGATCTCACTTCCCACATCCAGTAAGGCCCACTCTCCTAGCAGGAGGCTCACGTAAAAAAAAAAGTTTTAAAGTGAAGTTTTTTTTTCTAAGTGATATATTTTTTTCATAGATCTTCAGAAAAAACACACTTTTTTGGTCATTTTTTTTAAAGATTCTGACCTATTCTACCCAAATGAATGCCCACATATACACACTTCATTCCAGTGTAAAAAGATAGCTGTCACAAGGTGTCATAGGGGCCAGTTGTCACAGGGCCCAGTCACGGGGGCCAGTCACAGGGGTCAAATGGCCACTCAACAGGCAAATTGACCACTCAACAGGGAGCTATCACCTAGCATCCTATGTAACAATGCTATAGTATGTTGAGTCTCAATGTTAAAGGATACCTGTCATACATTTTCACTGGGCCAAGGGGCCAATTTCTTGGGAAAGGGCCACTTGACATGGGCCAATGGGCAAGGATGTCTTTATCCCAAGGCCAGTTATCATGCGGGCCACTTACCCGGTGTCAATTTCCACACAGAACCCTATAAATTGCCACATGTATTACATCCCAATGCTAAAGGATAGCTGTCACAAGTTGGCATCCATCAGGTTGACAGCGACAGTGAGTTTTTCATTTTGAAAAAAGTTTTTTTTTCTGAAGACAAAAAAAAAAAATCTTTGAAAAAAAAACATCACTTAAAAAAAAAATTCACTTTGAAAAGAAAACTTCACTCTAAAAAAAACCCACTTCACTTTGAAGAAAACACACTTCACTTCGAAGAATTTTTTTTTTTATGGAGGTCCATGAGGACCCATCTAGAGAAATGGGACTTGTGATAGGCAGATATATATACTCCATCTGTCTGGTACAATTTAAGTGGTTTCGACTTAAATGTCTCATTAGGTAGACATTTCACCGAATCATACTGAGGGTCCATATGTTATATAATTGCGTTTCTGTTAATAATTGTGTTTCTGCTCAAGGAGCCGTATGTAGAAGAAAAAGATATGGAGGGCCGTATTCACATACAACCCTCCATATGTATATACGTCCATAATTGTGTTTCAGCTCAACATATGGAGCACATAAATTCTGTCCCCTGTCTCTTGCCCGACCTCCCCTGTCTCTTACCCGACCTCCCCTGTCACTTGCCCGACCTCCCCTGTCTCTTGCCCGACCACAATTGTCTCTTACCCGACCTCCCCTGTCGTTTGCCCGACCTCCCCTGTCTTTTGCCCAACCTCCCCTGTCTCTTCCCTGACATCTCCGGTCCATGTCCTAACCTCTTCCAAACATGTGGACCCTATTTATAGCACGCACAGTATAGCTCTCCTAGGTGAGAGGACAAATGTTTAGAGCGTTATCTTATTAAGACTATTAAGATGGTCTTATTTGTCTTAAGTTTGCTATGTTATGTCGCTGGGACGAGTGTGCGTTATAGGCCTACACACCCGCTACACACGGCCGTGAATACGCATGGCAGTGGAGGTACAATTTAGTGGCTGAGCATTACAGACTAAATAGACCAATCTCGGCCCTTTTGATCATCAATCCATCAATTGATATACCATAAAGCCGATTCATCTTTCCTGATTTATGGTTGAAATGCATGATAATGTCATAATGAATGTGTCAGCTTGTATTCAATTTGGTGGAAGCCCTTCTGCTTAGAGAAATACAATGACGTCATGGTCTGACCTACTAATGCAGCTCGACGTGGATGCGACTGGGACGCTGCCGGGTGTTGTACTTAAGGGCGTCCTTTTCCGTGTCTTCGCCCTAACCCTAACCCTAACCCTAACCCTGACCCTAACCTGCCTAACCCTAACCCTAAGAAAAAACATTTTCATAGGAACTATCACAGGGAGGGTACGGCTGGACTGAGTGGGTCTCAGATTAAACAGCACACAGGGCCTACTCCACCCAGGGAAGATGGAACCATAATGGACCAACATGCTTTCTGCCACCCCACCCTGCCGACCCCCACCCCGCCGTGGGAGACTGCGACCATACGACACTGAATTAAGATATTAAGATTTAAGATTAAGATAACGCTTAAACGTTTGTCTTCTCACCTGGGAGAGCTATCCCGTATTTGCCTACCGCTGTATGTCTATAGATACTATGACATCACAGAGGGAATTCCCTGGGGGTTCCCTGGAATGTAGACTGTTTTTTGCACATATTTCTAATTGAGACAGATGACCATGTCCGTATGTGGGGAGGGCCGTATGTTTCATGCCATATGTTGTATTTTTTAAATAATAGATACGGAGGGTATACAGAGGACCAACCCAGTAAACACAACTACGTTCTTGTAACGTAATTTCACTACCTAATATAATGTTGAAATGTAAGGATTTATTTTGGTTATTTGACGTAGATTAACGTTTAAAACACGTCTAAATAACTTGATATGCAGGTTAGTAGTATTGTTTGTATCGGAACGGGACTATGGTTAAGTACTGTTTATTACTCATTGGACTTGCAGCCAATCAGAGGCCTCCATTTGACCGGAAGTGACCGTTGCCATGGTAACGTGACCTAATTAGGACTCTCAGCCCATCAGAAGCCTCCATTTGACCGGAAGTGACTGTTGCCATGGTAACGTGACCTAGTTAGGCTCTCAGCCAATCAGAGGCCAGCATTCTAGGTGACCTACTGACCTACTTAGCGACTCTCAGCCAATCAGAGGCCAGCATTCTGGTAACCATGGTAACGTGACCTAATTAGTGACCATGTGACTCTTTTGTTTGTAAACAACACCACGTGCCACATGACATGTCACGTGACGTGTTTGTTTGTAAACAAACGTGACCTAATTATGCGATTAATGAGAGCACGTGACTCGATTTTTTTTTGTTTTGTAAGCATGTCACCGATGAGCTGATTAGACTTTAAAATAACTTATGTCTGAAAATAAAAACACAACAAAATAACTCATTTTCATTTCTTTTATTCACATTTCAAATCATTTTTTTCACACACAAGTTTATGTCTTTTTCTTCTTGTTCTTCGATTTGCAACCCAACAGACCGCAAAGCCTCGCCTCGCCACTCTCACACCCACCACTCTTGTTCTCCAACATACATTGCACTACTTTGGATAAATCCAGCACCATTTCGGCAAGGCAGAGAACTTTTGCTTGCACGAAACGACCACCATCGCAACACCCAACTTCTGTCACAACATCAGCATCGCGAGCCTCTGACTCACTGCCCGATTGCTCAGCTTTGGATTTTTCAGCGGCGGTAAGCTGAAGGAATCAAAGTAGTACACTTCACCAGTCCTTGACACGTAAAACGCCACCCAATGCTGACCTGGTAAATGTTGAGGATCTGTGTTGCTCACGAAACAAGTGTCCTTGATAGGGTGCTTCGGAATAGTGTCACAAGAGAAAACACCTAGGAAACGATGTTTTGTGTGAACGTTTTCAGTCAACACTCTACTTATTTCAAGGGTATTCATACGCTACCACTGTCACAGGGTCTTCAGTTCATGTGGTAGTCGGTGATGGGATGGCGATCTCGGGTCAGCTCGACGACGTTGTCGTACACCAAGTAGAGTAGCACCGTTGTGGTCTTCACTAAGGACGTGCGGAAACTGACCTCCACTCTCAGCTGACCCGCCCTTACAAGGTTGACGCGACACCCGTCGTGCGACCTGTTTGGGGTTAGATCGAGGGGGAACACGGTGTAACCGTTCAGGAAATCGTCGTATGAAATACCACAGGAGCGTGCGCCCTCGTACATCCCCGTTTCCGTGTGTAGTGCAAGGTACTCTCTCACGGCCGCCTTTTTCTTAAAGTCGGGGACGTAGGCGTTGTTCGGCACCTTCTGATCGTTCTCTATCACTTGAAGCGAGCTGATGTTGTAATGCTGCATCTCGAACGGGTTCTTCAGGTAATTACCGTTGAAGGCGTCGTGGTCCAGGAAGCAAATCATCATCGACTTGGGTAGCTGGCCTGTGTTGGAGTGCGTGTAGGTGTGATCTCTGTTTCCTTCAGGGATGGGGTACATCGTCACCTCCACTCTGTTGACCGGGTAGTCGAAGGGTCCATGTTCTATGACAGCTCTTTCGTGCGTTTCCGCCACAGAATCCGCTACCAGCACTCGTCGCACGAAGAGCTTCGCTTTGTAGATCTTGAATTTGAAGCCTGCGTCAGCGGCGCACGCAAGATAGAAAGAGGGGGCCGCCTGTTTGAGAGAGATTGATTTCCTTCTCTCCAACGATCAACTTCGGTTGATGAGCTAGGTCAAAGTGGAGTCGCCATCAGCGAAAAGCGACCGTTGGCGATTAGCTTTCGGGGCTTAGTGTACCCAGCATTCTCATCAGTTAAGTCGTGAAAGTGACCGGGTGTATCTTGATGCCAACCCTGGACGCTCATGATACCGTCCTTCACGTCTTTGTTGTAGTTGAGTAACCCTTCCAGGTAAGCCCGGTAAGGGTAGGTCTCGGTGTTACCAGACACTTTGAAACCACCGATGGAGACTTGGACGTCTTTGAAGAGCGAGTGAGCCAAGTTGTTCACCGGAGCCACTACGTCGGTAGCCACTAGCGGTTCGCCGCTCGCTTTCGTCACCTCGCATTCTAGATAAAGGTAGTTCACGTTGAGGTCCGTGTACTCTTGCGACTTTTTGATGGTGAAATTGATGTTATTCCCCATCCTCTAAAGAGTTTTTTGTTTCTATCCCGACAAAAGACGACTTTAGGATAGTCGTCTGAGTCGGCGCTACGGTGTGTAGGTTACTGCTTTCGTGTACGTAAGCCACTGTGCTCTCTCTTCACGCTGATAATGGACTGACGCCAACGTCCTCTAGGTCTTTTTATTTATAGGTCGTCTGCTTGTCTACCGGTCGAAGATGTCCCCTCTGCGCCTGTTGCAAGAGCCACTACCCGTCTGAGGAGAGCGCCGACGCCGCTTGGCGGTCCCCGCTTTCTTCTTCGTGGGTGTGGTGGTGTTTGTTTTTCCTCCAGAGAAGGCCGTACTCGCCAACCTCTTGAGAGCGCCTACTCCTCGCTCTTTCACGCTGTTCTTCAAAGTCCGCCCCTCCATCATATCTTTAGCCACACCCACGCCCGCGCGGAAGAGAGTTTTGCCTACTTTGTAGTAATCGCTGTACCCTTGGCCGGTGGTGCGCTTTGGTGGAAAGTATGGAACGCGTTGACGTATTATTTTTTTTAACGCTCAACAGGTCTGAGATGAAGTGTCACGGTCACCTCGCCTCTACTGAATGGTATGGGACGCCCGGATCTGTCTCTTAAGTAGACGCCGACCTCGTCCAACCTCTTGGATTTCAAGGGGATATAATCCAAATGCAGAAAACTGATAGCCGTCATCCCGAGTCGATTCTTGCCAGTCCTGTCCACCGCGACGCAGCGTAACAGAGGCACTTGCATGTCACCTACACGTCTCTCCTGGATGATGTCGGTGTACACGTACACAGAGTACACGTCTCCGAAGGGGTCCATCATGTAGACGCCGGTGGTCGTCTCATCAAAATGAGTCTTCACCCCGAAGCCTAGAATGTCCGCCAGATGGTCGTTGAGGAGGACGCAAGTGTGTCTCGGCGGGTGGACGGTGATGCGTCTCGTCAGCGAGTCGTACGAGAAGATGGATCTGTCGAGGAGCAGGTAGCTATCACCCACTAGTCCATCTGTCATGGTGAAAATAGGGGGTAAAGGGAACATGTTCGGCAGAAAGGAGCGCACATTCATTTTCTGCTCCATGCGTTCAACCATACTTTTCGCCTGGGTGCTCGTTTCGGGACGTGGACAGGAACTGTTTGCATACGATGTTCGTCTGTTTCAAGTCGACGTCTCTTTTGAACCTTTTTCTTCCCCATTTCACTCGCTGCTCTTGCGCCGTGTCTGGCGTCTTTTCCATGACATAAAGCGCCTGTCTCATTTAGCGGGTTAGCGCTCAAGATCAACCTCTTCAGACCGATCAGCTGGTTCACTTTGTTCCAGTCTACATGGGGGGCGTCTTTCTTGCTGTGTTTCTTCTTATCGAAAACTCTTTTCGCCTCAGCCAGCGAACCCTTTGTGCGCAGAGGAACAACCATGATCATATCGTCGTCTTGCACATTGCTCCATTCTGTGGGGAGGATGATCTCACTCAGAGCCGCTTCGTACGGTTCGGTCAGAAGGAGCGGCGAGTCAAAGTGAGTTCGGAAAGACGTCAAGCTGTTGTCAGGGTAATACTCCATAGAGCTGTTGCTAGGTAGGGTGATGTTCATTTTTTCTACGTGATTTTTTTGACAGGAATCCACTCGTTGAACTTGTCGTCGTAACCCAACCAACACACGAAAGCTAGCTCTTTGCCGTCCACGGTCTTGCGACGCAACACGTCTTTTTTTTTTTTGTTTCTTATTGGGGACATTGTGTCTGTAGAAAACCGCCATTTTCAACGTTTTGTGGTGAGTGCGATTGTAAGAAGACACTACATCGTCCAGTACGTCTAGGTAGTGATACGTGCGCTTGTGTGTGAAATAACGCCACAGCTTCTCCTTCAGACTTCGGTTCAAGTGCTCCACTAGACTAGCTTTGATCTCATCGTTCTCGCTGGTGAAAAACTCTATGCCCTCGCTGCTCAGGTCATCTTGGAAGATCTTGTTGAGAATCTCTTTCCCTTTGTCTGTCTGAACGGAGCGCGGTTGTCTCTCCGCAGACATGGTTTGGAACGCCTCGGTGACAGCCACGCCACTTTTAGATTTAGTGGGAGCGGCCCACGCATACCTGGACAAAACGTGGATCGCTGTCACCACGTATCGGAAGCCACCGTTGTGAGACGCCAAAGCTTGCATGTCCATCAGATCTAACTGCCACTGCTGATCGATTGCACCGGTTATCGTCTTGTTCCTTGCGTATCTTCTCCGAATGGGTTTATGTTTAGTGTAGGTGTCCAGCAACACCAAGGCATCTCGGATGACAGCCGGGTCTTGGTCGCGAAAATGATGTTTCTGGAGTTTGGTGACGCTAGTAAAACTGGAGGGTGCTTTGACGTTGGTATATTTAGCTATAACACGCCTCTTTTCTTTTTCCTTCTTGGTCAGTTTCTTCACTGACTTACCCATGGGGGCAGGGAAGCGTTGAAGTTCGCTTGGGGACTGCGCGGTTTCCTTTTCTTTCTTGGTTCACTCAGCCTGATGGTGGAGGGGGGAGTATACTGCTCCGCGTAGTAGCGCGACAGCGGCATATTTGAAGGTGACGATCTGTTGGGAGTCGGAGTTTGGAAATCGTCGTCGTCGTTGTCGTCGGAAGTGCCACCAAAGTGGAAGGGGTGGCAGCCGCACCGTACTCTACTGCTGTTTCTTCTTCCGTGTCGGAGCTGACTCATTTCTCTCCTCTGTCGCCAGCTCTTATGTTCGAAGGTCTCTCGGGACTGCTCGCTTTATACAACGAGTTACCGATCAAGGAGCCGGTGGGATCTTCCGCGTGTAGCACCTGTTTGAACGGGGTGAAGCCTACCAGTCTCTCCACCCTCTTCCTGAGCCTACTGACGTCATTCAGTAAGTCCACTATGTTAATTACAAGGGCGGGATCTGTTCTCTTACCCATCATCTCACGCACTGTACCATCCTCGTTCCACTTGACCGACGTGGCGTTTTGCAATCTCTTATACAGCTTGGTGGTAGGGACACGTTTCTTCTGTGGAACTTGTCGGAGCAAACCCTCTAGCAGGGAGGTGGTGGTGATGAGGTGGTGGCGAGGGGGAGTAGGATGTAGGGATGTTGTGGTTGTTGGGATTCGCGAGAAAAAATGCAACCTATTCAACAACTTTCAGTATTTCAACATTTTCTCTCGCGATTCCAAAGTAGGATCGTTCAACACTGAGTCCAAGTCCCTGTAGATAAACTGTAGCACTTGGTGTAATGCTGCATTGGGATGAAAGGATTGTTCTGCCTGTCTGTAGTTATAGGGCATATTGGAAGGTAGACCTGCTGCTGCTGCTGTCGCGACAGGAGCGGCTGCAGCAGCAGTGGTGGTGGTGGTGGTGGTGTTAGAGAGGGTTTCAGTACCCTCATCAGGAAGAGGAGGAACCCTTGGAGCAGTAGAAGTAGTACTAGCAGCAACGGCTGCAGCAGCAACAGCAGCAGCAGCAGAAGTTGTTACGAGACCATGACGAAGCGGTGCTGGTGGTGGTGGTAGTGGTGGTGACGCTTTCGCTTTAGAGAGCGTGTCAGGATCCACGAGCGCCAAGCGTTTGTAGTGTTGTTGCTGCTCTGAGTCTGTCACGGGGGTAGCGGTGGTGGTGCAGGAATGAGGTGTCTCATATACGGAGAATGCTTTTTATAAGCGGTAAGGCCATCCCTATGAGAGCCGGAATGAGGAATCCTCCCTGTTGTACCAAGACACTTCTCTTTCTTTTGATGGAAGTAGATTTTTTGCTAACCTCCCTCAGCACGTCGGCAGATTCTCGAAGACTGTCCAGTTGTTTGTCGCTGAGCGGAATGTTTCCTTCCAGTAAATTCTGACAGATCTCGCTCAACGCCGTGATCAAATCATCGCTTCCCGAGCCTATTAAATGTTCGCAATCCTCTGGCGAGCACTTAGCTAAGTGCTTAAGAGTGCCATAGTGTCTTCCAAGTCGATGAGAAGCCATTGCTACTGCTTTCTCTTTCTCTTTTTTTTTGTCTAGCGGTACGAATACGAGCTGATCATAAATAGATGTCAAAGAGGAGCGTATTCTCAGATCGTCGGGTGTTGACTGCTTGAAGTCCAGAAGGAGGTATGAGTGAGGACGCTTGAGTTTGTGCGTAAATATACTAGAGAGAGCCGCCGCGTTGGAGGGAAACACCTGTCGAGACAGACTCGCTATTTGCCCTATGTCGCGCGGGTTCTTGAAAACGATCATGTAGTGAGCATTCAGACTCATAGTTCGAAAGTCGGGCGATTTCTGGAACAGGTTCTGAGTGATATATATGACGCTCACGTTCCAGTGATGGGAGTATTTGGTGAAGATGTCAGCTACCACTTGCTGATTAGAACTACTCATCAGATCGTCCAATATGATTAGAGTGTGCGGTCGTAAATCAACTTCTGCTGCTGCTCCTTCTCCTCCTCCCACGTCTCCCGCTATAGACTCTTTGCTAGGAAGACCTTCTCTGAATTCCACGCCGTACAGATTTTGCATTTTTTCAAACAGAGGTTGCCACTCGCAGTAATGGTAAAAGATCTTTTCCACTGGTGGCGTGACCAAATTCTTCACGTCGCTCAGAAATCGATCCACCAAGCGTGATTTTCCACAACCGGAGGGACCGCTGATGATACAACTGAAGGGTCCTTGTAGTCGAGGGTCGAAATGTATTTCCGTGAAGGGTATGCTTTTACCACTCGACATTTTTTTTCTTTTTTTTGCAGCACACGTTATAGAGTCTGACACCGCCTGTCTGTCTGTCTGTCTGTCTGTCCTGTCAAACGTTCAGTGACGAGTGGTTGTCTGGGAGCCCTGGTGGTGCGTTTTTATTCACACCAACACCGCCAGCAACAGCAGTAGTCTTTTTTTTTCTTCTTATTTTCTTATTTTTGGCGATATGTGGACAGTCGAGGGAAAAGGGTCCTCCAAAGGTTAAACTCAATCATAAAATTGAGGTCATCAGCTTTCCAGTGATATATTTCATTAGCAGGTACCACTTCTAGTTTTTGAGAACTGTCTCCTTGAATATGTGTGGGCACTGTCCAATCTCAGATGCCAATAAGCTTTATTTTACTTTGTTTTAGAGATATCTCTATCTAATAAGCATAATTATGAAAATTCCCAAATATCCAAACTTTTTCAAACATTTGGTCACAGCTTTTAATCTTAAATTGGGATTTACATTCCGTTTTCAGCATAGAAATCTTTGTGGGGCCTGTAATCATTAATTTCTTGAAAAATTCAATTTAGGATGAAAATAATGTTTCCATGGCAACCAACAAGTGCGAAAACACCTATTTATACCCAGAAACGTTCTTTTTACATTCCAAATATGGAAGGTTTTCACTAAAGTTGGAACTTTTTTAAGTGGCTTATTGTATTCTCCATTAAAAAGTAGTATAGAACAATTTTTATGATATTTTGAACATTGTTGGCTATATGGAGCCCCCTGGTGGCCAAAGTTGGTACTAAAAATCCCCCGCGGAGGTCCCTTTTCCCTTGTTGATCCACATATATTCTATTTTTCACTCAATGTCCATAAAAGATTGTATCAGACTCCGGAGGATGTCCATAAAAGATTGTATCAGACTCCGGAGGAGTCTGATACAATCTTTTATGGACATTGAGTGGAACATTGAGTGGAATTAATGGAAGAATACAAGTGTGTGTATGTCGCTTTGCCGCTTTTTGTTCTGTCGCGATCACATCTAAGAAGCAATAAGCAGTGTGAATGCCGTGGTGACAATCACAAATTGGAGCGTATGCTTTAAACGGATGCGTTCCTTTCTTCTTCAATTCAGTTACACTGTAAAACGCAGGATAACAAGTGACGACGACGAAACGTTTCGAGATGGTGTTCACATCTACCACCACGCGCACCCACCGAGTGGGAGCCGCGGTCACCCCCAAATAACCGATGTCGTTGTCGAATCGTTTCATAGCACTTATTCTCACATTATTATATTAGGAGCGCGCTTTGTTGTTCTCATGAAACGCCCAATGAGTAGGTTCGTTGAGGGTGGCTATCAAACATTGTCGGAATGAAGACTGTTCTTTGAAGACAGCTCTCGGCCATTTCTCTATGTTTTCCTTTTCCGCTCTTGTTACACCCCCGACCGCCGTACGTTTGCTTTTCATGAGAATTGTATACGCTTCAAGACAAGCGTGATTCTGAAGTATGTGACGTTCACTACTTTCAGATAAAAAAATAGCTAGGGAGACGGAGTGTAGAGAAGGAGGAGGAGAAGGAGGAGAAGAGAGTTGTCTACGGCGCTTCCTCTCGAGTGCCATATTTTTTCTCTCCAAAAAAAAAAAAGAGTGAAAAATAAAATGAAAAGAGTAGACTCAGCTCAGATTTCCTCCTGGAGTGTAAGTGACGGTGGTGATGGTGGTGGTGGTGACGGTCATGGTGTTGTTGGTGGTGGTGACGGTGGTGGTGGTGATGGTGTGTGTGGCAAGAAAGTAAAAAATGTCGGCCCTTTTATAGGAGAAATTTAATCCTGTTTGCACCTGGTGTATGATGATCAAAGAGAAACAAAACCCTAATCCCACTTTCATCTGGATCCCTCCACCCCCGAGGGATCGACATGAGAGGGGAGCCCCAACTGTGATAATTGGTGTAATTAGTTTTAATCCACACCAGCTGTATATAGGATTATAGGGATTATGGGTGTGAGTGTGTATACAATAAACTACAGGGGGTGGTGAGTGTCTCTGTCTCCCCCCCTCCCTTGAGACGTGTGCTGCGCGTGTGTGTGGTCTGATCCCAGTTTCACCTGGATACCTCCACCTCTGATCCGTCCCTAATCCCACTTTCACCTGGATCCCTCCACCCCCTGAGGGGTCGACATGGGAGGGGGGTTCCAACTGTGATAATTGGTGTAATTAGTTTAATCCACACCAGCTGTATATAAGATTATGGGATTATGGGTGTGAGTGTGTATACAATAAACTACAGGGGGTATGAGAGGGGTGGTTCAAACAGAACCCCTGCTGTGATAATTGGTGTAATTGGTTTTAATGTGCGGCAGCTGTATAAAGGATTATGGGATCATGGAGAGGGGTGCCGTATGGTAAGCGACTTAAGACTAAACAAAATCTGAAAATGAGCGCGTTAATCCCCACCCTCCTACTGTGAGGATGAGTCGACAGGTGCAAATCGGTTTAAGAGTAGGGGTATATAAGGGAGAGTGAAACCAAAAAGCTCACTCACACACCTCCACCAGTTTCATCATCAGCTGCACCTCTACTACTACTACTACTACTACTGCTACTACTACTACTACTACTACAGACTATCAGTAACATGACTATCAGTGACATGGGGTTTTATGATGTGGCGCACGTATGCCAAACTACTGCTGTGGCTGCTGCTGCTGCTAGTGCTAGTGCTGGAGGTCGCTACACGAGTTAGTGATGGAGATGATATTGTTGTTGCCGCTGCTGCTATGACTGCTGCTGCTGCTGCTGCTGATGCTACTACTAGTGCCGCTGTTGCCAATGCTGCCGCTGTTGAGGCTGTTGCTGCTGCCAGGGCTGCCGCTGATGATGCTGTTAGGGTGCGCTCTGTTGCTGTTGCTACTACTGCTGCTGCTGTTGTTGCTACTGCTCATGCTTCTGCGGCCACTGCTGCCGCTACTGCTGCTGCTGCTGCTGCTGCTGCTGCTGCTGCTGCTGATGATGATGCTCCTAATGGTGTCGACAAAGAACCGTCATTTGTCACACTTAAGAAGCCTCTGGTTGAACGCGAGGACTGGAGAATTAGAGCTGACTCCTCCTGTTGCTGCTGCTGGTGCTACTGCTGTTGTTACTCCTGTTGCTGAACGTGTTTTTTGTGTGAAAAAATGAGAATAAAAGAAAAATGAAAATGCCTTTTTTGTTGTGTTTTTATTTTCATACATCATAAGTTATTTAAAAAACTAATCAGCTCATCGTCATTATGTTTACAAAACAAAAAAATAGAGTCACATGTTCTCATTAATCCTCTAATTAGGTCACTTTTGTTTACAAACAAACATGTCACGTGACATGTCACGTGGCCCGTGGTGTTGTTTACAAACAAAAGAGTCAAATGGTCACTAATTAGGTCACGTTACTATGGTTACCAGAATGCTGGCCTCTGATTGGTTGACAGTCTCTAAGTAGGTCAGTCGGTCACCAGTCACGTGGTCGCTAATTAGGTCACGTTACCATGGTTACCAGAATGCCGGCCTCTGATTGGCTGAGAGTCCCTAGGTAGGTCACGTTACCATGGCAACGGTCACTTCCGGTCAAATGGAGGCCTCTGATTGGCTGCAAGTCCAATGAGTAATAAACAGTACTTAACCATAGTCCCATTCCGATACAAACAATACTACTCAGGTTAATTTACATAAGCATATTAACGTAGTTTAAAGTAATATATGTTATGTCAATTTACACCAGCAAATCAGCAGGATGTGGGTTCGAACCCCTGTGTCAGTTCACTCATTGAACTCATGGGGTAGATTTGCGCACACCATAGCATAGGTGTATTTCTACCTTAATCAAGCATGAATTGATGATAAAAAACACTAAAAACGTATATCTTCTACATGTTGGTATGAAAGAAATGTTTTCGAAATGACGGATACAAAAAAAACGATCACTAGGGATTTGAACTCTCCACCTTTAGATTTACAGTGCTAGGCTCTACAGACTGAGCTAACCGGGCTTGCTGAATGGTTGAGGCATGAGATGGAACTGTTCAAGGATGCATGGGGTGGTACTGTGTAAGGATCCTATCATAGGTGTCCACATGATTATGTATTATTTGGGCTTAAATGTATTGGAGATATGTTTATTGCACATTGGTTTGACCGTATTTAATGCCTCCATCAAATCATTTCAGTTTTTTCTTTTTTTTATTGCTGTGGAATGTGAATGGAACAAAATCATTCTTTTTTAGCTACCTTTGGTTTCAATAGCATTATTTGATAGCAATGGTGTATATTTGTGGACAGTCGAAGGAAAAGGGTCCTACAAGGTAAAAACTCAATAATAAAATTGATGTCATCAGCTTTCCAGTGATATCTTTTATAAGCAGGTACCACTTCTAGTTTTTGAAAGGATTGCAAGTATCACTTTAACACCGCAATTAATGGAAGAATACAAGTGTAGGGGCACGAATAATACGTGTACATATAAGGTCCGTGGAGTCAGAGCGGTAAGTGCCTCCAACGGACACTAGGTGGCAACACCTGAGCCATGTCCTTTCGGTTATCCGGTAGCGGAGCCGGGCAGGGCACTCCAGACGGCGCTACGGAGGAGTGCCACGTCGACACTGCTTGGTCCGCGCTCAGGGTATATAAGAGGCCGAGGTTGGCTACCTCACCAGTTAGTCCTAGGACGAGCTCTGACCCGCACCTTTCGTACCTTCGCTTTGACAGGGGCACCTACACCCCTCCCACGTTATGGACTCTGCACCAGCCATGCTGGCACAGAGCTTAACTGTCCGGTATCGCTAATGCTTCGAACTATCGATAGAATCCTGTGTGTCTTCGAATGGTTGAAAGACCAAGTGAACCGAGTGGAAAACCTTCGTGTACTTTTGAGGCTGTGATCGAATAAAGACCTGTTGCATTCAAACCGAATTTGGAACCTGTGTTCGTGTTGTACGCATATGAAACCCCTACATTGGTGCCGTGACCAGTTTGGGTGAAACACAGAATAGCACAGTCAGTTGGGTTAACATGGCTGAACAGGCAAAGGGTGGAGCGTCCCTTCATCCTATTTCGAGTCCAGATCCGGAGGTGGTAGCAGCCCTTGAGAAACATTATGGGCCAAACTGTTCGAGTTCTACACCAGAACCAAGGAGAGGCAATCCTGATTCTATTCGAAAAGATCTGGGGTCAAACCTAGATGATTCTTTGTTTGAAACTGGTGGTTCAAAGAGACACATTGCTCCTATGCCAACACAAGGCATGAGCATGCTGCATGCTGAACGACACCAGGTGACAGGAAGTGACACGTCGTCATTTCGAAGAGGAGAAGAATCGTTTCGAAGGAGCAAGGATTGCAGAGATGGACAGGATGAATGAAGAGTTTGAAGCTTTGAGTCATCGGTTGGTACAGCTCCGGAACAAGAATGAAGATCTAGAAGGGGCAACAATGGAGAAACAGAACCGCTTAGACACAACGAAGGCGGAACTGGAACATATGGAAAACCAGTTCGCTCATCAACAAAATGTCTTGCGGCGAAGTACTGAATCTCTAGAACAACGTCAAGATAAGACCATACATGATTCGGACGAGCTCCATGATACGATCCGAGAAGCTACCAAGGCGATGATGGACGAAAAGGATCGTCTGATCAGGGAGGTGGAAGATTTACAGAAGAAACGAGATGAAGAGGCAACTCGAGGTGGCCGTTCAGGGTTCGATCATGTCAGTGGTGGCATATACAACTCATCAACTGGTGGGGGTAGTGCCTCTACCTCAACCGGAGGGAGACCAAAACGAGTGACCATTGATACAGGGGATCCGGATGGAAGATCTTCACGGCGTGACCAACGCCCAACGTCGTATGATGACGACCATTCGAACTCTCCCAGTCGTTCCAGCTCTCGAGAGAGACCGAGCCGTACGGGTTCGAATGAGAGATCTTCGAGATCTGATCCGAATGAACGTTCGAGTGGGCCCTCAAGGAGGCCAGGGAGATCTCCTACACATGCTGGTAGACGAGTATCTCGCCGCGAATCGATGTCCCCTGGAATGAAATTGATTTACGACACGAACCCCTGCATTGCTGAGATGGGAGTGGACTGTGTTAGCAGACAAGCTGATAATGCCGATATCGTCGACTGGAGCATCGAGCAGTCGTTTCTGTTGCACAGGGACAACCACAACGCTGCTAGACGCACTGCAAGCACTCCGAGTCCGTTCACAGGAAGACAGCCATGGCAGGACTGGTTCGCAGACTTCATGGACGATATGAGGTATAATCGATGGTCAGAAGAGGAATCGTTGGACGAGCTTTTACGGGCATTGAGAAATGGCCCAGGCAAGCTAGCTGTTTCGAGATGGTTCGTGGGTAATGAAGACCCGCTTCGATTGTTCCGGAAACGGACTCAAAAGCCAAACGAGTCGCACCGTGTGTTCGGTCTAGAATTGCAATCTCTCTTGCAAAGAGCTAGACCAAGATGGCAGTTAGATGACCCACAGTTCCTAGATGATTTGTTCTCGCAATTCATTGAGGGATTAAGGGATTCCGATGAACGTACCGCTGCATGTGATAGTTGGAAAGCTGGAACTTCTCTCACTGATTTGTTCATGGCCATAGAAGACTATGACAGGAAACGGCATCTGCTATCTTCGAGAGTACTTTCGAGAACTTCCAGTGTGGTGCAAGACCCACCAGCCTCTGATACAGAGGAAGGTGATTCTGGAAGGGAGGAGGAGATTGGCGCAGTTGCTCAAAAGAACAGCGGCAAATCTTATTCCAATTCGAATTCGAAGCGCTATCCGAAGGCCGACAGGAAAACACCACCTGTGACCCCAGGAGTTACAAGCGCACCTTCGACTACTTCCTCAACTCCCAGTTCTATGGAAGAACTTCTGTTAAGGTTGACTGACTTGATGTCTGGAAACCAGCAATCCACAGGGAGGAATTCGAAGCCGAGAGTGGACAAGACCACTAGGAAGTGTTACAGGTGTCAGGTCCTGGGACACTTTGCTGCAGAATGCCCAGCTGAAAAGCCGGTACCCAAGCCTGAAGAGAAGAAAACGGAAAACTAGACGGGTTGCTCTGGATGGCAAGGTAGTAACCCCTAAGGAAAAGGAAAGCCAACATATCGCCAGCGGTGCAAGCGATGAAGTCCGAGGTGCAGTAGAGATTGGAAACTTAGAGGAGGGGCCTGATCAGTCCCTTCTAAGTATGTCCAATGAACCCAGAAAAGTAGACGTCCGAGATGGAAGTACTGGGGAAGCGGCGAATTGGATACAGGAGCTGGAAGTAGTCAGCAGTGCCCGATTGTCCCCGGATCACCCCTGTTTGAAGCACTTGAAACGACGGGGAGTAGATCTTGGTGTCACTAAGGATTTCGAACGTTTCACCGTTAACCCATCACCATTGGATGGGAAGAGGTGGTATTTGACTGTAGCAGTGAGGGGAAGGTCTGCAGAATTTCTAGTGGATACTGGAGCTAGTCACTCCATGATCTCGAAGAGGTTCTATGACCTTGTAGCCGATGAGCCAGATAACTTCACAACGAGGGTAACAGCTCATTCGGCCGACGGTAGCTGCATGCAGACGTTTGGTAAAGCATTTTTCGAAATCAATATAGGTGGGCAGGATTACCTTCTGTCCCCTACTATTGCTGATCTGAGTGATGATGGCATCATCGGATTAGATTTCGCTGCGTTGTACGGTGCAATGTTGGAACCTTGTAGGGGGATGTTAAAGATAGAACATCCATACAAGGTGGCCGTACAATGCGTGTTGAGAAAGGTATCTTCTGTAGCCTCGGTGGTACAGACGGTTAAGATACCCCCAGGACAGACATGTGATGTGCTGTTTTCGAGTGACAGTATCTTCCGAGACCAGATGGCGGTGGTTGAACCCGATGTGGTGAGACTTGCATCAATTGGACTCGAGAGTGCAGATACTTTCGTAGGCAGTGGCAGTAGGAATTTAATTCCTATTTCGAATCCTGGTGGTGAAGTCCGTTATCTGATGAAAGGTACTCCCGTGGGGCAGGTGATCGTTGCACAGGCAAGCACCAGTATACTCTCAGAAGATACCCAACCGAACCTTGAAGGGATGTCCGACTTACGTCCGGAACTCCAAAAGTTGGTGGACGATTCGAGCTTGGTGACGGGGGACCAGAAAGATCAGTTGAGACGGGTATTGGTGGAATATGAGGCAGCCTTCGGGGAGCCCACTGGCTTGGGGCGAACTGATAAGGTGCTACATTCCATCACTACAGAGGATGCTGTACCTTTCAAAATCCCTTATAGACGCCTACCTTTGAAGAAGAAATTGATGGCCGAGAAGGAAATCGCTGATCAGCTGAGATTAGGGGTGATTGTTCCCAGCACTAGCCCCTGGTCCAGTCCTGTTCAGATGGTGACTAAGAAAGACGGCACAATTCGCTTCTGCATAGATTATCGAAAATTGAATGGCTGTACAAAGAAAAACTCCTATCCTCTCCCCCGTATAGACGAGACTATTGATTCCCTGGGCGGAAACCAATGGTTCTGTACGCTGAATTTGCAATCCGGATACTGGCAAGTTGGAATGAAGGAAGAGGATCAGGAAAAAACAGCGTTTTCGAGCCATGTCGGTCTTTTCCAGTACAATGTGATGCCGTTCGGATTGTGTAACGCCCCTGCAACATTCGAAGCCATGATGGAATCTCTGTTGAGTGATCTGTTATGGAAGGAGTGTTTGGTGTACCTGGACGACGTAATTGTCTTCGGGAAGACCTTCGAATCGTGTCTGGCTACTTTAGTCAAAATTTTCGAGAGGTTGATAACCCATGGTTTGAAATTGAAACCAAAGAAGTGTCACCTGTTTAGGACTTCTATTAACTATCTCGGTCGGATAATATCCACTGAGGGGGTTAAGGCGGATCCTGAGAAACTAGATGTTGTATCGGAATGGGAAAAGCCAGAGGGACCTAAAGACATACGGTCCTTTCTGGGCTTCTGTAGCTACTACAGAGACTTCCTACCGGGGTATGCCAGAATAGCTCAGCCTATGCAGGCTCTAGCTCACTGGACTCCGGGTAGAAGGAAGGAGCCTTTCCCATGGGGTCCGGAACAAGATCTAGCATTCGAAGCCGTGAAGAACCTATTTCGAACCACCCCAGTTTTGAAATATCCAACAGCTGATGGACATTTCATACTGGACACAGACGCCAGTAATGACAGTATAGGTGCTGCTCTATCCCAGATGCAAGAGGGGATAGAAGTGCCACTGGCTTTCGCTAGTAATACCCTCAATAAGGCCCAGAGGAATTACTGTACCACTAAGCGCGAATTGTTGGCGGTAGTGGTGTATACGAAGAAGTTTAAGCACTTCCTTTGGGGAGGTGACTTTACTTTACGGACAGATCACTCGTCCTTAAGGTGGCTGTTAAACTTTAAGGAAGCAGAAGGAATGATCGGTCGATGGCTGACCCACTTGTCCGAGTTCGGGTTGGAAAATAGCCAAATCCAACACAGAGCAGGGAGCAAGCATATCAATGCTGACGCCCTTTCGAGAAGACCCATACGGAAATGTTCTAGAATGGATTGCGATGATTGTGGAGCCCATAATGCTGTAATAGCTGGAGTTCGAATGCCGTATGATGTAGGACATTCTAAAGCAATGGAATGGTCCACCGAAACCATCAGGCAATTCCAGAAGGGTGATGCTGTCATTTCGAGACTAATAGAACAGGTCTCCAGTGGTGCCCAACCACAAAGACCAACCATTTCGATTGAGAACCGGGAAATGAGACAGCTACTTGCTCAATGGTCTGAGCTAACTGTTGTTGACGGTATCTTATGTAGGTGGAAGATAACACCGTACAAGGCCAAAATTCGACAAATCGTGATACCCACAGCTATGCGAAGGGATATCATGTATTTCGTACATGGACATCAGACCAGTGGACATTTTGGAAAGAAGCGCTCCCTTGCGCGACTCTCCAGAAGGTATTACTGGCCTGGCATGAGTAAAGATCTGCTTAGGTGGATCTCTACTTGTCCAGATTGTTGTCTGAGCAAACCAGGTGAAGGCCTGGGGAAGTTGCCACTAACTCAAGAGCTTTGGGGAGTTAGATTTGCACGCATAGCGGTTGATATCATTAGTGGCCTAAAAACCACTCCTGATGGAAACACGTGCATGATGGTGATCTCCGACTACTATTCGAAGTATACTAGAGTGTTTCCTCTGAAAGATCACAAGGCTCATACATGTGCTCGTGCATTTGTAAAGGGTTGGGTGCTTCATCTAGGCGTGCCCTTGATGTTGCATAGTGATCAAGGCAGAGAATTCGAATCTGAGTTATGGGCAGCAATGTGCCATAACCTTGCTATATGCAAAACCAGAACGAATCCGTACCGGCCTCAGTCTGATGGTCAAGTAGAAAGGTTCAACAGAACCTTGATACAAGTCCTGAAGCCTCTGGTCAACAGTCAGATGGATGATTGGGACGAGCAATGCGAGTTTGTGGTACATGCTTATAATAGTACGGTGCATGCTTCCACCGGTTGTTCCCCCAATTTGTTGGTATTCGGAGAGGATTTGATTATGCCTGCTGACTTGGTGTTTGGCGTAGCTGGGATAAACGCTGAAACACCCTGTCAGGTGATGTTCGTGGAGGCATTGAGGGATCAATTCAAGTCCGCATACGAGATGGTTCGATGTGAACTAAGCAAATCTGCTTCATGGCAAAAAGTGGGCTATGACGTAGGTTTGAAACTTAGGTCCTTTCGAGTGGGGGATGAAGTAGTTAGGCTACACGACCCCCTACAGCAGCTAAAGTTGTCACCCAACTGGGATGGTCCCTTTACTGTGGTTCGGATTGTTTCAGAATCCACGGTGGTGATCAAATCCTTGCTGGGACGCCTGTATAAATCCAATGTAGCTCGCCTACGCCGGTGGCAGGGTGATGCTTCAGCGCATTCGAAGCCAGGGGAGCATTCGAAGTCAGATAACACTGAGTGGAGAGCGACCACCCCGGAACGACGTGGTCCTGGTAGACCTAGGAAACTAGTGATACCCTCAGATGAGAAAAAACCTATGCCTCCTGGTATTGGTAAATTAAAGCGGGGCCGGGGTAGGCCTAAAAAAAATTTACCAATTCGAGCTTCTAGCAAGAAGGATAAAAAGTGCGGAAAAAAAGTCTCGGCAAATGAAGGTCTGAAGGGGAGGAGGGCTGTCCAATTGACTACTGGACATCCTGTCGAATCTTCCCGGACGACCAGGTCTAAAGAACCCAAGGTGGGGTTAAGACGCAGTCCACGGCATAATCCGGAGACTGCTGTGACCTAATTTGTATACACAACAAGAAGTTTCGATGCCATGATGGTAGTACAGACCTAATTGCTGTCGAGTGAGCAGAGCTAGGATGAGAGTTGATCATGAACGTCCCCGAGGGTGGCAGACGGAACTATCCGGCGGGTATTCTTATGTTACCCGTAATGACATTTGCCTACACTCCTGAAGAATTCATGATTAGCGGTATCCCTGGTACTGTGGAACTGACTCAATAAGGATTACACTCCGGTGAGCTACCCGTTCGATTAGTGGCGGGAAACGCGAGCGTCTCCCGCCGGGTTATCCGTCGGAAAAGGGCTATCCGGTGAAGCGTGAACGCTGATTGGTTGACCCTCGCTCCCGCGGCGGGCGTGGCATCACGAGACAAGAAGGGCGGTCGCCATATTGGATCAGTGCCAAGAAGACGCACGGACGCTGCAGGGCAAAGGAGGAGGAAGAAGGGACTTGTAGTCGACCAAAAGTCTCCAAAACCACATCATAAGACGCGCCAACCTGGTTAGTTCCCGCTCATAGTGTCATTAGGACACGCGGAGCTTCGTACTCCGCAAATCTTCGATTATTAAACTTCGTTTTCGCTGAAAACATTCGACTGCGATGGAGGAGCAGTACACCCCCGGTGAGGGCCTCCAGTCCGACGAGATAGATCTGTTCGGGATGGACGATGGCCAATTCGACAGCGCTCATGAGTCGTATTATGAATCCGCCTCTGAATCCACCGGGAGTGCGGTTACCGTTCGTGTAGCGGGGATCGGCTCCTATTCGACGGCTGATCGGGACAGCATGACCATGCCACCCCCGGCTACAGTCAACCTAGGGCCGTTGCCGTGGCGCAATGTCCCGAAAACGCGTTGCTTCGAAAGACATAGACAATTCGACGTCAATCCGGCTGAACGCAGCAGGTGATGAGGAAGAGGACGAGATGCCAGAGTTGGAAGAGGTAAGCCAGAAATTGCCTATCCATGCAGTATCTGACGATGAAATGGAGGACTTCGTACGAATATCGCTGGCCCAGCAACAACTCATGGAGGTGCTGGAGTGCGACCCGCCGTTCGATACCTCGCTGAAGCTCCATCCCACACTCATGTCGATGGTGCTTGACAAGCTGGAGGAACATGGATTCTACCACCATGAGGGTACTTGGCTAGAGAGTTACGAAGGAGCCATCCGGGGAGCATATAAAAATGAGATCTTTGGAAAAATCCTACTGCGATGTGGTACGAACTTTCGGCATCTCCAACAAGCCAAGGCTATGGAGGAAGCAGTGCCCTCAAGTGATGGGAGCACGACCAGTACGAAGGGGAAGAAAAAGAAATTTTCCAAGACCAAAGGTAGTCGTAAAACTTCCAACGGCAGTACTCCTCCCAATACTCCGCCTAAGTCCGAGGTATCCGAACCTGCCCCAGTCCAGTCCGAATGCTCTTCGAGCACTTCCCAGTCGGCTTCAACGTCATTCGAAGAACCAACTACGACCACCGGGACTACTGAGTCTCCATCCGAATCTCTTCCGAAAGCTCCGGGACCTTTACCAGTCCCATTCGAAGAAGACTCAGCTAGCGTGGAGTTGGGTCCGCGGGAGATCCATTCGGATACCTCAGGATCAGTTGAGCAAGAAGCTCGTTATGCTCAGGTGGTTAGAGAATCCGATGAACTCAGGGCAGCCAATGAACAGTTACGGCTAACTCTGGAAGCTATGCAAACTGCCCCCAGAACGCCAATGACTCGAGCCCAGTCCCGTAAGAACCCCAATCCACAACAAAAAGGACGGTCCGTATCCGACGCTTCGGATCTGGAGGAGGTCCCCTTCGAACTTCCAAAGAGCCAGAAACGGAAGGCGAAGAAGAGTGAGGCACGACAGCCATGTGTACCTCATCCTTCGCCTCCCCAAACTACTGCGATTAATATGTCCCCAACCGTGAGGTTGGTGGACGTAGTATCCAGTACGGCCTCTACCCCTTCGACGCCTCCTAGGGCACCCACCCGGACGCATTCGACCCCTCCAGCAACTCCGACTAAGACTTCAGTGCAGGTCAAGGTACCTGCATCTCCGTCTACGTCCTCCGAGTCAGGGCAATCGAACACGCCACCAGTGGTTTCGTCGCCCCCTCCAGCTGCAGGGGCAGGTGCCTCGGCAGACGTCCCAAGTTCTCGGGTGGAGGACATGATTTGGCGCAATGCCAGTGGGGGCTTCAAGAAATTTAGGCCCGAGTGCATGGAACACTGCAAGCGATCGAGGGATATGTATTCGTGTCCCAAAGAACCGGACCATGAAGGATTGTCTGATGACGAAGAATGGATGAGATCCAATATGGGTTCACCCAGTTCCTGGTCATGGACAGAAAACTGGTTCGGTCGGCTGCTGGATCGAAAACAGTTCCCCGAGACCTACTACAACCATGAGGGCCGCCCCAAAATACGATGGGCGATGGCCCGGTACAAGGAAGGGGTAAGGGAGGATTGCCCATTCGATTCCTGTCGCGTCTACTTCGCACATGAGAACCGCCCCATGCCTACTCGTCTTCGATTCATGCGACATCTCGTGGAGAAGCACATGCACCACCATGCGATGTATGTCTGCGCTGACATTGGCAAGTCGAACAAAAGGTGTTCGGGAATGTGGACCCCTCGAAGAGGCCGAATGATCGAGCACCTGATACAATGTCATGGCCAAGCCATGATGTTGGCCAGAAAGAACGTTGGAGATCTCCATGCATCACTGGTGGCAGGCCTGGACAAAGTTCGAAACCATTACGATTGAGACCTTCCAATTCGGAAAGGTCCAATTAACCCGGAATTCGAAACAGTCAGCTGTCTTCCAGCGTACTGATCGACGTGGTCGGCTGGACCTGAACGACACCTTGTACAAGGAATTGTACGACTGGAGAGCGGCCAACCCCCTTCCAGGGAAACGAAGTGAGAACAGGAGTCCAGCCACTTCCGAACCTGACTGCAAAAAGGTCAAATCCGAGGTTCCGGCTCCAAGAGCTCCAACTGCAGCACGAGGGCGCGCGACAACGATTGAGCACCGGTCCCCACTGAAGGACTTGCGTCCTAACTATGGTCCAGACTTCTCAGCCCCCAAGGGTCGTTCCCAGCTGCAAACCCTTCGTCCTCTGACCCCTGGTAACCTGGCCAGTAAGGCTGAGTACCCTTCAATGGACTTCCCTGGTCCGGAGGTACAGACTGAGAAGGATCCGTACAAAAATCTCCCTACGGGCATCTCTGTAATGGATGCCATCCGCCAACCGGACTCACGGGACGTGGAGATGGCGGATTCGGATCACTTTGTGCTGCCTGGGAAAAAGGACTTGGTGGTGACGACCACCAACCTCACTCCTCGGGCCGAAGACAAGGTGAAACCAAAGGCTGACAGTTCTACAAAGTCAGTGGGGCGTAAAACCCCTGCTACTAGTGCGGATTCGACATCCATGAAAACTGAGCCTGTGGTGGACCCGGTTCCAGTGACCACTTCGAACCCAGTCACCACCACACCAACGACAACTGCTGGAGGAGGGAAGGCAGCAACTGTTGCAGCCACCCTACTCACCACCACTACTACTACTGCCACTGTGCCCTATAAGCCCAGTGTTTGTGAGGAACCAGCAGTGGATCCAAACCAGTGGTATGATCTGATGATCAGTGGTGAAAACATTCGGACGAGGATACAGATTCCGAAGGACTACTTCGAGCCTCCAAAGGCTCCGGATGCGGTGGTGCATAAGGAGCTGTACGAACGATGGTTGCAGGAACACCTGGCTGGCATGCAACGATATGCAGCCGGTGTGGCGAGAGCATCAGCCGACTATGCCATCACCATGCAGGGCAAGGAGGTCGAGAGGCTGAGGAAGATCTTCGAACAGCAACGGATTGACGAACAATCGGAGCCAGATAAGGTGATCGAACTCACCAAGCAGCTGGCACAATCGAAGAAAGAACTCTCAACAGCTCGTTGTCTGCAGAAAGCTGCAGAAGATACTCTGGACGATCAGGCCAAAACGATGAAGGCGCTGAACGTTAAGTTCATTCGGGTATTCGGGATAGGACTCACCCAATGGAGTGGGTCACTCGAAGAACTCCAGAGCGTATTGAAGGACTTATAAGCTAACTTGGGTGTTCGGCTGTTCGATTGTGTGATTGAGGACTTGTGCATATGATGCTTCGATGATACTGTAATAATTGTGTTGTTATTATAAAACATCCATGATTAAGGTCATGATTCGAAGGTAAACATAAGCCAGGTGGAAAATGCATAATTGTCAAGAAATGTCTTCGTTGTCAAAAAAAAAAAAAAAAAAAAAAAAAAAAAAGAAAAAAAAAAGGGGTGTTCATACTTTAAGTAGTATAACTTATACTACATACTATGATTCGAACCAAAACTGTACATAATGTTCGGTGCCTACTTTTATCTCCAAAAATTTTTCTTTTTGGACATAACAACTGGTATTCGGATTTCGAGAGTATATCTATTGTTAAGATATAAAGGCATATATCGGTTGCCTCATATGGAGGCTAATATTACTACATTCCTTGGTTATAAGAGTTAATGTCACAACTATGTTGGTTCCAAGTATTTTTACATAATTCCAATAGTTCACGTAATTGCCTCTCCTGGGACGGTTCGCCCACATAAATATTTTCGAGCCATTACTTCTGTGTCATTCCGTCCTAAAAAAGTCACATATTGTGCAATCTCAACTTACCTTAAAATGATTAATGTAGTAACCATTATTGTATCTCAACGAAAACCATACAGAACTGTGATCACTATAGTTAGAAGTAGTATAGAACATATATTCGTATATATTCATATCTTTATTAAAGATGGATACTCACGTATCTATCTTGTCGTTATAGTGTTGGATCTATAAGATCCCTGTTTTGTACATAGAGATGTAAGTGTTGTTTGGTGTAACAGGTAAAATCTAAAAATCTGTAATTGTACTTTCTACATGTATGTGTAAAAACGTATATCGTACCTTCAAATGTACCCCGGTATTGTCATCATGTACACTGATATTATTCTCCCATATTCGAGTATATTATATTATATCAGATGTATTTCGACCCTGGTTATAATCTGGTGGGGGTGATGTAGGGGCACGAATAATACGTGTACATATAAGGTCCGTGGAGTCAGAGCGGTAAGTGCCTCCAACGGACACTAGGTGGCAACACCTGAGCCATGTCCTTTCGGTTATCCGGTAGCGGAGCCGGGCAGGGCACTCCAGACGGCGCTACGGAGGAGTGCCACGTCGACACTGCTTGGTCCGCGCTCAGGGTATATAAGAGGCCGAGGTTGGCTACCTCACCAGTTAGTCCTAGGACGAGCTCTGACCCGCACCTTTCGTACCTTCGCTTTGACAGGGGCACCTACACCCCTCCCACGTTATGGACTCTGCACCAGCCATGCTGGCACAGAGCTTAACTGTCCGGTATCGCTAATGCTTCGAACTATCGATAGAATCCTGTGTGTCTTCGAATGGTTGAAAGACCATGTGAACCGAGTGGAAAACCTTCGTGTACTTTTGAGGCTGTGATCGAATAAAGACCTGTTGCATTCAAACCGAATTTGGAACCTGTGTTCGTGTTGTACGCATATGAAACCCCTACACAAGTGTGTGTATGTGTTAAACGCGCAAAATGCCCCATGTAAAATGATTCCTTCATACAGTTGTTCTGTATCAGAGAGAGAGAGGGTGCAGAATGAAACATTAAGGACCTTTAGCAACCAGACATCTCATTAAATGTAAACATAGCAGTAGGGACCTTTAGCAACCACGTAAAAGCTCATTAAACGCAGACGTAGCCTATTCCTTTAGCACTACTACGTCTGCGTTTAATGAGCTACGTCGGGTTTGCTAAAGGTCCCTAGTGTTACAGGTATAGGCTACATCATCTCTCAATGGGCATTGCTACAGGTCCCTATCACATTTCCATGCATCAACCATTCAGCAAGCCCGGTTAGCTCAGTCTGTAGAGCCTAGCACTTTAAATCTGAAGGTGGAGAGGTCGAATCCCTAATGAGCTATGTTGGTAACAATAAGGACCTTTAGCAAACCTGAGGTAGTTCATTAGACCCAGATGTAGTCTACAATTTTGCCATTGCTATATCAGGGTTTAAGGAGCTACATCAGGTTTGCTATAGGTCCCTATTTGTTTCAGAGAGAGAGAGTGCAGAATTTCTATCGCTCTAAGCATCAACCATTCAGCAAGCCTGGTTATACCAGTCTGTAGAGCTACGTTTGCTAAAGGTCCCTCATGTCTATCCTGCTTCTCTCTTTGTCAACAGCAACTCCATGTATACATACAATGTAATATATTATGATACAGTCACCACTGGTCACAGATCATTTACCTCTCCCAATACATGTCCCAGTAGGTCAGGTGCTAGAGCACAGGACTATGGGTCTAAGGGTAGCAGGTTCAGTTCCCGAACAGGACAAGCATATATGTAAGATTGTTAGTGGTCAAAAGGATTGTATGCTGATCTTTTTGTAAGTTTATTTTTTGTTTTAAATAAAACATTATGTATATTTTTCTAAAAATTCAGCCCCACGGGGCCCTGTGGGTGTTTAACTATAAGTTAGGTTATTTGACGTAATTTACCTAAATAAACCTTCAGGAACGTTCCTAGAACGTTCAAATAACGTTTGTATACGTTCATTTAGGTGAAATAACCTAAATAAACCCTTACATTGGAACATCATTTTACGTAGTGAAATTACGTTTTTCCAACCTAGAGAATAACGTTCTTTCAACGTTATATAACGTAAGTGTGTTTACTGGGAACTGAAACAAAAAAAATTACTTTTGGTGTATTATTTCTGTATGTTGTCTGTATGGTACCTCCACATGTGGACATGAAAACAACATACGGTGAAACGGGTTCCAGGTGTGAATATTATAGAAAATGCTGAGGTTGATATTATATCCTTATCAGAATTCTATAGGTTATTATTTATTTGAACTTATGAACATAGGTGGGATTGGGTGATGGGTGTTAGGGCCAAGGCAAACCAGTTTGTTCTAATATTTTGATCACGTGGTATATCTGAATAGTAGTGATCAGTGATTTGTAGATTAGTCTTTATATGTATAAAGTAGATCAAAATAAAAAGTTCTGATGAATATATATTAAGTGTGATTAAGTTTGGTGCATTGGTTAGAATTAGAGTCATCTAGCATTCATACCTAGGTATGCGTAACCCTGTTTGTGTTGATCTGTTTGATTTACGGGAAATTGGGAGTCTTGGGCTTAAGTCTAGATTAGTCTAGAATTAAAAAGCACTTTGAAGCAATACGCTGGAGGGGAAACAGCTAGTCACATGGCTTGATCATCATCTTTGATTTGGTCAAGGGATTATAGGCATCATTCCATGTGAGCCAGGCAATACCCTGGGCAAACTCAGTAGAACCGTAGACGCCATTCAGGTTTGAAAAAAGGCAGTTTCTAAACCACCAGGCGCCTCTAAAATATAGAGCACAGCTGTCTCCATAGATAGAATGGTTATCTATGATGTCGTTGTCTCTGTCGAAGGTTGAGAACGCCATACCAGTGTGGAGCCTAAAGGCATCACCTGCAGTATAAGAAAAAATATATACAAAGGCATTTAAAGAGATGGTATGAACGTTACTCTCCAAACAGAACTCAAGAATGACACAAATTAGTAATGTGTGTATTTCCCGGAAAATGCACAAGCTGTATACACAAAAGAGACACGGGAGATACTCAAGAATAGTGAACATTTGTGAACTATTATAACATATTAATTGAAAAACTGGCTGTGGTAATATTTATTGCAAAATAAAAAAGTCAGACTTAACTCCAGTAGCAGAAGCGGAACTCGTTCCATTCTCATGTAAAAACTCGAGAATTTTGGAACGCTTTTGGAACATTTTTGGAATTTTTTGGATTTTTTTGGGGTCATATTCCATGTCATTTCTTGTAGTGGTCTTCATTGTACTTGTGGTATTTCTAGTTATTTGCATGAGTAAAACATAAAAATACACATCACCATCGAACGTGTTACAAGGAACGTTCACTATTCTCGAGAATCTCCTGTGTCTTGTGTGCATACAGCTTGTGCGTTTCCCAGGAAATACAAATATTTCTAACGTGTTTGATTCTTGAGTTCTGTTTGGAGGGTAGTGATGGGTCTAAAAGTAAAATAGGAAAATGGCTTTGATAAAACTTAAAGACACCATCATAAGTAGCTCTATTCTAAACTCACCTGGGGGGTTTCCACCAGAGTACCCTGACACGGTCAGTCTGTACTGATCCATTTCGTCGGCCACTATGAATTGGGAGTAATAAGCGTATGCCGTCTGTCCACCAAATTCCATCTCAATCTGCAGGCATTGGTCACCATTTGCAGTCATCAAGTGAATGTAATCGTTTCCAAGCCAGAACTCGCCGTTGTTTATATCGCCAAAGCCCATCTTATAAGAGTTCCAGTTTTGGTAAAAGTCCTGGCTTCCATCAAATCGGTTCTGGATTATCTAAAAGAAAATGTTATATGCACTGAAAAAATCCCGTCCAAATCAGTGTCCACATATTTTTGGTTTCCAAACTAAAATACTTCCTTTTATACTGTAAATCTACAGTATAGATTCACTATGCAGCTACACTAACTTCTAACCAAGGGCAAGAACCTAGATCTTCAAGCACGGTCTTGATGGTGGGGTGGGGAATTAGAGGAAGGGTCTGTCACTCGTAGGTCAGTAGGTCAGTCCTGCAGCAATCCTGGTGCAAGGCAGAGTCGGGACTTTGCTTAAATGGAGTGTATCATAAGTTATGAATTTATTTGCCAATTCTGGATACCAGGAATATTCTTGATTATGCCTAATAGCAAATATGTTCTAATTACCCACCCCACCACCAAGACTACCCTGCAAACAAAATCTTTAGCAGAACTCGTGCTATTCTCGTGTCAAAATTCAAGAATTTTAGAACGTTCTTTGAATGCTTTTTGAACATTTTTGGAAATTTTCTTGTGTCAGATTCCATGTTATTTCTTGTAGTAAAACTCGTGAAATACAGGTCTTCATTCTACTTGTGGAGTTTCTTGTAATTCGCACGAGTATAACTCGGAAAGTACCCATCACCATTGAACATAATTATCACTAGGAACGTTCACTATTCTTGAGAATCTCCCGTGTCTTTCTTGTGCATACAGCTTGTGCGTTTCTGGGGAAATGCGAAGGTTTCTAACTTGTGTGATTCTTGAGTTCTTTTTGGAGGGTATGCTTGGAGATGAAGGTTCTCGCCCTTGCTTGTAACAGTGCACATCCTCCGTGGTGTGTGAGTTGACACCCACAGCAGGTTATAGGAAAGGCTACTAGTTTTGGCTGGTAGGGCTGGGGGGGGGGGTTAGTACATTAGATTATTTATAAACCTTTTTTGTTGTTGAAGTTGAAGGTTCGGCTTATATGTGGAGTCTTCCTAGGGGTAGTAGGCCTAGAAAGTGTTTAGTATCAGCCCAGTGGTGAATAAGGTGGTATTTTACACGACTGAACAAACTTTTGTACATTATTTTTAGAATAATGCCAGAAGAATGAGCGTTAGATTCAATCAATAATCTTCATACCATCATGTAATTTGACTTTTCCCATTGACGGATACAACTCCTCCCCTATTTTTTTTACTTTATCGGTTTCTACATTATTTAACCCATTAAGGCCGGGCAGAATTTTTCATTTTTTTGCCATGGGGCCGGGAATTTTTCCATTTTTTTCCTCTGGGGCTGGGACATTCCTATATCAATTAGAGTCGACATCCGGCCCCTCATGGTGTAGTAAATAGTCTACATTCGGCCAGGCATGGATGTAGACTATAGTCTCCATCCGCCTTCAATGGGTTCAGCTACCCGTGGGCAACGCATAAGGGAATTCTACACATTTTGAATAAGAGATAGCTACATACTTTAGTATGATAAATTTATGGTAGACAAAAGAAATATTGTAGGACCACTTACTGCCCAGCCCTGCTCACAATAAACGTTGAAGGGGTCGTTGCTGTTCTTCGGCCAAATCTGGTATACGCCACTTGTTGTGTCAACAACAAATGCAGCCGCACAATCTGTCAGAACTAAAATGAAAGTAGAGTATATTAGTTGAGACTACCCAGCAAACAAAATCTGAAGCGGAACTCGTGTCAAAACTCTAGAGTTTCAGAATATTAAAAAAAATATTTTGAGAGTTTTCGGAAATTTTCTTGTGCCATATTCAGTGTCATTTCTTGTAGTGAAACTCATGAAATACAGGTCTTCATTGTACTCGTGGGATTTCTGGTTATTTACACGAGTAAAACTCATCAATACACAATCCACATAATTGAACATGCCACTAGGAATGTTCACTATTCTCGAGAAAAGCGATATCCAGCAAAAATGTCAACTTTGAAATTGATATCACCAATTTTCCATTGATATATTATACTAGAAGGTATCATTTTTTGAGAAACAGATTTTCTTTCTTTTCCAAAATTATTGAATTAGAAAGGCAGCCCTAACCCATCCAACGCCCAGTAATGGCTGTGTCTTATGAGTTTGGGCCAATGTGAACGTCTTCGACTGGGTGTCATCTTTAACTGGCTTCATAGAAAACAGCAGATGAAGGTATTAATGAGAAAGGCCTTATAGGTACCTGAGCAGCCAGTCCCCGTGGTTGTTCCGTCCCCATTGTAGTCTTCTGTGTCACAGGTGCAGGTGTAGGAACCAGGTGGTGTATTGGTGCAAGTTGCATTTACGACACAGGGGTCTGACCCATCGGTGCATTCATCCACATCTAAAATGTTATATTGTGTTAAGGTTGGTTGCTACCTCTTGCAAGAAAATCCAGTGCACGGGTCTATACGCATACAGCTTAGCCTGATACATATATATAAGTCCCCCACATGGCACTTTTTAATGATAAATATTCTTTGTAATACTTTAGACTTTATCATGTTGCTTAAAATAACCAAGGGTATTGCTTTGCATATGAAATTTAGTACGTTTTTGCATTATTTTATATTTTCAAAGGCCCAAAACCCTAGAACTATGCACGGGACCACCCACCCATCAAAAATACTTTTACATGTTAGTAAATGATATGAACAAATTTCAGAGAGAGTTAACAAATATTCTGTTGACTTTGAGTACTATTTGTAGCTAATAAGACTATGAATTTATGACAATTTCTTTTTACCCATTCCAGAAAAAATTCCTTTTTACCCAGAATGCTATGTCACACAAATAAAAGAATATTTTCCGATAAACATACAGGCACTTCGTATACAAAGTTTTATATCTCTGTGCTTATTGGTTGATACTAAATAAAACTAAGGAAGTTTTCACATTTTTTCTCAGATTTTTAGAGAAAGAGATAGATACTTCTATTTTTCACAATTCCATATAAATAAAAGTAGTTACTCCCTCCTTTTCTTTTCATTTTTCGATTGTATATGATTTAAACTACCTGTAGAAGAAAATTGGATAAATACTGTTGACTTTGATCAAAGGGTAGCTACCAAACTTAAGATATTTTTTCAAGAAAATAGTGCAAGGCATTGATTTTCTCCTTATGAGTATAAGCACTGCTATATCTGTTTGTATTGCCCTATCTTTGAGAATCAATTTGTTTAAGGGTCAGTGCCACAAAATCAGAGTCTGGACTGTAATATTTACAGCTAAGAAATGAGAAAGGCCTTATAATTACCCAAGCAGCCAGTCCCCGTGGTTGTTCCGTCCCCCTCGTAGCCCATGTTACAGGTGCCACAGGTGTAGGAACCAGGTGGTGTATTGGTACAATTTGCATTCATGTCACAGGGGTTTGACCCATCGGTGCATTCATCCACATCTAAAAAATAGTGTAGGGGTCAGATTCATACCCGGGTATATTATGGTAAACTTTTCCCCTCCAAACAGAACTCAAGAATGACGCAAGTTAGAAACGTTTGTATTTCCCCGGAAATGCACAAGCTGCCAACACAAGATAGACATGGGAGATTCTCGATAATAGTGAATATTCCTAGTGATAATCATGTTCAATGGTAATGTGTATTTCCCAAATTTTACTCGTGCAAATAACCAGAAATTAAACCAGAAGAATGAAGACCTGTATTTCAAGAGTTTCACTAAAAAGAAATGACACAGAATATGAAAAAAGAAAATTTCCAAAAACGTTCTAAAATTCTTGAGTTTTGACACAAGAATCGTACGAGTTCCACTCAAGATCTGGTTTGCTGGATTGATTGATCGAATTTCTTTTATTTAGACTGAAAGTGAATAGGCAAATATGCCTGTACATTTGTTTCACATCCAGTTGATGGCTTATATATTTCACATGTAAATGTATAGTTGTATTATCATGTATTGACCTAAGGTTATTACTAATAATAATAGAGGTAGGAAGGTATTAGTTCCCTAATATATAGGTAGGTTCTTAATGAACTTCAAATATCATAAATTTGATAGAAGAGAAGAGGCGAGCATTGCCTTTGAAGGTGTATCCAACCATCCAACACGGTGTTGGTGTGTCACGGTTTATAACATTAAAGACCTGATGAGAAGTCTTTACCAAATGGGTGATGTTATTGCCCAAGATAAAAATTTAAGACAATCTTAGATCTATACTATACATAGTACATAACATTTATAGGACGATGTTAATTCCCTACACTGATATTCCTAGGCTCCCTATACGCCCAACCTCTCAGTCACTAGTGCCCAACCTAGTTAGTCATTTTTTGGATCCCTATACCACCAACCTAGATTAGTTATTATTGCCAGGTTGGTCACCACTGACCAACCCACCTTAGTCTTTTTAGTTCCAGGGGGAGCCACTGAGTGGTCATCACAGGTGGCCCCAACTAGTGGCATACAAATACAACACACCAATGATGGACCTAGGTTAGCCACTACTGACTGACCCCTTGGTCATTTTTGAATATAACTTTGCCATTGTGACTAACACTCATATGACCAACCTGGGTTAGTCTGAACTGACTAACCCTTTCAATCTATGGATTTTCAGTGTACTAGGCTCCTCTCTGCTAGGGAGTATCGATAGATTTATACTCCGCTCAGGTGATGGTCCTATTGTTTCTACTGTAGGTTTAATTCCATATTTGTTTTGTGGTCTCCTGAGCGGAGGTTTTGTGGGTGCTGTCCGGAGGTTTTGTGGATGCTGTCCGGAGGTTTTGTGGATGGTGAGCGGAGATTTTGTAAGCTATTTAGTTTTGAAAAACCAGGGGCAGTCAGGTGATTCGAATTCACATGGATAGGACTTATGTACCAGCGCCTAGACCTCTTGGCCACAGCGCCTGTACATAGCATGAGAGGTGTAGAAAAGATATATAATGTAGGCTATATCTATATATCTATATTTATATATGTCGTTGTTACTATGATTATTGTTCGATCATATTGGTGCTACTATGAATATTGTTCCATTATAGCGTTGTTACTATGAATAAAAGAAAGCATTGGTCATGGTAAATATAAGAGTACTTATATGCTACGTCGAGCTTGGTATGGACACTTCCTCTATGGCGTAGTGGTAGTGTTCTGACCTAACAGTCAATAGTTCAGGGGTTCGAAACCCTGTATAATTTCCATTTTTTTTCACCAGAACGTTATGTGCAAAGTAGTGTTCGAATTCTTTTTTCAATATAACAATGATGAGCTGTTCTCATTCATCTGATCCTAATTTAAAAAAAAGAAGAAAACAATTCAAATAATTGATAAATCTCATGGCAGGTTCGAATCCTGACCAGAACGTTTTATGCTCATAATTTCTCAAAAAGCCAGACATTTGCTGTGGCTGATTTGTCATTATTTTGTATCACCATGGCTTCCAAATGAGTTCAAAATTTATTTCTCGTATTCATTGTCATTTAGGCATACCTCCTTGCCAAAAGGATTTCTTTGTGATTCGAACCTTTGTCACACATTGTTTGACCCTGCCATGCTATCCAGTATGCCATAGAGGACTCCTGATATCGTATGACCAGTTTTAAATCCTGTCAAGTTATCCATGAAATAGCTAGTCCCTTAACAGGTTCGAATCCCAACCTGAACAGGTTGCGTTTTGCATAATTCTTTTTTTTTTTTGCAATAATTTACCATTTTACTAGCCAATTGGTACATATTATATAGGGGGTGGAGTATAAGCTAGAAAACCTCCTTGGACCTGTAGTATTTGCTGTAAAACCTCCTCGGCTACGCCTCGGAGGTTTTACAGCAAATACTACAGGTCTGCAGAGGTTTTCCATCACGCACTGGTAGTCTGTTGGTTGGTATTTGCCCCTTCAGTTTTTTCTCTGTACTGTCGACAGGGGTCAGGAAGCTACTGCTAGGTGGTGAATTGTTCCCTGCTGTTTGCCATGCACACCAAAGTGTGGGGCATGCGCACAGAGGGTCAGATGACCAGTGCTCCTATATAAAGAGTTCGTTCCGTAGGGATCGATCTCTCAGTCTTCGACTATGAGTCATGCTCTTGCTGTCCCTATTCTGTACACCACAGGCTTTCACTGAGCCGTGCTCAGGTGGAGATTGTCTGCCGTGGGTTGGTAGTATTAGTATAAAGGCCTGACACTCTGGTGGTCCGGTCATCTAGGTGACCACGTGACCAAACACTACATACAGGTAGTGTAAGAGCAGACAGTAGATGGCTCCAGCATAGGCCTGGTGCTTATTGTGGGAACTACCTATATGTAGTGTTTGGACACGTGGTCACCTAGATGACCGGACCACCAGAGTGTCAGGCCTTTATACTAATACTAGTGTAGGGGCTTAGTAGTCCCCGCACCTGAGTGGTAGGCCCGCAGGGGTGGCCCGCTCGGGTAGTCACTGCGCCCCTCCCATACCGATCCAGTAACGTGAGACACGGTCTATCTGATAGGACATGGGGATGTAGCTCAGTGGTAGAGCAGTCGCTTGGCAAGCGGAAGGCCCCGGGTTCGAGTCCCGGTGTCTCCGAAAACGTCATTTTTGGAGAAACCGTGTCCCTCACACTGGCGGAGACACCGAGCACACTCGGTGAAAATGTTGGGAAGTCGGCAGGAAGCGTTCTAACTTGCTGGAGATTGGCCACCTGCTGGCGGTTGGGAAGTTGGAGGAGCAGGTAGTGAAGAGTCGGTCTCCAGTACGGGTAGTTGGATACGCAGTTAGAGACTTGGTTCCAACAATGATTGGCTGAATCGGTATGGTGAAGGATTACGCTAAAGCTGAGAGGGTGTAGTGTAGGGGCTTAGTAGTCCCCGCACCTGAGTGGTAGGCCCGCAGGGGTGGCCCGCTCGGGTAGTCACTGCGCCCCTCCCATACCGATCCAGTAACGTGAGACACGGTCTATCTGATAGGACATGGGGATGTAGCTCAGTGGTAGAGCAGTCGCTTGGCAAGCGGAAGGCCCCGGGTTCGAGTCCCGGTGTTTCCGAAAACGTCATTTTCGGAGAAACCGTGTCCCTCACACTACCAACCCAAGGCAGACAATCTCCACCAGAGCACGGCTCAGTGAAAGCCTGTGCTGTACACTGTGGATCAGGCTCGACAGCTGACCACTGGCCACCTGTGTGCTGTATCCGCACAGTACCCCTTTATTACTGACCTACATGAAGTGTAGTGTACCTTATCGTGACAAACCGTACCTGCAGTGGACTTCTCTATACACATTCTGAACCTGCTACATGCAGCATATGATATCTTACCAGCCCACTGGTCCCTATTCTGTACCGATGTTAAAGTTAATACAACCGACATGTGTGGGACTAAAAAGATTTTCCTAAAAATGAGTGAGAATGTTCACAAATAATATATTGACTTCCTATCTGTTCCATTCCCCTAATTCCCTCTGATTTTGCTCTAATTAGATTTTATTGCCCAATATACAGGTGGAGGACAAGACCAAGCATACAGCGCCTGGCCAGTATTGGTTTAGAAGGCAGGGAGCCTTTACAGGCAGGGTGTTTGGTCAGGTTGTTCATACTCTCCCAGCCTAGTATAGCAGGCTTGGTTTTAGGCTTTCACACCTTCTCCCAGCAGATACAGCTGCTATACCTTGCTCTTTATGTGCCAAACTAGACAAAATACAGATTTGATGTTATAATATTATTACTCATAAATGCAACAGACCATGCACTAAATGCATCCATAAGTTGTTAGGTGATCTATATACTGAAGGGGGCTTTATTTTTTGCAAATATCATATAAAAATCGCAAATATGATTATATAAAAGCTACAGTAAAGATACAGTGCTACTACTGAACAGCCCTGTACCCTGTGAAAACGGGCTGGGCGTGTTATGCAGGCCGTACTGTAAATCAAGGCAGTTTTCCACCTGATATATGGTCATTTTAGAATAAAAGGGTGCACACTTTTATTTCTCCCATTAAAAATACACCAGAAGGCCCATGGGCGGGGGTATTGGCTCCCTTTGTGATCCATTAACACTCACAGAAGACATTTTTAAAATTGACCTCTATTCTCTAAAGAATATGCCCCTGTTGCAGTGTTTGGAATACATTTAAGTAAGATTTAGAAAAGAAATCGGATATACCCACTTTAACAACAAGGACATATGAAGAGGGTTAAAGTTACCTGTACAACCACCTACTGTCCCATTTCCTTCATAGCCGTCCTTACAGGTGCAGGTGTAGGAACCTTCCGTATCTGCACAATCCGCCTCCGTGTCACAGAGGTCTGGAGTCGCTGCACATTCATCCACATCTGAAAATAATCAGTAGCTTAGTAAAAAGATTTTGTTGGGTCATCATCATCATCATCATCATCATCCCACAGATCCAGAGGTGTTAGTCATGGTTGGACACACGACTAGCGGGGTAGGGCATCAAAGAGAGGTAGGTGTGGAATTACTTACTGTTGCTACTTGGACCCACTTCACACTAGTAAGAGCGCTAAGTTGAAGGTTACTGCTGAAGAGCTGGTAAACTTAAATGGTCTTAAATTAGGGCACATGAATTGCTACAGTATGTCAAAAAACAGATTGATATACACCCGCTGCTAAGTCCCCTTAACATTTGCTGTCTGGGGGAAACCTGATTGAGTGACATGCACTCAAATGACATGTTTCAATGGCCGGGCAAAATATTCTATAGACAAGACAGAATCCCCACTCCTGACAAGGTCAGAGGCAGAGGATTAATGACCTATATAGACACACATATATTTCCATATTCTGTACTGGTAGATGAGGCAACATTTCAGAATAAAGATATACAATGTATAACAGTGAAAATAGAACAAGATAAACACAAAAGGCTAGCAATTGTAAATTCATATAGACCACCAGACGGCTCTAGTGAAGGCTTCATTGAGCATCTGAAGGCTATATTTATAATTATAAATGATGGGCACATAGAGATATGGATCCTGGGTGATCTAAATATAGATATTGAAAGGGATTGGGAAAAGGGTGGTGACAACCTAGATACTTTCTTTGTGAGTAAAGGGCTGACTAGGCATATTCATGATATTACATATCTGGAAGGGAAAAGCTGTTTAGACCATAAAGTGACAAATTGCCCCATAGTCCTCAAAGCTGGGATAGTCCCTGACCTGATCAGTGATCGCTGCCCTCCCAGCAAATTAGTTCCAGATTGTTTCACCCTGTTTTACCCCTGGAACTGTGTGCTCATTTCGTGCATTTTGTGTGGCATGTATACCATGTAACAGACTCACACACACTGACACAGTGTTCCATGGAACAGATTCACACAGTTCTAACAGATTTTTAAAAAGCTTATTCACACCAAATGACAAAATATATAATGCCCTAAACCAAAATGTTTAGTCATATATTTTTAGTTTCATTATGAATTACTAAAAGATAGGAAATACTATAATACTTTTTACAACCAGCAGTATTTGACATAGATAGTCATAGCACACTATTGGTGTGTGTGCTGCTGGTTTGTACAAACTCATTCGATCAGGTTCCTAGCATTTCAACATAGGGCTGATGAATAAATGTACCATTATAACCATCAACATTAGAGTTCACATGAGCAGCAGGAGATAGCCAGGCTTTTATCCAAACATGATGACCAGAGGAAAGGTGTCTAGCATCTGGACCTCTTAATGCTGCTTTCATTAAAATGATATGGCATCTATTTATATACATAATGAATGTTGATAGAAGGACAGGTACATTGTCTGATTCACAATACATTGGGACCCTGTTTAGATACTTATAGCTAAAGAAAATCATTCTCTTTAATCAGGAAAAGGGGTACAATCAACTTTGATGACACCTGGTGTCACACATAACAGGTATTTGTGTGATGCAGTGTCACCTAGTTTCCCTTCTGGCACACACTCACACATCTTCAAACATAACCATTATCACTTTGTCAGGTTGGAATAGTGCATGGTTTTGACACCAGGTGTCATTTTTGTTGTTCCTTGTTATTCTCATGGGTGGAATGGAATCATTTTCATTGTTTATAACCATAATAACATGTTGTCAATGCAACTTAGACATATCTATACACCTCTAATTCTATCAAGTTCCATTAGTGATTGAAAAACACACCATATGATTTGATTAAAGCGGCATTAAGAGGGACAGACCACAGACACCTTTCCTCTGGTAATCTTGTTTGGATAAAGGTCTGACCTTTTGTTACATGTGTATACAGCTGATAATTGGCATGAATTGTACACAACTTCATCAGGCCTACACCCTGCCATGGTAGGAATCTTGTTGAATGAGATAGTATGCCCATATACAGCAGGGAGTGCACTAACAGAGTTCTGCCATGGTGCCCTATGCCAACTTCTAAATATAATGAGTATTACAAACTAAACAGACTTTCCTTTCTTTTTCAAAAAAATCAAAAAAGTGAGACAATATGGTTGGAAACATTTTTGTGCCATGGTACATGATGCTGTGTAAATATGTGTGAATTTGTGTGAATATGTGTGAGTATGTGCCACTTCTTGTCCTATGGGGTATGGTGTCATATTGTGCCAATTAGTTCCATAGGACAACAGTCACACAAAGTGCACGTTCCAGAAACTAAGTTAAACTAATTTGCTGGGCTGTGGCTGCCCTAAGAAAGAGACAAGAGATAAAGTTTCCAGCCTCATCCTTTAAAGGAAGGTCATGCAAAGCTTACTCACCAACACAACTCAGAGAAGACCTAGTGTATGAGAACTGGGACATTCTTTCTAATGAGAATGACCCTGCCATACAATGGGAAATAATCAGGAGTAGGATCTTGGATTACCTGGATGCCACATGTCCAATAAAGGACCTCAAGTTCAGATTGAATGCAAATGAGTGGATGACGAATGAGCTGCGAGAGCAGATGTCAGACCGTCGGCCAACAGTCACAGAATTTATTGAAACTGGTATACAAGCTGTGTACCTAGATGCAAAGCACAAGAGATGTGAGGTAAATAGAGCATGCCATGAGGCCAGGGGTAAATATGTTAAGGACACCTTAGAAGAGACAAAAGGTGACACTAAAGCATTCTGGAGGGAGCTGAACAAATTAATTGCCCCTAAAAGTAAGGTGAATATCACAACCTTTGTAGTGGATGGTACAAAGCTAGAAGGAGCGGAAGCCAGTGATTACTGCAATGATTACTTTGCAGAAATTGGGGAAAAGTTGTACAGGAAGTTACAGACGAGAGACAGGAATCTTCCTGACCCACACCTGAGACCCCAGGAGCAACTCCAGAGCTTAGTAGTCACCAACAGCATAGACATCACAAAGCTAGATGTCCCTGAGGTAGACTATGATGACATACAGCAGTTAGTAGAAACAAGAATTGCGGTTGTTGCTGCTTAAAAAAATGCCTCAGGCATTTTTATACGCGGCAACAACCGCAATTCTTGCATTTGAAGAAACATAATATCTACATGGCTGGTATGTTTGAAGGCAACCCATTCAAGACACCAAATAAGCAGAGCCGGGAAGGGGTTATCAGGGGGAAGGATGATATTAAGGGGGTAGATTTGATTATAATCAACCTTAGGACCATGGAAATGTGCATTGCTAGCAGATAAACAATTAGAATAGCCTTTGCTAGGCAACCAGCTGTATGAGCAACAAACCGAAAGAACCATTGAATTCCTTGGGTCCATATTAGGGGGGTAGGTATGATTATAATCAACCTTAGGACCATGGAAATCTGTGTTGCTAGGCAGATAAACAATGAGAATAGCCGTTGCTAGGCAACCAGCTGTATTAGCAACAAAACCAATAGAACCATTGTATTCCTTGGGTCCATATTAGGGGGGGTAGGTATGATAATAATCAACCTTAGGACCATGGAAATGTGTGTTGCTAGGCAGATAAACAATGAGAATAGCGTTGCTAGGCAACCAGCTGTATTAGCAACAAAACCAATAGAACCATCGAATAACTTGGGTCCATATTAGGGGGGGTAGGTATGATTAAAATCAACCTCAGGAGCATGGAAATGTGTGTTGCTAGGCAGATAAACAATGAGAATAGCCGTTGCTAGGCAACCAGCTGTATTAGCAACAAACCAAAAGAACCATTAAATTCCTTGGGTCCATATAAGGGGGGGTAGGTATGATTATAATCAACCTCAGGAGCATGGATATGTGTGTTGCTAGGCAGGTAAACAATTAGAATAGCCGTTGCTAGGCAACCAGCTGTATTAGCAACAAACAGATAGAACCATTAAATTCCTTGGGTCCATATTAGGGGGGGGGGGGGGTAGGCATGATTATAATTAACCTTAGGATCATGGAAATGTGTGTTGCTAGGCAGATAAACAATAAGAATAGCCGTTGCTAGGCAACCAGCTGTATTAGCAACAAAAGGATAGAACCATTGAATTCTTTGGGTCCATATTAGGGGGGGGGGTAGGTATGATAATAATCAACCTCAGGAGCATGGAAATGTGTGTTGCTAGGCAGATAAACAATTAGAATAGCCGTTGCTAGGCAACCAGCTGTATTAGCAACAAACCAATAGAACCATTGAATTCCTTGGGTCCATATTAGGGGGGTAGGTATGATTATAATCAACCTTAGGACCATGGAAATGTGTGTTGCTAGGCAGATAAACAATAAGAATAGCCGTTGCTAGGCAACCAGCTGTATTAGCAACAAACCAATAGAACCATTGAATTCCTTTGGTCCATATTAGGGGGGGTAGGCATGATTATAATCAACCTTAGGACCATGGAAATGTGTGTTGCTAGGCAGATAAACAATTAGAATAGCCGTTGCTAGGCAACCAGCTGTATTAGCAACAAACCAATAGAACCATTGAATTCCTTGGGTCCATATTAGGGGGGTAGGTATAATTATAATCAACCTCAGGAACTGTCAAAGGTTGATTTATATTATTGTTATCACATCGCATAAATTTGTGTTGTGACACCTTAATCCAAGATGGCGGCACAATCCAAGATGGCGGCGCCCGTTCTGACTTCTGGTCAAGTGCAAACATCATATGCCTCGTTCTGGTGGTGCCTGGCGGCACCACCAGGTGGCTACGCCACCACTTCGGCATAAAAAATTAACCCTAGTAAGTCATCCGGCCTAGATGGAATTTCAGCCCTAAAGGATGTGTTCCTTGCATTGATTCCACAACTCTGTGATATGTTCAAAAACAGTCTGATCCAAGGCATCTTTTCCTGAAGCCTGGGCCAAAGCTACTGTTGTCCCAATCCCTAAATTGGGTTCCCTAACCCAAGAAGCAAACTGGAGACCAGTAAGTCTGCTCCCCACACCGGGTAAAATGATTAAAAAGATTGTACACACATTTATTACAGAAAAAGCCGAGGGTCTAGGTTTAATAGCACCTGAACAGCATGGCTTTGTAAAAGGAAAAGGGACAGCTGAAGCTGTGAAGCCGCTAGCTGAGAAGCTATGTGAAAGTAGGGACAAGTCTGAAGTCACATGTGCCTGCTATGTTGATTTCAGCAAAGCCTTCGATAGTATACACCACTCCCTATTTGTAGAAAATTTAGCAAATTCAGGTATCGATGGCTTAATCTTAAAATAGCTCCAAAACAGGAAACAGTCAGTGCTATTGAACAACACCAAAACAGCCAGCAGAAATGTCCTGTTCGGGGCCCCCTCCTGTTTATATTATGTAAACGAAGTAGTAAACACCCCCCAGGCATTCCAAAATTCTATTATACGCTGACGACATAGTACTGACAGTTAGTGACATATCGGCAAACATAGCCAGAGAGTTGTTACAAACTGATCTAAATAGTCTTGTGAACTGCACCCTGCAAATCTCAAGCAGAACTGGTGCCATCCATGAGTCTTGACTCTGGATCCCCAGGAGATTTTTGAACATATTTTGAACGTATTGTGGCATATTTCCAGGAACTTCTTGTATTTTGAATGAGTTTTTTGAATGAGTTTTTTGAACAAGTTCTAACTTGTGTCATTCCCCCAAGTCCTGCACGTTCAATTTCTGAGTTCATTTCTTGAATAGGACATGTTCACAATTCTTGGGAATATCTGTGCCTTTCTTGTGTTATGGTGACTTCCCCAGATTCTCTCCAGTTGCGAATGTTCAATTCCTGAGTTCTGTTTGGAGGGCATCCAATGGTCTTAGTATTAATGCAAAGAAAACTCAGGCAGTTTGGTACAGTTCTAAACTGAAAGTTGAGGAGGGACAGAATCTGGAAATATTGATACAAGACCTGCCCTTAGAACCCCAAGGGGAGTATGAGTACAAGCTCATTTTAGATAGTGAGCTGAAACTAGAGTCACAGCTAAAATCCACAGAAGCAAAAACCAGGCAAAAGATTTTTAAGCTAGACTGGTTGAACACCCAAATGGACCAGGATACTGCCTTGCTTGTTTACAAGCAAACTATCCTACCTCTCTTTGATTACTATAGCTTCCTCACTGAAGGCGCAAGTAAATGCAGAATAAAGAAGCTACAGGCTCTACAAAACAGAGCTATAAGTGTCTGCACTAGAAAGTTCAATATGGAGCACCAGACTGACACTTTAAATTTTGAGTGCAATATTTAAATACTGGAAAAGCGCAGAGAGTATCAGCTAGCTATCATCATGTACAAAGAATCACAGAACCTAGACCTACGCCCCAGGGAAAATCACAGAACCATATGAGACCTAAAGGTCAAATTCCCATCTAGAAGGGCGGTGCTTCAGAAATACAAGAAAGGACCACATGCTAGAGGTATAAAACTATGGAACAGAATAAAGCCTCATGTACAGAAAGCAGAGAATGTGTCAGCATTGAAAAGATTATACAAATCCACCCCACTCGACCCTCCGCGATGGGGAATAGAGTAACATTAGTATTAGTATTCTTGAGTAATACAACTACCTACATATTATTTTCAAATGGTTTGACAAAATATCAAGTCGGGTAGAGTACAGCACTGAGACTCGTATTTCGCTAAAGGTGAATAACCAGCCCCCGTATTTCCTCAAACCTCCGTATTTCGCGAAAACTTCACTTCCGGTAGCGCGTAAGGATACGTGAGGTCAGCGGGTCAAAATCGTCAACTGACGCAGGCATAGCAACTGCAGCCGAAATGGCCGAGTGGTTAGCACGCTCGCTTTCCACCCGTCAGGCCCGGGTTCGATTCCCAGACGAATCTAGGTCAACGTCGTAGATTCGTTTTGAGACGATGTTTTTTTATACCCCGAAAAGTAATATGGTGGTTTTTGGGTTTAAAATGGAGTTATATTTAAAGCAACATAGCGCACGTAACAGAAAAGATCCTATATTTGGACGTACAATAGGTAAATTAGGCCTTAACCCCCCAGAAAATTTGGTTGAGGGTCTTAAAGTGGACAGATCAGCAAAAAATGGAATCGTTAGAAATCCCCATAGACAAACAGTGGCGCCAATATCGTATCGTAAATCAGAAGGTGTGAACGAGCAATAATTTATTAATTTTTCCATGAATTATCGTTTGATCGTCTTTCTTTTTAATAAATTAATAGATTTTAAAAGCATATTAGGCCTAATTTTTTACAAATAACGACGATTTAGGCGATCGAAGGGGGGACTATTTTTTGGCGCAGGAGCACAGACCGGAAGTGTGTATCGAGCAAGGTGTCATGGGGGCGTTCAGACCGTTTGGGGACGATGCAGGTTAATAAATTGCCTTTTTCTCCTTTAATATGTGACAAATGCATTTAAAAATAAATACAGGATCAGTTTAAGTTCTGTATTTCCCCGACAGATTGACATCTCAAGGCCCTGTATTTCGTTTCAACCCTTATAAAGGGTTTCAACGAAATACGGGGCCTTTCAATGTCAATCTGTCGGGGAAATACAGAACTTAAACAAATCCTGTATACATATTGAGGATTAGTTGATAATTTTGTTTCCACCACCACAATATATTCATTTTCAATAAATTAATCATTTATACTTCATTTTTTCAAACATTCGTGAAATTTTTTCCCCAAGGTGTACAGCATTCTAACTACCACCATTGTTCTCGGAACGATCCATAGATAAAACCCTGTTTTTAGAGTCATAGGTGTACTCTAGTGCAAGGTTAACCCCCATGGCTGCAGGACTAATAGGATCTAGTATCTATAGATACATACTGGTGTCGCATGTGTCAGTGAAGTTCCAGGTGCAGTCGTCCAGGCAGGTGGCTGTGTAGTCGGAAGCAGCACCAGACGTCAGGTAGCCATCCATACAAGGCACCGGGATGGAGAAAGGGAAGGGTAGCTCTGGCAGTCTGCCGTCTATTAACTTTGTGTTGTTCATATCCGTCTCAGGGCAATTCTTACCTGTCATGTATGTATAAATGAGAATCATGTACCAAGGTCATCTATTATGTATGTGAATTATGAACTATAGTTATAAATCTGTTATGTATCAGTAAAGAGCATAGTTTTGTTAACCTATTTTCTATAAAGCCGGTCAAAGATGGAATCCGGTCAAAGATGGCATCCGGTCAAAGGCGCTTACATTGGCCTCATCTCATGAGACACAGCCATAAGCTAAGTTCCTTAGAGCCAACAACAGTACTTTATGTACTTACGGACACAGTGGTCGGTTCTACTCCAGGTGCCATCAGCACGGCACTTGGTGGTGTAGCTGTTATTACCGTTGACAAGGAAGAATCCTGTCTTACACTTGACGTCCACAATGTCAGGGTAATGGCGCAGCACAGCTTGGTCAACATCCGTATTTGTTAGCAACAGTGGGTTACAAGCTATTTCTGTAATAAAATTTAGTATAGGTGAAATAAATCAAAGGTGAAAATAGACCTTCCAATTTGGTTATAGCAAAGAGCGAATGATACTAATGTAGGGGCACGAATAATACGTGTACATATAGGTCTGTGGAGTCAGAGCGGGAAGTGCCTCCAACGGACACTAGGTGGCAACACCTACGCCATGTCCTTTTGGTTATCCGGTAGCGGAGCCAGGCAGGGCACTCCAGACGGCGCTACGGAGGAGTGCCACGTCGACACTGCTTGGTCCGCGCTCAGGGTATATAAGAGGCCGAGGTTGGCTACCTCAGGGAGTTCGTCCCAGGACGAGCTCTGACCCGCACCTTTCGTACCTTCGCTTTGATAGGGGCACCTACACTCCTCCCACACTATTGCTCCTGCACCAGCCATGCTGGCTCAGGGCCTGACTGTCCGGTATTGCTAAACTTCGAACTATCGATAGAATCCTGTGTGTCTTCGAATGGTTAAAAGACCAAGTGAACCAAGTAGAAACCTTCGTGTACTTTTGAGGCTGTGATCGAATAAAAACCTGTTGCATTCAAACCGAATTTGGAACCTGTGTTCGCGTTATACGTATACGAAACCCCTACATTGGTGCCGTGACCAGTTCGGGTGAAACACAGAATAGCACAGTCGGTTTGGGTGAACATGGCTGAACAGGCAAAGGGTGGAGCGTCCCTTCACCCTATTTCGAGTCCGGATCCGGAGGTGGTAGCAGCCCTTGAGAAACACTATGGGCTAAGCCGTTCGAGTTCGACACCAGAACCAAGGAGAGGCAATCCTGATTCTATTCGAAAGGATCTGGGGTCAAACCTGGAGGATTCTTTGTTTCGAGACTGGCGGTTCGAAGAGGCACATTGCTCCTATGCCAACACAGGGCATGAGCATGCTGCATGCTGAACGATACCAACGGCAACAGGTGACACGCCATCACTTCGCCGAAGAGAAGAATCGATTCGAGGAAGCAAGGATTGCGGAGATGGACAGGATGAATGCGGAGTTTGAAGCCTTGAGTCATCGGTTAATACAGCTCCGAAACAAGAATGAAGAGTTGGATGGGGCAACAATGGAGAAGCAGAACCGCTTAGACACAACAAAGGCAGAACTGGAACATATGGAAGACCAATTCTCTCATCAGCAGGATGTCTTGCGGCGACGTACTGAGGTTCTTGAACAGCGTCAGGATAAGACCGTACAAGAATCGGACGAGCTCTATGATACGATCCGAGAGGCAACCAAGGCAATGATGGAAGAAAAGGATCGTCTGGTCCGGGAACTGAAAGATTTACAGTTGAAACGAGAGAAGGAGTCAACTCGAAGTGGCCATTCGGGGTTCGATCATGTCAATGGTGGCATCTACGACTCGGCGTCTGGTGGGGGTGGTGCTACTACCTCATCCGGAGGGAGACCGAAGCGGGTGACCATTGATGCAGGTGATTTGGATGAGAGGTCGTCACGGCGTGAACAACGCCCAACGTCATACGATGATGACTATTCAAATCCCCCCAGCCGGTCGAGCTCTCTCGAGAGACCAAGCCGTTTCGGTTCGAATGATAGATCTTCGAGATCTGATCCGAACGAGCATTCGAGTGGCCCCTCAAGGAGGTCAGGGAGATCTCCTACAAATGCAGGTAGACGAGTCTCTCGACGTGAATCAATGTCCCCTGGGATGAAATTGATTTACGATTCGAACCCCTGCATTGCTGAGATGGGAGTTGACTGTGTTAGCAGACAGGCTGATAATACTGATATCGTTGATTGGAGCATTGAGCAGTCTCTTCTGTTGCACAGAGACAACCACAATGCTGCTAGACGCACTGGAAGCACTCCGGTTCCGTTCACAGGCAGGCAGCCATGGCAGGACTGGTTTGCAGACTTCATGGACGATATGAGGTATAATCGGTGGTCAGAGCAGGAATCGGTGGACGAGCTTCTTCGGGCATTGCGAAATGGCCCCGGCAAGCTAGCTGTTTCGAGATGGAGAAAGATGCATGGTGCCGGATCGTTTACCCAATTGGTGGAATGCGCCAGTTATCTGATCGGTAATGTGGGTAATGAGGATCCGCTTCGGTTGTTTCGAAAAAGGACTCAGAAACCAAATGAGTCTCACCGTGTGTTTGGTCTAGAATTGCAAGCTCTCTTACAAAGGGCTAGACCACGATGGCAGTTGGATGACCCACAGTTCCTAGATGATTTGTTCTTGCAATTCATTGAGGGATTAAGGGATTCTGATGAACGGACCGCAGCATGTGATAGTTGGAAAGCTGGAACTTCTCTTACCGATTTGTTCATGGCCATAGAAGACTATGACAGAAAACGGCATCTGCTATCTTCGAGAGTACTTTCGAGAACTTCCAGTATGGTACAAGACCCACCAGCCTCTGATACAGAGGAAGGTGATTCTGGAAGGGAGGAGGAGATTGGCGCAGTTGCTCAAAAGAACAGCGGCAAATCTTATTCCAATTCGAATTCGAAGCGCTATCCGAAGGCTGACAGGAAAACACCACCTGTGACCCCAGGAGCTACCAGCGCACCTTCGACTACATCCTCAACTCCCAGTTCTATGGAAGAACTCTTGTTAAGGTTGACTGACTTGATGTCTGGAAACCAGCAATCAGCAGGAAGGAATTCGAAGCCAAGAGTGGACAAGACCACTAAGAAGTGTTACAGGTGTCAGGCCCTGGGACACTTTGCAGCAGAATGCCCAGCCGAGAAGCCGGTACCAAAGCCTGAGGAGAAGAAAACGGAAAACTAGAGGGGGTTGCTCGGGATGGCAATGTAGTGACCCCTAAGGTGAATGAAAGCCAGCTTATCACCAGCGAAGCGAGCGAGGAAGTCCGAGGTGCAGTAGAGATTGGAAGCTTAGGGGAGGGGCCTGATCAGTTCCTTCTAAGTATGTCCAATGAACCCAGAGAAGTAGACATCCGAGAAGGAAGTACTGGGGAAGCGGCGAATTGGATACAGGAGCTGGAAGTAGTCAGCAGTGCCCGATTGTCCCCGGATCATCCCTGTTTGAAACACTTGAAACGACGGGGGGTAGATCTTGGTGTCACTAAGGATTTCGAACGCTTCACCGTCAACCCATCACCACTGGATGGGAAGAGGTGGTATTTGACTGTAGCAGTGAAGGGAAGGTCTGCGGAATTTCTAGTGGATACTGGAGCTAGTCACTCCATGATCTCTAAGAGATTCCATGACCTTGTAGCCGATGAACCAGATAACTTCACAACGAGGGTAAAAGCGTTGAAGCGTCGCTTTGAAGAAAAAATTGATGGCCGAGAAGGAAATCGCTGATCAGCTGAGATTAGGGGTGATTGTTCCAAGCACTAGCCCCTGGTCCAGTCCTGTTCAGATGGTGACTAAGAAAGACGGCACAATTCGCTTCTGTATCGATTATCGAAAATTGAATGGTTGTACAAAGAAAAACTCCTATCCTCTTCCCCGTATAGACGAGACTATTGATTCCCTGGGCGGAAACCAATGGTTCTGTACGCTGGATTTGCAATCCGGATACTGGCAGGTTGGAATGAAGGAGGAGGATCAGGAAAAGACAGCCTTTTCGAGCCATGTCGGTCTTTTCCAGTACAATGTGATGCCGTTCGGATTGTGTAACGCCCCTGCAACATTCGAAGCCATGATGGAATCTCTGTTGAGTGATCTGTTGTGGAAGGAGTGTTTGGTGTACCTGGACGACGTGATTGTCTTTTGGAAGACCTTCGAATCGTGCCTGGCTACTCTAGTCAAAATTTTCGAGAGGTTGATAACCAATGGTTTGAAATTGAAACCAAAGAAGTGTCACCTATTTAGGACTTCAATTAACTATCTCGGTCGGATAATATCCACTGAGGGAGTTAAGGCAGATCCTGAGAAACTAGATGTTGTGTCGGAATGGGAAAAGCCGGAAGGACCTAAAGACATACGGTCCTTTCTGGGCTTCTGTAGTTACTACAGGGACTTCCTACCAGGGTATGCCAGAATAGCTCAGCCTATACAGGCTCTAGCTCACTGGACTCCGGGTAGAAGGAAGGAGCCTTTCCCATGGGGTCCGGAACAAGATCTAGCATTCGAAGCCGTGAAGAACCTATTTCGAACCACCCCAGTTTTGAAATATCCAACAGCTGATGGACATTTCATACTGGACACAGACGCCAGTAACAACAGTATAGGTGCTGCTCTGTCCCAGATGCAAGAGGGGATAGAAGTGCCACTGGCTTTCGCTAGTAATACCCTCAATAAGGCCCAGAGGAATTACTGTACCACTAAGCGCGAATTGTTGGCGGTAGTGGTATATACGAAGAAGTTTAAGCACTTCCTTTGGGGAGGTGACTTTACTTTACGGACAGATCACTCCTCCTTAAGGTGGCTGCTGAACTTTAAGGAAGCAGAAGGAATGATCGGTCGATGGCTGACCCATTTGTCCGAGTTTGGGTTGGAAAATAGCCAAATCCAACATAGAGCAGGGAGCAAGCATATCAATGCTGACGCCCTTTTGAGAAGACCCATACGGAAATGTTCTAGAATGGATTGTAATGATTGTGGAGCCCATAACGCTGTAATAGCTGGAGTTCGAATGCCGTATGATGTAGGACGTTCTAAAGCAATGGAATGGTCCACGGAAACTATCAGGCAATTCCAGAAGGGTGATGCTGTCATGTCAAGACTAATAGAACAGGTCTCCAGTGGTGCCCAACCACAAAGACCAACCATTTCGATTGAGAACCGGGAAATGAGACAGCTACTTGCTCAATGGTCTGAGCTAACTGTTGTTGACAGTATCTTATGTAGGTGGAAGATAACACTGTACAAGACCAAACTTCGGCAAATTGTGATACCCACAGCTATGCGACGGGATATCATGTATTTCGTACACGGGCACCAGACCAGTGGACATTTTGGAAAGAAGCGCTTCCTTGCACGACTCTCCAGACGGTATTACTGGCCTGGCATGAGTAAAGATCTGCTCAGGTGGATCTCTACTTGTCCAGATTGTTGTCTGAATAAACCAGGTGAAGGCCTGGGGAAATTGCCACTAACTCAAGAGCTTTGGGGAGTTAGATTTGCACGCATAGCGGTTGATATCATTAGTGGCCTTAAAACTACTCCTGATGGAAACACGTGCATGATGGTGATCTCTGACTACTATTCGAAGTACACTAGAGTGTTCCCTCTGAAGGATCATAAGGCCCATACATGTGCTCGTGCATTTGTAAAAGGCTGGGTGCTTCATCTAGGCGTGCCCTTGATGTTGCATAGTGATCAAGGCAGAGAATTCGAATCCGAGTTATGGGCAGCAATGTGCCATAACCTTGCTATATGCAAAACAAGAACGAATCCGTACAGGCCTCAGTCGGATGGTCAAGTAGAAAGGTTCAACAGAACCTTGATACAAGTCCTGAAGCCTCTGGTCAACAGTCAGATGGATGATTGGGACGAGCAATGCGAGTTTGTGGTACATGCTTATAATAGTACAGTGCATGCTTCCACCGGTTGTTCCCCCAATCTGTTAGTATTCGGAGAGGACTTGATTATGCCTGCTGACTTGGTGTTTGGTGTAGCTGGGATAAACGCTGAAATACCCTGTCAGGTGATGTTCGTGGAGGGATTGAGGGATCAATTCAAGTCCGCATACGAGATGGTTCGATGTGAGCTAAGCAAATCTGCTTCATGGCAAAAAGTGGGCTATGACGTGGGTTTGAAACTTAGGTCCTTTCGAGTAGGGGATGAAGTAGTTAGGCTACACGACCCCCTACAGCAGCTGAAGCTGTCACCCAACTGGGATGGTCCATTTACTGTGGTTCGGATTGTTTCAGAATCTACAGTGGTGATCAAATCCTTGTTGGGACGCTTGTATAAATCCAATGTAGCTCGTCTACGTCGGTGGCAGGGTGATGCTTCAGCGGATTTGAAGTCAGGGGAGCATTCGAAGTCAGGTGACACTGAGCGGAGAGCGACCACCCCGGAACGACGTGGTCCTGGTAGACCTAGGAAACTAGTTATACCCTCAGATGAGAAAAAACCTATGCCCCCTGGTATTGGTAAATTAAAGAGGGGCTTCTATCAAGAAGGATAAAAAATGCGTAAAAAAAGTCTCGGCAAATGAAGGTCTGAAGGGGAGGAGGGCTGTCCAATTGACTACTGGACATCCTGTCGAATCTTCCCGGACGACCAGGTCTAAAGAACCCAAGGTAGGGTTAAGGCGCAGTCCACGGCATGGCCAAGGGACTGCTGTGACCTAATTTGTATACACAACAAGAAGCTTCGATCCCATGATGGTAGTACAGACCTAATTGCTGTCGAGTGAGCAGAACTAGGGTGGGTGCTGATTGTGAATGTCCCCGAGGGTGGCAGACGGATCTATACACTCCTGAAGAATTCATGATTAGTGGTACCCATGGTTCTGTGGAACTGACTCAATAAGGATTACACTCCGGTGAGCTACCCATTCGACCAGTGGCGGGAAACGCGAGCGTCTCCCGCCGCGTTATCCGTTAGAAAAGGGCTATCCGGTGAGGCGTGAACGCTGATTGGTTGACCTTTGCTCCTGCGGCGGGCGTGGCGACATGAGAGAAGAAGGGCGGCCGCCATATTGGATCAGCGCCAAGAAGACGCACGGACGCTGCAGGGCAAAGGAGGAGGAAGAGGGGTCTTGTTACCGACCAAAAGTCTCCAAAACCACATCATAACACGCACCAACCTGGTTAGTTCCCGCTCATAGTGTCATTTGGACACGGGGAGCTTCGTACTCCGCAATATCTTCGATTTAAACTTCGTTTTCGTGGAAAACATTCGACTTCGATGGAGGAGCAGTACACCCCCGGTGAGGGCCTCCAGTCCGACGAGCTGGACCTGTTCGGGATGGATGATGGCCAATTCGATAATGCTCCGGAATCGGATTATGAATCCGCCTCTGAATCCACCGGGAGTGCAATTACCGTCCGTGTGGCGGGGATCGGCTCCTATTCGACGGCTGAGCAGGATGCCGTGGCCATGCCACCTCCAGCGACAGTCAACATGGGGCCGTTGCCGTGGCGCAATACCCCAAAACGTGTAGCTTCGAAGGACATTGACAATTCCACATCCACGTGGCTCAACGCAGCAGGTGATTCGGAGGAAGACGACATGCCGGAGCTAGAGGAGGTGAGTCAGAAATTGCCCATTCAAGCAGTGTCTGACGAAGAGATGGAAGATGTTGTACGAAAATCGCTGGCCCAGCAACAACTTATGGAAGTGCTGGAATGCGATCCGCCATTCGATACCTCGCTGCAACTTCATCCCACACTGATGGCGATGATGTTGGATAGGCTGGGGAGTGAGGGCTTTTATCGCTACGACCCTACCTGGTTAGACAGTTACGGAGGAGCGATTCGAGGGGCTTTCAAGAATGGAATCTTCAGTGACATTTTGTTAGAATGTGGTACGAACTTTCGAAATCTCCAACGAGCTAAACAAATGGAGGAATCGGTGCCCTCGAGTGATGGGAGCATCACGAGTACGAAGGGGAAGAAAAAGAAACTTACCAAAACCAGAGGTAGTCGTAAAACTTCACATTCGAGTACCCCTCCAGCTACTCCGTCCATGTCCGAAGTATCCGAACCTGCCCCAGCTCAGTCCGAGTGCTCTTCGAGTACTCCCCATTCAACGTCATTCGAAGAACAAACTACTACAACTGGGACTACTGAGTCTCAATCCGAACCTCTTCCGCAAGCTCCGGGACCTTCACCAGTCCCATTCGAAAAGGCTCCAGCTATCGTAGAGTTGACTGTTATGGAAATCAACTCGGATACCTCAGAATCGGCTGAGCAGAAAGCTCGGTTTGCTCAGGTGGTAAGAGAGTCCGAGGAACTCCGGGCAGCCAATGAACAGTTACGGCTAACCCTGGAAGCTATGCAAGCTGCCCCCAGAGCTCCACTCACCTGAGCCCAGTCTAGGAAGAACCCCAACCCACAGCAGAAGGGACGGTCCGTGTCCGACGCTTCGGATGTGGAGGAGGTGCCATTTGAACTTCCTAAAAGCCAGAGGCATAAGGTAAAGAAGGGTGAGGCACGACAGCCCTGTGTCCCTCATCCTCTGCCTCCACAAACCACTGCGATAAACATGTCTCCAACTGTGAGGTTGGTAGATGTGGTATCCAGTATGGCTTCCACTCCTTCGACGCCTCCTAGGGCACCAGCCAAGACGCTTTCGACTCCTCCAACAACCCCGACCAAGACTCCGGTGCAGGTTGCCATACCTGTATCCCCATCCACGTCCTCAGAATCAGGACATTCGAACACGTCACCCGTGGTCTCTTCGCCCCCTCCGGCTGCTGGGGCAAACGCCTCAGTAGATGTCCCCAACTCTCGGGCAGAAGAAATGATCTGGCGCAATGCTACCGGGGGTTTCAAAAAGTTTAGGCCCGAATGTATGGAGCATTGCAAATGGTCCAGGGACATGTACTCCTGTCCTAAGGCAACAGACTGTGAGGGTCTGTCCGATGACGAGGAATGGATCAGGTCCAACACCACCTCACCCAGCACCTTCGCATGGACGGAAAACTGGTTCGTAAGGGAGGATTGTCCTTTCGATTCCTGTCGCACATATTTCAAACACGAGAACCGTCCCATGCCCACTCGTCTTCGATTTATGCGGCACCTGGTCGAATGCCATATGCACCACCGGGCGATGTACATCTGCGCTGACACTGGCAAGGCAAACAAGAAGTGTTCGGGACTGTGGACCCTCCGAAGAGGCAGGATGATCGACCACCTGATACAATGTCATGGCCAAGCCATGACGTTGGCCAGGAAGAACGTGGGGGACCTCCATGCAACACTGGTGGCGGGCCTAGACAAAGTAAAGTTCGACAACATCACGATTGAGACCCTCCAGTTCGGAAAGGTCCAGGTGACGAGGAATTCGAAGCAGTCAGCTGTCTTCCAGCGTACAGATCGGCGGGGTCGACTAGACCTGAACAGCGTCCTGTATAAGGAGTTGTACGACTGGAGAGCGGCCAACCCCCTTACGGGGAAACGAAGTGAAACCAACAGGAGTCCGGCCACTTCCGAACCTGACTGTAAAAAGGTCAAATCGGAAGCTCCGGCTCCAAGAGCTCCAACTGCAGCACGAGGGCGAGCGACAACCATTGAACACCGGTCCCCACTGCAGGACTTGCGTCCTGACTATGGTCCAGACTTCTCGGCCCCGAAAGGTCGTTCCCAACTACAAACCCTTCGTCCTCTGACTCCTGGTAACCTGGCTAGCCGGACTGAGTACCCTTCGATGGACTCTCCTGGTCCGGAAGTACAGACTGAGAGGGATCCGTACAAAAACCTCCCCACGGGTATCCCTGTAGAGGATGCCCTTCGCCAACCAGACTCCCGGAACGTGGAGATGGGGGATTCGGATCACTTTGTGCTGCCTGGGAAAAAGGACTTGGTGGTCACTGCCACCATCCACACTCCCCAGGTAGTAGAAGAGGTGAAACCGAAGGCTGACAGCTCTACAAAGTCGGTGGGGCGTAAAACCCCTGCCACTGGTTAGAATTCATCATCCGTGAAAACTGAGCCTGTGGTGGACCCGGTTCCAGTGACCACTTCGAACCCGGTTACCACCACACCAACGACAACTACTAGAGGAGTGAAAACAGCAACTGTCGCTGACGCAGTGCTCACCACTACTACCACCACAGCCACTGTGCCTTTCAGGCCCAACGTACGAGAAGAACCGGCAGTCGGCCCGGATAGGTGGTATGACCTCATGATAAGTGATGAGAACATTCGTCCGAGTGTGCATCAGGAGCCTGTGAAGGCTCCTGATGCAGTGTTGCATAAGGAGCTGTATGAACGATGGCTGCATGAGCACCAAGTTGGCATGCAGCAGTATGCCGCCTGTGTGGCAAGGGCATCCACCGACTATGCCATCACCATGCAGGGCAAGGAGGTCAAGAGATTGAGGCAGATCTTCGAACAACAACGAATTGACGAGCAGGCAGAGCCTGATAAGGTGATCGAACTCACCAAGCAGCTAGAACATTCGAAGAGGGAACTCACAACGGCCCGTGCCTTCCAAAAGGCTGCGGAGGACACACTGGACGATCAGGCCAAAACTATGAAGGCGCTGAACGTTAAGTTCATCCGAGTATTCGGAATCGGACTCACCCAATGGAGTGGGTCCCTCGAAGAGCTCCAAGGCTTTTGAAGGACTTGTAAGATAATTCGAGTGTTCGTTTGTTCAGTTGTGTTTTTGATGACTTGTGCATATGATGTTTCGATGATATCTTAATAATTGTGTTCGTAATTACAGAACGTCCATGATTGAAATCATGATTCGAAGGGGAAAAAAAACCATAAACCAGGTGTGAAATGCATAATTGTCAAGAAATGTCTTCGTTGTCTAAAAATAAAAAATAAAAAAAAATGAAAAAGGTGTTCATACTTTAAAGAGTGTGGCTTATACTGTATACTATGATTCGAACCAAAACTGTACATAGTGTTCGATACCTACCTGGTATTTGGATTTCGAGAATATATCTATTTTATTGGATATATAGTCATGTATCGATTACCTCAGGTGGAGGCCAATATTACTACATTCCTTGGTTATAAGAGTTAATGTCACACTTATGTTGGTTCCATGTACATTTTTATAATTCCAATAGTTCATGTAATTACCTCTCCAGGGACGGTTCGCCCACATAAATATTTTCGAGCCATTACTTCTGTGTCATTCCGTCCTAAAAAGTCACATATTGTGCATTCCTTACCTACCTTGATATAATTAATGTAGTAATCAATATTGTATCTCAACAAAAAAACAAAACCATACAGATCTGTGATCACTGTAGTTAGAAGTAGTATAGAACATATATATTCACATATATATTCATATCTTTATTAAAGATGGATACTCACGTATCTATCTTGTCGTTATGGTGTTGGATCTGTAAGATCCCTGTTATATACATAGATATGTAAGTGTTGTTTGGTGTGACAGGTCAGTCTAAATCTAAAAATTGTACTTTCTACATGTATGTGTAAAACGTAATTCGTACCTTCAAATGTACTCCAGTATTGTCATCATGTACACTGATATTATTCTCCTATATTCGAGTATATTATATTATATCAGGTGTATTTCGACCCTTGGTATAATCTGGTGGGGGTGATGTAGGGGCACGAATAATACGTGTACATATAGGTCCGTGGAGTCAGAGCGGGAAGTGCCTCCAACGGACACTAGGTGGCAACACCTACGCCATGTCCTTTCAGTTATCCGGTAGCGGAGCCAGGCAGGGCACTCCAGACGGCGCTACGGAGGAGTGCCACGTCGACACTGCTTGGTCCGCGCTCAGGGTATATAAGAGGCCGAGGTTGGCTACCTCAGGGAGTTCGTCCCAGGACGAGCTCTGACCCACACCTTTCGTACCTTCGCTTTGATAGGGGCACCTACACCCCTCCCACACTATGGCTCCTGCACCAGCCATGCTGGCTCAGGGCCTGACTGTCCGGTATTGCTGAACTTCGAACTATCGATAGAATCTTGTGTGTCTTTGAATGGTTAAAAGACCAAGTGAACCAAGTAGAAACCTTCGTGTACTTTTGAGGCTGTGATCGAATAAAAACCTGTTGCATTCAAACCGAATTTGGAACCTGTGTTCGGGTTATACGTATACGAAACCCCTACACTAAGAATGTCCACTTAGGTGTTCTCCCATAGGTTAGCATTGTCCCTCATCAATCAAATAGCCAAAAAGGGTGATAATATCACTTGTAGTGTAGCTCCAACATACATCAACTCTGACTGTTCTGTAAACCTTGAATAGTTTGTGTAAAGGCTGGTAAAAAAGTAGTTTTCTTTGGATTATTGCAGATTTCTAATAATATATGGCCTGCAAAGCCCTGTTCCCATCTAAATCCATGTTAACAAACATCCCCTGGAGCTTCTAGGGTGCTGATTAGGTTTTCTTCCAAATTCTACATGGATATTGAGAAAAACACATAGAAAAATATTGGAGGCAAAAAACGTTTTCTAGCAACTAACATGTGGTTTCATCGCTGGCTTAGTAAATAGGGTTGAGTAGGCTATGTTGGCTCTACACTCCATCCACCAGGGGGCGCCATGGGCTTCTGAGGGACAGGAAATGATATGAAGTTGACCCTCTTAGTATTCTTTGCTCTTTGATTATAGTGTAAAGCAAAGACAACAGTCAGATAATTATCTGTTAATCCCAGGGCACAACATTCATAAAAGTGTCTGTATGCCACTGTGTTTGTTAAAGGTTGTGTCTCATGAGATCGGGCCATTGTGAACGTCTTTGACCGGGTGCCAGCTTTGATCGGGTGCCAGCTTTGACCAGATAGAAAGGAAATATTAAGAATAGAGGGGAAGCCTATGTAAATATGGGTATAAAGTGATTAATTAATTGAAAGCATACAATAAGGCAACAAATGTTTTTTTAAAAGTGCGAATTGTTTCATTGATACCCGGTCAAAGCTGGCATCTCATGACACGCAGCCTAAAGTGGCTCATGAAGGTCAACAATCCATATGAAGTTGAATATGAAAATGAACTTGAAATTAAAAACAACTCAACTTCATCCATGTTCTGTCACCTGTCAAGTGACGATGCAAGGAAACCAAGTTATGATTGGTATTGTAACGAGTTGTTATAAATACCGTTATGGTTTATGTATACCATATTATGTGGATACTAATATCACGGTTGAAACTACAAATGAAGAGTTTGGTTCCAAAACGCAATAAGCGCCAAAATACAAAATCGGGAAAAAATAGGTCAGGGTATTGTGTAGGGTAAATTGAAAAAAAATTGTGGAATTTTTTTTTGAAAAAGTATATTTATTTAGTAGATAGGCCTAGGGCTTGTCGAAAATTCAGTTTTTTTGCAAAACGCAATAAATCCAAAAGCAGAGATAGGGCCTGTCGAAAATTCAGTTTTTTTGCAAAACGCAATAAATCCAAAAGCAGAGATAGGGCCTGTCGAAAATTCAGTTTTTTTGCAAAACGCAATAAATCCACCTCACCAAAGATTGTTTTTTGTATGTAGGACTGTTTATTCTTTTATGTTTACGGTCTTAATATGGCTTTATTGAATACAATCTTGGTCTATATTGTAAATAGCATTATTTGAAAATAAAAAAACAATTTTATTTAGAAGGCATTTGAAATATGGACACAAAAACCATGTTTTATGATTTTTGTGGATTCATTGCGTTTTTCAAAAAAACTGCTTTTGGATTTATTGCGTTTTGCAAAAAAAACTAAATTGAGCAAATTAAATCCTATTTCTAAATCAAGGAAAAAAGATGCAAGGATTTTTAAAAGCTACTTGTTGGTGTTTCATGTATGTCCCACTATACCAAGAAAAAATAATATTGAGAAAAAAAAGGCCATTACTGGTTTTATGGACATATGCAGAAAAACTGATTTTGGAATTATTGCGTTTTGCAAAAAAAGGTATTTTATCTTTGGAACATTAATCATTAGTTATTAAAGAAAAATGCTTTCTATTCACCAATTTGTCAAAATCAAAAATACACTATTATCTCAAAACTCATGAAATGGATTTGTTGCGTTTTGCAACAAAACTCTTCAAATGAGGTTTCTGGTAAAAGTTCATTTAAACACTGTGTGTTACCAACGTCCTGTTGCTATTGACAATATGCATGTGTTGTACCAACGTTATAGTCTGCGGTTTACTACCGGGTATCTAATACCGACATCAAGTCGTTACCGACGGTTCAAATTATCATTTTATACGGTTGTTATACTGGTACGTGACTACAGACCACTAGAGGTCTCTAGTGGGGATAGTCACGTGACCCTTCCTTCACTTTCTTGTAGATGGTATGTCTTGGCAATTAACCAGATAGCTAACCTGCTACAGTATCCTCTAACACAGATGTAATCTCATATGAATTATTATACAATTGGGGCTCTGATCGTGCTTTTTTTGGATAACAGCGTGCTGTTATCGCTGGATAACAGCATAGATTGAGGTGAATAGTTAAAATCCTACGTTTCGTCGGAGGATCGAACCCGGGGCCGCAAGACTACGAGTCCAATGCCCTATCCACTAAGCCGTGCTGGCCATACAGAAGTAGGGGGTAAAACAAGAAGTCTACAGACACATTCTCAGCCCTCTAGCTCTTATATTAATAGAGATACAGCAATTTGTACACTTTTTGTTATAACTTCTCCTAAAATCTAAATTTTTTTATAATTTTTTTTACTATAAAGGTAGTAGTTGGACTTTACTTATCTATTTGTTAAAATAATTCTAGGGTTTTTTTTTCCACATAAATTTAGGCACTCTGGTGTGTGAGGCGAACACTTTAGCGCCCATTCATTTCTGGCAGTGGTACAAGGGTAGGGAAACGCTGCCTATATTGAACTATACAGGGGAGCAGTTAGTAACCAAAACGGCAGGTTGCGACGCGGGAGTACAGTCGTATAAGTAAACACTGAGGGTATGTTGGATTTGAAATAATGACCGCTCCCCGCGCCTAGCTTGTTCTTCCTCACCTCCCCTACTGAAGAGTTCCACAACATGGCGACTGCACCCTCTGTACAAGACGACTTATATATCATTCAAAATGGCAAAATTAGGACATAAATAAGGTAATTAAAGACATTTGAATGGAATAATCGTATAATAAACCTAATAATATATGGATAACAGGCACACTCGGGGCTGTATACCTCGGGCGTTATATAGGTATACATCCCCTCGTGTGCCTGTTATCCATATATTATTGATTAACTATTGACCCTCCTAGGCCACCATAACACTGGATAGATGAAGTTGAATTTTCACTTTCGAATCAAGTTTTTCTTTTTTGCAAATTGATGTTCATTGTCAATAAGTATTCTTTTGCCCTCCTGGGTGGCCACAGAGCTAATATCTGTGTTTGTACCACGGTTATCCAGTTTAGGCACTCAGACCAAGTGCCTAAACTGGATAACAACTGTGCATTAGCAGTTGATTACCGCACTGCTATGATGTCCCATGGCAAGTTTTCATGACTGTTTATCCATGGCTAAGGCACTCGGCTGCACCTCATGCCTAAGCCATGGATAACCGACCCTTGTGCTAGCTTATTCTTGTATTACACTAGTATGTCTCAGGTTCATGAATTTTGGTGCAAAGGGGATGATTGCTCTGACCCTGTTACACAGGTCTATTCTCAGGTTTTCTTTATGTTATACATTTCTGATGACAACTTGTGTTAAAAATGAACAAAATTTATATTGGCACAAACCTATTTGGTATCAAATTAAAGCTTATGCTGTGGATAATGAAGTAACTTGGGAAGAATTTGCATTCTCACAGCTTTCACGAATTAATAAACTTTCAACTACTAAAATGTGAAAATTGTTTGGGAAAAGTCTTGAGATATTTGATGCAATAGTATTAATTTTGTATTTGTATTTAATATATTTATTGGGTGAAAAATCTTGTTGACACATTGTAAGTTTTTCATTCAATAGCCAAGACATCCTCTGTCAGAGAAGGATATGATAGTAAAGAAGTTAAATATGCAAGTCTCTCTTCAGTAGTTGTTTGTGAATTAAATTGATAGATTCGAGAATAGTCACAGAAAAATAACTTAACTTCATAGCCTTTAAGGAATTTAGAAATTTGCGACTGTCCGAGAGTTTCTGTGTTGCAGGTTTAAGTCTATTCCGTAATTCCAAACCACGCATCAGCAGGTTTTTGTCGTAGACATCGGATTTTGAGCGCATAGTTTTCAGTTTCACTTGGGTGTTGACTTGGCCCCGTAGATCCCTGGGAGGTATCACCACATTTTTTTCATTGAGTGCCGATTTGTGGAGATGACTAAGGAGCTGGTGCTGTCTAGCCACTTGCAGTGTTGGTACTCCATTCCTCACATTGAGATCTTCAATGTTGACTCCTCTGGGGTCCCGGATCTGTTCACAGATACTGAGTGCGTCGTTCTGGAGGGTCTGTAATTTTTGTACGGCCCACACAGGGCCACCCTCATATGCAAAGCTACAATATTCCATTGTGGCCTTTATCATATGTATGTATACTTGAACAGATGTCTTTTGATCAGAGCCTCTTCTGATTCGTCGAAGGTTTGGGAGCTTAGCTTGCACCATCTGGATCACTTTCTTTAAGTGTTTTGACATACCAATCTACTACCACACCTAGGTAGTTGAATTCTGTCACTACTTCAAGTCTCTGGTTGTTTAGTGTCAGATCCAGTCCTTCTAGGTCTGGAATTGATCGTTGGGAGTAGGACCATAGCACCCGAGTTTTTGAGGTATTTACAGTCAGTTTGTTTGAGGTGCACCACTCCCCAACACTATTGAGATCCTGTTGCATTAGAACTTGGGCTCGTTGGACATCTTTGCAGGACACAATCAATGCAATGTCATCGGCATATAGATAGCAATTTGAGTTTTTGATAACCTTGCAGACATCATTCACATAGGTCACAAACAACAGCGGGCAGACCACAGAGAACTGTGGTATGCCTCTATCCACCCCAGTGGAGGCGGAGGTCATGTTGTTAGCTCTGGGTTGCTGTTTTCTTCCAGATAGGTGGATTTTTAACCTGAGCATGAACCTGGCATCTAGATTGAAAGCCTCTAGTTTCTGTAGGAGTATTAGGTGGTCGACCGTGTCCAACGCCTTTCCCATATCGAGGAAGATGACGGCCGACCTCTGCCCCTTGTTGCGCGCCTTATAGAGTTCCATTAGCAAGCCGAATACAGCATCACCAGTTGACTTGCCTAGCATGAAGCCAGATTGTCGGTGTTCGATGATGTCTTCTCGTTGAAGATGCTCAATCAACTGGCGGTGGATTACTTTTTCAGTCAGTTCGTTGCATAGGTTCAGTAAACAGATTGGTCGCCGATTTCCAACATCTGATAGATCACTAGACTTTGGTAGTCTGGTAGTGGTACTATAGTTCCAGCTTTCCAGGGAGCTGGAATTCTACCTGTACTGATGGTGCTGTTTATGAGAGTTAGCGCTACCCGGGAGTAGGCCATGAAACAGTCCTTGATCACCCTAGACTTTATGTCTGGGATATTAGAACTTTTATGTGGCTTAATGCTATTCACAAGGTTAATCACATAATCCAGAGATGCTTCAGACAGGAAACCCTCTCGTAGGTTGTTTCCATCTGGCCTGTCCTCTCGAACAGCATCTTGAACTGGTATATTTGCAAATGCAGTGGCAAGTCGATCACCAATGCTATAATAGTACTGGTTTATGAAATCAGCAGCTTCTTTTTTTGCACTTCTTGCCCACTGTCGTCTTTGAGTTTGATCGTGTCCACTTTTGGGGTAGTCTCTATATAATGCCAGCTCGGGTGGGTGGACACGGGTGGGCGGGTCTGAAGGCGAGAGACTACTTTTGGGGTTCCTTTCCATAGTCTATATATTTCACCCCAGAACTTTTTCGGGTCATGTTTGAAACGTTTGAGGTTGTCAATGACGTATTTTCTCCTGTTGTCTGCTAGTTTGTTGTCTATCGATCTTGTCGATATTGTTATTTGCACTGAGTGAGTATTGAATACCCCACGAGGTACCTTCCTAGATCTTTTATAGCACCTCTTTCTTCTTCGGATCAGCGCCAGGACCTCCGGGGTAAACTCAGAAGAAGATGCACCCTGGATCCTTCTTTCAGTTATTGGGCATATCCGATCTAGATAGGTGGTGATGGAACTGACAATTTGTTCATGATTTCAGTTGGATCTTCCCAATCCAGAGTCTGCTCTAGGTTTACTTCACATAGGTGGTCGATTAGCGCTGTGTACGGTAATTCTTGTAGGACCGGCCGACTATGGTTAAGGACACATGTTTGATCTTTTTCTGTGTATTTACAATGAAGACAGGTGTAAGATCACTTATTTTATCATCCATTAGGCCATTCGAGTGTAGGTGGTTGCTGTTTGTGTAGATATGGTCCAATGTAGAACAACCATGGACCGGGTGTCTATTATGTTGAGGCTGTCCGCAGGTAGGTTAGGCCTGTATCCGTTAAGAACTGTGTGATCTAACAAGCACACACCGTATGTTAGCAACATTTTTATAATAAATATATTAAAAGATATTCAAATGATTGATAACTTACCCTTGCAATCTTCGATGCCGATCCAGCCATTGCACTGGCATGTTACGTTTTTAGAGTTGGAGCCATCAGAAAAGTAAAATCCGTCAGCGCATGTCAGTTTAACAGTCATCGTATTGCAGGTGTCACAGCCCATTGTAGGGGTAGCGCTTTCAACATTGGGGATCTCTCCACATGCAGAATACTTCAATAACTCTGTATTAAAGGAAAACAAAACAAGTACAATGTACATCTCTTTTGAAATGAGAATCTACAAGTTGAAGTGGAGTTATGGCCTGAAATATGATTTTTATTGAGTATATATTGTAACGGGAGGGGGTATTTCCGAATGCAGCCACCTCCAGCCGCAGGTCACGTGGGTGGTGGTCAGTGGTGGACATCTGAGGGTCCTAATTCCTGTACATTTCCTCCACCAGAACACAATCATGGTAAGCTTTGAGCTCCAGTTTTGATGGGTGATTTTCAGGGACCTTTAGATAATATATACTGCTGACTTGTGACAATTACTGTATTCAAGGTTTTGTACTGTTTCTGAACAAAATATAGTTATTAATCATAATTTACTGTGTCTGGTTTTGTCTTGACATATACACTAATTTCATCAGCCATTTCCACTAGGTCGCGTTACCATAGGAGAGGCTAAGATTCTGTCCCAGGGTGGGCATGTGTAGGCCACCAGCATAGGGGTGGGGACCCTGCTCAACACCTAATCAACTATCTAAGATTGTCTCTGTTATCATATACACAGTGTTAAGATAAATGTCTTTAACAGTAGTTAGCACCCCCTGACAGAGGGATTTAAGTGCTTTTTAATCATGCTGATGGTCATCTGTGGTATTTGGTGGGGTCCAGCATCCCTGTTATGAGCATTACCAGCCCTGGATAATGTGCTCTAATTACATTTTAATGCGGCTGATGCACCACCTTCTGCACCCCCTTTTTTCAACTCGTCTCCACAAGTCACTCATATTCATGGTGGTCTAAATCATATTTTGATGAAACTAGTTTCATAAATATTTCTATGGTGGGTACATACACTATCCCCCTGTACACCCCTGAGATTTCTAAGCGATGGGGCAATTCTTTCCATCAGAAAAGGGCATAAGCATGAGAGGTGTAAACCTATGGGGTCTTCAGGCTGGTTCACAGGGCTGCCCTGGTAGGAACCCATCATGCCCACCCTGCGCTCTAGTGGAAACGCTTGATGAAAACTCCTACATGGTCATAAAATATATTATAAAATATATCAATATACCCATTAAACAGAAAGGTAGGACAAGAAAAATATCTGCAAGGGGGTTATTTTGTATCATCTGGGGCCCAGGCAGTCATAGCTTCAATGTTTTATCACAGCAGAGGCATTTCTGCCACACCTTATTCACAGCTACATACAGGTGTGACATGCATGTGGGTTCTCTCTGACTGTTTTCACACCTCCAAAATGCAGTACAGCATCCTCAGACATCATTGCAATATATATTTATATTCTATATGTGTAGGTACAGTAAAAACAGGTAGGAGTTCTGAAACTGTGCAATCTGACTATGGTGCAATTCCGGAATTGCCCTGCGCAGTTCCGGAATTGTACAGGGGCAATTCTGGAACTGTACAGATTCTGATTCTGCGCCTGACATATACACTATAACCATTTTAGGACCTCACTCCTCCCCAGGCTCCAGGCTGCAAGAAGTCCCCCTAACAGTGCTAAGGGCAACTTCAGGCCATCTGATGTCTGAATTATCATGGAATAGCATATTAATAATCCCCTAATCCCAAATTATTTCAATATTGTACTCCCCGGGCTTATACTCGGGGCCCGGCTTATACAACACTACACCTTTTGCCCAGGCTTATACATGGGGCAGGCTTATACACGGGCCCCGGCTTATACATGGGAAAATAGGTAATTTAAACAATACTAAGCCTACGTTGTATTGGAACCCTATTTAAATATCATTCCTTTTTCTATGCTACAGAAAAGTGAAAACAAATTTCAGATATTACAACAAAGTAATTACATGGGGCTGGCCTATTTGAGTATTTAGCGAGGAGAACTGATGCTCATGCACATAGATGTAAGGGAGTGTTCATTTATTAGGTACAGGGGGTGATAGGTTTGAGGGGGGGGGGTAAAATTTGTGACTCCTCTTCGGGGGGAGGGGGGGGGGACAAAACATGCTACGCGCTCTTGAGGGGGGAGACATAAGAATTATAGGAGTGCTGTAACAGGTTTATTGGTTTTTGGAAACTTTCACAATCTCAGAAAGGTATACGCAAACCATGTATTTTCTATATTTTAAGTGTCTCTGCTAAATGTATGATTACTGGCGGTTTGTAGGGTTAAATCATATGACCAACCTGTTTTGTACATGTACATAATGATATAATAGATACCAATAAGGAAAGGTCAGACACTTTTATAGACGTTTTATAAGTGAAGGCAGTGTCTGCCCTAATAGAGTGGTAGCAAGGGCGACCTCAGAAGTGACTTAATGCATAGTCATGGCTACTAATGGCTACAACAAACTAGTATTGTTGTATTATAACTATTGATTGGTTGGTGCGTTTTAAAGCCCCTCAACATGAAAAGGTGGAGACAGGCACACAACACCATTGATAGGCTGTGCCAAAGGGAAGAAACCTCATTAACTAACAGGGGATCCTCCGGTGCCAGAAAGGAGAGATGTAGGGGACAAAAGAAGTATACAAGGGAGAGAGTTGGAAAACTATCTATTTAAAATGTTGAAGTTGTGCCAACTAAATGACATCACTGTAATGTAGGACTTCTACAAGGGGAGCCCATTTTAGTTATAGAGGTTCCATGCCCCTAAAGGGGTGGGACAATTGTTGGTGGTACACATAACAAGGGACTAAACACATGACAGGTCAAACAACAAATAGAACTAGATCCACCAAAGGTGTCACTTCTGACAAGAGAAGCCGTCGGTTGTCTCTAAAGAAGAGGGCAAGTGATAACCCTTCTCAGAAGCTCTCCTAATTACCTCAACAGCTTGAAGGCATTCCGATAGGAGGGGGAGTACTGTTTTGGGATCTCCTAGATGCTCTGTTGCTCTCTTGTTTGCCTCTGGGCAGGAAACAAGAGCATGAGCTGCAGAAAAAGAGCCTTTCCACAAAGGCAATTGGAGCGGACAGGGATGTCTCCCCATCTCCTATAGTCTATGTGAAAACATTTTGCAGCTGACTGCCAGGACTTTAGAAGAAGCATATTCATGTCCTGATTAGGTCATTCCATGCTCTGGACTAAGATGTGGGATTACAGAGAAGATCTTGATTATTCGGTGACTCATCCTTGTCAGCTGATTCTGTGGTCATTGCCCTCATTAAAGCTGCCTTGACCTGTCTTTTAGATTGGGGGGGCAATTCTAGCTGAAGGGGTAGGCATGAGCGCTGCCTCTTTGGCCTTATCGTTGTACCTCAAAACCCAAGTGGGATGGGATCCAATGTAGAATCGTGAGCAGCCCCCGATCCTGATGGTCTAGGGCTGCCAGTCTGTGTGTGGGACCATGTGTGAGTAAAAATACTGCGTTCCATCTTTCAAAGATTTGAATTTTTGTGGAATTTGTAGAAAAAAAATCTACCACTCCTTGGATAAAATTCGATCATGAAGTAATTCTAATAGTCCCCTCCCGCAAGGGTGGCAGAAGGTGGATAAAGATGGGGGTGCCTCTGAATCTTCGTAATTTGAATCTTAGATCAATGTATTCAGAAAGGTTTGAAACATATTATGTGATCTCTAGAAAAAGGAAATTTACATTTAAATCCATGTGTTTTAGGGAGTTTGAGCTTGGCTGTCAAGAACGTTTTAGGAATTTTACTTTGAGATTGCTGTATTCTAGGCTATTGTGAGATTACAAAATTATTGATCCCCAAAAGTTGGGGGGCCCAAACATACTTTGTTCCGCCTCCACTACTGTGAGAATTGCCAGAGGCCTCCCCCCCCCATTCCCCACCAGAAAAAAGATAGGGAGGGGGGTAGGAAGTGAGAAAAAGAGGAGAAAGAAGAAGATAATACGGGAGAGATAAACTTCAACACATAGTACTTCAAGACAGTAAAAAACAAGATTTGAATCAGAGGGGGCAGTGGGCTGGAAAAGGGGTAGAAGGGGGGACTTATCTCACAAACAGTCTTTATCCTTCAAAATAGTACCATTTTCTGAGATAGACACAACTCGGTTTTCGATGGACTTTGGGCCCAATGATATCACTATTTCTTATGTAGTTTCACAGCTAATGACGATAGACATATATTTTTTCGAAATACAAGATTCCCTATGCTTTAGCACAGAAAGGCCGTATCCAATGCCCCCCGTTGAATACAATGTGGCCGTATTCAATGGGCTGGCAAAAGATTTCTTTTTATTTATTAAATGGCTTCGAATAAAAAATAAACACAAATGCCAACGCCCATTGATACTGTCTCTGTTGTATTTCACGAGTGGGGGCTGGGGCCATATCCCACGAAGCCGCAGGCTGAGTGGGATATGCCCCAGCCCCCACTCGTGAAATACATCAGAGACAGTATAAATGTATTTATAGTGTCTACATCATATCCAATATTTTGAATATGTGAATGGCTGCTATGGTAACCAGAAACTGGCCTTTGTACCATTTTTGTCTAAAAAACCCATTATAGATATAGAATTTTAATACTAAAGATGTAACACCAATGATCTATCATTGCATTCTGCATAAAGGGTTATCCGAGCAATTTTCTGTCTATTTATTACTCTTTTTGGGATTCTGGCACCAGTGGGGGCTAAAAACAGTAATAATAGCTTCCCTAAAGGTACCTCTTGTCAGAACAGGTCACAATCCTGACCGTAGTAGCTTAAAAAAAAGTCATATCGCTTAAGGATATTTTTGGATGTTTTATGGTATTTTTTCAATTAACCCTTTGTGGGCAAGCATCAACTATAGTTGATGCCATGGCAGGGCGAGCATTGACTAAAGTTGATGCCATTGTAGGGCAAGCATCGACAAGGGGGGTGCTATTGGCATTTATTTTTTCTCTATTTTTTAGTTTTTATTTCATTTTTTTTTAAATATTTATAAAAATCGTTCTTAATGACAGTGGAAAGGACTGGTGAGGAATATTTGGGTAATATCGTCAATAGGTGCGCGATATTACCCACATTTACCCGTTGTTACTCTATGGGATTCCACAAAGCCTCGTCCTTTCTTGCCGTCCTTAAAGGGTTAATATCGGTAAAATATCACTAATTTAGCTTCATAACAGTGTAGAATCATAGTTTTTATGGTATCTTACCACTAAATATGCTTCAGAGTCATGACATCTCTGCCAGGCACACAAAATTGACAATTTTTTATAAATGCTGTTCCTGCTGTATATTGTTTACAGCAAATATTCAGCAGTAGACCAACAAATAATCATGGTTGGAATATCTTGAAACTGAGACTTATGGGGCATTTTTTACCATCATTATTGGATTCAGTTACCTCAAATTAGTCTAGTCACGGAGGTCTGCCCCCGGTTTTTCCCCTGTCGTTCTACAGTGTAATATAGTCGGGGAATAAGGGGAGGGAGTATCATGTAATCTGAAGGGACGCTGATGATTGATGTGTAGTTACCTTACAAATTTGGCTTGGTGACTTTACAAATAGCTGCTATTAGGTGTGTGTCCATTATACGACAAGGAAAATCGACGATTTCACCTGTTTAACATCCAGTAATGTGTACATATTTGGGAGTATATTTTCTAGATATATTCCACTTTAACTGCTGTGTCCACTAGGCATGATAAATTGTTGCCCAGAGTGCCCAGGGCAAATATGAACAAGGTATTATAATAAATTACAATAAAGAGCATATTGCCCAATTTCTTCAGAAAAATATCAATCTTGTTTGATTTCAAGAAAAAGACTTTTGTCGTTTGCTTTTGAAGAATGATGGTTTACATAATTTCTATATAATAAATATTATTCAAAATTTTTGTCGTCCACCTGTGTCCACAGGGGGACAAAACATATATTTCATACTTGTACATGTATTCAAATTCAAGTTTTTGAAGGACGACAAACAGCCTTATAAATGCTAGTAGACACTAGTTCAAGAGCCCCGCCCCCTCCCTCCTGCGCTGCGTCATACACTGCGTTACTTCGCCTTCGCCAAAGACAGTTCGAGCCTCTACGATCTAAGTAGACACAGGCCTATTACCGTTTGAACAGCTGTCGTTACCCTTCAAATATGGCGCCTATCAAATTATAGATATCTATGAAAGCAATAAAAAGGGTAATTGGAATTATTTATTGGCGCATTGACTTCAAGTGAAGTGAATGTGCCAGATTTGAATATCACTTGAAAGATCTTACTTTTAAACATCCAGGTCGGCCTCTGCTTAGCACTGAAGCAGCTCTGTCCATGATGTGGGAATCCTCTCAAAGACTGCCTGACATGACTCAGGACGAAGCTGGCTGATGTGGGCTGCAGCTGCAGCAGCAGGAGCAGCAGCAGGAAAGCATCATGTGTCTTTATCATGTTGATACCTTGCACTGTGCTAATGCAATATGACTTGTATACTCTGCTTGCTCAACTCTCTCTCCAATTGGGCACGTTCAGAAACTAGCAAATCAGAGACATCCCTCCGAAGAGAACTCAAGAATCCCACAAGTTAGAAAGACTCGTATTTCCCCGGAAACACACAAGCTGTATGCACAAGAAAGACACAGGAGATTCCGGAGAATAGTGAACATTCCTAGTGCCATGTACAATGGTGGCGTGTATTTCCCGAGTTTTACTTGTGTAAATAACCAGTAGAATGAAGACCTGGATTTCGTGAGTTTTACTACAAGAAATGACACAGAATATAACACAAGAAAATTTCAAAAAACATTAAAAAAACGTGTACAAAATGAAATGATGACAATGGGGTTACATTCTTCCGTGTTCACTCAGGGACTGGTCTAAGTTGCCTCACAATGTTTACGGCAGTCTTCAGAGCAAATCACCATTCTAAAAAGCAACAAGAAACGTGTTAACTATGCTTTGTAGTATGTTAAGGGTACTGTACCGGGGTGCTGTATATATCCTAATGATCTGCCAGTAATACTTCTTCAAAATCTAATCAATAACGAAACATCGCATCCCGGACCCCAGGCGCACTGTTTTTATATAGCTTACTGTGTTTGACGTAATAAGACATTTTTGGTTATTTGTAGCCAAAAACGGGGGGGGGGTGGTGCGCTTATCAGGGGATGTGCGCTTATTACGTCGAATATGGTATACTTACTTTACACTTATTTTCAAAAACATTTTGCTACAAGGAGGTAAATGGTATCTAGTAAGCTCATAACTATTCCAAACTAACAAGAGTGTGCTCGTAATATGAGCATATTATGTAGATGAATTGACCCCAAATAGAGTGCGTTACTGCATTAGGTTTTCCAAAAGTGTCCTCTGTGGAAAGTTGGGCATGTGACGATATAGCAGGAAACATGTACAGCCGACCATGCCCCCCCCCCAACCGACCCCCCCCCCCTTATGAGAGGTATGCCAGCTGTACCATAGTCAATCTCAGCCAGACTTTTTTGTAGTTATATTTTCATGACTTGTTATGCAGTATGATACATGCAGTGTTTACAGCCATATTCTCATATTATGGAGTTCAGTAGCAGTCTCACTTGCCAAAAGCTGTCGGGGTGAACGATGGTATTTGGCTCCCTATATGACAACCTCTCAGTCGTTATAGTATAGTGCCAGGTTCGGTCCGTATGGGCCCTGTGGACCTGCTGACCAGCCTTCGGCTGTGTTGGTTTTAAAACTATATCGTCATTATAGTATAGTGTCTAACCAAGTTAGTCATTTTTTGGATCCCTATACGACCAACCTAGTTTAGTTAAGATTGTCAGGTTGGTCTGTACTGACGAAACTCACCTTAGTATTTCCATTATAGGGTAAAGACTCCATGAGTCGGACAGACACCTTGAGTCGGACACCATTGGCTTTGAATTACATAAACAATATAAAATCATACCTGTCATGTCAAATAAAGATGAAACTTGAGATGGTTTTTCTAACTTATACAATAAAGCAAATTTTCCTTGACTTATGCATGGCTCTTTGATTGTTCGATACAGACTAGCCTTCCCCTTATAGTTAAAGTGTCCCTATGGATGATAATAGCAAGATATGCATTTTCTGTGAGGAAGGCAGTGATTTACAAGGGCCGAGAGGAGAGAAGTGGTCATGAGTCTTATCTCTGCATGAACCAGAATGGAGGCAATGTAAAACGCTATACACCACCAGCCACTAAGTTATGCTACCTTACCTCTGGCACCAACAAATACACCTTTGGCACAAACATCAAATTTTTCTTCCAGTAATTCCCCCAGTGCAACCAATATTTCTTTATGTTAGGGGTCCACTATGAACATTTGTCAGAGACTGGGTAAAAAAAAGAGTAAATTTATGTGTTTAAACGTGCAATCATGAACATGCTTAGCTCAGGCTTCCCGCGGCTGTTAACTCTTCCTTTACCAGGCTCCACATAAAGACACCTACCCAAAAACCAGATTTTTTCAGATGAACTTTAATTGAGATATTAGGATTCAGGGGATGGTCTAACCTTTTAGAAACTGAAAGAATTTTGTAAATATTCAATATAGAAGTGCATCTATGACAAAATGAACAATATTGAATAACATGAAAGCAACATACTCAAATCGTCCTAAATGTTCCAGCTAGGGAGATAACGCCCTATTTGAAATTGATTATTGCTTATTTTAGTGTATAATGTTGGCATTGAAACTTACATTTAGGCCAGAATGCATCAAAATAGACCTTGACTTTTGGTACCATCTTTTTCAGCATATAAAATTGGACAAAACCATTTTTCACCCAAAAAACTATATTGTTTGACATTTTTTTTAGATTTTCGCCTTAAATATTGCTCCAATCATATTGGAAATGAGTTAAATATCATCCAAGTTGAGATGACCAGCATTTCTGAAATATTGGATGCATGTCCAAATGGATTAAGATATGCTGAGACAATATGCCATAGACTACTGTCAGAAAAAATCGTTGGATTCTACCAATTTTTAGGCAAACCACAGGGGTTCAAAAATCGGCCAAAATCGGCCGAAAATCGGCGAGTAACTCGCATAAATGCGTGCACGGTCCTGTACAGTAAACTCGCAATAATGCGTGTATGGTAGAGGAATGGTTAAATTAGCAGTCTTCAAGCAAAATGGACCTGGATATACACCGCGTCCTATAATGGATAGGAGTTGGACCAAACAAGCAAAACCATGTCTCCATTATGTTTTTACAACCTACTTAAATACCTGTACACACAATTATTTCCTACCTGTTAGACCACTCAAAAGGAAGGTTGTTTCTTATCACCGCGTGCATCATACAAATCATCTTTTGGGGTAATCTTTTAATTTTAATTTTTTTATAGTTTTTTTAAAACAGTTTCTTGACAGCTATCAATTACTATATAATACTAGTGCCAAAATGTGGGCCTACACAGGGAGCACACACTTCCTATTCATATAAAACCACTAGTGGGAATGTCCAAATCTTTGCAGAAGCCACACATTGTGTAGAATCAAACCATAGCTTTCCAATGGTATGCGGTTATTGGAGTCAATTAGCCATAAATTTGACATGAGTGTAAATAGAGGTGAGAACAGCTGGTTGTCTGTGCCATGGGAGATCGCTCTGAAATCCCTATATCGGGGGAAACATCCTCACAGTATTACAGCATTGGTGCCAATGTGTGACACTAGAGAGAAGCATAGACTGCATTTGGATTGGGTTTGTTTGGTTGGCGATTTTGGATATTCTGCACTAGCGCGATGCAATGAATCTACCTTGCAAAACATATAGCTGAAGCTGGTTCCTTGTATCTCCAAAATCGGCAGTTTTAGGGGTCATAACCTTTTGAATGAGTGGTAGTTGAATATTCAGGGCTGGGCATGTTGTGATATGCTGGAGCAAACCTAGAAATCTTTGGAGCAAAGCATTTCAGACGGGCGCACATCAACTAGATGTGTGTGTGGCGAACCCCCCCCCCCCCCAAACCATATCTCCTTGTGAATTTTGGGTGTGAGATTGCTCCCGGAAAATAACTTTAGAATGGTGCATTCTGAGAATTTGGTGGCACATAGCTCTAGGAAAATTTTGAAATTCTACTTTTGGATTGGTGCTTTCGATTAATTTTTGGGGGCATATCGCCCCAGGAAACTTTGGATTTCTATTTTTAGAATGATATATTCTGAGGGGTTCGGGACCATATTGCTCACCCAAAATTTGAAACTTCTACCTTTTACATAGATGGTGTATGATGGTTAAATTGTCACCTACTAGTATTAGTTAACTTTGATGTATTCTGATCATTTTAGAAGCACATTGCTCCAGGAAAATTTTGAAAATCTACCTTTAGATTGGTGCATTTTGTGGTGTTTTGGGGGCATATTGTTCCAGGAGAAATTTGTAATTTAAATAGGTCTGGAGATTGGTACATTTTTGAGGGGATCATGAGACAATGATCCAAGAAATTTGAGAAAATGTTATTTTTGATTGGCATATATAATAGTTTCTGAGCATATTGCTCCAAAGAATTTGGGCACATTTTGCTAGATGGGTGTATGTGAAATGTTAAAGGCTAATGTGAAATAGTCCTAACTTTGGTTCTAATTGGAATATTTACAAAATTCTTTCAGTTTTAGAAAGATGTCCCTGTCGCATTTTCCAAGACCCCTGTCGCATATTTTTTGCGACATTGCGACAGCTGCCCTTATGTCACCTGTCCACATGGGGGAGTGGTTAGGACACTGCCCTACCAGTCTAGGGCTCATGACCATGAATCCATGCAGAGGCTGCCTGGTTAACTGACCATGTTTCCTAGTTCCTCAATAGTAATAGCACTAACAAATAACTAAAGATTACTAAGGCCACTAAAAAAAGTGGTTTCTCATCACCAAGGTCTGAGAAATCTTTTTTTTACTCACAGGCTAAACGTATAGGAAACTTACGTTTTTTGTGACCAAAATTAATTTTATTGGTTGAGAATTAATTGATTTTTAAAAGTGGAGAGAATGTCAAGTTCTTCTATACCACTGCAATGCTGGCATTATTAGCTTTAATTTGATACCAAATATGACAACTTTTGTCCATTTTTATCAGATTTTTCATCAAAACTTTGCAAAAGAAAAAAAGAAGAAGTTTGCCTCATAATCCGATTTTTATGATGCGCGCGGTGATGAAAACCATTTTATCTTTTTGAGTGCCTAAAGTAATAAATATTAAATATTAACAAAAAAAACTTAAGATTCATATAACATCGATTTAGATAACCCTGTATCTTGTCAAGGAACTTTACAACCGAAATATATTTTGTCACAATTTTTGACCAATCAAAAAAGCTCTGGACGTGTTTTCTCCATCAAATGTATATGTTTCTTCATCTAATGTTTGTTTTCTCAATCTAATGTTCGTTGTCATAACCACATTTAACCATGTCCCACCTTAGAGTGTCCTGTGACCAAATCCCTCGTTCTCGGGGGCCTTCCAGTTGTAAAGTAAGGCATACCGATTTGGGGGTAGGAGGGGAGGAGACACCCGTATAATAAATATGATAACGTAAGATGACATAAGGAAATAATAGGATAATGTAAGATTGCATAAGGGTATGTAGAATGATGTAGGAATTATGAATTATGGAAAATATGGATATGATTATGCTAAATATGAAGTGTGGTAGAATGTAACTAGCAGTAAGAAGTCATGAAGAAACATGTATGTAAGCATGGAGGGTAAGTCATGATGGTTGAATGAAGCCCTGGCGAGTTACTCGACATGTGTCCTTAAAGGGCTAAAGGGTTAAGAAGCATTAAAAGTGAGTAGTGAGAAGCATGTACAGAAATAACACAGACAGGCTTTTAGCGCCACGTCACATGATCTGTCAGCCGCGTGACGTCATGTTTTAATCACGTGACACATGAGACGCTGACTCGGACACTCTCCATGCAGAGCTCACCTTTAGCTGGTGACTTAAAGCCTCTGCATCAACCTTGTGTTTTCATAGTGCACTGATATTAACAACTCAGTCACTATATAGTAATTAATCTGGTTAGTCACCTTTTAGCTTCCTATATATTATGACCAACCTAGGTTAGTTGATAATGTCAGGTTGGTCAGCACTGACCAACTCACCTTAGTCTTTTCATTTTAGGCTAAGTCCTTATGAGGCATTAGTAGCTATTAGTCACATATTGTTTTGTCTCAGTCATTCGTGAATAGCACTTGGTCATACCTGACCAATGTCCCATGACCACCCTGCAAACAAAATCTCAAGCGGATCTCGTGGTATTCTTGTGTCAAAGCTCAAGAATTTGAGAACGTTTTTTTAACGTTTAGTTGAACGTTTTGGAAATTTTCTTGTGTCACATTTTGTGTCATTTCTTGTAGTAAAACTCATGAAATCCAGGTCTTCATTCTACCTATGGAATCTCTGGTTATTTGCACTAGTAAAACTCGGGAATACATGTCACCAGTAAACATTTTACTAAGAACGTTCACTATTCTGGGGAATCTCCCATGTCTCTCTTTTGCATACAGTTTGTGCGATTCCTAGGAAAAACGAACGTTTCAAAGTAGTGTGATTCTTGAGTTCTGTTTGGAGGGATGTCCCTATGACCAACCTGGGGTAGCCATTACAGACTAAGGACCTGGGCTGTTGTGCTATCTGTGTACACTGAACTGAAAAAGTAAACTTGTCTCCAGACTGGTCTTACTGACTGTCATAAAATGAACGAGTCAAAAGTTGTCTAACCTATCAGGTTACCATCCTACAAATATAATCTAGAGCTGGCAAATGTTGGGTTTTTGGCTGGAACATGCCAAGTGGGTCTTCTATCTCCAGCTAGAAAACCGGCTTCCTTGTCACTTCGATGAGTTTCTAACTCATTTCTTTTATGGCAGTCAGTTAGAAGAGTCTGGAGACAAGTTTACTTCATCAGTGTGCAGCAGCAATGGTAATTAGTACAAAGCGCTGCTTGGAGAGTGGCATGGACACAGAAGGTGACCTATCAGCCAGGCTCCAATGTCTCATTTAAAGCACTTCACATTCCTGTGAAACGCTGAAAATAGGTGCAACACAGCATTCACAATTACCAAACACGTATTGGGAACAAGTAAAGGCAAATAGTGCAACACAGCATTCACAATTACCAAACACGTATTGGGAACAAGTAAAGGCAAATAGGTGTAACACAGCATTCACAATTACCAAACACGTATTGGGAACAAGTAAAGGCAAATAGGTGCAACACAGCATTCACAATTACCAGACACGTATTGGGAACAAGTAAAGGCAAATAGGTGCAACACAGCATTCACAATTACCAAACACGTATTGGGAACAAGTAAGGCTGTGTCTCACCTAATCAATTCAAGTTGAAAATCTATGACCGGGTGCAATCTATGACTGGGTGCAATCTATGACAGACATGACAGAAAAAGGCTTATTTAGGGCAGATTTACATAGACATTTTAAACAAAATGTCCTACAATATGTGATGCATAAATTAATGTGGATGGCTGTCATTATTTGCCCTCCCTTTTGACAATGTAGGTGTTTAAAATTAATGCTTCTTATAAAGTGACATCTATGACCTTATAATTGTGATTATCAGATAGGTGTATTATCAGGTAGGTGTAGTGGTACAGTGAAATAAGGGTGTTCTTTATTTCCCTTCCCTGCAAACAAAATCTCCAGCGGAACTCATTCCATTCTCGTGTAAAAACTTGAATATTTATGAATGTTTTTGGAAAATTTATTGTGACATATTCCATGTCATTTATTGTAGTGAAATTCAAGAAATACAGGTCTTCATTTTACTTGTGGAATTTCTGGTTATTTGCACGAGTAAAACTCGGGAAATATACATCACTATTGAACATTTACTACGAAAGTTCAATATTCTCGAGAATCTCCCATGTCTATCTTGGGTATACAGCTTGTGTGTTTCCTGGGATATACAAACATTTCTAACTTGTGTCATTATTGAGTTCTGTTTAGAGGGTTCTTTGCTACAGGCCTAATCGGTAGGGGGATGTACATGTATTCAGGAATTAAATGCAAGTTTCACCAGTTTATGAGGTGGAGGACTACCCTGTGCTCAAGTACAGACTGTTCAAACACCCCAGTCTGTTTAGACACAAGGCATGTGTATGATGATTCACTAGTCTCACTGTAGATGGCGTATTAGTAGTTGGTCGCTCCTCTGGGATGCGGGGTGTTGGGTACTGGGGGGCAGAGTACATCCTCCAGGCACTAGGAGCCCTGACTGGTTCCCGGCTGTATCAGCCAATCAGCGTCCAGCTTACATAGTGTATACTACCACATCTCAGTGTGTAGTCCATATACATGTGGAGGGGACACAGACATAAGGGTTCTCCTCAATATAGGTTTTTTCAATGATATAGAATGAATCATTTGTATTTAAACTTCAAAGTACACCCTTCTCACGCCATATATATATAGGTATTTCAACAACAAAGAATGATTTTTTGTTCATAGATTGCTCAAATTAGATTTTATGCTGGTTGTATCAGTGTGTATTCAAATATAGTACCTCCTGTCTAATATAGCATACAACTCGCTCCTGCAGTTTCCACTGTAGATTGGTGAATATGGATCTCACGAGAGATTAGCTCTGGTGTCATTGTGTTGCTCATTGCTGACAAAATGTAGGCGGGTACCGATCGGCCAATTTGTTAAAAATCATGTATGGAGTTATGCGTTGTGACTATACCTGTGTATTCTACACCACTGACTGGTCTCCTCAACCAGACTCTGAGCCACCCCATCACATTACACTGTGCTCCTGTGCTGCTAGTTCTGCATTACCACTGGTACCTACTGGTACACCGGGCTCCTGTGGTGGTAACTGGTATACTGGTAACTGGTGGCTACCAGTATACTGGTACACTGGGCTCTTGTCGCAGTGTGCTACTACATTACCACTGGTGACTCTTGATGTACTGGTACACTCATCTCCTCCACCAGACGATGAGCCGACCCACCAATTTACACTTGGCTCCTGTGCTACTAGTACTACATTACCCCTGGTGACTACTGAGATTTTAGTACACTGGGCTCCTGTGGTACTACATTACCATTACCACTGGTAACCCCTAATATACTGCTGTACAGGTGTCCTGTGGTACTAAATTACCACTGGTGACTGCTGGTAAACTGGTATGCTGGTCTCTGCTGGAACTACATTGCCACTGATGACTTATTGTTAACTGGTACACTGGGCTCCTGTACTACTATATAACCAATGGTAATTGCTGATATACTGGTACACTGGGCTCCTGTGCTACTAGTACTACATAACCACTGGTGACTGCTGAAAGTTTAGTACGCTGGGCTCCTGTGGTACTACATTGCCACTGGTGACCACAGATATACTGGTGTACATGTCTCCTGTGGTTCTAAATTGGCACTGGCAACCAGCACCCTGAAGTACCGTGTTTTCACTTGTATGGTTACCAGAGCCCTTATATACGTCACATGTCCAGCAGATAACCATTGCATGGCTAGCACTACCCACAGTAGGGGTGACTGGGGCATGTTGAACCGCTTTTGTACCTTTATTTTTTTCCTGACATTGTTAAAGGGATGTGAACTTTGATTTTGTATCAAACAGTTACCTTGTATCATTGTGATATAAGAGAACCGCAAGGCAAACGGATTTATGAAAATAAAATCTTTGGGTGGTTCAATATGCCCCATGCCTAGGGTAGGTTGATTTACCAACTGGAGCACCTTGAGCCAAATATGTTGAACGATCCAAATAATCACCAATATAGATCAATAATTGAAATTTTGGTTGTAATTAGTTGCTATTATTAATTTGCATAGGATTGAATGTAAAAATTACATATTTAATGCACGAAAGTCAATCAGTTACAGTTTCTATAGAGGTTTTTACCTTACAGATTTCTCTTAGGGTCAATATTCCTGTTATTTGTTAAGTCTGAATAAATCTTTGATTACGTTCTTCTATAATGTAATGCACTGTTCTGCCTCTAAAAAACGATAAATCTGGGAATAAACACTGTGAATATGTTACAATAGAATTTGTTTTCACAAACAGCAAATTATGTATTCTATCATCATTTTATAACCAAACTGTATCTAATTTGTTTATGTCCTTATCCATATTATCTGCCCTTGATAGACTACTAGCATTGTATTGTTATTCAGTCATTTAATTGTCTATACACCATTGTCAAAGAGCCACCAGAGCTTGGAGCACCTTGAGCATGGTTCAAGGTGCCCCATTTTTAGTGGCTCAATGTACCCCATGCTGGCCATCATAGATAAGTTTGATGTTATTCAAATTGCATAACACACCCAGCAGTAAAGTTGGGTTCTACACCAGGGTTCATATGTATACTTTGACCTCCATAGAGATCTTAGGCCAGCAATGTTTTTTAAAGACACAAGAACAAAAGTTTGACAATTGCAAATATTTACTTTTCAAGACACCTTTAATGCTGTCTAACTTTCTCATCAGCTTCCGAAAATGATCATGATGTTGCTGCTCTGAAGGGGTAATGTGGTAGGCATACTGCCAGAAAATTCCTAAAGGAATAGCAAAGAGAGCGGGCGGCTCAACGTGCCTGGGTGGTCAATGTGCGCCGGTCTCCCCTACTGGTACAGCACATGCACCTCTAACAGCATCGTGTTTCCACACCTTTGGTTTCCTTGGCCCTCCTATAGTACCCATGTCCAGCAGGGAACCAGTGTACAGCTGGCACCACGAGCCAGTATTAGTACAGGGTACATGCACTAGCATCATTGTGTTTCCACATCTATGGTTACCAGAGCCCATCTATACACTCCACATGTCCAGCAGGGATCCAGTGTAAACCTAGCACCACCCAGTACTGGTACGGCGTATGCACCAGCAGCCCCTCCAGCACCAGCAGCGGCAGCCTGGGGAGGACCAGGCCCTGCCGACACTGGGTCTGCCTCCCTCCCCCTGCCTCCTGCCTCCCTCCTGCCTCCCTGCTCCCCCAGCCAGTCAGTCAGGGAGTGGAGGCCAGCGGCAGAGCACCATTTCTCTGCTACTCACAGCCGCCTGCCTCACAGTGAGTGAGCGGCTCAGTCAGCAGGTCCGCCCACTGAGCTGCTCTGTGGCTGCTATAGTAGCCTAGTAGTGAGCTGCTCCACATGAGGAGGCATTACTAACACTGTGTGGCACTCCTCTGGTTATATACACACATATATCTACACATAGGAGCCAGGACCGTGGGAGTATCTCTACCACTGCTACCACTAGTAGTACTATTAGAGGGAGGTATCGGCCACCGATGCAGCATGTAGTGGGGGAGGAGTCGTCCCCACAGCGGCCACGGGCTGGTGCCGAGCCCAGCCGTGGCCGCCACTCCACTCTAACCAGAGACTGATGAATTAAGGTAAGAGACTGGAAGCATCTAGTGGTGTTGTTGTTATTGTGTTCTAAGGTATGGCGCTGGAAGAATCTAGAGGTGTTGTTGTGGTCTTTGTATGACACAAGCTCCTACATTAGGTTATATCTACTGCTCAGTTTCTAGCAGTGTAAGGAACCAATTAAGACTTGCTACTGGAACCATCTAGCCCAGTTGGCACCGAACATGGAATCAACATTGATAACTGGTTGTCAATGTTGATTAAATGTTGATCCAAAGTTGATTCAATGTTGAACCGAATTTTGTGCCCACTGGGAGTGTTGTTGTGCTCTAAGGGGTTGATGCTAGGAGCATCTACATTGTTAGAAGTTAATACAGCTGAGCAGTACACTAATACCATAGTATATACTGTAGTTTTACAGTATATACTATGGTATTAGTGTACATGGAAGCATAATTATAGTTTTGTCGTTGTTATGTTCTACACTACAAACAATGGGTGCAAAAATAGGTCCTTTCATACTGTACACCCCCTTAAGGAAGTATATGCAGTGCTGCCAGGTAATTGACATGAGATAGTAATCCGACCATATCAATAGCGCAGCTTCTTCCATTCCTCCCTTTCTGTAAACCCTTAATCCACTCCAGTTCCAGCCGGAGTCTCCCAGTTTCAACTACAGGTTGGCACCGCCTATAGAAGGCGTAGTATGCCTGTTCCCTGCTACATGTGTGTGTGTGTGGGGGGGGGGGGGGGTCATCATCATCGCTGTAAGCCAATACTAGTTAGTAGATTCTACTGCCCATGTACACTAATACTGTAGTATATACCGTAAAACTCCATAGATTCTACTGCCCATGCGCGCTAATACCGTAGTATGTACTGTAAACCTACAGTAGATTCTACTGCCCATGTACACTAATACCGTAGTATATACCGTAAAACTCCATAGATTCTACTGCCCATGCGCGCTAATACCGTAGTATGTACTGTAAACCTACAGTAGATTTTACTGCCCATGTACACTAATACCGTAGTATGTACTGTAAACCTACAGTAGATTCTACTGCCCGTGTACACTAATACCGTAGTATGTACTGTAAACCTACAGTAGATTCTACTGCCCGTGTACACTAATACCGTAGTATGTACTGTAAACCTACAGTAGATTCTACTGCCCATGTACACTAATACCGTAGTATGTACTGTAAACCTACAGTAGATTCTACTGCCCATGTACACTAATACCGTAGTATGTACTGTAAACCTACAGTAGATTCTACTGCTCGGCTACATCTTCTATCAGTGTAAGGTACGATGCTGGAAACATCCAGCTCTGTTATTAGAGAGCGTTAGGTGTAAAGAAACAGGAGGGTAAGAGGGGGATAGAGGGGGAGACAGAGATAGAGTTAGACAGACAGACCAACAGAGAAAAAAGCAGGTCTAGGAGAACTGTTCTGCTATTTCTCAGCCTAGGTAAAGCAGTTATTAGCATGTTGTTCACACTAAGACAACCTGGGGTTTAGGGTCGTATAGCTGACCTCTCTGCAGTTATAGAGACATTAGGAGGTGTCCTTTTAAGTTTAGTTTGGGCTACCCTACCCTATACCTAGGAAAGGTCGACTCCAGCATTGCCAGACTCCCGAGCCATGCTGGGTGAGTCGACCAAAGTGCTTGACCCTTGTGAGTGAGTGCATGGTATTGGTGACATGGCTATGGCGTCGGGCTGCCGCTCACATTTCCATGGTGTCACCCCACTGCCCTGGTACACCCAAAGACTTGTCAGTCTCTTGGACCAGAACTCGGCACAAGCCGCGTGGCTAGTTCTACGTCTGTACATCGTTTTTCATGTCGGCCCTGGTGCCTGGTATCGATTACTTGGTCGTGTTATTCTGGGAGCAGTCGTCTCAAAAACGGCCTTGATCTGCATTTAGCGATGACTGACGGGAAGATGAATGGGGGAAAAAAGGACTCGCCTCGTCGACATTTTCCTCTCCAGAAATACTCGCTGCGCATCAGGTGATTTAGTATTCTACACTCTCTGCACCAAGCCCTACACACACACAGAAAAGTGAGAGTCATTGTCGCTAAAACTACCCTCACCTGAGAGTCAGGCACTGTGAGAGTCATTGTCGCTAAAACTGCCTGATGCTCAGGTGAGGGTAGTTTTAGCGACAATGACTCTCACTTTTCTGAGGGTGCAGTTCTTGATGCCATATAAATCTATCTATGTGTTAGATAGCCTACACCTGGACACGGTTCTTCCATATACCCACTGCCCCACAAGGTCTAGACGAGGTGTTAAGGGCCTGCAGCCTGATACTTAAAAATTGATACCAGATACAGAAGCCCCAAAGTCAGTTTAGTCAATCCTGTCTACGTATACATTACATCGACTTAGTCATGGCCGAGTACACTTGTGTAAACCCTAGATCTAGCAGTGTTGTAGTGCCATCGCATTTATAAGGCTCATTGTAAGGGGGCTGTAGACAGGGATTATAGAGAGGGGTGCATGAAAGCATACTATTCTAAGTCTGTTGTTGTTATGATGCACCAAGCTAGTAACTCGCTGGTGCTGCAGTGGTGAGCCATGCCAACCTTTTGGAAGTTTCTCAACACCATAGGGTCAGCATGATCCTTGAATGTTGCACTGGTGAGCTACTTACCAGGGATGCATCCATGCATCATGATGACCAATGGCATGATGCATTAAAGGGTTGAACACCCGTACCATATCAGATTGCATGAGGGTCAGTGGGAGACCAGTCTACCCCGTGCTGTACAACCTAACGTGATGCCCCACATTGTGGGCACTGAGTGGCTTCCAGCTGTTCTGTGTGTTCACTTCAATGTTTACACCTACCACTCAATCACCAGGTTACCAATGCTAGTATGTAGGGTCTAGTCTGTACCAGCGCCATCTTGTAAGGGAGTCACATTGCTGCATGGACTCACCCAATGAGGGCCAGGCATTGCTAGACTCACCCAAATAGCTCAAGAGTCTGGCCATGCTGGGTTCTCTTGTCAGTGTCTGGCAATGCTGGATCCTAGGGAACCCCTCTTTCAGCCTCCAAGAGTCCAGCAATGTCAGACTCTGGGAAATAGGCCCACTGACTCTCAAGCCATTTTGGGTGAGTCCAGCGTGTAATTGAAGGTACAGGATAGCCTGACCCTCACGAAAATGCCTCAACCACTTAAACATTTAGGTGAGTCCAAGAATGCCTGTCCTTGCCGTCCCTGCCGTTTTCCTCCCTTCTCTCTCCCTTAGAGCAACTCATCTCTCCCCTTCACTCCCTCCTCTCCCTCTCACCCTCCCCTCTCTGTTCCCCTCCCTCTCTAACTCTCCCTCCTGCCTCCTTACCTGCCTCCCCATGCCCCTCTCATGCCCTAATGGTTAGTTTTACGGCTCTCCCCACGTCCTACCCCATCACCTACCTACCTACCTACCTACCTACCTACCTCTTCCCTTCCTCCCTAACTCCTCCCACTCTCTCCTTCTCTAACTGCTTCCTACTTTCTCCCCCCTGCCTCCTTACCTGCCTCCCCATGCCCCTCTCATGCCCTAATGGTTAGTTTTACGGCTCTCCCCATGTCCTACTTAGGGCAGACCGCCCCCGGCATGAATCATCCCAGGCACGCTAGATTGGACGCTGGACGTGCGTGGCCTACTCATTGGTGGCCCTTACTGGGATTGAACTGGCCCTGCCGCTTCTGTGTGTAGTACAGGTATAGGACTACAAGTAGCACTACAGAGGTACACAGAAAAGCTAAATGCCCACGCCCTTAGTCCCTAGTAACCATCTCATGTTAGTCATAGGGACATTGGCCAGGCATGACAACATGCTATTCAAAAATGACTTAGGCAAAACAACATATATGACTAATGCTTTACTCAAACGGACTTAGCCTAAACCTTACTGAAATGGAGAAATTAAATTAAGGTGAGTTGATCAGTACCAACGTCCCTGACAGTATCAACTAACCTAGACTGGTTGTATAGGGAGCCAGAAAATGAGTAACTAGGTTAGGTGCTATTGACTGATTTGTTAGATGGTACTGACTAAGTCTTGGAGCCTAAAGTTTATCAGTGTAGGACAAGTAGCGCTACAGGGGTAGTGCGACTACCTACAATGATAGATATCTTCCACATGGCTTTATTCAGCTATAAACACAGGATATTGATGGTTTACGGTTCATTTGGTGAATAATAGGGCCAAGGGGGAGTAGGACAGAATGCACGTATCATGTTTCTGAATATCATTCTCAATGCCCCTCTATGAAACCTGTGAGTAGTACATACAAATGGCGGTTTGACGCTGGGGTATAGAGAAAGAGATCCACATGATGTCCCCAGCATGACTGCAGGTATTCAGATTAACTTACTGGGGCTATCTGTATAAACATTAACAGAATAACACATGAATAAACAAGCAATCAGGTTGTCCCTTAGTTATGGATAACCAACCTGAGTGCTGGCTTATCTATGTATTATTCCATTTATACCACAGTTTTAATATTTAGGAAATAAATCTTATCTAATTTCAACCGACTCATGTCTATCATGAAGGCTCGCCATGTGACGTCATAGCAGTGCAGTTATCCACTGCTAATGCACGGTGGTTATCCAGTTTAGGCACTGTTTTGAGTGCCTAAAGTGGATAACTGTGGTATAAGGTGAAATACTGAATGTCATCGAAAAAGCCCGCGCGTTTCTATGGCTCAAAGGGGTCAGCCGAGCTCAATTTCAACTTGCCTCAGGGGGGGACCAAAAGAATTTCAATCCGTCCCATGGGGGGGGGACCAAAAAAATGTCGGCCCGCTCGCGCGAAAATTCACCAAGGATGTAAGGTAAAAGAACCCTCACCTCAGTGGAAAGTGAATGGTAGAGCAACCTAAATCTATTGGATCACCCTTTCTAATGTAGGGTATAGAGCATCAATAACCGGCCCCTTTAATAGATGCTATGAGTCACCCGCAGTCAATGGTGGAGTTGCATGACCCTGGGTTACACATGGATCTACTATTGTGGAGCCTCATTCCATGCGGGCATGTTCAATACTAGGTATAGGGGATGACCCTGGGGGATAGACTTCACATGGTAGGGGGGTCACTATAGACCTATACAGCAAGAAAGAAGGACTTTGTTTTCATCATAAATTTGTGCTTGTATTGGTTTTAGCAGAATCCTCATAACATCGTCTATTATGGGTATGTTTGCAAACATATCTTATCACATGACAATTGTCTTTTAGATTATATTAGAATGCAGGATTTTGAGGCTATATTTTTGTGCTTCTAGGTCATACTTCAGGAACCATGGCAAGTAAAAACATGAATCTTCAGACATCATGCCATCCCAAAGGAATCGATTTTATTTCATATGGAGAAACAAAGTTACTATGCTTGATTACTAAAATACCATTCTCCACACCTCCATGGAGAAACTGATGCTCATTCTCCATGGGCTGTTTCTCCAATAAATAATGTCACCAAAATAGCTATGAAACCAATCTTTAATTGTATATTTTGATGAAATGAATCAAGAATCGCATGAAATAAATACAGAGATCCACTCTAATCAGTCTGAACCCTGGGGTTTCCACTTGTGGTGCATTGGATCATATCACACTTGGCTCCGCCTCGTGTGATATGATCCAATACACCACACGTGGAGAAACCTATCATTCAGACAGATTATCGTGGACCTCTGTCTATGTATGCGTATTAAATGTATCATCCGCCTAATCATTCAGGGCTGTAGGTAGGGATATGTGTCTGAAACCAAGAGTAGGAAAACGCCTTGGCCTTTTTTGAACCACATTATAAAAAAGATGAACCATTGACTCGTTCACAGAGAACTATCGTCACTGAATCCAACCCAAGGTCTTGGTGTAAGCAACGCAAATACATCACCATTGTTACATCGGAATTAATGAAATATTAACCTTACTATTAAAAACAGGGAAAATAATGACGAATCACTGATGCTTTTTACTTTTCACTGATTGATTTGAAATAGGACGAAAACAATCATCAGACCTGCTCAGCAATTTTTTTGAGTCAGAATTTGAAAGAGAAATAAGATAATGAGGATCGTAATTTTGATCCATCACATTAAATCCGAAACTGAAGTAATTAATCTTGCCACGAGATGAATTCATAGTAAGTAACTGCCGCCCTGGTTTTCGTCTGTTTCAAAAACCTATGGGTTCATAAAGGCAGTGCGCATAGTATTATACATAGAGCTTAGGGTGCTGATCTTACTCCTCAACTTTTTCAGAGGGTATATCTTATAATGAAATTAGTACCTTGAGGCTATACTGATGTCAGGGTACAAACATTGAATCCTCGAGAGGAAGACATATTTCATCGCCTTTTATTGAAAAAGCCTGGGCATTACTGTAGATGAACAGGATCGGCCGAGATCAATTTGCACCCACCTGGGCGAGAATGGGGGAGGGATTTGGACCTCTCTCACTGTAAAAGAGATATGAAACCTTTAATGCAAGAATCGCCCTAAAAAGGGCGTTCTTCCACTTACAATGGTTGCGTGAAAGATAGTCCTTGAGGTTGTTACTTGGTGATTTCAAACTCAAATATACAATGAAATACAAAATGGTATGCAATAATAATTGTGGATATGAATAGCGATAAAGGTACTCAGTATGGTGGCTTGTGATTGAGATTAATTCATTGTGGGATTTGCCCACCGCTACTCTTCTTGTTAAATCATTCACAATTGACAATTCACAATTCACCATTGGAGGATCGTATTTGTTTATATGAAATGTGGTCAATAAAACTATTAAAAAAAAACAATGTGGATAACATACATACAAAAACGATTAGCTCCACAGTCAATGAACAATCAAATGAACGGGGGGGGGGGGGGGGGCGGGGAGTTGGTATTGAGTTGGTCCCGGGCTGGGGACAAAATTAGTCGAGGGAGGTGCATGCAGGTTACAGGTGACAGGGAAAGGTGTCAATTGGTCCAGCAGCCAGCAGGCCGAGCAATCAGATGTCCACTCACTCTAACTAAGAAAGGTGTGTCACGTTTACACACTTATTTGCAGCCACTTTTAACACACTACACACTTGCCAAAAGTTGATCATAAAAGTGTGTTGAGAAAAAGTGTGTTACTCATTAAATGCATGATCCCGCGACACACACATTATTGGGTGCATTCCCTCAGATATACCCTCCAAACAGAACTCGGGAATTGAATGTTCGCGACTGGGGGGAATCTGGGGAAGTCACCATAAAACAAAAAAGACACGAGACATTCCCAAGAATTGTGAACGTGTCCTATTCACAAAATTAACTTGGAAATTGAATGTTCGCGACTTGGACGAATGACACCTGGCAAAAACCCCATTCAAAAAACAAGAAATTCCTGGGAATATGCCACAAAACATTCACAAAACATTCAAAAATCTACTGGGGATCATGAGTCAAGACATGACTTCCGCTTGAGATTTTGTTTGCAGGGTACTCTATATGGGTGAGAGTGAGTGTGGCTATACTCAGGAACCTGCTAAAGTCACCAGTCGTGCCACACATCTACAGAGACTCTCTTACCCTTTAAGGACAAATGTCGCTAAAAGATGACATTTGTCGTCATGATGCACCAATGTAGCCCTAGCGAGTAACTCACCGGTGCTACATCGGTGCATCATGCCAACCCTGCAGGGTGTCTGAACCCTGTAGGGTCAGCATGACGCTTGAATGCAGTACTGGTGATCTACTCGCCAGGGATGCATTCATGCATCATGAACACCAAGGGCATAATGCATTAAGGTATCATGCCGTCCTTTAAGGGTTAATGGTACCAGCATGCGGTGCTACAGGGTTGTACATAAGTAGTGAACAAAGACAGGTGATGTAACCCCTTAGTACCCATCTCCAGTCTCTAGGGGGGAGGGTCAATGAGTGGAGTCTGAATGTAGACTCTGTATGAGGCTATGTATACAGGTACTACCATCTATGTATGCCTACTGCTGGTAGACAGGCACTCTCCAGGCACCCACTCCAGCTGCTGAGCATTACAGACCAATGCAGCAAGAAAGAGTGACTTTTCAGAAAAGTTGTTGAATGTTTCTGAAGTGTTACCGACAAATACATTAATTTAATCCCAATTCTTGCATTCTAGTACACACTATAGTATTAGAAAGATATTTGTCTTGGGAATCTTCTGATATGAGTTGTTTGCAAAACATAGCCATTAAAGGCAATGTTATGAGGATATCGATAAAACCAAATTGAACGTTATTGTGAAAAAGTCACCCTTTCTTGCTGCATTGGTCTATAGTGGTTCTGTTGTCATTATAATAAGGCTGCAGTGACATAAAATGGTAGGGCTGCATTGACGTAAATTGGCTAGAAACCTCGTCCATTTGGCACGGGAATATCCATACATTAGAATTATGATGTACCGTATACATATTTCTTCTTTCTTTTTGTCTGGAAAGCTTTCTACTAGTAATTACATCACGTTATAGTGCACACAGATTAAAAAAAAAAAATCGATGTCAAACTCGTAGAAAGCTTTCCGTAATACTAGTATGAATTTAAATATACTCGACAACTATTCTTCAAGTTGTAGGAAATTAATTATCAAGGATTTGATATAGCTATTCATGAAATGTTGTTTAGTAAATCACCTTGTACAGTGGGAATAAAGCAATTCAAAGAGAATATATTGTACATATTGGTACCATTTGTAAGGGGGTGATAAGGGTGGGATTGCTTCAATAAACATTACCCTCAGTGACATTAACTTAGGCCACGGGCTGGAAATGACTAGGACTGTGCTGGGGGAGTGGAGGCAGGTGACCTATATAATATACAATACCCGGGTGTGCCACAGTTTGACATCTGTCTCCTGTACACTACTTTATAACTAGGGATGTGAGCAATCTAATCTAAATTGGGTAGAATAAACAGGCCTATTTATGCTGAACTGCTACACCCCTGAGTATTGTGAAACGCATATATACTAGTTATAATCAAGTAATTGTGGATTTAGTGTTTTTCCACCTTCTCCCATGTGTTTACATTTTCTGTTTGTTTCAAACCATAGCAGGAAACCAAGATGGCGGTCAAGTGACATACCCTGATAGTATTATTTAGGTCACACCTCAGTCTCCCAGCAGAGTTCTAGTCATGTCTCACCCGTGACTTGGGCCGTGCTTCAAGGGGGCTTTAATGTGATGACATCTATCTCATTAATGCGAGCATTAGTCGGCGCCGACGCCACCTAGTGTTGGTGGGGTAATAACATTAGCATATCCAGCCTGTGATATCATGTTAGTTCATCATTTGGCCACTAGGGACCCTAATGAGAACCATTGTAGATGCCCTGGGCGCCATTTACAGGATTACTTAGCCATGGGCTGATGCCTCTAGGTCTCTTTAACGCTTTAAGGACGGCATGATGCCTTAATGCATCATGCCATTGGTAGTCATGATGTATGAATACAGCCCTGGCGAGAAACTCACTAGGGCTGCTTTGATGCATCATGCCGACCCTTCGGGAGTGCCTCAACCCAATATGATCGGCATAATGCTTGAATTTCTCGCCAGTGCTGCATTCATGCATCATAAAAACCAAGGGCTTGATGCATCAGTGTGTCAAGGACCGCATCATGGCTCAAAGCTCCATAGTATATGCATCTTCATGATGCAATAGCACTTAATGCACCAAAACAGAAGGTATCACCCCGACAGGGTCGGCATGATGCACCAATATAAAGTGCATCAACCCCATAGGGTTGGCATGATGCACCAATGCAGACTGCATCAAACCCATAGGGTCGGCATGATGCACCAATGGAGACTGCATCGAACCCATAGGGTTGGCATGATTGTTCTCTTGGTGTGGCTATACTCATTAAATACAGAATGGTCTGCCATAACAAATTTCTTGTTTCAAATCTGGATGCATGTTGCTAAATTCGTTGAGTTGCGCATTGGTCTTCTGTCCAATCAATAACCAAGTCAATTGGACCCACATATATGCAGGCCCGCTAAACATAATTTATGATAGTTTTTGCATGAACACAATGGTATATAGGAAGATGTCAAGAAAATGCCGGTTCATTCAGGCCTCATTTCAGGCAATTAAGCCTTCAATGTTGATATGTCGCTAAATGGTGACATATATCTTCCTGATGCACCAATGCAACCCCGGAAAATGACCTGCATGAGCGCTGCATTGGTGCATCATACCAATTCTTCAGGAGTGTATCAACCCCATAGCATCAGCATGATGCTCGAATGAAGCCCTAGCTAGTTACTCACCATGGCTGTTTTGATATATCAGGACAACCAAGGGCTTGATATGTGATTGCACATCGGCCCTAAAAGGGTTAGGCGGTTCTAATTAATACACATGTCAGCTATTGTATGCCAAGACAATTTACATCCTGCTTGTCCTACTTCCTATATAACCTTTATGCAGATGTATCCATGCCCACTGCACAGCCCAAAAATAGAGGTAAATGGACAGTATTTGATAACAGGGACAATAGTCCATTGTATATATAGCTATATTCCAAGTGTATTGTGTTCAACTGCTGATATCATTATTTATAATTAGGCTATTGGTTTTATGTCATGAGGACTTAGTGGTAAGTGTAGAAAGGTAGACGTTAAATTTACTGCTGTTCAAATCTTTCTGGCAGAATGATGATAATAACAATAGCCATGCTGACTCAAAAAAATGACTACTCTTGCTAATGACTATGTGTGTCAAAATATCTCAATATTTCCCAGTTAAGAGAGTCCAGGCTTATGCCGCCCTTAAAGGGTGAACAAGAAGGAGTAATACATTATAGAGAAAACCTATAAATTGCTAACATTCTCAAAAGGGAGCTGCAGGAGCCAGAGTGAATTATTAATCACAACAATGACAGGGTGGTCGTTTGTCTTTAGGGAGAACCGACCACACAAACCACAGCTTAACATGCAACTGGGTCTAATGGCTCAAGTGTAAGAGCACTACACTATCTTGACTACTTTATTTCAAAATATTTCATGTCATCTGTATGCATGGATATTGTGGATGTTAGCAACTTATAGACTAATACCGCAAGAATGGGTGACCTTTTTTTCATGATGAAGCTGTGTTTACATTGGTTTCACCAGAATCCTATTAACATTGACTGTAGTGACTATTTTGTGAAAATCTTAAAGCAGGAGATTCACAGGCCAATTATCTCTTAAATAGTATATATATTAGAATTCAGAATTTTGAGGTTTTATTTATGTATAGATTTGTTTGTCACGCTTCAGAAATATTTAAAACTTTATCAACAACTGTTCTGAAGGTCACCCATTGTTGCTGCATTGGTCTATAGTGCTAACAGAAACGCACTTGTTTCAATGTGCTTTGCATAAAGCTGACTGTGGTAGCTAAGGAGAATGCATTGACTCTCACTTCATCCTTAGATTTATGACTTCCAACTTGCCTTTGACTCTAACAAGTGCCACTAATGGGAGTCCCAACATAAAACAGGATATATAGAACAAGTCACAAAGTTGTAGACAAATTATCATGCGACAAAACCTGTTTCAACACCTGACTCCCGTTTTTTTTTTTCACAAAAATTCCTGTTGAAATTTAGAGAAAAATATGAAAACATCACTTATTAGGCCCGTGTCCACTAGGATTTTTAACACTGTTTTGGCGCCGAAAAATCTGTTTTGGCGCCGACAAAACGTATTTTTCGGTGACAAAGCAGTGTTCCTAGTAGACACAGAGCTATTGATATTCATGAGTACCCTTGTCAATTGCAAATATTGCAAAGGCGCTGTTGACGAAAATCGCGTTATGACAACTAGCGAATCTGTTCTGAAAGACCTTCCAGTATCCAGTAGCTAGAGCAGAGTGTGGAGAAGGTCAGTAAGATTTACAAGACTTTCACGGCCTTATGCAGCTACCGAGGGGTCCTTTCTGAATGTCAAGTGTGCCAGCTACACAGATAATCTAAATGCTCCAGCCCTTAGTCTGTCACGGCTATCCCATGTTAGTCATAGGGATATGGTCAGGCATGACCAAGAGCTATTCAAAATTGACTGAGGTAAAACAACATATGACTAATGGCTTACTGAAAAAGACTTAGCCTGATGTTCATTGAAATGTAGAAGACTAAGGTGTGTTGGTCAGCACTGACCACCCTGACCACCCCAACTACCGTAAAACCCTGTGTATAAGCTGCGGCTAGTATGAAAATCAGATCGGCAGTGCGGCTTATAGGATCGGCCAATGGTCAGCATGTGGCTTATACGCGAGTTTTAGCCACTATGGTACAGTACTAAAATCAGGATCGGCCTTAACTGTGTGTGTGGCTTATATGTGAGTTAGGCTTATAAGCGAGGTATTACGGTAACCTAGGTTGGTCGTATAGGGAGCCAGAAAATTACTAACTAGGTAATGTCGGCTGATTTTTTAGCCAGTTCTGACTAAGTTCTGGAGCCTAAAGATTATCAGTGCAGTTCGTGGAGAGGGAGCCTAAAGAGGGAGTGATGTTTACGGTCTATACTTTAGGAGGTTAGAGGGCTAGAGTGGGATATGTTCAAAGGACAGCAGGACGAGTAACAGACATGACTGCACCCTGCTACCCACTACACGCTGTTACATGATGAATCGAGTTCTTCATGGATGAATGGACAGTTCTAATGGTATTGTATTTACTTCATTTGGTGATTTTTTTTTGGGGGGGGGGAGGGGGTGATACCGTACCATCGTGATAAAGCGCCAGTCTTGAAAGAGCGTCAGTCTTGTATAAGCGCTGGGGGTATAGGGGTCTTGAAATATTCCTTAAGTACTAAAATAGGATCTCAAATAAGGGCCTGTCTTGGGTTTAAAGGCCCTGATAAATTGAAGAGCGCCCCGGCGCTAAATCGCAACGGTACAGTAGGTGTATTTGATGCTTCTTATCTACATACATACTCATTCTTCCTTTCTCTCTCACACCTGGGTCCTGTTCATCTCTCCAAAACCTGTCTGACCAACTCCCTTTGCTGAGCATTTCAGACCAATTGTTTATAATGCTAGGAGTGGGAAATTAAATGGAAAAGATATTCATACACCTAGGACAGAGAAAGACAATTTGGCAGCACAACATAGTGAAAGAGGCATATCTGATAGGAGGGAAACCATCCAATATGCCAGCTACATTTTGGTCCAATTTCTATCACTTCTACTACCTCCATATGGCCGGTGTCAACCTCATCCTATCCTGTCACCCCTCCACCACCCCTGTCCTCGCCCATCAGACCCCTGACCATAGAAATTCAATATGGGAGCATCACATATCCACATGTGCATGTATAAAGTGTGCAGGCAGCCTACCAACAGGGCTACCAATAGTGTCCAGTATAGGCTGTCGGTGCTGTTAGTGAAAGGGGTAGTAGTCCCTCCAAAAAAGAACTCAAGAATGACACAAGTTCCATTTTTGTGTCAAAACTCGAGAATTTTAGAACGTTTCTTGTAGTTTTTTTAAACATTTTTTGGAAATTTTCTTGTGTCCTATTCCCTGTCATTTTTTTGTAGTAAAACTCAAGAAATACAGGACTTGTGGACTTTGTGGTTATTTGCATGAGTAAAACTCAGGAAATACACATCATCATTGAACATTTTACCAGGAACGTTCACTATTCTTGAGAATCTCCCATGTCTCTCTTGTGCATACAGCTTGTGCGTTTCCGGGGAAATACAAACGTTTCTAACTTGTGTGTTTGTTGAGTTCTGTTTGGAGGGAACGTATTAAATCCTACAGACATCTCCACCCTCACTTAGTAGCTGCTACATAAAGCCCTGTGGTAGATGTTATCTGGCACACGGTATCCCCTGCCAAACTATGTATTGAGTGTATACGCAGGCTTGATGGACGCCAAGCAGGTATCATTGTCACGGTAACTACCTGTACAACTAGGCACCTACTCTAGACTCCCAGCATGGAGGCTTTTTTTATATTCATGAACCAAGGGAAGCATGTACCCACATGCTAATTTAAAACCGTCTGTGTTTTACATGCCTTCATGCCATCATGTAGACGTGGATTGCCAGTGCATTGTAGCATAGTGAACACGCACAGGTGTGGTGTGTAGCTGCACAAGTGTATTATGGTGTACACTGCAAGAATACAGACATCCCTACAGACATTCATTTACTATGTCAATTCCTCATGGTATTTTGTAAGTTTTTCTATAGAATCCCAAGACTGACTGACTGACTGCTTAGCCCTGTCAAAACATAACTTCATCTATGGCCATTATAGCAGTGTACATAGATGATGAATGAACAAATCGAACAGATCAAATGAAATGATATCAATTGAACAACTTTATTATACACCAATTCATTCACCCTTACTCCCCTCAACCAATCTACCAGACTTTCACTCATCCCCCTACCCGTTTCCCCTCCCATGCACTCATTTCATGATATTACATTCATGTATGTCTGTTTCACATATGACATTGACAATACCTCATCAATGTTATCCACACCTATTCTTCCATTCCTGCATGTCTTCATTTAAGCTTTGTATTTGCAGGCCCATATATCCTCTATATACCCAGTCCCACCCTACCATACACCAGAGATCATGCAGTATTCCCCTAACACTCCCACAATTTGCCGCTATGTAGGCTACCGTAAAACCTCGCATAGAAGCCATGACAGTACACAAGTCATATTGCCAGTGTGGGCCCAGAATCTGGGTGCGGCATATGTATACACAGGTTTTTAAATGAATATCACAGTACTAAAGTCGCCATAATCAGACCCCCTGTACGGCTTGTAGCGATAATTGTGATGGCTGTGTAAACGACGCCATCTTTGTTCTTAGCATTGCGAGAGCAGAACCAAAATCTCATAAGATTGCCGGTGTCAGTGTGCACACAGAGGTTGCGCGAACAAGTCCACACTAGTTACATCGCTATAGGCCTGATAGCTGATGTGCACTGATTCCCGCAACCACTGTGTGCACACTGACACCGGCAATCAGTTCTTGATCTGGTTCGTCTCCCGCCATTTAGCTTGTGCCTTGCAAGCTATGGTATGTGGACCTGTGGTCACTATACCTAGGTCTAACAAGAGATTCCAGCTCAGAACCAACATGGCCGCCGATATATCGTTATAGTTCTCCCGTCAGGGTACGGCTTATACATGGGTTTTACAGTAGGTGTGGGAGAGTCAGCCACCAGCAGGAGGCAGTGACTCATGTCGGACCCTGGAGCGCCTCAGTCGGGGATCTCCTGCCTCCCCCTACATGCAGATCAATACACTGGTAGTGGGTGGGAGGACTCAGGGGAGGCCTGCACTGATATTCTCCTCATAGTCAGTACTGGCTATAACAACTCAGTCACTAGTGTTTAACCTTCACAGAGAAAAATGTAAGTCACGTCTCGCCAAAATGAACACTTTTGAATGTAGCCTGGCTGTCGTAAGATGGTCATGTTGGCGACAATGACTAACATTTTTCTCTGTGTAGTTTCTTTGGCTCCCTGTACTACTAACCACGGTTAGGTAATATTATCAGGTTAGTCAGTAGTGACCATCCCACCTTAGTCTTTCCATTTATAAGAGTATTAGGCTATTCACCTTTCGATTAAGGCATTAGTCCTTTTTTGTTTGTTTTGCGAGTCATTTTTAAATATCAGTCTGTTATTCTGACCAATATCCCTATGACTAACCTGGGATAGCCAGTATACAGACTAATCCCTGGAGCACAATGATTATCAGTGTGGAGGAGGGGAGGCAGGCAGGGAGCACAGAGGTGAAGAGGTTCCCTTTGCTCATTTCAGATTTCCTATCTCTGCTCCATAATGCTCTTATTTCACAGAGATAAGAAACTTATAGATATGAGGCTGGGACAAGGGAGTGGGTGGGGAGCTGAGGGAGATAGAAAGGGCTATAGACCAATCTAGCAAGAAAGGGTGACTTATCAGAAAAGTTAGTGCTTTTGAGTTTTTCTGAAACGTGACAAACAAATTTATAACTATAACCTCAATATCCCACATTCTAATATACGTTATCGGAAAGATAATTAATTCTCCTGATAAGGATTCTGCTAAAACCAATGTATACGCAACTTGATCATAAAAAAATCGCCCCTTTCGCTGCATTGCTCTATAAAGAAATTATGCTAGAGACTAGGAGAGCGAAGATGTGTGCGCCATAACAGTAAATCATAATTGGCGGTTGATGAACATCTAATACCATGAAATACAATGACCACAAGTGGACATGGTAGGGAGGAAATATAAAAACACAGAAGGGGGGGGGTACGAAGAAAGAGTGGAGAAAGGGAGTATCTGCAAGAGAGATAAGACCGGGAGGAAACCATCCAGTATACCAGCTACTTTTTGGTCCAATTTCTATCATTTCTGTTACCTCTGTATAGCTGGTGTCAACCTCATCACATCTTGTCACCCCTCAGCTACTGTCTCTTCATAATCAATACTACACAAGAATTGCTCATCAAAAAGAAAAACCAAGCTAGATGTCCTCTTCTGATGGTCCTATACTTGTTATTTGGAGAAGAACCAGTGGTACACTGTGCAGCCATAGTAACATTATACATCCTGCAGTCACGCTCCACCCTGACACAGCCCTGTGGCACATGGTATCCCCTGCCAAACTATGTATTCAGTGCATGGAGGATTGATGTTCCCCATGGTCTATAAACGAGTTAATTCAGGTATCATTGTCATTGTAACTACCTGTACAAACCAACTACTTATGGTAGACCCCCAGCATGGAGGCTTTTTATATATTTATGAATTTAAAAGTACACTGTACAAAACATGGGCTATTTTAAAGCTACGTTTATCTCTCTCTCTCTCTCTCTCTCTCTCAGTTTTATATTCATTTTGCATGCGTTGCTGTCATGATGTAGACATGGACTGGTGGTCCATTATAGCATGCTAAACATCCATGTAGGGTAAGTGCATGTAGTGGTGTATGTTTGACATGCACAACAGACATATGATATGAGGTGGGAGGATACAGATATTACTGTACACTTGTAGCTACTAATGTAATGTACTAGACTGCACTGCATTACTATTAGCATTCAAGCAAACCTTGCATTGCTAAAAGTTACAATTTAAGCGGTTTTAGGTTCATGTCAATTTCCCGGAAATGTTAAAATGGCATATTAGGGGCTCTAAGTGGCGTTTACGGGAATTAAAAATGTTTAAAGTGTGACGTTTAGCAGGCCACTCAAGAAAATAAAATGTTTCATGTTTCTCATTACCGTGCGCATCATAGAAATCAGGTTTTGGGGACAACTCTTTTTCCTTGCCAAATTTTGATGAAAAACCTGATAGAACTGGTCATGGTTGGTATCAGATTAAAGCTTATAATGCCAGTAATGTAGTGGTATAGAAACAACTTATATTTTCCCCACTTTTCAAGAACAATTATTCTTAACCAGTAAAATGTGAATTTCGTCAGAAAAAAACCCTAAATTATCCTATACATTTTGGCCCTCGAGTAAGAGAAAAAAACTGAAAAAAACCTCTCTTGTCAGATTTCTCAGACCTTGATGATGAGAAACCACTTTTTTTTGGGCCCTTGAAACATAAATATTTGCTGGATAAGAAATAAGAAAAATATCTTACCTTCCTCCCAGCCCCCTTTTGCCCCTAAATCCATCACCCCCTTCTTATATAGGGATGCGCTGAAATACACAAAGGCTAACATAGTTTAACCATTAATAATTTAGTCCCTTGACAAATAACACATCAGCGTCAGGGATCTAGGAGAAGAGGAACAATACAGATTAAGATAAGGTCTGTGGAGGTTTTTATAGAGATGCCACTCTTATTGCCTTTTCCAATTCACATGGGGTTCACCTCTGTTGGATGTGCATCAGTTTCCATGACTACTATACAGGGGATCAATAATAACTGACAAACTTTCAGAACACTGTATTGTGTTGTATCAAGTGCCTTAAATAAATAACCAGCCACATACCACTCAATCCCTCATCAGCCCAGACAGGAACTTCACTTAATGGAGTGGTCAAATGTAGAGGAGGATGCCAACGCTCAACGTGTCGAAACTTTTTACCCTCTCCTTCACAGGTCGAAAATCGGTGCGAAGGCGATCTGACTTCCATACTAGCCCCGGCCTATATGTTAGGTTTTACGGTACTGCCTCAATAGCGCAGATAGCTTGGTAATCAGCTAGGGATGACTAAAATATAAAGTTGTGTTACAAGACAAGAGCGACATAATAGCCTCGATACACAGTCATTCCTCCGAGGCCGCCGGGCGGAGTACGCTCCATACATACGTCATACACAGCTGCATGCCGGGGACCAGCCCGCTCTCAGAATTCGGTTTGAGACCTGAAAGTTGCCGACTAACTCAATTGGCATGGCGGCACACGTAGACCTAATGCTGTTCTGCTGTAGGCCCGGCCTGATGCATCTAAATGTGTGTATTCTCTGTCTCCGCAGACGGCGGCAGTCCTTATCAAGTTAGACACTAAGTATTCTGTCTGCGTGCCCGCTCAGTGCTCTCTGTGGCACACAACATACGTTGAAACAACAATGCGCAATGCATGAACTATCCTATTTATGCAGCTTTAATAAAAAAAATAGAGGTTATTATGGTCCTTTTTCCAGCAGCTTTGAGCAACTTGATCATTTTCAAATAAAAGTTGCTCCAAGTTGCTTAAAGAAGGCCATTAATTAACTTTGATTTTGTTAAAAGATTGCTTTAATAGAGCTGTTCATGCAGTGGTGACCATAGATAGGAGTTAGGACTATATTTCTAGATCCATATCTTTACTATGAAGTCATTAATCAAACAAAATCATACCACAAATTCAACCCAGATTGTAGCCAAAAGTCCCTACATCCATGATTTAATACAGTACTAGTGTATCTGAGGAATAACCCTCTCATTATAGCAACCCTGAACTCAAGAATCACACAAGTTATAAACGTTCGTATTTCTGTAGAATAGTGAGCGTTCCTAGTGACATGTTCAATGGTGATGTGTATTTCCCAAATTTTACTCGTGTAAATAACCTGAAATTCCACAAGTAGAAAGAAGCCCTGTATTTCACACAGTCACTACAAGAAATGCCAGGGAATATGAAACAAGAAGATTTCAAAAAAACGTTCAAAAAACGTTCAAAAAAACGTTCTAAAATTCTTGAGATTTGACCTGAGAATGGCACGAGTTCCGCTTGAGATCTTGTTTGCAGGGAATTCATGTGGGCTCTGCGACGTGTCCCGTCATAGACTGTTATCTCTAATGTCCCTGGTGTTGAGGAACACAACTAGCATGCTCACCGGAAGTGGTACCCTCGAGATGCATTGTGGGCCTGCGTTGTGCTGGTGCTGGGCATGCAGTGGTAGGTCCACTCCTCTAACACTATAAGTACCAGCACGGCTACCAGCGGCAGTACGAGTACCAGCGACAGGGTACAAGTACTCTGTAGCAATGGGAGTGGATTATTCATTATTCATGAGTAGCACTTCTAAAGCCTTAACCCTTTAAGGGTTGCATAGTGGTTAAATAATGTGTTATCCTTTGTTCTCATGATGCATGACTGCAAGCACACTCTCCATGGGTGCATATGGTTGGCATGATGCATGAATGCAGCCCTGACGAGGTACTCACGAAGGCTGCATTCATGTATGATTACGGCCAGGGGCACATCACATTAAAGCATTATGCGGCCCTTAAAGTTCCTGCTCATTTGGTTCAGCCGCATATATACACATTTGCATATATACATATATACGTAGTCTGGAGCCCCCATTAGCAGTTTCTAAACGTCACTCCCCAAGGATATAATATGGCTTTCTCGTTGGTCATGTAGAGAAAATCCTTGTTTCACTTGAACTAAACCCGGCATATTAGTGTTGACTTGTGTCGACTTTGCACCGGCACAAGGCAATTTTACAAGGAAACATTGGCATCAATTTGCTGGGCATGGTCTGAATGTTGCTGAAGTTGTGGTCCTCAGGGAAACAACATCCTCGTGAACAAATAATTATGGTCTGAATGTATAAAAAACTATGTTATAAAATTTCAGTTTCACCTACACCTAAACTACTTATGGATTATAATGTTTGTTTTTGAATCATTTTGTTCCGGCGTAGCCTATAAATACCATTATATGCCTGCCCTATGCTACGCGATGGGTTTTAAAATGAATCATCATCATAATTGTTGCCTTCCAGATTGCCATATCGACCCTCGTCTTCTCTTCTTTTCTAGGTAGAAAAACATTGCACCAGCTCACACTCTCACCCCTATCGCCCATGTCCCTATATTAACTACAAACTGAAACAATGGAAAAAACATGAAGTAAGGCCACTCAAAAAAAAGAAGTGGTTTCTCATCACCAAGTTCTGAAAAATGTGACGAGGGAGGCTTTTTTTTTTTTTTTTACTCGCGGGCTAAAATGTATGGGATGATATACGTTTTTCATCACCAAAATTCACATTTTAGTGCTTATGAACTTTATGGACCTTTAAAAGTAGGGAAAATGTAATTTATCTCTATTCTACTGCAATGCTGGCAGTATTAGCTTTAATTTGATACCAAATATGCCAATATTTGTCAATTTTTATCATATTTTTCATCAAAAATTTGCAAAAAAAAAAAAAAAGGTTTTCCTCAAAAGCTGATTTTTATGATGCGAGCGGTGATGAGAAACCATTTTAATTTTTTTGAGTGGCCTAACTGTATATTGGTTTCCTATTTTGCAGGTGGGTTCGAATTTCTGATACATCACCAATAAGAGTATTGGAGTTTGTAAGTAAACAATATGCATTACAGTTGGTAAATATTACCGATGTGTTTCAGCCAAGAGGCTCAATTCTGTTCAAGTACTAGATGGTATCAATCTAAATACCACTGATTAAATGTAGGACATATCACCCTGTTTAAACTTTATCATGTATACCCCGAGTCTGAACATGCCCATATAGGGGGCTAGTTTGTCCTCCATCGATGCTTGCGACACATACAAAGTGGTGGTCATGCCAAGTCTTGGAATGGTGCTTGGTTTGAAAAGACCTGGCTTCTTGTGACATTAGCACTTCAAGGGCAGCATAGTGCTACTATACCCTATTATTATGCCCAATGATGCATATATATATATATATATATATATATATATATATATATATATATATATATATATATATATATATATAATTATATATATATATATATATTGTATGCAGCACTGACAAGCAGCTTACCGGTGCGGGAGTTGAGGATTTTGTTCACTAAAAGGATAGATCACATTTTTGGGAAGGGGGCTTTTTTGGGGGGAGGTGACAACTTCAAGAATAATATGTCCATCCTCTATTTCGGGATGTTACTGCCAACCCTTCGAGAGTGCTTCAACCCCATAGGGTCGGCATGATGCTTGAATGCAGGACTGGTGAGTTACTCACCAGAGCTGCATTCGTGCACCATGACGACCAAGGGCATCAGGCCGTCCTTTACGGTTTAAAGTGCAGGTTTGCATAGGCTTGGTTTCTGGTTGCCTCCGTGTAGCTCTGTGTGATTTGCAAACTGCCCATCTGAATAATGAATACTCCCTAAAGACGGTGTGTGACTTGCCTTCACGATAGGATCCCTGACCCCAGGAGACCCTGCCCCAGGCTGCCCCCCCCCCTACACTGCCGTGGTACCATGGGCAGTCTACTGACCCATTCCTCCCTCCTACACTGCCGTGGTACCCTTCTGCAAGGGTAACAATTACTCAACATTACAGGCATTTATTCTGCCGTAAGGGTAAAAATCAACTAGAATTACAGGCATTTACAGTGTTATAAAGATAAACATTACACAGATTTACAGCCCTTTTCTCAATGCGCAAATGCAGCCATTACAAGCCAATGTAGTTGGCATTTGCATTTATCTATTGATTTAAAACTATTTAATGAAGGAAAGTAAGCTTTGCCCAATGAATATGGCCACATTACATGTATTCAATGGGGGGCATTTAAAACGGCCTTCCAGTGCTTAAGCATAGTAAATCTTGAATTTCAAAAAAATTAATAGGTTGCCTACACAGACTTTGGCGGAAGTGGAAGGAATTGAAATGAGAAAAGTGTGGGTGGATGGAAGTTATTCAGACCCGAGGAAGGGGCATCGACTTCAGCTGTGTGAGATGCTGGTGCTGGTATTGGACCATGTACGGGGCACCAAAGATACATGTAATGACGATAGGAGTAGTGGAATTAATTCTAGTATGGTCAGAGCTGCTGGCTGCAACATTGGGGGAGGTCTGTGGATTTAAAGTGGCATTTTCACCAAGCAAATCCCACTCACAAGTCTAGTACTGTTCTAGTCTACTATGTGGTTAAGTGCGAGTGGTGAGAATGCCCCTTCATTTCAACCCTTTGAGGTGAGCATGATGTTTCACTTGTAACCCTTAAGGGGGAGACCAGAAAAAGAACACCCCTTTTTAACGAAAAGCCTGCGCATTATTATAGCCAAAAGGGGTCAGCCACTATCAATTTTAATGCATCCGGGGAGGGAAGGACAAAAGAAAAGTGGTCCCCTCGCGGGGGTGATAATTTTGGCCTGCACAAAAAATTTCACCAACCTTCACTTCATGAATGTTGGCATGTAAGCAAATATTGGCTGCTTGAATTCACAATTTAAACATCTTTAATTACAGTGAATCTCACTTAAATCCGTCCATATGTAATTATAACCTTTCTGTACATTTACGGCATTCACTGAACTTAGAGCCCCTTAAAGAGTAACTTTCAACCATAAAATGTTTGCTTGAATGCCAACATTTGTGCAGTGCCCACCACCCTGGTGTTAAAAAACTGATTGCTCCATTAGGAGATGGAGTATACGGCACTAGCACATCCTGGTACTTCAGGTAGTCAGGGCTAAAGCCCTATTTCCTTATCATTATAATACCCTCCTTTCACACCTGGAACAAAGGGACTGATAAGAAGTTCACCCACAATGCCCTGCTCTGAGTCAAGATGGCGGCCCCCATAGCCTAATACGCTAATGCCGTATAGGGGTGTTGGTATAGGAACATGTGGCTGGATACGAAAGCTGTCTATACTGACAGTGTTGGAGGTGGGACCAGCTTCAGTCTGAACCAACAAAACCTCCAGGCAGTTACCATAGCAACACAACACCTGCACCCCAGACTCTGTCAGACTGCCTCTCAAATATTCAAGTAGTGAACAAAATGTAAAAAAAAACTTTAAAAAAAATTAGATAAATAAAAAAGGTACACGCCATACAGACACCTGCCCCTTCCACTCAGTATAACATCATTTTTAGATTGACTTATCCCATACAGAGTATCTACACTGTTTGCTGTACCATGAATACTTTATTCTAAAAAAGAAAAAAAAAGAGGTTCTGTTTGAATAACTAAACTCTAGATCTATTAGTCCCTTCAAATAGATTAAGATTAATAGATTAATAGATTAATTAACTATCAATATAGACATACATAGATTTGATATACATAGAGAGAATAAGTAGAATCAGTTAATCCCGACTTAATTACTGAATATATATATATATATATATATATATGTATATATATATATATATATATATATATATATATATATATATATATATATATATGATTATATATATATATATATATATATATATATATATATATATATATAATATATCCCCAGGAGTCTAATGTGACTCCCTAACATAAGCAGGACTCTGCAATAACTCTATAATGACTCCTATTCTAAGACTCCCTAATGATAAGAGTCATGGGGCGAGTTAACTCATTGATCGTGGTGATCGAGTCCAGACTCCCATTTGGCTGTCACCGTGATTCTACTTCTTTTCTCTGTGTAGACAATGAAAGCAACTTCATATTTATGCATTCCAAAACTTCACTCCGCAGAGTCTGTTTGTAAAAGTCATTCATGATGATGTACACCCTGCAAACAAAATCTCAAGCGGAACTCGTGCCATTCTCGTGTCAAAACTCAAGAATTTTGGAATGATTTTAGAATGTTTTTTTAAGGGTTTTTAAGATTTTCTTGTGTCATATTCCCTGTCATATGTTGTCGTAGAACTCATGAAATACAGGTTTTCATTCAACTTGTGGAATTTCTGGTTATTTGCACCAGTAAAACTATGGAAATACAGCTTACCCGGTGATAGCACTACCCTGACTGGTACCTTGTCCCTGGGTAACGATTACTTCCAGGGACAAACTTGTACCCACCCTATAAGCCGTTATCCAGTCCGGCCTATGCCTTACAGAAATACCACCAACGATTCCAGCAACATCCCAAAGGACTAGTATTACTACTACCATAGCCTAAAGGTACCACCAATTGAACACCGCCTCCCCCCTTAGGGCGAGAACCAGTGTTAGATCTACTAGTCCGTTATAATATTGATATAGATATGATCGATCTGCCACATAACGGTGACATAACTGAGTAAACAGATTGACACGGTGAGTCAACATGTGGCAGGTACATTACTTACACGTGACTCACCATGATTGCATGGGGAGGCCTGGGGCACCCCAGACCCATCACTGCATGAAGCCACATAAATAGTGAAACCAAAAATACGTCTTTTTACACAGTAAAACAGCACTAGCGTTTACTGCCCACATAGACAAATATGATAATACTGTAAAACTAGAATAGATTCTACTGTTCGGCTACATTAACTTCTAACAGTTTGGGATCCCGGGCGTAGCCGGGCACTTCTCAGTGTTACTGTTAGTGTTACTGAACCACCCCTCTTTTTATCTGCAACTGTCTCCTCCAAGATGTCCCCTACTTGTCCTCGGACACGTCTGATCGAGCGACATCACTGGTAGCTTAGCTGAGGGGTAATAACCCTGTCACCTCCCACGTATATTGGGGAGATCCTCCCGCCGTACCCGTCCACATTCATAACATTACAAGCACACCGAAACTATTTTGACCCAAGCTGGCACCACCTCGACCTCTGTTCCCGAGCGTCATCGCTTGCACCAAAGGTTGCTGGTTAAAATAGTTCCTGTGCGCTTGGTGGTGTTGTATCAAAAGTACAGATGGGTACCGCGTAGGAATCCCCCCCAATATACGGGAGAAGTGACTCGGTCATGGCCCCTCAAATACCAGCGATGTCGCTCGGACGCGTCCGAGGACGAGTTGGGGCCAGCTAGATTTTGACCAAGAAGCTTTGGTGCCGGCGATGACGCTTGGGAACGGAGGTTGTACCAGATTGATGTCTACTGCTTTACTCCAGAGTCAGAGGTCCCAGTAGAGATGGAGTGACTCAGCCGTTTTTACGCCGGGTACCAGCAACAGTGTTACCCCAAAAGTCAGACATCCCAGTAGAGGTGGAGTGACTCAGCAGTTTCACGCTGGGTACCAGCGACAGGGTTACCCAATAAGGGCCACCAGGGGGATGAGTCTATAGCTCAGACTGATCCCCGCCCTACCACGTGACCATTCTGGTATGGGGAACCCTGGTCAATTTCTGACAGCAGCAAGAGCAGAGGCTAGGCGAAAAAGGGTGAACAATTTTGTTTCAGGTTACCTTACCCTACATAGCAAAACAGGGCCAACCCTAGAAATCTTTATCGAATTAAGAAAAAATATTTATATCTTAAGTAGTTTGGAGTCCATTTGATAGTCCACTAGTCAACGCTAATGAGGGCTGAGCCAATGCCAATTTGAGTCAGCGCTCAAGTCAACGTTTGGGTGCTTTTCAGGCCAAAGATTTAAAAAGAAAATCAAGGGGAAAAAAGAATCCGACCTACCCTACCTAGATCTCTAGACCATGTAGCCTTCAATCTTCAATCACCCCCTCTTCCTTCTCCTTTCCCGGTATTCTTCTCTGTCCCTGTCTCTGTTGACAAAACCCAATGAAACCCCTGCCTGATTTCGTCTCTGAATCATATCCCTGTCCCATCGGACCATCACACTAGGTACATGGAATCGATTGCCCCAGTGGCGCAATCGGTTAGCGCGCCGTACTTATAAGCAGTACCACCTCCCCACCCACTACCATGTGTCAGGGTGGAGGTCTATGAGACATGCGGAGGTTGTGAGTTCGAGCCTCACCTGGGGCATTCCTTTTAATAGCGTGCCAATCTATACGAAATCTTTTTCACCATAAAGGAAATTTGGTCCTGCAGATTTTTTCTTTACAGGCCCCGCTTAATTTTTACAAGCCAGTGGGCCAGTGTCTTCAAAAAAAGAAAAAAAAAGGTATTTCTCTCAGCCCTGGTTTCGGACAGGCCGTTCTGGACATGGGTTTTTATGGTGAGTGTGATATGTGGCTGTGTCTCATGAGATCGGGCCAATGTGAAAGTCTTTGACCGGGTGCCATCTTTGACCAGCTGCCATCTTTGACTGGACACCATAAAAAAGATAAAGAAAAATTAATTTCTTCTTTTATATGTAATGGATAAAATGAAGAAAATGGCGAGGGTTATATCTCCATATATAACTTTACTTGTACTAAATAAACATTTTTCTGTCAGGATGTCAAAGATGGCACCCTGTCAAAGGTCATAGATGGCACCCAGTCAAAGACATCCACATTGGCCCCATCTCATGAGACACAGATATGTGTGGTATGGTTTACCAGTGGACATTATAGAGGGATTTCTCAGAGTGCAGGCAGTGTTGTAAGGGTGAGAGTCGTTGGGACTGTGCATTAATCCCTTCAACCTTACCAAACGTTGCCTCATTTCTACCGGCTCCCTGCTTCTTACTTAACCTTCTTCCGTTCTCTCTTTCTCTCCCTCTTTTACTCTCCCCCTTTCTCTTTTCTCTACATTTTCCCTATCTCTTTCTCTCCTTCACAGATTTACTTCACACCCTGTCTTCCTTGCATTTCTTACCATCCTCCTCTCCGTATATATCCAGCACTGGGTGGTTACATAAGTCAATAGACAGCATACCCCAGCCCCAACCACCTCCCCCCCCCCTGGGAGGTATTGAAGGCTTGGTGCTTCCCTATATGACCTATTGACGTATGGCTGGTGGTGGTATGGCACATGGCTAGCTACCATCTGCTCAGGGTGAGTCACCACTGTTGCTGCAGGCCTATGGTGTGTGGGGGAGAAGGGGGGGGGGGAGTAGTTGTGTCTGGTGCAAATAACCCTATATCTAACAGAATACCTGCTTAAATAACATTATAATTTCATACTACTTCAATGGATTAAATATGTGGGTATGCCATGTAATATGTAAATAACTTTGAATTATAGCATTTAGGTACAACAGTTAGTGTTGACTGTGTTATTAGTAGATTATATCCCCATTGAATCAACATTGATAAATACTTGTCAATGTTAATTCAATGATGAGTCAACGTTGATTCAATGTTGAACTGAATTATGTGCCCACTGGGTTGCAATGTATTAACCATATAAACAATGTTGCCCCCTTAAAGCCCTACAAATAACACACACACAAAAAAGGTATTCTAAAAAGAATCAATGATGGAAAAACCATGATCATAATTTTCAATAGATGTACTCATCATTGCACACACATTCCTCCAGAGGTACCCCTTGGTGGTTATGGTATGTAATGGCATAGATAAGAGGTTGTATTTATGAGGATGAGCAGCGGGCACTATATAGGGATCGGGGACGTAGTACAGCAGATAGGGGGTTTCTGACATTAATGTCCCTAATATGGTGGGCTGATAGCCATCTCTATCCTTAGAACAGTTTATTACGGCCATAACTACCATAAATTCTCGCGTTGAAGCTGCGGCCAGTATGAGAGTCAGATCACCAGTGTGGCCCGGCCCAAACTCCGGGTGCGGCTTATACATTCGTTTCTATAAGTATATAGCATTGCTAAATCAACAAATTTCAGGGGAATATATACTGATGTATACACGAAGGAGGATGATTTCAGTTTTTACATTTCTGTGTACATGTCATGTTTTTTTTATGGATAGCACACCCCAGACTGCCAAATGATAAGAGTGTCGCTATGTCAGTGTGTCATTCACTCATCCACTCACTCGCTCCCTCACTCCATCGCTCACTCACTTGCACACTATGTCACTAACTCATCCCCTTACTGGCTTACTTGCTCACTTGCTCACTTACTCTATCACTCATTCACATAGTTCATGTACATAGTTTTAGTGGCTGATCACGAGTCGCAGACGAGTGTACTCAGCCATGACTAAGCTAATAGCTTGTGCCTCATTGGTGTTGATTGGTTTGTAGTATGATACAAGCGGGCAGTTTCTTTTATTCTCTCGGCCAACTGTGGTGTCATATATTTCCTTTACATTATGGTTGCCTGAGGTCGAAGTGGGAAGAGCTTGATTTACCCAATGTAAAGGTCTGAGATTTGTAAAACAGGGCCCCGACCAGATTGAGTCACGTGGGTCATGGTAGGGCAGAGCTGCCTCAAGCCCCAAGACATTTTACCACACAGTGAAAGGTGCCCAGTATATATAAGCTAGATGTCTTATAAGGTCCAGCCCTGACGACCCATCATGCATTTTAATCCTGTATTATATATGTATCATACCAGCCCTTAGTGAATGTATCAACCCTGCAGTAACTCACTGATGCTGCATTCATGCATCATGCCAAATGCAGCACCAGGGAGTTATATCATGATGTCAAGTGAACACACAGCCTTGAGGTATCATGCCGTCCTAAAAGGACTGCACCTTGGCATGTTGTATCAGGCTATACTGTGTAACACGGGCACAGAGGGGCAGCCAGGTTACTGAAAGGGCAAGCTGATTCACTGCTCACGTGACAAGGTGAAAGACTATAATGCTGGCTTCAAGAGGAATTGGTGATTCTATGTGTGAGTGAGTGTGTGTGTGTGGGAGTGTGTGGATATCATAATTATGTACAGAGATTGACTAGGTGCAAATACTGCATGTTCATCATGCTTTCCAGTACACTATCAATGTACACTGAGAAGAGTCGAAAATAGATACTCCAGACACCTGCTATTATTAAGTCCAGTTTGCTAACCTTCCAGTTTATGTTTATACTGTGGCGATCACACCTTACCATATAGAGTGTGGATCACTGCCCCTTCCATGTCTATACCCTGTACTGTAGCACCCACAGCCTGCATCCAGTCCCTCAACCCTTTAAGGATTGCATCATGCCTTAATGTATCATGGTCGTCATGATGCATGAATGCAACCCTGGTAATTCACCAGTGCTGCATTCAAGCATCATACCGACCATACGGGGTTGAGACACTGCCAAAGGGTCATCATGATGCACCGATGCAGCACCTTGGAGTTACTCGCCGCGGCTGCATTGGTACTTCATGATGACCAATGGCATATTTTAGTGACATCTGTCCTTAAATGGTTAAAGCCACAACTCCCAATAGGATACTACCGCCATGAGATAACCTCTTAGTGAGGCATAGTACTCTAGCTATAAGGCTGAAATGAGGCGACTGCAGCACCAGTGTAACCATAGCAGTGGCAGCGAATGGAACTAAGATGTGGCTGATATATTTTCTGTTTCCTCAACAGTTGCAAATCGCTCCCACGACTCATGTGGATGAAACGCAAAATGGGTGTTGCGGTAACAAGCTAGTAGCTTTAGGGGGACAAGATGGCGGCTGCGGTGTGATAGCCAAGTAGAATGGTATAGGGCACTAAAACATCCTCGTACTTCAGGTAGTCGGGGGCTATAAACCCTATGTCCTTATCAGGTTAATCCCCTCCTTCCACACCCGGAACAAAGGGACCAATGAGAAAATCACCAATAATACACTGCTTTAGAGTCAGGGGCCTAAGCAGAATGCATTGCTCTGAGTCAAGATGGCGGCCCCCATAGCCTAATGCGCTAGTGCCGTATAGGGAGGAGTGGGCGTGTGACACCCTACAGTACTGTAGGTTTATAAAGTCGGCAGGCACTTCCCCCTCCCTCCCTATTGCCTCCCCGCCTGGCGTCAGGCAATCCACAACATGCTTTATTGATTTTATGACGCCCTAGACTGAGTTATAGGCACACAGGGACTCTTATCAAGATTGGGGTCCTTTCGCTTTCCTTGGATTTTTCTACTTGGTCGTCGGCTTCAATAAAGTCAAACGCGAAGGAGGAGTGGTCGGAGTTAATTTGACGTCAGTGTTCTTAGCATCATACCGGATTTGTGTTGAGGCTTTTTAAGTGTGGCTGTGTGGGTCGGTGGGGATGTGTGTTCAGGAAAGGCGGCGGCACTCCTAAACCTATACTGACACCATCTTCGTAATGCGGGTTTCAAATATACCATTGATTTTGGTGTGGAAAAACACCCTCTTGATAGTGAAATAGGATCTTAAAAACCCCTTTTGATTTTTGGAAAGCACATACTTTGATCAACAAGAAATCAAGACTAGAAAGCTGTCCTGTATTCATGTACTGTCCGAGACCTTGCTAGCATGCTAAGCATTGATATGAGTGTCAAATATACCCCCTTTTTGCGTATTTCTTTAAGAAGCGCACCCCTTTTCTGGTTTCTGTGGACATTGATGCAAGTGTCAAATACACCCCTTTCTGCAAATTTCTATTTTTTTAAAGCACCGCTCCTTTCTGGTAGTATGAATTATGTGTAAAACACCCATTTACCACGCTTTTTGTAACAAGGATGGTGTCAGACTGATGCAGGAGTGCGGGGATCGGGACGTGGATGGGTGGGTGGGCGGGTGACGCCAGGTGCCTGAAGAAAGGGGGAACTGAAGAATGAAAAGCTGAATGAACTGAGTGATTACTTTCCTTTTTTTCTGTAGGGCCTTTCATTTCTATCTGCCCTTAGATTATTTCTCATCATGCATTTCTCCTTCAATCGTGGTTTGACCATTGAGCATAATTCATTTTAGAATCAAAGGTTGATTAAACTTAAAGTAGGTTTTGCAGACAGAAACATCCCAACTTGTGTCAATATTTACCATGCAAACAAAATCTCAAGAGGAACTTGTGGTATTCTTACAAGTGTCAAAATTTGAGAATCTTATAACGTTGTATGAACGTATTTTGAACATTTTTTGGAAAATTTCTTGTGTCATATTCCCTGTTATTTCTTGTAGTGAAACTCAGGAAATACAGCTCTTTGTTCTACTTGTGGATATTCTGGTTATTTGCAGGAGTTAAACTCAGGAAATACACATCACCATTGAACATGTCACTAGGAACATTCACTATTCTCAAGAATCTCCCGTGTCAATCTTGTGCATATAGGTTGTGCACTTCCAAGGAAATGCGAACGTTTCTAACTTGTGACATTCTTGAGTTTTGTTTGAAGGGTTGGCCAAGTATCTCAACTCACTCCAGAGAACCGACTCACAAAGAATAATTTGACTATTGCAGACCAAGTGGGAAAGCTGAATTTGCTGACCCAAACACTACTCTCTACTCTACTGTCGACAGTGACACGCCTGAAATATAAAAAAGGGAAAATTAGAATAAAACTCTCCCAAAGTAAAGTGAAGAAAGGAGTAGGTAAGCAGCAGGAAATTGGAGGTTAGATGACATACGGGCACCTCTCACCTCCACTCCGGTCCCTTCTGGTTGAGGATGATTCAAACAGGAAGTGTCGCGGCGGCCATGTTGTCGCGACAGCCATGTTGCTGTCAGTGTCTATTGACTCGTGTATTGATCATGTGACGGCTAGGGTCGATCTCATTGGCTAAGTCGATATGAGCAGATGGTTCCATTTCCCACCACCAGGAGTGTACAAGCCGGCCCCGTGGGAGTGTATTAACCTATAGGGATGAAGCTGGTTCTTCAGTGCACACGACCATCTTGGGTTTCCCACTTTGTGATGTCTCGCCAAGAACAGGCTATGTTCTTGAAACAGAACCAAGTTCTAGTGAGATGTGCTTGTCACAGAAACCAGCTACAATAGGTTTCCCCTCAAACAAAATCTCAAGCAGAACTTGTGCCATTCTTGAGTCATGATCCCCAGGAGAATGTGGAAACGTTTTGTGTATGTTTTGTGGCACATTCCCTGGAATTTCTTGTTTTTTGAATGAGCTTTTTGAACAAGTTTCTTCAGATAAGTTCTAAGTGTCCCCCCAGTCGCACGTTCAATTCCCAAGTTCTGTTTGGACATATTCTGATTGTGTAGCAGTAGGCTATACCTCCAGCCTATTCCTTGGTAGTGGGAACCCTAATGTGCACAGCCATTACTTGAACTGGTACCAGTGAGATTAGGACTGATAACAGCCTGTTGCATAATGCACCCTAACTGCAGTCCCAGAATGGTCATAACAGCATTATATCATTTTACGTGACATTTTCTCAAATTGAATATACTTAAAGTGGTCCCTTAAGCGCATTTGATTTACTTAAATGCAAACATCCATGCAGTGTAATTCTGTGCACATTTTTCTTGTTGAGGCATCCCCTCTGACTTCATTTTACAATGTCTATAGCCAAACATCAAAAGATGCTCTTTGTGAACAAGCAGAGCCGCCAACACAGATAATCGTAATACCCCAACGCTTAGCCTGTAGTGGCTATCCTAGGTTGGTCATCCATAGGGACATTGGTTAGTGTTAATCAAAAATGAGACAAAACAACATATGACTATTGCCTTAATCAAAAGGACTCAGTACTGACCGACCTGACAATATTAACTAACCTAGATTGGTCGTATAGGGAGTCAAACAATGATTTACTTGGTTAGGCACTATAGTGATAAAGAGATTGATCCTATAGGGAGCCGAAGAATATCAGTGCAGATTGCGTAAGTAACTCCCTTGTTTCCAGATAGATGCTATCTTTCATTGCCAAACTCCAGTCTCAGACTTCTACCTCAGAAGTTACTTCCACCCCATCACTGATACTACATTGTGATGCCCTTATCCTGAAATCGTCTAAACCTTTAGGGACGCATTTCGCTAAAAGATGACATTTGTCGTCATGATGGACCAATGCAGCCCCAGCAAATATGTGTTCATCATGCTGACCCTTCGGGGGGGTGTCACCCTGTAGGGTCGGCATGATGCTTGAATGCAGCCCTGACAAGTTACTCGCCAGGGCTGTATTCATGTATCATGACAGTCAAGGGCATGATGCATTAAGGCATGATGTTGTACTTAAATGGCTAATCGTGTCAATCTACAAGGGGCCCACCAAGGTCCAAGATAAAACTCTTCTCTTAGTTTAAAGGGTCATTGATCTCTTCCAATGTAATCCCCAGTATCCTTATCTTGTCAGAAAGTTCAATATACGATGTCCATATCAGGTTTTATGATTCATTGGATGATCTCAAACGGCCGATGGAACATTCTGACCTGTCATTGATAGGAACTCTAAGTGGAGGATTTTCAAACATTACTGCCGATCTCAAAGAAGTTATCAACTCTGTAGCATCCAAGTGAACATTATACAACGTATCAGGATGTTTCTCTAAGAACACTTATCATAGCCAACCGTTGCATATCGTTAAAAATGTTATTTTGGTGTAAGATAAAATAATTTTCGTTAGCTGGTATAACTGTTTATGACATAAACAGTCAGTTTGAAGCATTGAACCAGCCTTGAAATGACATTGTCAGCCACCAAATGACATTGTTAACCACGAACACGTAGAAACGACATGGCATCAGGAACCGTACATGAAATTGAGCTAAATATGATAACTTCTGTGACAGCCATTCCATACCTGCATATTTTTTTAAGTTGATTGAACGTCTCTCATTCCACAGGACATATATCTGTTATTCAGTAGACATTGTCATTTATCCAACAATCCCTGAAAGGTTTACGGCTACACTGATGATCTTAATGCTCCGGGCTTAGTCAGAAGTGGCCAACATAGGTTAGTCATAGGGATTTTCATCAGAATGACAAACTGATATTCAAAAATGACTGAGGCAAAACTAAATATATGACTAATGCCTTACTCAAATACACTTACCTACCACTCGTAGGAACAGAAAGGCTAAGGTAAGTTGGTCCCCTGCAAACAAAATCTTAAGCAGAACTCGGGCTATTCACGTGTCAAAACTCAAGAATTTTAGGACATTCTTTGAACGTTTTTGGAAATCTTCTTGTGCCAGATTCTGTGTCATTTCTTGTAGTAAAACTTGTGAAATACGGGTCTTTATTCTACTTATGGAGTTTCTGGTAATTTGCACGAGTAAAACCGGGAAAATACACGTAATCATTGAACATGTCACAAGGAACGTTCATTATTATCAAGAATCTCCCTTGGCTCTCCTGTGCATACAGCTTGTGCATTTCCGGGGAAATGCGAATGTTCCTAACTTGTGTGATTCTTGAGTTCTGTCTGGAAGGTCAGTACTGTCCAACCTGACTGTATTCACTAACCTAGGCTGGGCGTATAGGGAGCCACAAAATTTGACTCACTAGGTTAATCACTGAGTTGTACTGCAAAACCTCGGATATAAGATGCAGCGTGTACACGAGTCACTTTGGCGCTGTGGCTTATACAAGGCCAAATAAAAAAAAAGTTTTGTTTCAGGTAACATGGTTTGAAACTCTAGGGTCGGTAGGTCGGATTTTTTTTTTTTTTTTAACTTTTTTTTTTTTTTACATAACCATTAATTGACCCCAAAAAGTATAAAAATGGGAAGATTTTTTCAAAACTTTTGAAAACCTAAAATTTACCCCCAAAAAGTGTGAAAATATAAAAATGTCTTCAAAATTGCATAAAAAAAACGTAGGGTCGGCCCTATTTACACAGGGTCGGTCGGGTGACCTGAAACAAACCTTTTTTTTTTGGCCCAATCTGCCCACAGTCAGGGTGCTGCTTATACGCAAGTTTTTGCTACTATGGTACAGTGCTAAAGTCACCATAATCGAATCACTAATTAGGCTCATAGAATCAGCCCAAAATCAGGGTGCGGCTAATATGAGATTTATACGCGAGGTTTTACAGTAAGCCAGTACTGACTAAGGTCAGAATACCAGTGTAGTAGCATTGCTCTGTGACAGTGCCTTATGCTTTATGTATGGCTTACACCCGCACACCAGTAACGGTCCCCACACATGGGTGTTATATAATATTATAGGCTCCTCTATTGAACATGGTAAGAAAAAAGATGCTGATGATGCAGAGTCTATGGGAATGAAATGGCCTCTTCCTGTTTTTAAGCTTCCCCCCCCCCTGTGTTTTGTGTGTGGTGTGGGGAGTATAAGGGACAAGGGGAGAGGACACGAGGGTTAACCATTTTATGTCCTAATGGTTAATTTCATATACCATCATGATGCCCCAGTGCAGCAGTGGTGATGCATTAGTGCATCATACCGACCATTGATGAGTGTATCAAGGCTGTAGGACCAGTAAGATGCATGGATACAGATACTACAAGTTACTCACCAGTTATGTTTTCATGCATCAGATCTGCAATATGATATGGCACATTTAATAACACTATCCATTCCCTAAGGGCTAAAGCTATGTTTTATTGATTGGTTTGCATTTCTATACACGCAGCATTGTAAAAGGTATTTTAAGGTCAGTGCACAAAGGCTGAACGCTTAATTATATTGGTGTCCCAATTTCCCATTGTGTTATTATTGATCGCATATGACATTACCAGTATGACCCGTTTATTTATAATGCGAAGACAAAGGCGAGGAATGGAGGCAGGCTCTAGACTAATATTCCGCGAATGTTTCTCTGAAACCCTTACCTTTGAGAACAGTTGAGGAAAATACATACATTAGAAATAAACAAATCTGATCCCCTTTAACAGGACGCATACTTGTAAAGGCACTACGAAACTGAGAAGGGGGTGTGAATGGCTTGAACGTGTTCCAACTACAAAATTACATCAATAACTTCTAAAATTGTGAAATAAGAAAAAAATGTGTGACCCGGGTATGGGGAGGCTATACTGGTCTGAAACCATACAGATATGGGTAAGGGAGAGAGCCAAAGCTACCTGCGTCCATATCCCTCTGTGTACCGCCGTTTCACTCTCCCAGCAGATTCTCCCATTCGTTTGTACACAGGCACTACTTCCTTCTCTGGCAAAAGGTGGCCGGGCCCTGCAAATTTTACCGACGCCATGCTTTTGAAATATTCATTTGCTAAGCTATGAATCAATGCAAATATCTAAAGGAATTTATAAACAAATAATTATATGAACCAGGTTTTGTGGTAGAATCTGTGGAACTTCCTTGGAACTCTTTCAGGTAGGATACTGGCAGAATGTTACGCGTCGTCGAAAGCAGCTTTTTGCCCCTTCTTCCACAAACATTTCCTTGGGTCTGAGCCTTTTAGCAGAGTCTTACTTGAGATTGTGCTGGGAGAGTGCCGCCGTTTGAACTCTCACTGTTCAAATGTCGTCTGCCTCGATGCCATCTGCCCGGGAACCAGCATAATAAAGTATTGATGGTGGCTTTTTGTGATTTATCATTGCCTATTCAGTGTCCGGGGCCCCTGTGGGCACGGTAAAACATGGATGGTGGTAGCAACATGGGGGAGATCTGATACAAGCTCTGTGGTGCTGCATGTGCTTGGTATAACTGTAATATACCCTAATGGTCTGTTTAATCACTGCGTGAATGTTTGCATTTAAGTAAATTAAATGTGCTAAGAAGAACACTTTAAGCATATCGAATCTGAGTAAATGCCAGTTAAAGCCACTTCAATACCATTATGACCTTTCTGGGACATTAACGTAGCATTACTGAACTTAAAGCTCCTTGAAGTGTTCCTTTAAATCTTCTTAAATTTGCTTAAATGTAAACATTCATGCAGTGTAAGTGCCAGGTCTCTAACTTATTATAAGGGTATTCAAAGCGTCAGCTTCAAATTTAAGTGGTTGTGATGTTATAAAATCTATAATTTAGAGAATAAATAATGACGTTCACCATGTTCAGACTGTCTATAGGCCTATAACGCAGTATGGTTGTGAGCCTACATACCCATATCCATGTACTACTCACATAGTGCACTATTACAGTTACAGACCCCCCTGTCCATGTACTACTCACACACTACTAAATACCTAATACAGACTAGTCTCACACTGCCAGACCAGCCCACCCGTGACCACCAAGCCAAAAAGGTGTCCACCCTCCAAACAGAACTCGGGACTTGGGGAATGACGCAAGTTAGAACTTGTTCAAAAAACTTGTTCAAAAAACAAAAAAAAAGAATATGCCACAAAATGTCCACAAAACGTTCAAAAATGGCACGAGTTCTGCTTGAGATTTTGTTTGCAGGGATGCCCTTTCTCATGACACATGAATACAGCCCTGGTGAGTAACTCCCTAGGTAGGGCTGCAATCAAAATGGGAAACCCAAGAGTACCCAGCTCTCTGATATATGGATGTTTACCTTGCCGGACCTTCCCGATATGTCCTGCAGGAATCTGCACCCCTTCTCCCCTCCAGGAATCTGTCATAATATCCCTCCAATCAGAGTCATTAGTGTCGCTTAGCAACCGACTCTCAGCTCTGATTGGATAATGGGAGATGGTCTCAGACCTGCGTGCAGATGTTACAACGTCCATGATTGGCTGATTTCGTGTCACGTGATCGGACAGTGTCGTAAATGTGTTGAATGATGACACGCCAGACTTTGCCTGCTCAAAACAGATTCTTCTGCATGGGCGTTTGTCTTCTGTTGATATACCATAAGTCCTAGTTGACACGTATAACAGCTCTTGAGGATCACAAAGTGATTCCATGCTATATGTGATAAGTGCAAATCTTCTCTATTATGACTGTAAATAAGTATCATCAACCTTCCATTGCCATCTAGCAATTTAGTGCATTTGGAGGCACTAGTAGCTACCTAGCGGAATATGTTTGCAAATAAAATCATGGCCTCCATTTACTAAAGACTTCAGGGGTCAACTGCAAAAAATACATCAACTGTTATGTAGCTGTTATCAGTGATTATCTCACCAGAACCAGATTAAGTAATGGCTATGCGCACAGGGCAATAAGCGACCCCTTGAGAGGAATACAGCCAGAGTCGATGGGTACTAAAGCATTTTATACCCCTTCTTCTGGGTTCCCAATTTACTTGGCATAGACATCTTGCTTGAATCTGGAAAGGTACACAGAGAAAAGAAACAGCGTCAAAAGGGAGCCCAGATTGACTCCATTTTAGGGAAGCCAAGGATGCATAATGGCGCCTAAGTGACTCCCCGGCTGACCTAGGGGATTCACATTGGGGAGTCAGATAGCTCCCTGGCTCACCTAAGGGAGTCACATAATGACCAGGGCTCCCCAAGAGAGGGAAGTCATGCTGGAGGCAACATGAACTCCCTTTTGATGCTGTTTCTTTCCCTGTACACACTGATATTCTTTGGCTACCTACATTTATATTGCCTGGTTGGTCAGTACTGATCGACTGACCTTAGTCTTCTCCATCTCAATGAGTTTCAGGCTGAGTCATATGCTGTTATGCCCCTGTCATGCCTGACTAATGTCCCTATAACTAACCTGGGATATCTACTTCAGACTAAAGACATGAGCATGTACCTTTTCTGTATAGTCGGGTCGACTCTCTCACTCTCGTCTCCCGGTATACACTGATCCAATCAGGGTGATTCCCTTGGGCTAATGCCAGGACGTATTGAACCAACCCATGTTTTGATGGGAACCCAGGAGAGAAGAATGGTAGATATGAAATATTAATGAACCTCATGCCAACTTCAATCACTTTGACGAGCGGTGGGAAACAAGTTGTGGGAACCAAGCCCCTCACGAAGGTAGCAAGTAATACCACTTATTGCCATTAGCTGGGAGAGGATCTCTACCTATTAGATGTGTTCTTATCATGCATCATTAAATGATACTAAGACAAAATCTCCATAAGATAAAGCTTTGTTTTGCAAGAACAAAAGGGTTGTGCCAATAATGGATCATCCATCATTCACAAGAGTAGTATAGTATGTATCGGAACGGGACTATGGTTAACTACTGTTTATTACTCAATCGACCTGCAGCCAATCAGAGGCCTCCATTTGGTCACGTGACCGGAAGTGACCTACTAAGGGGATTAGTGGTGACGTCACGTGACCTAGTTAGCCAATCAGAGGCCGCCATTTGGTCACGTGACCGGAAGTGACGTCATATGACCTACTTATGGACCGAAAGTGACGTCATATGACCTACTTAGGGGACCGGAAGTGACGTCATATGACCTAATTTAGGATCACGTGACCGGAAGTGACCTGATGAGTCACGTGACCGGAAGTGACGTCACATGACCTAATGGCCAACCGGAAGTGAGTGACCTCATTGAGGATCACGTGACCGGAAGTGCCCTGATTGATCACGTGACCGGAAGAAGAAGAAGAAGAAGAAGAAGAAGAAGAAGAAGAAGAAGAAGAAGAAGAAGAAGTGACGTCATGCGACTTAATGAAGAGATGAGCGTCTTTAAGGGGTCACGCGCTTTAAAATGTGATATTTTTTTTTTTTTTTTTTTTTTTGGAGGAGGAGGAGGAGGAGGAGGAGGAGGAGGAGGATAAGGAGATGGAGAGGAGGAGGAGAAGGAGGAGGTTTCGGTAAACTAATAAAAAACACTACGATATAAGTTTTTTTTTCATTTTTATTGTTTTACGAGCGACTGGAAGTGACTTATTGAACTAGGTAGAAGCGTTCTTTAGAGTGTATAAGGGGGGAGGGGAGGGGAGGGGAGGGGAGGGGAGGGGAGGGGGGGAGGGGGGCCCCTTTAAGATGCATGGGGAGGGGGGCGCTTTTAGGATGCATGGGGCGGGTGGGGGGGGAGGGGGGGAGGGGGGAGGGGGGCACTCTAGGGGGGTGGGGGGGCACTCTAAGGGGCGTTTGTCTCTTTTAAGAAAAAAAGAAAAGAAAAGATTTCAATCGAGAGACACGCTTCTTCCTCTCGAGAGGAAGAAGCGTGTCTCTTCATTTTTTTTTGTTTATCACGTGCCTCGATGAGGCGATCAGCTGCGACTGGAGGAAGTGACACTTTAAGAGGACACGCGTCTTAATTGTTATAATATTTTTTTTTTACTTACTAATAAAGAAGACGTATGAAAATAAAACACAACAATTCACATGTCCGTCGTTCTCGTTGTTTCTTGCTTGATAAAGTCAAGTAATATCGCGATGCCGAGGTAAAACTTTCCCATGTCCTCAGTCAACACTCGAAGGAGTTCAAAAGGCGTACCGCCGGCACCGTCAGCTTCAGCTTGCCACATTTTCAACACTCGGAAGGCCCACTCAGCGGGACTTCCTCCATATTCACATTCTTCAGCGATCTTATCTAACCTCTCAGGCGACAATTTTAAATGGTCCCCCACCTCTTTCCACCTGCTACCTAGACGTCTGCCGAGGGTGCCCAAGTGCTTATGCATCGCGCGCGAGTCGGGGTTTTCGAAATCCAACCCCTGTCTGTGGAGAAGGGACATCCACTGAGCCAACAGTTCCACACGTCTAATGCGGGTGAAGACGCGACCGAGCTCTCCCCATCTATGACGATGCGGGGTTTCACCCCACCAGACTCGGAACATCGCCGTACACAGCTCCTCCGGTGTCTTGACACTGCGCTCTACTAGAGCATCCATACGGGCGGCGGTAACTTTTAAGCTACTGCCCAACTCTCTCCAAGATCCGCTCAACTCTTTACCTAGTTGACGAAGCAAGGCGTCGCTATATGCTAAGCGCCGCTGTCCTACCTCTCTGTTCTCCCCATCGGTCTGCCTCGCGCGTCTCACGTCGTCAAGCCGCATTAACTTTTTTTCAGGTGGACAAGGCGGTGAAGGCGAGCTTGAAAGTGGAATAGCTTGAGCCATCTCGTCTCGTCTTGGCGGCGGCGGCGGTGGCGGCGGCGGCGGCGGCGGCGGCGGCGGTGGTGGCGGTGGTGGTGGTAGTAGACGTTACTGTGGTCAGAGGCGATATGGTTTTTTTCCAACAGAAATCAGAGCTTTTATACAGAGGGAGTTTAATCCTATTTCCAACAGCACTCCAGCTGTCTAGCGACCTGTCCGCATGACGCTTTTTCAGCCGCTCCGCTCCTTAAGAGCTTAGATGACGAGGGGTATGTCATCGCTATCCGTGGAGACCAGCTGAAAACGGTGTTTTTTCCTCATCCATAGCCTTACCTCCTACCCCCTACCTGAGGACGTCTCCCTCCCTCTGACATTCATTGTAACAAACGTCAGAGGTCAGGTGAAAATCGGATTTTTTCATGCACAGCCTTAGTCAGCTGTCACCCCTCCCTATTGAACTAGCCGGCCGCCGCCGGCCGGCCCAGTCTACTCACCACGGCAGGAGGCGGTGATTTTTTTTTTGTCTTACACTTAAGTCGCTCACCACATGCACACGCCTCTACTCACAGACAGACACGTTCGTCTTAGGGGGGCCTGCTTCACGCCACACGCCTCCTGTAGTTTTTTTGTATACACACTCTAAGCTCATCACCGTTAATCCTTTATACAGCTAACACGCGTTAGGGTGGTAAGTAGCTTAGCTCATGACAGCGGATCCCTCAAAAAAGAGGGGAAAGGGATCCAGCTGAAAACGTCATACCTTATGTCTTTTGTTTCTCTTTGTGAATGGCCGCCGGTCAGTCGGCGGCAGCAACCGCTTAATCCTTTATACAGCTAATGCGCGTTGAATTGCTGAACAGGGTGGTAAGTAGCTTAGCTCATGACAGTCGATCTCTCAAAAGAGGGGAAAGGGATCCAGCTGAAAACGTCATACCTTATGTCTTTTGTTTCTCTTTGTGAATGGCCGCCGGCCAGCCGGCGGCAGCTGAACAGGGGCAGTAAGTAGCTTAGCTCTAGAAGCGAGAAGGCGTATATAAGGGGCCTGGAAACCTCCATTCACTCACTCATTCTTTTGCTGCTCTCTACAGTCACCACCATGAGCAAAAGACAACACCTAGCGCCGTCCAAGGATCTAAGCAAGTTCAAGAACAAGAAGACTACGCGGAACAGCGCTCGTTTAGCGTCAGTGCCTCCTCTTGCTACTGAAAATGAGACTACCGCCGCAGCCGCTTGGTCTTATCACCCTCCCGCTGTAGCGAGCGCTCGCAGCAGTAGTAGTAGTAGTAGTAGTAGTAGTAGTAGTAGTACTAGTAGTAGTAGTAGTAGTGGTAGTAGTACTACTGGTAGTAGTCGTCGTGCTAGCGACGTTGTTACACTCGCGACGGTACACGTTGCTGCTAAGCGTGCTGCCGCTGCTACTGCCGCTCCGCCTGCTGCTGCTGCTGCTGCTGGTGATCCTCGGGCTGCGGCTACTGCTGCTGCTGCTGCTGCTGCTGCACCTGCTACTGCTGCGCCTGCTACGGCTGCGCCTGCTGAGGCTGCTGCGCTTGCTACTGTTGCGTCTGCTGCTGCTGCTGCTGCTGCTGCTTCTGCTGCACCTGCTGCTACCGCTACTACTACTGACGACAACGCTCCTGGCACAGCGCAGTACTGGCAACCGGGTTTTTACCTCCCCACTACTGTTGATGATTTTGATGACCTGCCGCACGTTGCACAGCCCCTCTCCTCCACCACTACATCGACCGACGCCCTCGACGCCGCTCGCGCTGAGAGTTACAGCTATTCGGACACTCAGCCCCTAAACCAAGAAGAAGAGGAGGAGGAGGAGCAGCAGCAACAGGGTGAGACAGAGAACGACGCTGACGATGAGGCGTACGAAGAACCCGAAGGGAAAGGGGCGGACGGTACGTTTTTTCGGCTCCCCTCTTCCCCAGCTTTCGACCTCACTTCCACTGGTAGCGCGTCCGGTCCGTGGCGACTGCCCTCACCGCCACCTTACGAGGGCGGCGGCGCTTCATCTTCTACCGCTACACTCAGCACCGACGGCGTGTGGCTGCTCTGTTCCAACAACGAGGTCTCGGATACCACCAGCGCTGACGCTGCTCCTGTTATCGGTTCTGCTGCTGATTCAGCTCACGCTGATGGTGTTACTCTTCTTGCGGGTCTGAAACGTTCTAAGGTGAGTTCCAGAACAACAAGGCCTAGTAAGAAGAGAAAAATACAAGAAAAAGAACGAGATGGACGAGAAGAAGCAGAGAAACCCTTCTCCCGTCTTCTCGGGTTAGAGTTCTGCTTAGACGGGGCTTTGACGCTGGAGATCTGGGAGGACGTGGCTAGACTGTCTAGGAGGCCGCGCTACACAAAAGACGGCCAGGTGAAAGAGGCGTCTCTGACCAGAAGCAAGCGAGTGCACTTCACTGCCGACGCGCTGCGCGAGCTAATAGCACGCATCGTTGATATCCGCGCAGTGGTGCGCATACGCGACACAGCGGCCGCGCAAGGAAGACCTAATCACACCCCCTGGTTCGCAGTGCTGGATGAGGAGGGCGAAGTGTACGCAGCTGTGAGCTACTACAGCGGTAAGAACCTCGTCCACGTGCGCAAGTACGAAGGTCCTGACAAAAAAACCACACAGCAGGGGGTGACGCTGTCCGCCAGAGCGCTCAAAGAGTTGGATGACAAAACAGAGATTATTCTCAAATATCTCGGTATAGATTCGGAATGAGAGACGCTCAACGCTCACGCGCGCACACACACAGTGTTTGACGTACGCTGTATGAGACAGACAGACGGATACACAGACAGCAGACAGATAGATAGATAGATAGACAGATAGATTGATAGATAGATAGACAGATAGATTGATAGATAGATAGATAGTTAGACGGCTAAGTAGTTGGTAACTGAGTGAAAAAACATGACGCAGTACGTATGCGAAAAGTGTTTCAAAATGTTTAAAAGACTGTACAACCACGAGAGACACGTAGAAAGTTGTAGAGTAATACCTATGTTTTGCCCTCTATGCGGCGAAGGCGATTGCCGAAAGATCGCCTGTCGACGCGAATCTCTCCGCGCATACGTGCTGTACCGAACGGGGAGGAAACGTTCACGGCGAATTGGCCTGCGATACAAACGGGCGTCAGGATGCACGGGACTCGCGTGAGTGTAACAAACTTCAGGCTACCAACCGGCGAGTTGAGTGACGCTGTAGATACTATGCGTCGCATTCACTTGACACAAAGATTCAGATACAAAGTGGGTTTCTCGGTAGGCTTACTCTTACAACACAGAGAAGACAAGAGCAAACTGCGCTACTTTCACGCCTCCCAGAACAACGCAACTCTCATACAACCGCTCCCTACTATAACTAATTCAGAAACTTTGGAAGAGCTCCTCTCAAAGATGGAAAACACCGTCACTTGCGAGGAAGTACGGAAACTTTGCGACGCTGACACCAAGTGGCACGTTCTTTTTCCTACCAATTTGAACATTTGCGTTTACATGGGACCGGGGGAATTCCCCATAGGCGGTAGGATCACTCAGGCCGGTCGAGTTGGAAAGAGAAGCGGCGTGTTAGATTTTCCCAACAAGGACAACCTCTGCATCTTCCGCTGCATTTCCTTTCACTTATACAACACCAGCAAGCGCGCTTCAGATTTGTTACGTCAGTTCTGTCCCGCTGCCACACCTGAATCCTTTCCGGGTCTGAACATCCGCGACTTACCCGCGTTAGAGAACTTGTTTGACGTACAAATAGCGGTCTACACCGCGTCGCGTCAAGTGCCGGGGCGGAAGTTGAGAAGACGCGTTACTCTGATCAGACCGCCTTCCAGAACTCTGGCCGCCCGAGGTAAAGTCAACCTACACCTGACGGCGAAAGGCGGTTTGCACGTCTCTCTCGTCACGGACTTCAACGCGTACGCGGGCATATACGAATGTTGCAAGTGTAAGGCGGCGTTCACCACCGAGTTCTTGCTGAAGAGACACAGGAACCAGCTTTCCTCTTGCCGACAAGTCAAGTTGTGCTACGTAGGTGGCATCTACCAAAATTCGAGAACGATTTTCGAAGCGCTAGCAGACTTCTCCATTTTTCCCCCCGACGGACATTCCGGAATCTACCCTTACAAGATCGCCTTCGATTTCGAGGCTTTCTTCAGACCGTGCAAAGAACCGTCGACGGAACACGTGTCCCTGCTGTGGGATCACGTCCCTTTGTCGGCTAGCGTCGCATCCGACTTTCCGGGGTGGGAGGGGCCCGTCTGCTTCGTCAGAGAATCCGACGCAAATTTCCGACCCCTTGTTGGACCGAGTTTTAAATCACATAAACGAGAACGCCAAAGTCATCGGGGAAGCTGTGCTAGAACTTTACCGACCGACCTTAGCGAAGTTAGATGCGGCGATAGGTGAAGCTCTCCTGCTGGAGGAGGCGACATTCACCCCTTCTCCAGGCGGCTTCGCTGCGGCTCAGACCAGACACCCGTTAGTTCAACTGAAGAAGCGTCTTCTGAGATACATCCGTCAAGCTCCAGTCGTGGGCTTCAACTCGGGGCGTTACGACTTGAACCTGATCAAAATACGCCTTCACTCGTTCTTTGCCTCCGGAGACCGAAGAAACCAAGAATTCAGCGTCATAAAGAGAAGCAATCAATACTTGGCGGTTTACACACAGCACACGGTTTTCTTGGACGTAGTCAACTATTTGGCACCCGGTTACAACTACGCGACCTATTTGCGAGCTTTCACCAGGAACGAAGAGAAAGGTCACTTTCCTTACGAATGGATGACGTCTACCAGGAAACTGGCAAACAGAACGCTGCCACCGAGATCGGCTTTTGACAGCGAACTGACGGGCGTCAAAATGTCCGAATCCGACTACGCCGCATGTCAGAAAGTTTGGTCCGACGAGAAGATGCAAACTATGGAAGATTACTTGATCCACTACAACAACAAAGACGTCAAACCTTTCATAGAAGCTCTGAAAAATCACGCTAAATTTTTCCAAGATCGCGGCATTGACATGTTGAAAGACGGAGTTTCTCTCGCCGGTTTGACTTTACGGTTCCTCTTCCAAAACCTAGAAGACGCGTTCACAACGTTCCCCCAGTTCGACGCCGTCCTCCACGCTCTGATCAAAGAAAATCTAGTCGGCGGTCCTTCCATCATCTTCCATAGATTTCACGAGAAGGGCACCACGCGGATAAGGGAGCACAAGTACGGCGAAGAAGCGAGACCGTGCCAACACATCCTAGGACTAGACGCTAACTCTCTGTACTTGCGCTGCATGAGCGAAGCGCACTGCACGGGCTATTACGCGGTGAGACGACCTGAGACCGAGTTCAAGCCCGAAATTAGGCAAAGAAACTCTCACAGCGCTTTGGAGTGGTTACGCTTCGTAGAGCACGACCGCGACGTGAAACTGCGCCACGCTTTGAACGGCGGCGAGATGGTTGTAGGCTGTCGGAGAATTCGCGTGGACGGGTTTCACGCGGCCTCTAATACGGTTTTCCAGTTTCACGGGTGTTGGTTCCACGCTCACGAGTGCATACCGTCGCACCGATATCAGTGCGCTTCACTGAGGGAGGAGAGACGCGACAGAACGACTAGAGTAAGCGCGTACTTGAAAGCGCTAGGTTACAAGCTGGTCGTCGTGTGGGAGTGCGAATGGAGAGAGATGAAGCGTCGAGATGAGCGGGTTAAGGCCTCCCAACAACGCTGGAAGGTTGACGCTTTGAAAGTGTCTCGAAACGCGATGAGCGAGAGCGACATCCTTTCCGCTGTGAAAGACGGGAAAATGTTCGGTTTAGTTCAAGTGGACATCACTACGCCGCCTCACCTACGAGACTACTTCGAAGAAATGACCCCCGTTTTCAAGAACGTGACCGTTTCAAAATCGGACATAGGACCTCACATGTCAGACTTTGCGCAGGAAGAAAAGCTGTTGAACACGCCTCAGAGATGTCTGATAGGGAGTTACCACGGAAAAAATATTCTCTTGGGAACGCCGCTTCTCAAGTGGTATTTAGAGCACGGTTTGATAGTCACCAAAGTGCAGCTGGTCGTAGAATACCTACCTAAACGCTCCTTTGCCGGTTTCGCGGACGAAGTAACGGCGGCGCGAAGACGTGGCGACGTGAACGAGAACGAGAAAATTCTGTCAGACTGTTACAAGTTAATGGGAAACGCTACGTACGGTAAAACAATCTGCAACAAAGAAAAACACACGGCGGTGAGATACACTGACAGTCGGAAGTTTGAACTATTGGCCAATTTGTGGCGCTTCAAAAAGGCGTCCGAGTTGAGTTCCGATCTGTTTGAAGTCGAACTACAACCGAAAACAGTCAAGAACAACCTCCCTATTCAAATAGGGTTCATGGTATACCAGTACGCGAAGTCGAAAATGTTAGAGTTCACATACGACTTCTTGGATAGATTCGTCGATCGGCGCGATTATGCCCTTTGTCAAATGGACACCAACAGTCTTTACATGGCTCTCAGCGGTGACACGTTGGATGACCTAGTCAAACCTCGCCTGAGAGAGACGTACTTCAGAGAGAAACGAAAGTGGCTTCCGACAGCGGTGTGCGACGATCACTTAGAGCTTTTCGTGAAGACAAAAACGGAAAGAGTGCGAGAATGGTGTCCGCCGCCCGGCGGATGTTGTGAGAGACGGTACCTTCACGATCTGAGAACTTTGGGGCTTATGAAAGCGGAGTGGGAAGGTGACGGGATCCTAAGTCTCAACCCTAAGACTTACATTTGGTACGATCGAGTCAGCGACACCGGTGAAAGAAAATCCAAAAAATGGAGTGCAAAAGGCGTACAGAAGAAACAAAACCCTAAGGAACCAGACGACTTCTTGGATGTTCTTCGCCAACGAAAAACTCTCATTGCTGTAAATAGAAATTTCAAAGTGGTGCGAAACAAAATGGTCACCTACACCATAGAGAAAGACGGCGTGTGCTACTTGTATTATAAGCGTCGCGTGCATTCTGATGGTGTGACAACGAGTCCTTTAGAGATATGAAAAAAAAAATAAGCGTGTTATTGCTTGATTGAGTGCATCTTTTCAAAAATAGAGTGTTTATCAAGATTGAAAAAAAATAAATAAAAAAAATAAAATAAATTATTGTTGTGTTTTTATTTTCATACGTCTTCTTTTACTAGTAAGTCGCGCAGTCTCTTAAAGCGTCACTCATGTGACGACGTCGCTTCCAGTCACGTGATCCTAAAGACCCTCACTTCCTAAACAAAAAACTTCTTCTTCTTCTTCTTCTTCTTCTTCTTCTTCTTCCGATCACGTGGTCAATCAGGTCACTTCCGGTCACGTGATCCTCAATGAGGTCACTCACTTCCGGTTGGCCATTAGGTCATGTGACGTCACTTCCGGTCACGTGACTCATCAGGTCACTTCCGGTCATGTGATCCTAAATTAGGTCATATGACGTCACTTCCGGTCCCCTAAGTAGGTCATATGACGTCACTTCCGGTCCCCTAAGTAGGTCATATGACGTCACTTCCGGTCCATAAGTAGGTCATATGACGTCACTTCCGGTCACGTGACCAAATGGCGGCCTCTGATTGGCTAACTAGGTCACGTGACGTCACCACTAATCCCCTAAGTAGGTCACTTCCGGTCACGTGACCAAATGGAGGCCTCTGATTGGCTGCCGGTCGATTGAGTAATAAACAGTAGTTAACTATAGTCCCGTTCCGATACATACTATACTACTCACAAGCAAGAATAATCCTCAGATCATTTGCTTTTGTTCAATCAGCATATTCGGCTAATTTACAGGATATTGAATTTATGCTTTAACAATGACATGATGCCTCGAGGCTGTGTGTTGAATCTAGTACGAGACTGGTAAACCACCACTGCTGTATTATTGCAGCATGCCAACTTTTCAGGAGTGATGATGATTCATTTTATAACCCAGACGTACAATGCCAGGCACGGGTACAATGCTGTTTATAGGCAAGGCCAAATTATAATAGAGTTTATAGGAACTGGAGAACTGATGGAATTGGGGTGACGTATTGGGCTAGAGAATTGGGTGAGATGAACATCTAGGGCTATTGTGCTCTCCCAGACTTTGCCCCTCTCCTAGAGCAACAAGTCAACTGACCCAGCTTGAACCATTTAGACCCGATTTAATGTTTATTTTCAAATATGAACTCTACATTTAGTCCAGCTGGAATGAAAAAAAGAAATCAATTTTTGATTTCAATATCCTGCCCTGTAGTCTACCTAAACAGTATGGGAGACTATCCATTATGGACACTGTCAGTAGGTTTGTCAGTCTGAATTGAATTGAATTATATTTATTGGCTGAAAAATCTACATAAAATACATTGAGTTTTTCATTTAGCAGCCAAGTCACCTCCTACAAAAGAAGGGTCGGATAGAAAAGAGTTCATGTTATGTCTAGAGTTATTCACAAGTTCTTTGTCATTAATATCATAAGAGTTTCAGCATTTGGTACATCTACTACACTATAAGGCACTAAGGAATTTCCGACTGTCTTTCAGTTTCTGAGTCTCTGAGGGCAGTCTGTTCCAGTCCTCCATCCCGCGTAGCAGTGGGCTCTTGTCGTAGACATCACTTCGGGATCTCAAGCATTTCAGTTTCACTTTAGCATTGGCTCGTAGAGCTCTCGTAGGTACCACTATGTTGTCCACATCCTTGGAGGCCTTGTAGCTGTTTACGTCTAGCGATTTCCAGCATTGGTACACCGTTGCGAGTGTGAAGTTGATCGATGTTGACACCGCGAGGATCTCGTATCTTCTCGCAGATCCTGAGGGCGTCGTTTTGAAGAGTTTGCAACTTTCGTATAGCCCAGACTGGACCGCCACCATATGTACAGTGCATTCGTTATCACATCATGCTGACAAATGTCATCTTTTAGCGACATACCATTGTTAAATGGTTAAAGCTGTGTCAGGTTTCAGAAAACGTATGTCAGCTTTCGGAGGATTCACTGTCCACTCACAAAGAGAACCCAATCCTCCCCACTAACAGCACATCCAACCTTTATTTAAGGCCTCACTACTCTGATGAATTGTTAACACTCCTCAAATGCCCTTTTACCACTTATAGGCCAAACACACAGAGAAGCCAGCCCTAACAGAAAGGTTGTTCTGTCCTAATCCTGGCAACCCCATAGGATTGGCTTGTTGAACTGGTGAGTTGCTTAAAAGTGGTGCGCTCATGTTTCAAAGACTGCAGTTTAAGGATTATGCATTTAGGCCAATATTCCATTGTGGAATAATTGTTTTAAAATTATATCTAATGACAGGAGGGCGCCAAAACTTGCACCCCTAGCGCCAGCGTCTGGAACCCCTCGCCGCTGGCGCCCCCTACCACCAGAACTGGACTATATAAGGCGCTCCCTCCCAGCGCCCGTTCCTTTCAACTTCTTCCACCGGGCCGGCGAGAACTTTTAATTAGCTTATCAGTTAGATAGCTCGTGGTGAACATGACCAAGCCACAGAAGAAAAACGCTGGTAAAGGTGGAGCTGGGGTCCCTCCTCAGACACCTAAACCAGTCAAGAAAAACACAAGAGCTTCGACTAAGACGGCGAAGAAAGATCCGCCGAGAGATAAAGCTACGCCGATGCCCATTGAAGTTGACCTCGCTGAGCCATCGCTGGAGACGAAAGTGGCTGATCTGGAGCAGCGAGTGAAGGGAGTGGACTCTAAGATTGATTCTAGTACCAACACTATTATGGCTAGACTAGCTCAGGCTCTCCCCTCTACATCTACTGACACCTCTACACATCAGGAGGATCCAAATGAACAGGTAGATCTACCCCCCGCTCTAGACCCTGTCGTTCTCCCAGCTCAAAGCGCCCCGGGCAAGGCACCGCCACGTGCGTCGGCCCGGCCTAAGGCTAGGCCCGCGCCTTATCCGGTGCCTGGCGCCGCGCTGACTGCTGCCGCCGCCGCTCTGTCTGGAGCTGCTCCCGCCACTGCGGGCCACGTGACGGGCCACGTGGCGGGCCGCGGGGCGGCGGGTGCCGGGAACGAGCCGGCTCCCGCCCACGTCCACCTCACACCGGAGCAGGCCTACGCACAGCTTCAGCCTCATGAACTACTTCAGCCTACGCAGCCCGCTGTCTCAACACAGCGCGCTCAGCCTACACACGCCGACAATGTCTTTGATCTCTTCGCAGACGCCATCCCCCACCGCCCAGCTCCCTCGGCTAACCTTCCATTGCGCATGGCCGAGGTAGATGATGCTCTGCTGGGGGACAAGGTTCAGGTCTTGTTGAATAGCGCCCACCAGCTGTCAACAATGAAAGGTAGGAATACTCACCCTCATCATTATATATTTAGGGGTCCAGATAGGGCTAAGACTTCTCTCAATACCCTAACTGAACTGGAGTATATCTACGGCCTGTACCGGCTCCTTCTAGATCCTAAGACACCCCAGTCTGATAAGCCTAAGATTGCCCGCCACATTGTCCATGTGGCCGAGGATGGGTCTGAATATAACTGGGTCCAGGTGAGAACCTGGTCTGAGGACCTCCTATCTAAGCTAGCAGATGGCCGCCTAAACTGGTCGGATGTTCTAGAAATTCACTCCCTCCGTCATGGTACCTCTCGGTCTGTCACTGGCCGCCGCTACACTGGCTCCCTGCTCGTACAGCCTCACCCCACTCGTGCTTATGTATATAGGCCCTACAATGTACCGCCCCCACCAAGCAACAACAGGCCTGCTGCCGCAGCCAAACCCGCCACTGCACCAGCTCAAGCCCAGACTGCCCAGCTACAACGTCCTGCACGTGTTAAAGCACCTCTCAATAGGGCTGATGTCCCCTGCCCTGCATTTAATGCTCAATCGGGCTGCACTAAGCCTGACTGTCATGTTGAGGGAGGGAAGGCTATGGCTCACCACTGTTCTTGGTGCCGCAATAACCTGCAGCGTATCCACTACCACTCAGGGTTTGCATGCCGTCTAAAGGAGGAACCATATACCACCCCCTTTCAGGCCTAGGCCGGTCCCCTCCGGCCTCTCTCCCCATGACTGTAACAATGATGTCAACCGGCTGACGCCCCTCGACGACCACGAATCAACAGGGCCTACATGTTACTACCCCTCCGTCCTTCCAGCTAACACCTCCTCTAATGCTAGTACCCATACAACAGCATTAGGCCAATCAGAGCCTATACATCCAAACACAGTATCAGGCTCAGCTCAGGCTTTAGGACTCACTCAGCAGTTGGATCTGGGGTACAAATATAATGTAGGCCCGGGACTACATGTCCCACTGGACTTTGACCCGGCTTTCTCCCACCCCATGCCTACTAAGGTGGGCCTGTCCCCACAAGAGTTTGCCCCAATCAAAAAGTCATATTGGCCTACTCTGGCCCCTGGGCAGTGGGACCCATACCCACAGTATGCCCGGCTCTTCTCAGCTTGTAGTGCCTCCGGCCTACCCAATCGCCTTGGGGCAAGGATACCTGTTCCCTCAGGCCTAAACATCTCTGCCTGGAGACACGCCCTTAGTGACTTTCATGATGACTACCTATGTGACTACCTTGAGTTTGGGTGGCCTGTTGGATATACATCACAGGCCCCTCCACTTCCTGCTACAGAGAATCATGCCTCAGCTCTCAGGTACCAGTCACATCTGGACGCCTTTGTAGAAAAGGAGCTGGCACTGGGCGGTCTCCTTGGCCCCTTTAAGTCGGCCCCCTTCACACCCTGGACCCATGTCTCACCACTTATGACTGCCCCCAAAAGGGACTCTGACTCTAGACGAGTCATCCTGGACATGTCCTACCCAGACGGCTTAGGGGTCAATTCCGGTATACTCAAGAATGTAATTGACGGCGAATACCGCCCCTATACTCTACCGTCAATACAGGATCTCTGCACGAAAGTACTGGCCCTCGGGGGCGGTGGATTCATGTGGAAAAGTGATCTCTCCAGAGCCTACAAACAGCAACGCTCAGACCCAGGCGATCTGCCTCTCTTGGCATTCACCCATAGAGGACTACTCTACATAGACCTTACTCCCCCTTTTGGCTGTAGGTTGTCAGCGTCTGCCTGCCAAAGGATGACTAACGCCATGGTCTATCTCCTTGCTAAACAGGGTACCTGGAGTCTTTCATATCTGGATGATTTTTGTGGGGTGGCATCCACACTGCAGCAGGCTACTACAGATTATGAGAGATTTCTGACTCTGGCGGAGTCACTGGGAGTGACTCTCTCAAAAGACAAATGCATGCCTCCTTCAACTGCCCTGGAGTGGCTGGGTTTCCACATTAACTCCGTCACTCTGACTCTAACCATTCCACTTCCCAAGCTGGCTGAGGTTGTTCAGCTCTGCAGTGTATGGCTCCATAAGAAGTGTGCAACAAAGAAGGACATACAGTCATTGGTGGGCAAATTAGTCCACATTAGCAAGTGCATTCCACCTGCTAGGAGGTTCATTTCAAGAATACTAGATACCCTGCGCATAGCACCAGACTCTGGCACTGTCTGGCTCTCCAATGCATTCAGGGCAGACGTCAGGTGGTTCTACGTCTATGCTGCCCGCTCTAATGGACTCCACCTTCTTGCCCCTCCTAGAACTGGATTCTGGGTGGAATGTGACTCGTCGCTGGTCGCTGGAGGAGGCAACTCTACTAGCCACTACTACCAGCTCACCTATGATGCTGCCTTCAAAAGGGCCTACAAAGACATTGTCCAACGTGAAGCTGTGAACCTCCTGCTTGCATACAGGACACTGGTCCCGGCTCAGTCACAGGGCTACCACATCACGCTGTATACAGACAACATGGGCTCTGCCCAAGCTCTCCACTCTGGGAAGACATCAGACAAGGTGCTGGCGGCCTGCGCAAGGCAGCTTTGGGTTGAGGCTGCGATCAGGGACCATTCAGTCCAGATTGTACATAAACCTGGTGCAGACATTCCCCTAGCCGATGCTCTGTCCCGCCCACACATGCCCACCATGGTTCTGAAGGCACAGAACATGGTGGGAGAAAAAGGTCTCACCTGGGCCCCGCCAGTCCTACCCCACCCCTTCTTCACATGTGTATGACTATCTGTTCTCTTTCCAGACACCCCCCTAGGTCGCCAGGCTCTGGTCTCACTGGGGGCTGCAGTGACTGAAGAGACTGCCTACAATAAGACCAGACAGGCCCGTTATTACATAACATTTGGTCTGTGTTATGGCATCGACCTACTTCACCCATCTGTCATAGACTCATGCAATTTCTTGCAATTTCTGGCCAACTCTCTCGACTCTACTCAATCCAGGAAGAATTATGCCTCTGGTGCCCGTGCATGGGTAATGGACAGAGGTGGGGACCCTAGTGCCCTCTCATCACGCCAGGCTAAGTATGTCGAGAAGGGAGCAGTCAAGATCTCCAACTACATGCCTTCGCCAGCACCGGGCCTGGAGCCTAAGTACTTGGTTCAGGCTTGTGCCCTTCTCTCCCAGGTCCCAGAGGGCCCCACTCTGGTTGCAGCCCTCACCTTGGGCTACTTCGGTTTCCTGAGAACCTCTAACCTGCTGTCCCCCACGGCCACTCTGTGGGGTGGCCCTCATACCCTCAAGAGACGAGACATACTCCTGCATCCTACTGGAGTGGTCGTCATCTTGAGGTCATCCAAAACTATCTCTACCTCTGGACACCCGGTCGTCCTGGCCTTGCCCAATCTTCCAGGGTCTCCAGCGTGCCCAGCTCAGGCATGGAGGAATTATGTGGCCCAAGTTCCAGGTGACATGGACAAGCCTGCATTCCTGCTCTCCTCTGGAGCTCCACTGACCACCAACCAGCTGGTCAACCTTCTGCGCAAGGCCCTTATTGTCCTTAGGTGCCCCTATGCCCACTTCACCTCCTCACATTCCCTGAGACGCGGAGGTGCTCTGGCAGCTCAGGCTGCAGGAGCTAAGAGGGAGGACATCAGGGCACATGGAACCTGGAGCTCGGAATGGTCTATGTCTACGTATGTCCCTCCTCAGCCCACAGCTAGCGTCGCCAAAGCTATGGCGACCCTCTTTGCACCTACTACTGTGGTCTGATTTGGACAAAGACACTACCTCCATTACCAGACTTTTATTTCACATGTATGTTCTTCACATGTATAACATGTTTGTATTACTTGAGATGCTCAACTGTTTATTCCATGTACCACTGTATTGATATGTACACCTATCATAAAATGTATCACTGATTATGACATGTAAAGTTTCAAATATATAAAACTCCACTTTACTTTGTCGTCTGACTTAGTCATTGTGGAATAATTGTTTTAAAATTATATCTAATGACAGGAGGGCGCCAAAACTTGCACCCCTAGCGCCAGCGTCTGGAACCCCTCGCCGCTGGCGCCCCCTACCACCAGAACTGGACTATATAAGGCGCTCCCTCCCAGCGCCCGTTCCTTTCAACTTCTTCCACCGGGCCGGCGAGAACTTTTAAACCACACCCTCCCACCCTTATTTTAGGATCTCAAGAAACTATCAGACTATGATGAAATATCCTACTACTGTGGTCTGATTTGGACAAAGACACTACCTCCATTACCAGACTTTTATTTCACATGTATGTTCTTCACATGTATAACATGTTTGTATTACTTGAGATGCTCAACTGTTTATTCCATGTACCACTGTATTGATATGTACACCTATCATAAAATGTATCACTGATTATGACATGTAAAGTTTCAAATATATAAAACTCCACTTTACTTTGTCGTCTGACTTAGTCATTAGCTGATTTTGAAAGGCTGCCAGCCACTGTTGACCGCTAGACCATCACTGTCGATCCTCCCTGTCTGCTACAGATGCTTATTGCAGATGCAGAGCTTAAATTTAACCCCAAACAAATGCTACCCTATCACTGTAATATTACCTATAATACTGTTCATATACCCAATTACATGCGCATCCATCATACAACAAACCCACACCAATAGTAACACACTTGAGCCAGGCCTGTGATCAGTGTGGTACGCGGAAGACCGTCCCGTAGGGACGATTGTGTGCCAATAAATTGATAATAATAATAATACCCTGCTGTGTTAACTGATTGACCTGCCGACAGCTTTATTGGTCGATGGATGGATCTAGTGTTTCAACCTGCAGATATCATCTACAAATCAGCTAATGGAATATGGGACTATAGCAGGACACAGCCTTTGAATGGCTAACCTTTTAGGAATGCATAGTGCATCAATGCATCATGCCTCTGGTCATCATGATGCATGAATGCAAACTGCCGATTTACTCGCCAGTGCTATGTTCGAGCATCATACTGAATATTCAGAGTTGATACACTCCTGAAGGGTCAGCATGATGCACCAATGCACCCCCAGCAGGTCACTCGCAGCAGCTGCATTGGTGCATCATGCTGACAAATATCATCTTTTAGCGACATGTTGTCCATAAATGGTTAAAGCTGCGTCAGGTTTCAGAGAACGTGTGTCAGCTTTCAGAGGGTTCACTGTCCGCTCACAAAGAGAACCCGATCCTCCCCACTAACAGCACATCCAACCTTTATTTAAGGCCTCACTACTCTGATGAATTGTTAACACTCCTCAAATGCCCTTTTACCACTTATAGGCCACACCAGATTTGCAGCGGTTTAGGTTACTACAGCCTGCTCAACAATTCAACAGGATATCTCTTGATTATTTTATACAGCTTTGAGAAATATCTTCCAAATATAGTTCTTCATTTTGTTGCACATTTTAGCGTCTAGGGTGCTGCAGAGAAAATGTTAAATGAGAAAAGAGGAATTTTTGATTTATCCTTCTCAAACCTTCATGGGCAGCACAGCGCTATATTGCACTGTCCTTTTGTTTGCATGATACATGAATGCAGCACTAACAATTAGCTTATTAGTAGTGCATGAATGCACAATGCCAGCACTATGGGGTTGATAAATTCCCGGGGATCCACATGATGCATTGATGCAGCTAAGTTATGACCCTGAATTAATCAAAATGTTGAATAATGAACTTACAGCCTTGAAGCATCGTGTAATTCCTAAAGGGTTTACCTTTTAAGGCGGCATAATGCATTAATGTATCATGCCCTTGGTCCTCATGATGGAGGAATACAACTGTGGTGAGTAACTCGCCAGTGCTGCATTTAGGCAGCATGACAACCCTCCGGGGTTGAGACACTCCCAAAGGGTCGGCATGATGCATCGATGCAGCACCGACAAGTTAGTCGTGGGACTGCATTGGTACATTATGATGACAGATATACTCTTTTAGCGACATGCCATCCTTAAAGGGCTAATTCGGCCTGAGACATGAAAGCCACCTTTCCCTTGGACCCTAGTTGTGAGGGAACACAGGCGCCCTGGGAGTTCCAGGCATGCCGCTCTCACATTTGGTTCAGAGAGGGAGAATGTTAGCAAAAGGTGAGATGGTCCAGGCAGTGACAATCCTCAAATGTCACTGGTGCCTCCACTCTCCCAGCACAGTCTCAAAGACTCTTCCCAAAGGCTCAGACCACAAGAGCTCTTTTGTGGAAGAAGGGAGGAAAATGGTACTATTTTGCTGCTCTCCTATCCCTATCACACACGGAGGTTCCCCTACACAAAATATAGTTCCCAGGAATTTCATACCATAATTACATGACTGATGCTACTGTAAGTTATAAAAGTTCTAAATTATAATATGTGCTCTTCATATATTCCTTTGAATATTTGAATTGATTCATAGTTGTATAAATGAATATTTTGAAAGGATGGCATAGGTCATCTTTTTGTGCGATGATCCGCTGCATTTTGACGGAGAGGAAAGTAGTGCAGGTACAAATAAATGAGCGACGTGTGGGGAGAGTGTGGTGCCTCTAGGGAAGCTGAGATCTGAGGTAGTGAGCTGTTGTTAACCCTTTAAGGACGGATGTTGCTAAAAGATGATATTTGACGTCATGATGCACCAATGCAGCCCTGGGGAGTAACCTGCCGGTGCTGCGTTGGTGTATCATGCTGACCCTTCAGGAGTGTCTGAACCCAGTAGGGTTGGCATGATGCTTGAATGCAGCACTGGTGAGTTACTCGCCAGGGCTGCATTCATGCATCATGACGACCAGGGCATGATGCATCAAAGCATCATGCCATCCTTGAAGGGTTAACTTGGGATATGCATGCGGCACCTTATCCTGTTATGACTCTGCATAGAATTAGAGTTAAAGTCAGCCCTCCCTCCAGACAGAACTCAAGAATCACACAAGTTAGAAACGTTTGTATTTACTCGAAAATGCACAAGCTGTATGCACAAGAGAGACACGGGAGATTGTTGAGAATAGTGAATGTTCCTAGTGACAAGTTCAATGGTGATGTGTATTTCCCAAGTTTTATTCTTGCAAATAACCAGAAATTCCACAAGTAGAATGAAGGCCTGTATTTTATGAGTTTTGCTACAAGGAATGACATGTAATATGATACAAGAAAATTTCCAAAAACGTTCCAAAAATGTTTAAAAAAACCTCTGAATTTGACCTTTGTCGCCATGATGCCTGAATGCAGTACTGGTGAGTAATTCACCAGGGCTTCATTCAAGCGTCATGCCGACCTTACAGAGAGAAACACTTGCTGCCTCTCTAGTAACAGTCAAAGCTATATGAGGAGTGTCACTTTCGGTCTTTATAGAGGAGGTTAGGGTTTGACTAGTGTATTAAAGGTTTGACATAGTGTATTGAAGCATCATGCTCTTGTTTGTCATGATGCATAAATTCATATTTTATGCAGCCCTGGCGAGTGCTGCATTCAAACATCATAACGACCCTACGGGGTTGATACACTCCTGAAGGGTCGCCAAGATGAGCCAATGCCACACTTGCAAGTTACTCACAGGGTCTGCATTGGTCTATCATGACCACAAATTCATCTTTTAGTGAGATATGCTGTCCTTACAGGGTTAGAGGGCTAGCAGAGCCTGGTGGTGGGTGTCAGGTAATCGGGTCCTCATTTACAGCCACTCTGCTGTCTGGTAAGTGACGGCTATGGATGGCTGTGGTGCACATTGCCACTTGGCACATGCCTCATTACGCTACACCCACACCCCCATGCACCCAGCTTACCCCTCACTCCATACCCCCACTAACACCCAGCCTACTCTATAGCGATGACTCTGGTTTCTCCGTATGGGCGGCCATGTTAGTTCTGAGCTCGCAATCTATCGTGAGACTTAGGCAGTGACCAGTCAGTCACACACCATAGCTTCTGGGGAACAGGCTACAATACGAGAGCAGAACCAAGATCTCACAAGATTGCTGGTGTCAGTGTATACAGAGTGGTTGCGGGAACAAGTCCGATCCCGGTATAGCCCTATACGCAGTCATGTATGTATGCTTATACCGCAACGGGCACAGAGAACAAAGCATTTTACACCTTTTGTAGAGTGCATAGATCTAGTGGCATAAATAAGTTACAGGCCTTGTACCAAGCTGTAGGGGTTTTCAATATTCAGTGAAGGGAGCCTTATAGTATTTTGCGTACAGCTTGGTACTCATCCTGTAACCACTACATGTATTATAATTATATATAGATGTGCTTTGTACATTTGATTTTCTATATTACCTTCTCCCTGTCTCTCTGCTGACTCTCTCTCTATTTCTCTGTCCCTCCCTCTCTCTGTTTCTCTGTCTGTCTGTCTGTCTATCTGTCTCCCCTCTCTCTTTCCTCTCTGTCTCTCCCCCCCCCCCCTCTGTCTCTCTCTCTCTATCTTGATTCCTCTCTGTATCTGTATGTCCACCTTTCTTTCGATATGAATACAGTTAAATTAGATCCTCAGCTAGCTTGTAACCCACTTCTTAATATAAGGAAATTATATACCTTTGTTTCCCTGTCTGTTTGCTAACATTGGCTCATCTAGCGCTCTCCGTAACAGGCTCATAGTCTCTATAGTATTCTTGCGCTCTGTATATAAATCCCTCCCCCCTCCACCCCTCATTATCTAGATCTATTAGTATAACATATGATATGTACCCAACCACTTCCCCTCACTCAGCCGCGATGGGAGTGGTCATTTTCAACACCAGGGGGTTGTCGGTGGACCCCCCCCCCCTTTTTTTAGGGGGGGGGGGAGGGGGACTGGGGGAGAGTGGACTAAATAAATTTGAATTCCCTGAGAGGGGGGGGGGGCGGAAACATATTTTGACCCTTCTGGAGGAGGGGTGGGGGGCGGACCAGAAATGTGACTCCTTTTTAAGAGGAGGACCAAAAGGTGTCACCCCCTTTTAGGAAAGAAGCCTGTCTATTGAAAATATTGAGGTCGGCCTTGATCAATTTGAAACTGTGGGGGAAGAAATAATTTGGAAAATCTACCACCCCCGCCCCCCTGTTGTTAGAAAATGTGGACTAAATAAATTTGTATCCCCTGAGAGGGGGGGGGGACAAAACAATTTTGACCCTTCGGGGGGGGGACCAGATATGTGACTCCTTTTTAAGGGGAGGACCAAAAGGTGTCACCCATTTCTAGCAAAGAAGCCTGTTTATTGAAAATATTGAGGTCGGCCTTGATCAATTTGAAACTGTGGGGGAAGAAATAATTAGGAAAATCTACCACCCCCGCCCCCCTGTTGTTAGAAAATGAGCCCTCCCCGAGACAACCCCGCCCCCCCCCCCCTTCCCGGGAGGCAGAGCGCCAAGTCCTTATGTAGCCGCGGCACCTCTTTAGGATGTCTATTGATATGGCTGTGGCTGTACATTGATTATTGTACGGCTGGTAATTAGGCCTGTGAGACCTTAATTAGTAGGATCGATGCACGGCGCTGTGGGACGTGGTTGGAGGGTGTACACGTCTGCTGCAGAATGTCGTACCGTAAATTCTCACGTAGAAGCCACGGCTAGCACAAGTGTCAGATCGCTGGTACAGCTGATAGGATCGGCCCAGGGTCGGGGTGCGTCTTATACGCGAGTTCTGGCCATTATGGTACAGTACTAAAAGTTAACATATTCAGATCACCAGTGCGGTCTAAAGGATCGGCCCAAAGTCGGGGTGTGGCTTATACGCGAGAATTTACGGTAGTCGTGTGTGTGTGTAGGTGTGTGTGTGTGTGGGTGGGTAGGTGTGGATGTGGGTGTCTGTGAGGGGGGGGGGGTTATCCAGACATTGTATGAATAGATGTCAGCACCACCATTATATTGGAGAAAACTGACAACAGAAAGTGATTATGGCTATGTACATATATAACAATATTTTATATCTCATACAAAAATGAGAAACTTTATAGACAGGAAATGTACCTTATATTAGCTTGCATAAAGCAAAGCCCTGCTCATTGATATTCGTCGATGCCTACTTGAAACTATGCCATACTATGCTTGTCTACTTCAGGCGTTTATTATGTGTATCTTCACTCTTGATTGTCTCGGGCAATGCTGAGCCATGATAAGAGGAAGATGGCTATGACTGGTTGAATTTAGGGGGAGATTGTTTCATTTCAATCGATGTAATGCCTTATAACTTCTCCTAAAATTGGGCTAAATGATGCTTCCTTTCTACTCCCAATGCCCTGCTTTAAGACCCCTCCTTTACGTTCCTCAAAGAACAGCCTATCTGCTGGAGTGACTCTAAATAAAAGGGATATTGCTACTGCTGCATGTCTTTATGCAATAGCACGTTTTTCCCAAAGCGATAATAAGACGCAGCAACGGCCTGATTAGAAAGCCGCCAACTGTTATGTCAGCCATTTGTAATCACCAGCCAATCAGTGACGAGCTATTTGTCACGCGAGCCAATCACAGCCGGCGTCTGTCGGCGTGCCGGCTAATTCAGCAGTTATTGCATGGATCAATATGCTAGATGTAGTACCAACAATTGATAGTATCAAGCCCCATTCACTTAAACCCTGCCCTTCCCTCCCCACAAATTAGTTTAGGCAAGTCCCTGGTGTTCATTGGGACATCTGGGCAGAAGTGCATGGACAATCTTTAGGCTCCAGAACTTAGTCAATAGCTATAAAGCTAGGTCACTTTTTGGCAACTATGGTTAGTTAATACTATCAGGTATAGTCAGCAGTGACCAACCCAACTTAGTCATTCTGTTCCTAAGAGTACAAGCCCTCCAAACAGAACTCGGGAATTAAACATTTATGACTGTGTAGAATCTGGGGAAGTCACCATAACACAAGAAAGACATGAGATATTCTCAAAATGAACTCAGGAATTGAATGATTGCAACTTGGGGGTATGACACCGGTTAAAATTTGTTAAAAAAACAAGAAATTCCAGGGAACATGCTACAAAACGCTCACAACACGTTCGAAATCTCCTGGGGACCCCTAGTCAAGACTCAAGAATGGCGCGAGTTCCACTTGAGTCTTTTTGGGTAAGGCCTTAGTTATATTTTGTTTTGCCTTAGTCATTTTGGAATATCAGTATTCCTGACCAATATCGCTATGACTAATCTTGGATAGCCACTACAGACTAAGGCCAGGAGCATTTAGACTATCAGAGTATAGGCCATCCCATGCCCCACTGCACTGTGTAAACGCCAGAATATCTAGGACATAAATCTACTCCGGTGCTGGTTCTGATTTAGATGTCTCCCTCAATTACCCCCTGGGTGGGGAGTAATACCTTATGTAGATTCCCCAGTAGTTGGTTCATTTGTTGTCTCAGTTGAGGTATGCGGTTAACAATGAAGCTTTACTAAGGGCATGAGGGGTGATAGGAGACAACGAGGTGAAGTATTGACAAACATCCCGCACCTTTTTATGGCATCAATAGTGTACAACCTGGTAGTGCAATGACAAAACATATTATAGTGACCCTACAAACGTTCCAGGCGACCCTATAAACGTCATTGGTGACCCTACAAACGTGCCTGGTGACCCTACAAATGATGCTTGGGTTACCCTACGAACATAGACAATTACCCTACAAATGATGGGCGATTTAAATGTGACTATACGAATAATATTTGTAGGGTCACTACATTCATTCGTAGCATAACTAGATGTATTTGTAGCGTCACTGCATGCATTCGTAAGGTCACCTAGAGTGATTTGTATGGTCACTACGCACATTCGTAAGGCCATCAGGGTGGTTTGTAGGGTAACAACTTTTGATATCCACCATTCCAGGTTGCAGACTATTGCTGCCATACCTTTTTTCACCTGAAAAACTTGAGAGGAAATAAATGACCTACAATGAGCCAGCTTTACAGAAAGCTGGCTGGACTGTTAGAATGGCAAAGTGGACAAGCACTATTCCGACATATCTAGGAATCTTCGCTAAAATTATGTTTAATACCACTCCATGACTTTGCCAGGCAGGTGTCAGCAAGACTTATTGATGAGATGGTCAATAGTCACAGGCTAGTATTAAGATTTATTGATTTCCATTTTCTAATCTGTCATAGAAATACGGCGGAAAACCACTCTGTCATTTTGATATATTAGAGGATGGATACGTCCCCGACTTATGATTAGGTCAGGTTGAGAGTCGATACGTCCCTCTTAGTCATTTTCAATGTAAAGATTAACATTTTGTGGAAAGCTATAGTTTTAATAAAGCATGTTCAATCACTTCCATATCTGCTTTATTAACACTTATGGGTTTTAGATGTGAGAAGTCTCACGAGATTCCAATAGAATCGTGCGATTGGTATAATCATCCTTTTCAAAAGACAACCAATGTATTTATTATGTTAATCTGTCAATTTCATACCAACGCATTAACTCTGTTCCTTTGACGTTTCAGGTGAGTGATGACGCGCTTTGCTTCTGCAGAAACAGTAACAATCCACACCTTGTAGGTACATTACATCTTATCCCCATGGTCCTATGTATAGAGTGACATCCCTCCAACCAGAGCTCAAGAAAGACACAAGTTAGAAACGTGTGTATTTCCCGGGAAAGGAACAAGCTGTACACCAAAGAGAGACATGGGAGATTCTCGAGAATAGTGAACGTTCCTAGTGACATGTTCAGTGGTGACGTGTATTTCCAAAATTTTACTCATGCAAATAACCAGAAATTCCACAAGTAGAGTAAAGACCTGTATTTCACGAGTTTCACAACAAGAAATGACAGCATTTTGACACGAGAATTGCACGAGTTCCACTTAAGATTTTGTTTGCAGGGATGGTTGGGGTGATGCATGATTGAAGCACTGGCGGGTTGATCACCAGTACTTCATTTGTGCATCATGCAAACAAAAGGAGATAGTGCATTCAAAACTGTCTCTAAAGGGCCAAACCAAGTTAAGTCGAAACCCGGATGTTTTTTTCTCAGGATGGAGGAATGACAACAGCAGCGAGGTCCGTAACTGATTGGTGTCACCTCCTAATTAACTAGGATCCTTAATCCTCATTAACCCTTTAAGGACGGCATGATGCATTCATGCATCTTGCCCTTGGTCGTCATGATGCATTCATGCAGCCCTGGTGAGTAACTCACCAAGGCTGTATTCAAGCATCATGCCGACCCTACAGCGTTCAGACACTCCTAAAGGGTCATAATGATCCACCAATGCAGCCCCGGCAAGTTACTCGCCGGGGCTGCATTGGGGGATCCTGACGACAAATGTAATCTTTTAGCGACATGCGGTCCTTAAAGGGTTAATCCTCATTAACAGGCTTAATGGATCAGCCTCTCTCTCTTTATCAATTAGTGAAGTGCCTCAACAGGGACTCCTTTACTCCTAAATCTCACAATCAGCGCCTCTAGTAGTCACAATGAGTAAATTTAGGTACTGGTATCACAACACTTATTCCTAAATCTGCTTGGGTGGTTGAGCAGGGCTGCTGGAGGATGGTTTAGGTCTTTGGTATTTGTGGTCGTGAGTCCTTAACTAGCTTTTCTAACAAAGTGATTGGTGTTGATTAAAAAGACCAGGTTCTTTTCCTGGTGTGTCTGGTGACTTTGAGGCTTCAAGGACACTACCTTAAAGATGATGGCAAGCAGCCGGATGGGTTCAATGAGTTCATACTATAGTGCCCACCCCACTCATAACGGTTCAGAGACGTAGGAAGCAAATATTTATAGGGGTGGCACTCCAACCAGTTTTAAGTGTCGGCTTTTATGCATCAAGGTGCATACAAACGCTTATAAATATGTGAATTGTAAAGAGAAGTAATGTTTAAGCCTGATCTAAATCTGATAAGGGATAAGACCCCTCTGCCTCACGTTTACCTATGTAGGAAAGGTATGGTTTGGGAATTAGGTATATTTTATATTAGACGGAGATATAAGTTGCCCCCTTCTACGCTAGTGTAGCTATGCTTCAACTTCACCCCTACTTGGTAATAATGATAGTAGGAAGAGTCCCCACGGTATCCTACCTATTATGTCATGATAATCCGGACCTTCAGATGTGTAATTTAGAGCCAGTGATTTAAAAGCACTGGCCTATATCAATTAGTAATATCCCTGAAAACAAAATCTCAAGCGGAACTCATGCCATTCTTGAGTCTTGACTCATGATTCCCACGAGATTTTTGAAAGTTTTGTGAACGTTATGTGGCATATTCTCAGGAATTTTCTGTTTTTTGGATTAGTTCTTTAATAAGTTAAAAAAAACTCATTTGCCCAAATCATGAATGTTCAATTCCCATGTTCATTTTGTGAATAGGACACGTTCACAATTCTAGGGAATACCTCATGTTTTTCTTGTGTTATGGTGACTTCCCCGGATTCTCCCCAGTTGCAAATGTTCAATTCCCGAGTTTTGTTTGGAGGGTACATAATTATATCAAGATATATACTACAACAGTGGTCATAGAACAGTGTGGTCATGTTAAGATAGGCGGGTAATTCTAAACCCTGAGAAAACTACAAATCGGGATTGATAATTTAAGAGGGAATTCCGTGCATCACTATATTCATGGCAATGCACTAGGCTCTTATGACATCCTTTGATCCATTGTAATTCTAGAATTACAAGGCAGTGCTTGAACTCCCCCCCCCCCCCCCATCTCCGCATAAAAACCTACTCCAGAAGAACAGCTGTGAATGCCCTAGACTCCTGGGACAGTAAAGAAACCGAATTGGTCCGTCCTGAGAAAGACATCAAACGCCTCCTCCATATTGCTCCCCTATCTATGGTTGCTGCCTGGCAAGGTTGATGTTCTAGTAAGCCCAATCTCCCCTGGCAGAGACTCCCTGACTCATCTCTGCCCCAAGCTATGGATAAGAAATATTCTGTGGAAGAAGGTGCAAAGAGAATGTACTACATTTCGGCTTTCCAATCCACATCACATACTGGTAGTATCCCTACCCGAAAATAGAAAACCCTAAATTTTGCTAGATAAGCATGGTCAATATATGTCTCAAACTTACAAAATATCCACTATAATATAATGTAAGAGATTCAGTATAGCCTACAGCTGATTAGGATAAAGTCTATACAAATTTATTTTCCTTGTGAATCACTTACTTCCTTATCACTATAATCAACACATTGATATGGCCGCTCAGACATCTACAATAACCACTTTGCCCAATTTCAACTTGTCTATATTGGCCCTATGATTAAATTGTATTTTAGTGTAGCATAATTTTATCGAATCAGATATCTCCCCACCTCCACCTTCCATGCAGCCCGGTGAAAGCGTCACTGGTACAACCTTCCCTGCTAACAGCAATCTCATTTTCCCCAAACCAAATCGTATTTCTTCAACCGAATTAGATACCATTAAGAATGGAAAGCCACTCGACGGCTACACCTATATGTAGCAACACCGTCCTAAACAAGAGCCGGGGAGACAATTGAATTGTGGTTCTAGAGTAGGAGCGCGGGTGGGAAGGAGGCAGGGAGGGAGGCAGGAAGGAAGGAAGGGAGAGAGGCAGGGATGGAGGCAAGCAGGCAGGCATGGAGGGAGGGAGGGAAGTAGGCAGGGAGGGACGGAGAGATGGAGGCAGGGATGGAGGCAGGCAGGAGGGGAGGGAGGATGGGAGGCAGGGATGGAGGCAGGCAGGGAAAGGGGAGGGAGGAGGATGGAAGCATGGAGGCACGGAGGAAGGGAGGGATGGAGTGGAGTTGGAGGGAGGGATGGAGATAGGGTATGGAGGGAGGCAGAGAAGGGTGGAGGCAGGGAGGGAGGGAAGGAAGGTTGGATGCAAAGAGGGAAGCAGGGAGGGAGGGAGGGAGAGAGGATGATGGGGGCAGGGAAGAAGCGAGGAAAGGATGGAGTGAGGGAGGGAGGGAGGGAGGGAGGAGGGAGGGATGGAGACAGGGATGGAGTGAAGGTTGGCGGCAGGCAGAGGGAAAGGAGGCAGGGAGGCAGGGAGGAAGGGAGGGAGAAAAGGAGGGATGGAGGAAAGGAGGGATGGATGCAGGGAGGGAGGGACGGACGGACAGAGGGAGGAAGGGAGGAAAGGAGGGACGGAGGCAGGGATGAAGGCAAGGAGGGAGGGAGGGAGGGAGGGAGGGAGGGAGGGAGGGAGGCAGGCAGGCAGGTAGGCAGGGAGGCAGGCAGGCAGGGAGGGAGGCAGGGAGGGAGGGAGGCAGGTAGGCAGGTAGGCAGGGAGGCAGGGAGGCAGGGAGGCAGGGAGGCAGGGAGGCAGGGAGGCAGGGAGGGAGGCAAGGATGTAGGGGAGAGGGATGGAATCAGGGAGGGAAAGGGGAGGGAGGCAGGGAGGAAGCACACAGAGGAGTTCTTAAGGAGAAGAGTACACAGACAGAGACAGACAGAGACAGACAAAGACAGATAAAGACAGATACAGGGAAAGAGAGGGGCAAAGAAAGAGTGGGACAGAGCTACAGAGAGACAGATATGTTAGGCATGTACGATATTAGCAATGGTGAGAAAAACTGAGAGGAAATGATTAAGGACGTAGACAATGTGAGCAGACATTAAAGGAGCTGTTCAGTGACTGGGCAGGTCCAGACACAGGTGATGTATCTTCAACAAGTGAGGCAGGGGTAGATGGATGGCATGGGGTGTGAGGGGGGAGGGTGGGTGGATGGGAGGGGCTGCTACAGTTCCTCCTCCCTCACCCAGGGGGCGTGTCGGTCACAGACTTGCTCAAGCTGTTTCCGGTTCCGCTTGTAGGTTTGAATTACACCGCCAGGGGTCATGAGGGTCTGTCTGCAGGCTGCCTCTGACAAATGATCGCCATCTTGCCAAGACAAGCCGCTTCCCAACACCTCAACTTGGCCTCCTCTTCTGAAGAACAGTAGTGCTATTGTACATTTTATATTAGGTTATTATGAATCAGGTTCATACTAACCAGGTTCCACCAAAGATCTATTGTTGTAAAGTTTGTAAGTTAGGTTCGTGTTTATACGTGCACAGAGCAGAATGCTATTGGTTGGTACCAGTAGTGTCCCCTTTTATCGTTACACCCTTCACGCTAAGGTCTATCCCCATACTACCTGGAATGAGGCACTAGTATGCATATGTCCCAGACACGGTGGCGGCGGCCGCAGGCAGGCTATATATATACCAAGGGGGTTAGGGAGTGTTCACTTTTTAACAACGGGGGAGAGGAGGTTGGTGATTTGGGGAGGTGGGGGGCAACAAAATTTGGACCCCTTGTAGGGAAAGACCAAATAATTACTGGGGGGGGGGGGTACCGAAATAATTTGGACTGCTCCCTTGGGAAGACCATTTTTTTTAGACCCACTCGTGAGCAAAAATCTACCGACCCCCTTGTTGTTAAGAAATGACGACTCCTTTAGGAGACTGGGTGAGTGGCAGAGGAGGAAGGAGGGGGGCTTTGTGTGGGTCTGGCTTTGATATACCAAGGAGAACTCCTAAAGAGTGCCTTGGGGAGAGGCCTTTTAGGCCCAGATGAGGTTTATTAGGCTTCATTGTGAGGCCTACCTGCAGACCCGAATTGACACATACGGCTGTCTCACCAAATAGTTACAAAGTGAAAGTCTGTGAACTACGACTGGGTGCAATTTATGACTGGACGCAATCTATGATCGTCAACCGTGAGCTTGAAAAATGATTGTAATAGAAACATCCATTAACTTTTTCTGGCCATTTCTATGTCCATCTGCCTGTCCTCCTTCATGCGGGTCATATATTGCACCCAGTCATAGATTGCACCCAGTCATAGATTGCACCGAGTTATAGATTGCACCCGGTCATATAGATTGCACCCATTCATGGATTGCACTCGGTAATAATCACAATTATTACACACTTATTTGTCTCGTTATTACCTCCGCCCATCGGAAAATGCTGGTGTTGTAACAACACGATCTTCCATACATCCTGTCAGGATAAATGAATGAAATACAAAAAATATCCCACTTATTGACATACTTGTAAAACCTCATTTGTTGAAGTCGGGTCATAACAGCTTAGAGATATGGCCATAATGTACATGTATGTCAATGACTTGCAGTTTTATCTTTATCTTTTCTATATGGTAAAGTCTGCACCATTATAATGGGAGACAAAATATACAAAATGCATTTTTGACGTTGAGAATTCAGCTAAAAACAGAAGAGAAATAGCTGCACAAACTTTAACAAAGTAGTGTCATTTTGATCTGACCCTTCATCATTATTATGACTAGAATGAGTTGAACTGCGATCTTGTTTGGTCCCCCCTCTTACTAGCTAAAGCAGCAAAAAGGTCTTGACCTGCCTGTTTCCATCCCTGCCATTAAGAACACAGGTTTTCCCTACCTTTGTGCATGTGGAGGGAGACCACCTAATTGGCAGTCATGTTATGTAATATTAGTTAGTTAGTCTGGGGTAAAGAAAGAGTCTGGACAGCGCTTTTAATGTCAGCAAACATGCAAAGGTCGCTGTGGCCGCCTGTGGTCTCTGTGTGTCGGGACGCAGTGCTTCAACCATATGTGTAGATGCAGCACAGGAGTCCAGCGTGAGCAGTGTAGACTGGCTGATGTCTAGAGCTAGCAACAGGAAGTGCATGTTGCCTCCAGCTGCGCACGCATGTCTTATATATTATGACTTCCTGTGTATGGCTGGCCCCCACTCCCTCACCATTAGTCTTGGTGGTATTTGAAACAATGCCATTGGTAAATGTCGTGAGCAATGTTATAGTAAAATCTGACGTAATTTTTCCAACAATAGAAAATCCCAATGTTAATCAGCATTGAATGAACCTTTATGTATTGACGTATTCTTTTACAAAAGATTGAAACGCTTGCTTAATGTTATAATCGCATAACTTTACGCAATGCATTCTTCAACATTGAATAATATTCAACACTCCAATTTAGCTGTAATGTTGTGCCATCAATTCCTTATATTATTTCAACATAAAGTAAACCAGCATATTATAGTTAGTAGTGGAGAATACCATAAAACCTCGTGTATGAGTCTAACTTGTGTATAAGCCGCTCCCCGAGTTTGGGCCGATCCTATAAGCCGCACCAGAGATCTGATGATGGTGACTTTTACTACTGTATCCTGGTAGCAAAAACTCGCATATAGGCCGCACCCTGACCCTTGCCCGATCCTATAAGCCGCATCGCTGATCCGACTCACGTACTAGCCATGGCTTATATGGGAGGTTTACGGCAATAATTATTTTCATTATAAACTCCATAATACAATAGCAAAGAAAAATTTAATGGTAGACCGACTCTAGTGGCAGTAATCACCTGAAGTGCTACCAGCAAATTCTAGAATCTGGTATTTTCGCAGTGAATGTTTACATTGATTTATCTACAATACACGATAGATATAAGAATGCAAGTGGAAGAGGGCATTACTACTCATAACACGAGGGCTAGTAGGTCCAACATTACTTATAAAAAAAACGTGTATTTGCAAGTTAGTGGTAAAAATCTTTAAACTTGAATTGAAATTAAAATTGGATTATTTATCAGGTCATGGCGTGCAGATTTTAATAGTAGTCATGTATTTGAACAGGTGGTCCCCAGTCAGGTTCATGTCAGGGCCCCATACACTGTCAGAAGTAAGTGTAGCTGCACAGCGAGATGTACTGTACCTGCACAGTATAAAAGGAGGTATTTTTGGTTTCTAGTTTAACATACTGTACAGCTACACTCACCTACCCCATTTGACATGCATGTCCACCTATATTGACATAGAAATGCTAGCTAATGAATATTTGAATATTTGAATGTGTACCATTGTATGATTTAGATATTCTATAGATAAACAACAGTAATGCCTATTGTGCCAAGGTGGGATTCGAACCCATGATCTCCTGTGTGTGGTGTTCTACACTACCTCCTTTTATACTGTGCAGCTACAGTACTTAATTCTAACAGTGTATGGTCTTGCCCAGATTGAGACCAGATATATAGACAAATGCCAACGCCCATTGATACTGTCTCTGTTGTATTTCACGAGTGGGGGCTGGGGCCATATCCCACAAAGCCGCAGGCTGAGTGGGATATGCCCCAGCCCCCACGAGTGAAATACATCAGAGACAGTATAAATGTAGTTGGCATTTGTGTTTATTTTTTATTTGAAGCCATTGAATGAAAAAAAGAAATCTTTTTCCAGCCCATTGAATACGGCCACATTGTATTCAATGGGGGGCATTGAATACGGCCCTTCAGTGCTAAAGCATAGGGAATCTTGTATTTCAAAAAAATAAAACCCAATTCGATACAAAATACTCACGATAAATAATCACAGGTGAATATGGAAAAAAAGTGCAAGCCGAACAGAAAAATAATACCGACCAATTAAAGCCGTGTAGGGTGAAACATTACAAGACTTTATGACAATACTTGTCTTCACTAGTATTACATTTCCTCGAGATCCACATTAAGATTTAACACTACGAAAACAGGCTACATTCACTTTCTATTTATAATAAAGCATCTTTTCAAATTGCAGGAAAACACAATTGTGATTGAAAAGCAGGCAATATAAACTGGGGGAACTCGACATTTCTCCAACGATCTGAAATCCAAATTGAACCAGAGGCTCCTAGTGCTGAATTGCTTCTCTGAAAATAAAGCTACCTAGTCAGCAAGTTTAATCTTTCCTGAAAGACAAAACCTTTCTCAATCTTCTATAAACGCTGACAGAGGATGGATGGGGGCGGTTGTCGGTAACAGGGGGGAGGGGTGTTGCATCTTAACCCTTTAATGACAGCATGATGAAATTTGTCAGAAGGATGCACCAATCCAGCTCATTTGCGTAGTTCACCAGGGCTGCATCGGTAAATCATGCTAGCCCTTTGGGTCTACATGGAATTCCGGGAAAACCTGCATTCAAGATAAACACATATTTGATATAATTTTAAGCTCATGCTGTCAGTAATGGAATGAGATAAAACCCTCTTGATTACTAAAATGTGAAAAATTGTTCAGGAATTAAGAATGATGCGTGGCGGTAAGATAGCAGCCACACATGAAGGTCGATCCGTGTGCCCGATTGCGGCTAAGATTTCTTTTTTTTTTACTGTATTCAGAATTAGTGCCCAGACAGCATTAGAGAGCAAGGGGCCTGGTGTTGACAGGAACCCTTTTTGTAATCCGTATGGGGAATTTTAGAGGAGGATGGCATTGACAGGATAAATCTGGCCATATCTCCTTTCCTTCTACTAGAACTGAAGGCACTTAAGGTGAAATGGGAACCAGGCGAATAGCAAGGAAGGGCACAGAGAGTCTGGATGTGAAATCCATAAGGATTAGTGCTCAGGGAATTTATATTTAGGTTGTCGAGCTTATCGTATTCAACATTACTAGCGCACAGTGCACTTATAGGCTGAAATCTAGGTACCCCACCAGCGACAGTCTGAGTCTGAGTCCTATATATAGAGCGAGTTTAACTAATCATTATAAGCACATTTTATTTTTAAGAGTTTAAATGCGATCAAGAATTGGGATATATTGAGTCATTCATGGCCTAAGAAAATGGAGGGGTGCGCTTTATCAGAGGATGTACATTAATTACGTCAAATACGGTAATCCTAATAGCGATCTGCGGACTGACAACAGTCAGATGAGATAAAATGAGGCTATCCTTGCACAAAAGGATGTACAGAGATAACCTCAGACTGCCTTTAGTACATCTATATGTTCCTCCCTCCCTCATAGGTCTCCACAAATCTCCTCCCCTGAACCTTGTCTTCCAGAATCCCTTCTTATTTCTCCCTGTGCCTTCCTGCACTCTTCTCGAGTATGCCTGGCTGCTCACTTTGGCCTCTCTGTCTTTGTGATATTTGTCTTCCGCCCCTTGCCCCTTTCCCCACACCTGTCTCCAACCTCCCTCCTATTATATTCCCAATTCCTCCTTTTTCTACTTGCCTCCTCCCGTTCCTCTTATAGTTTAGGTTTTCCTAGATCTATGTACACTACACCCATCCTCAGCCCTGCTGACTACATTATGCTACATTTTATTATCTAGCCACCATTCTCTAGTCGGTTTCCATACTGGCTCCGTTCCTTCCTATCTGTACCTTTTATCTAAAACTAATTCCATATCCACCAACACAAGTCAATTGCAGCCTGATTGCAGCACTGATAATACAAATCCATATTTCTAACAGACTGGGGGACAATAATTTGTTTTATCCATTCCATCCTTATCTAAATCTGTCTGTATCTGGAGCCCCTGAAGTACCACAAGGCATTGAAGGAGATGTCTGGATTAGATGGGCGTAGTCTGCATTCTATTGATCTGACTTGTTCAGTGGGTAGTTCCTTGTTGTCAGTGAACAGGTATTAAAGGAAGTACATGTGTGCATAGACAAAACTCCACACCATTGACATACATGCACATCATACTTCAAGAGTTGAAGCTGGGTCGTATTACACAATGCCGAGGGGTAAGTATGATATGACCCAACTGGTGAAGTATGATACACATGTGCATTTATGTTAGGTTAATAAGTCGGGTTCTGTGTTTGTTACATGACCTAACTGTCTCAAAATGAAGAAAATCAAAAAAGAGAAGGCCATGGAGTATGGATACACTGTACTACGCAGGGGCATGGAGTACAAAGCTCCCATAGCTTTAACATAGAGAGGGCCGTATCCACCATGTAATTAATGATAAGATAATGGGAGGCACTGCTGTGAATAGGAAGAGGGATGCATCTAGGAGAATGTAATCATTAGGTATCAGTTCATCTACTCAGATTTAAGTAATTTTAGCACAATAGCAACACTTGAGTGGCTGTAGAAACTACAGTAACTATAGAGCTGCCATCTGGTACATGTTTAGTACATGTTTACATACTAAACACGTACCATTCATACTGTTAGATTACTAAACATCCAAACATATTAAAATTACTGTTTAAAAGTGTTTAGAACAAAAGTGTTTAATTCCTAAACAGAAGGAGGGGCCATTGAATATTGCTCTTGCAGTACTTAAGCATATCAAAGCTTGTATTTCAAAAAAATAAAGAGATAAGGTGGCAGGTTGTACATTTCTCCTCTTGTATCAGGTCAGGATGATAAGAGTTCATTATCAAGCATTGGTCCCTTATACTATGAAGTATACCACAATAGACAGAGTTAACAGACTGAGCAAACACCCGACCGCGTATCGAACTTCTGTCACCTCCCACCCTACAAACATTGATTCTACGCTCCCCTGCCAATGCTATCAACACCTTCTGGGATTTGATTTGAAATTCACTCATCAATATATTGATCTATTGTCAAGGGACCAGCCAGCAGAGCCGACAAGTTGTAAACCTATTTGGCTGCAGCTATTAATATGTAGATATTTGTCTTACAAGTTGACTTAAGGGATATACTCCTATTGGTTACACTTTCAGTTACGTTGACACTTCATGCATCTTAAAGCTCTCTGGACCAGAATATATTGATTTAGTCTTATCAGCATCTATATGCTGATAGACTTGACAGTGCAGTGAACATTGTTTGTAAAGCAAACGCTTTGACTACTTCCTAAATGCTAAATTCCCCATAAGTGAATTTTAAATTGCTCAGACATCGACAAATTACCAGTATGGCACATGAGCGTTGAATTTGAATTGATTATAAAAAAGCTAAATGAAAGGGTTTCTAAACGTCAAAGTGCAAATGATTCTATGACAATTGCATGTCAATGTCACAGTCATACTCATTTTCATATTATCTACATGTCAGCTAATGTATTTGCATTTAGTTAAGTACCTTTAGTCGAATTCAAATGTGTGCTTGTTTCCCAATGTACAGGGAATGAGAATCCTGGTGCAAATTGCTACAATAATGATAAATGTAACAAATTTAACAACTGAAATTCCCTTTGTGGGCTGAACCAGTGTATCAAGCCTATAGGAAACATTTTCATTTATTTTTTTAATGTGCAGACTAAAATTCAGTCGCAGTCAACAGATATATGCATTATTCACAGACATTGAACCATCCCTGCAATTCTATTGGGTCTCGCGTGAAAGAAGGTATCGACTATTGCTTCGATCAGAGCCGGCATTAACAAATAGACCTCAGTGTGGGAAAAGAAAGGCGTGTATGTGAATTGGGTGAGATCAATAAGGCATAAAGACACGCACTCTAGTAACATGCTCTTCAAGACAAAGTAAGATGTATGCTGCGACAAAGTGAAAAGGCTGCCTTGACAGAAGAATATACTGCGGAGTCGTAATAAGCATTTAACGCAGAGTCGTAAAAAGCATATACCGCAGAGTCTTAATGCTCTAATAATGATCTAATAACTAAATGGCTCATCAATAGACGGGGTAATATTTGCTATATATATCGAGAGCTTTGCCCCCAAATCCCCTATATTCTTTCTTTCTTTTTTGTTCCCCTAGTTAAAGTGATCATTCAATTATAACTGAACCCATCCATGTTTAACCAACACTTATCACCTTCGTATATCGGGGGGACATTGTATTGCCAGCTAGAGGGATAGTGCAGTTAGACAACTTTGAGATATGCCAAAGACTAAGCGCGATATCCTTTTTGTCAAGGCAACCATTTAAGTTCCCTTGATGACTCAGCTATACTATAAAGTCGCGTTTTAGTGCCCCGACAATTTAGGAGCCCTATCCAGTGGATACAACCAACCTAGGCTAGTTGATATTGTCAGGTTGGTCAGTACCGACGAACTCACCTTGGTCTTCTCAATTTAAATGAGTTTTAGGCTAAGTCCTTTTGAGTAAGGCATAAGTCATGATTATGTTGTTATGCCTCATATTTTGTTATGCCTTAGTTATAATATGTTGTTATGCCTCAGTCATTTTTGAATAGCACTTGGTCATGCCCGAACAATGTTTCTATGACTGAGCTGGGGTAGCCACTTCAGACTAAGGGCAGGGGCTTATATATTATCTGTGCAGACCACCTATTAAGGGCTGCTCTTGTGAGTGTGCACACTGGGTATATACCACCAGCACTTATACGATACACGCACATACTCTAGACCGGTGCTTATTTAAAATGCGTGGCTCAAACGCGATGATACAGGTGAGAGTGGTTTTAGCGACAGTGCCACTGACTTTTCTGAGTGTGTGGGCTTTACTGTCAGAGGTTCTATACACTACAATCTACCGCAATCTTGATGTCTACACCTTCCTAGTTTCATCCTTAGATCATTTTAATGACAATATATCAATTATGTATCATGTGCCTTATTCTGTATGATGCATAATCATTGAGGCCTTGCCTGCAAATTATGTGTTACTGCTGAAGCTACATGATAGGTACCATTAATTCCTACGTATAATCTATACTTTCAGAGACGTTTGTACCATAATGCACAACATTTGTTGCGTCACTGTGCCACATTTGTAGCATCAGTACGCATCGCAAACATGATTGGGTTAGGTAATAGATATATGTGAGAACACCTCAATCCCCTTACCCTGCTTCCATCCATGTTATTCACATAGATCTTGCAGGATTATCTCGGAAACAATGTAAAATAGGACATGTATTATAAATACATGTATAGCAGTGTCACATGTCTTTGTAACATGCTAGTATTGCTATAAATAAGACATACCCCACATCAATACCAAGTACACATCGATAACATTGTCCCTCCATAACAGGTAAAACTGGGGGCGGCCACAGGGAAAGGATGCTCTACGTGCACTGATATTCTTTGGCTCCCTATAATACCAGTCTCTCAGGCACGATCCAGTCAGCATTGGTCTCTTGGGCCCATATATGTTTTACTTGGGCCAGCTGGGCTTGCCCATTTCTGGGTTATGGTCCTTTTTGTCCAGGGCTACCAGTGGGAGCCCAGATGTGTCCACTCAAAAAAAACATTTTTTCATAGAAACATGGTTTAATATTTCGAAACATACTGACATCTGATTTCCCTCAAGAAATAACCATTTATTGTACATTTTTAAAGTATATGCTAAATCTGGGCTAGGGCTGGGCACTTTGAATCTGGGCTGACCCATCTGGGCTCCCACTGGATCGGCCTAAAGTTGGGGTGCGGCGGCTTATACACGAGAATTTACGGAACCTACCTTTGTGAGCCTCCCCATGAGGAGGTTAGCCACCCCTGACCATAACGTCCATTCATGCTGGGTGTCCTTGGTTACCTCCAGCAGCCTTGGTGTACATGTCTGTAGAGACTTCAAAGGATCCCCTCTGGGGCGCGTCTCACTAAGCCTGGCCACTACCCTGTCATGTGCTTACATTCAATATAACAGGCTTAGATAATCCGGGAACTTCTCCACTTCAGGTACTAATATAATACCCCACCGGGGAGGATTTCCGAGCAAGGGGAGGTTCTCGGGGGCTCGAACACGGAACCTTCAGACTGTGCCGTCCCTACCCATAGTCAGAAAATGAAAAAGGGGGCGGTTTACTGCTTATGAGGTCGTTATTCCTTGTATTAATTACAATGACCGATTGTAAAACACCACCCCTGCTACACGAATAAATAAGCACTGCCAGACAGACCGGCATGCATGTACCGTAAAGAGGTGATACCTGCTGGTTCCTAAATCTCACCTTGGTATGGGGACTACCAACCAGAGTACAGCTTTAGGAATAGTGCTGATCCTGCATGGCTCTGCACCGTGTTAGGGCCTTGTAGGCACATGACTGGTGTGTATTTAGACCAGGTAGTATCGGCATAGAGATATATGTAGCAGTGTACAAAGGATGGTGTACCTGGCATGCATAGGAGGGGCACACATACCGTATATCCCCGTGTATAAGCCAGGGCCCGTGTATAAGCCTGGGGGAAATGTCACTTAGTGTTATATAAGCCAGGCCCTGTGTATAAGCCCGGGGGCTACAATGTCCATTTAGTAATAATCCAATGTTAGCCCACAAGTCCACTACTACTTGGGCGATTCACATAGATCTTCAAGCATTGCATCACCTTCACCTAGTCAATGTCTACAACCATTTTAAAGAGAAATAAAGCTTAAATAGGAATATAAGCCTGCCCCATGTACAAGCCTACCCCGTGGTCAGTTTCCCACTTAGTAGTTTTATAAGCCTGGGCCCTATTTTTTTGGTATTTTCTGAAACTATATACTTAAGGACACACGGTAAGAATATGGTAAAATTGTAGTTACTTAAGCCCTATACCCGCCAGCCCCCTTAAGATCTGTAGTTGTGAAGAAGTGTGAGTAGTAAACCAAAATGGGGGAAAGGTGTAGTCATAGCTTTGTGTGAGTAGTGTACCAAAATGGGGGAAAGGTGTAGGCATAACTTTGTGTGAGTAGTGTACCAAAATGGGGGAAAGGTGTAGGAATAACTTTGCGTGAGCAGTGTACCAAAATGGGGGAAAGGTGTAGGCATAACTTTGTGTGAGTAGTGTACCAAAATGGGGGAAAGGTGTGGGCATAACTTTGTGTGAGTAGTGTACCAAAATGGGGGAAAGGTGTGGACATAACTTTGTGTGAGTAGTGTACCAAAATGGGGGAAAGGTGTGGGCATAACTTTGTGTGAGTAGTGTACCAAAATGGGGGAAAGGTGTAGGCCTGGGCATAACTTTGTGTGAGTAGTGTACCAAAATGGGGGAGAGAAAACAACAGGACACAAGCTATTATAGACATATGGGCCACTGAAAGAAACAAGGACTGAAACATATGACAAGGGAGGCCTTTTTTCAAATTCACGGGCCAAAATGTATAGAATTATATTTGTTTTTGGTGACCAAAGTTAACATCTGAGTAGTAAAGAATTAACTGATCTGTCGAAGTGGGGAAAATGTATTTCTATCCCACTGTATTACTGTCAATACTATAAGCATTAATTTGATACCAAATATGCCAATATTTGTCCATTTTTATCATGTTTTTCATTTAGGGTGCTAGGAATGCGATGGGATAAAGGAAACAAGCATATATATATTCATAACTCACATTGATCATTCATCTTTTAAATACTTGAACATAAATTTTTCTTTACATTGTACCTATTTAGCCCTCAGCAAAAAAAAAAGCAAAAAAGAAACGCCCTTGTCATATTTCTCATAGCTTAGTGATGAGAAACAAGGATATTATTTGGAGAGGCCTTATAGTTGGCACGCTCCTTTATAATCTCTTTTGATAGATGAACAGTAAGGTGAGCAGGCAATAAATCATAGTTCCTCCTCGATTATATCCAAGAGAAGCATTTGTCTTGCAATCCTTGATCAGCTGCTATCTTATCTGCCTCTCCCCCCTTTGGCCCTCTCTAGATCTAAGTCGATTTTCACCTGCAGCCGTTGCTCTGACATTTCCCACCTCAGTCAGACCCCGGACGCCGCCTGAATATTTTATTACTGAGAAGCATAAATAGCAAGGGAATTGGCCCAAAGCCTAAACACCTAAATACAGTGCATTCTTATGGGAAACTATCAATTAGGAGAATAGTCTGGAGTAGGTTTGGTCTGGTGCCTAAATGTGAAATAAATACTGTGGTATCCTATAGTAGTGCAGATTTGGGGGTTCTTGGATTGAAGGAAATATAAGGAGGAAAGCAGGAGTCAGCATGCAGAATAGCAGATTTGGCAGAGATCCTTGGGGCAGTAGGACTATGTAAATACAGTAAAACCTCGCTTAGAGTTAGAAGCTGTGGCTACCAGGCCTATACGAGTCAGATTGCTGATGTCGCTTAGAGGAAGATGTATACTACAATACTAAAGTCACCACACTGACACTCCCAGTGCGGTTTATAAGTTTAAATATTTCTACTGTAAATTCTCACGTATGAGCCTAACTCTCAAATAAGCCGCACCCCAAGTTTTGGCCGATCCTATAAACCACACTGGCTCTGGTTATGGTGGCTTTACTACTGTACTATAGTAGCAAAAAATCAGCCGCACCCCAACCCAAACCGGCAATCTGACCCACATACTAGTTGACGCTTCTACGCGAGAATTGACGGTGATACACAAGTTATGCCCAGATGGGTGGTTTTACGGTGCTGTGGTTTATTTCGCGCTGTAGGTGCCCGCACCCTGTGGCCTTGGCTGAATTCAGAGAGTGATGCTGTTGCCACCTCCCAAGGCCTACACACATACAATAGCAATCTCCCAGCACATTCTTCCATTCGTTTGTACCGGCACTACTTCCTTCTCTGCCAAAACGCAGCGGGTTTCCCTGAAAACTTACCTATGCCGTGCAAATAACCAGAAAATCCACAAGTAGAATGAAGGCCTGTATTTTACGAGTTTTACTACAAGAAATGACACAGAATATGACACAAGAAAATGTCCAAAAACGTTCTCGAGTTTTGACACAAGAATGTGATGGGTTCCGCCTGAGATTTTGTTTGCAGGGAAGTGCTGACGTTCTATACAGCAACAAGATTTCAGACAAGCTGAGATCAATCAGGCCTTAAAGATGCAGCTAGTGTCAGGTCAATGTCTGTAACTATAATGTGTGCAATATTACTAACCCTCTGAGGACACACATTGCCAAAGGATGACATTTGTCATAATGATGCACCAATGGAGGCCCGGCGAGTAACTCATCGATGCTGCATTGGTGCATCATGCCGACCATTTGAGAGGGTCTCAACCTTGAATGCAACCCTGGAGAATAACTCGCCAGGGCGGCATTCATGCATCATGACGACCAAGGCATGGTGCATTAAAGGGTGTTTCTGAGGTGTGTACCAAATTTCAAAGCAATTTGATATTTCTAAAATCATGAAAATATGTATACCTAAATGACTTACTGTCTGCCAGACTTGAATGCCCAAGACCGTCCACTACACAGCATTGAGCAGCGGTAGCGGCCCCAAGGGCACTCATGCGAATGGTTGGCTGTAACAACTGTCCTTGATATAGAACCTGGTATTTTGAATCAACCAATGGCAGGGCTGGATTTAAGGGTGTCTTTATCCCATAGACCATAGGTGAATAAAAGGTAATAAAACAGCAATTAAATACCAGGATTTAAATCGGATAGAAACCATCAACTCGGTCACTATGTCGTTTAGACAGCCTCCCTACGGTCGGTGTCTAAATGTCATAGACCCGTCATACAGGTTTCTATCCTTAACTTATACATTGAAGAGAATCAGAATGAGAAATTTCTACAGACCAGAAACCAGAGACAGATACAGACACATCAGTACTGCTATAACCACCCTATTAACCAGCAGTGCCTCTAGCAGAGCGTTGTAACGGGTGGTCAGAGAGGGTGCAGTGGGTGACTCATGCCACCTGGCGTCTATTGATCTCGTTTCCGGCCATGGCTGTCTTATGGTAGGCTCTAGTGGTGGTGGAGGAATACAGGGAGCGAGAGTGGGGAACGGGGGGCCTCCCACAGACCTAGTATCGACCAAGGTTAGACGGTAGACATCAGGGAGGCAGGGGAGGAGTGGTGAGAGTGAAATCAAAAGGTTGGAGAGTATGGGGGAGTATGGGGGAGTATTGGGGAGTATGGGGAGTATGGGGGAGTATGGGGGAGTATGGGGGAGTGTGGGGAAGTATGGGGGAGTATGGGGGAGTTTGGGGGAGTTTGGGGGAGTATGGGGGATATGGAAGCAGGGCAGGCAGGGCAGACAGGGCAGACAGGGCAGACAGGGCAGGCAGGGCAGGCAGGCAGGCAGGGCAGGCAGGGCAGGCAGGGCAGGCAGGGCAGGCAGGGCAGGCAGGGCAGGCAGGGCAGGCAGAGCAGGCAGGGCAGGCAGGGTAGGGCCGGCAGGGCAGGAAAGGCAGGAAAAGCAGGAAAGGCAGGAGGGAGGCAGTGGAGGCAGGGTGTAGGAGGGAGGCAGGGAGGCAGGGGATGCAGGGGAGGCAGAGGAGGCAGGGGAGGCAGGGGAGGGGAGGGAGGGGAGGGAGGGTAGGCAGGGGGAGGCAGAGGGAGGGTAGGCAGGGGGAGGCAGAGGGAGGCAGGAGTGAGACAGCAGGAGGGAGGGGAGGCGTGGGAGGCAGGAGAGGCAGGGACGCAGGGGAGGCAGAGGAGACAGGGGGCAGGGGAGCAGGGGATGCAGGGAGGCAGGGGAGGTAGGGAAGTAGGAGGGAGGCAGGGGGCAGAGGTGGAAGGGCAGGCAGGGGGAGGCAGAGGGGAAGTGAAAGCTCAGTGAAAGAGAGGGGAGTGATTCATAAAAGGGAGAGGCATGCAGGCAGAGGGAGCTGTATATGCGGCAGTCACATCACAATAAAAAAAAAAAAAGAGAGATGGCTTTGATAGGGAGTGGGCGGATAAGGCAGTTTTATGGTTAGTATAGCTAAGTTAGGAGGAGTGAGGCGGAGGTGGGGAGACATGAGTCAGAGTAGACACGTCTGGCCCTGACAGGCACAACAAGATATGTAGGTCATGGACAGCAGCAAGGACATCTGTCTCAGCGGCCACAGGCATCTTTAGCCACAGGGATTTACCACTAAGGCCAAATTAGAAAAATATGGGTTTGTTTCAGGTAACATGGGCAGTAAGTCTAGGGTCGGTTGGTCGGATTTTAAATTTAAATTTAGTTTTACAGTCCTCTAAGGTACCTTTAAATTCAACAAAGAAGTGTAAACATTTTCAAAATTGACCTAAAAAAAGTGTAAAAATATGAAAAGATTCTTCAAAGTTGCAGGGTGGGTCCTGTTTTGATAGGGTCGGTCAGGTGACCTGAAACAAACCATTTCTTTTTTGGCCTAGCCATGGATGTATCCAGGCTTGGTTTTGGTAAACAACATATTAGGCCCAAGGATAAAAGGTGTGTTTCAGGTTAAATGATGTACAATTCTAGGGATTTCATTTTTTCGGCACTTTTTTTAACCTCACTCCAGTGCCAACCACCAAATACTGTATTTACTCGTGGAGCCTCATGACTCTAAAATGGCCTAAAGATGGCCAATTTCTTTTTTTTTCAAAATTGGATGAGAGTGTCTAGGGTTGGCTCTGTTTTACTAGATAGGGTCCGGTAACCTGAAACACACCTTTCTTTTTGCCCACTCAAAAAGTAAACTCGTCTGCAGACTCTTCTTAGTGACAAGAGAGTGGGTCCTCTAGCTGTAGTTGTCCGATAGAAGATACACTTGGTATGTGCCAGCCCAAAACCTGACTCATGCCAGCCCTAGACTCGTCTACCAGGGTCTGATTCAGGATTTTCCCTGTAGGTGGCATCAGTATAACATGCATTCTGTATAAAGTTGGGGAATGAATTGCATAATTTCTATGTTGATTTTAATCATATTTATGGGAATACACATTCATGTTATGGAGAATCCTGAGTTTTATCTATTTGGGATGCTAGAAAACGTAAGGGAATCAATGTTATAATGATATAATTGAGACAAAACAAATATGTGTAGGGCACATACACCTCTTTTGTGGTTATTTCTATGGTACAATAGCTGCAGGGAAACTCCCATTGGTATGACATCCACATATGTGTTAGCTGTCTGTAACTAAAGGGTAGAAATACTCTCAATATAGACTTGGGGATATGGCAGGAATTCCCCTAACCTACATACCTCTATGTTTGTATGAATTAGCTATTATAAACCTCAGAAATATAGACAGACATGGACAACAATTATGGCTAGGCAGAACCCAGTTAGCTCCACCTGCAGTGAAGTAGAGGTTATAGTGCACAGGTTAACCCTCTAAGGGGTGCATAGTGCTTTAAGGTGCTATGCTCTATGTGATCATAATACATAAATTCAGCCTTGGCAAGTATACTCGCCCAACTGTTGATTCATTTCCAAAGGTGCATGAATGCAGGCTTGGCGAATAGACTCACCAGGGCTACATTCATGCATCATGCTGACAAAGGGATTCAAGCACATTTAAAGCAGTTTGCAGCCAATAAAGGGTTAACTATTCTGGGTTGTCAATTTGACGACCTTAGACTTGTCACTTGGAGTGGGCCACTGCCTGGGCTAACATTGTCAGTTAGATGACCCTAGTCTTGTCTTGTGGGATGGTAACCGGACAGTTCATCAAATAGACAACCTTTAACTCGTTTATTTTATGACCGTCACTTTAAAGATCCTAAACTCTTCTTATAAGACAACCTTTTGACAAGTTTGGATCCCTTCATTTTATCAGTGTAGGTGTGGATATATCCAGGCCTGCTTAAAGGCGGCTTGTTTGGCCGCTTCCTGTAGGTTAATACCCTTTAACTAGGTGTCACTGTACAAATTCGCCCCCAGAATGTTGTACTCGTAAATAGTGCCAATGAAAAACGGTACTACTGTGCATATAATCAGTGGTAGGAGGCTTTAAATTTGTCACAGAAACATAATCTGCGGCCCAAATTGTTCCCAAAGGCCTTGGCAAAAAAAATATAAAAAGTTGGTTGTTGCCATGGTAACCCTGGGTGGTGATTGGAGGGGTCAAAGGTCAAGGTCAAAGGTCGCTGGGCACCTGTAAAATTTCTCCAGTTTGGGTAAGTCAGTTTCCATGGCAACTAGTGCAAAATTGGAACACACTTTTTTATGCGGGATGCAAATTAAAAAATCAGATATGTGTTAAGCTTTAATTTAAGGGGTCATTCATTACTGCACACTCAAAAGAACCCAACCTTTTGCCCGTCTGAAGGAGAAAAATAGGGTCAGAACCAGAAATTTTGTCAGCTATTTGTACTGTGACACCACTAAGGCCACTCAAAATAAAGCATTGTATCTCATCACCAAGCAGTGAAAAATATGACGAGGGTGTTTTTTTATTTAACCTTTTTTTTCTACTTGAAGCTGAAGGGAAGTTTTTTCGCGATAAAATTTGTTCACATTGTAGTAATTCGGAGTTCATTGATCAGCAAAATTGTCATGATGCAAGTTACTCCCAGCGGGCTGTATGACTGACAGCATAAGCTTTAATTTGATGCCAAATTTGCCCATATTATTCTTTTGAGTGGCCTAAACAACAGATTATCAACTAACTTTAAATTTAAATATATGGGTCCGGATAGTTTCAAAATATGATTATTCAAATCGAGAAAAGCTTATAATTATATTTGTTTTTTGAATGGTATTTGAAAAGAATAATTGTTTGCAGAATGACTCTCAATAAATTATAGCCATATTAAACTTGTTCAGTGGATTTGGAATGCCCCAAGGAATGGTGGAATCAATGCCTGACTGTGCGGAGGGGGGGCCCTCCAAGCAGAATTTAAGTATCACACAAGTTAGAAACGTTCATATTTCCCCGGGAACACACAAGCTGTATGCACAAGAGAGACACAGGAGAATCTCAAGATTATTGATTGTTCCTCATTACAGTCAGGTTCAATGGTGAGGTGTATTTCCCGAGTCTTACTCGTGCAAATAAACAGAAATTTACAAGTAAAATGAAGACCTGTATTTCACAAGTTCCACTACGAAAATGACACAGAATATGACACAAGAAAATTTCCAAAAACATTCAAAATTTTGAGTTTTGACACAAGAAAGGCACGAATTCCACTTGAGATTCTGTTTGCAGGGATAGCTATGTCAAAACCAATCACAGCCTGCCTAGAGACCTTTTCCAAAGTGCTCTATTGCATAGAAATTATAGATAAATCGCAAATTCTACAAAAAGTAGTAAGGCAGAGGACAGTTATAAGAATCCCCCTGTGTAATTTCAGCCCAGAAATCCGTTTATTAAGCCCAGAGAATTTGAACCAACCTTGCATTTGGGCTTAAATTTTCACCATTTAAACTTCTATACCACAGCAGTGTGGTGCGGCAATGGGTGTCGCAGGCTATACTGTGTCTTGGTGGACAGAGAGTTCATTCTGGGGACCAAATAAGCTATAGTTGTTGTGTCCCCTTGTAGACACTGCCTTGCATCAAAGCTTTACCTCCTCAACTCATACCTTTGTTAACCCTGTAAGGATGGCATTCCGCTATAGGGTGACATCTCTCATTTTGATGCAGCCCCAGCAAGTAACTCACTAGTGCTGCATTCAAGCATCATGCCGACCCCATGGGGTGGAGACACCCCCGAAGGGTCGGCATGATGTACCAATGTAGCACCGGAGAGTTACTCACCAGAGCTGTATTGGTGCATCATGACTACAATTGCCATATTTTAGTGACATCCGTCCTTAAAGGGTTAACCGTCCCACACCCCTCTGTCAGCCTGCCGCCTCCCTGCATCCTTCCCGTCAGCCCCTTCCTGTCCCCTTATTCACTCCCAGACCACATGTGCACATGAAAGGAACTGCTGACAGTAACACCTTTATAGTGTACTGGGGAGGGAAGGCGTGGGCCTACTACACTGATAATCGTTAGGCTCCAGGACCTAGTTAGTAATGACTAACAAATCACTCAATAATACCTGACCTAGTTAGTTAGTAATTTTGTAGCTCCCTATACGACCATGTGTAATCGACCACTTCCCTACCACAGACCATTTAGACTGGAGAGCCTGCACAGGTGTATTCACCTGAGCAGCTCTCTGATTGGTCTATACGACCAACCTAGGTTAGCTCATATTGTCAGGTTGGTCTGTGTACTGACCAACTCACCTTAGTCTTCTCCATTTCAATGAGTATTAGACTGAGTCCTGTTGAGTAAGGCATCATATATATATATATATATATATATATATATATATATATATACATATATATATATATATATATATATATATATATATATGGTCGATTCCCACGAAAATGGATCACAGGGTCAACAGAGGGCTAAATTTCTATATTGCATATAATGCTTAGCATTTTAAATACATCATAAATATTGTATAAGAGAGTACATATGCGAAATTGGGAACATTAAATCTATAAAATGCCATAATTAGGTCCTTTCAAAGTGGGACCTACGCACGGTGATGGGACCTAAGCACGGTGATGACATCATTGCACCCATTACATTAATGGTATGGTTACATTAAGGATTATTTTTCAGTTTATATGACAGATTTAGTATTAAACTAAAAATTTCCATCAGATTTACAAATACAAATATGTTTTTTTGAATCAGAAAACATTTTTCTTGTGGACCTACGCACGGTGATGGGACCTACGCACGGTGATGGGACCTACGCACGGTGATGGGACCTATACATAGTGCTTTTATATATTATTAAGAGTTTTCCACCAGATATAAATGTTCCTAATTATTGATCTTCCATTTGTTGAAGTAAATATCGAAGGATATTGCTAATATTTGCTATGATTTAACTGTTTTTCAATGGAACTTTATGATGTACCTACGCATGGTGATGTACCTCGCACGGTGACGATTTTATTGTAATGGCCCATAGATAAGAGAATATTAGCACAATCTTTTAGATTTTTAGTATGCAGCATCTTCAAACTATGTTGTATCTTGCATATGAATATCTTTCACTAAATCATTAGGAATTTGCTGTAATTCAGGGCATTGTGGACCTACGCACGGTGACGCCCATACCTACACCACTATGGTTTCAGTGATGTGACACAATGAGATACATCTGCATGAATATTCTGTTACTATAGTTATATACCCCTTATCGTACCCTAATTATTGGGACATTTATTTGTGAAAGTATTACATCTTACCTTGGATTAAACCCATTTAGTATGTACCTACGCACGGTGATGCTAAAACCTACCCCACTTTCTCCATTCTGTATTTACCACAAATTTCCTATCAAATAATAATATAGCCCACTATAGTTGCCATGATTTATTGTCCATAGTCCACTGCTTCTATTCATATAAAAATATGATATTTTTAGGACATATTTCTTACATTATAATACATGCAAATATTGATATTTCGATTTTAGCTTATCTAAATGTGCCATAAAAACGCTTAAGAACACACATTTTCAAACCTGGACAGTATAATAATAGACCTAGATAGGCAAAAGTAGGTACCCATGGGTTGAAATTGTCAACAGCTATTCGATTAAACCAAACATGACTGTCTTTAGAGGCTCATTTATAAAATATTAGACTACGAGCTAAACCATCCTTGTGCTCCATTTTCATGGGAATCGACCATATATATATATATATATAAATATATATGCCTCAGTTATTCTTGAATAGCACTTGGTCATTCCTGACCTATGTCTCTACGACTAACCACCCTGTGATAGCCACTACACACTAAAGGCTAGAGCATTTAGATTGTCTGTGTACAGGGGGTATGCTGGTCAGGGATATGGCTCTGTTGTTCAGACTACACGACATGTGAGGAAGGGGTTTATGGCTGACACTGCATAAAGATTTCAGCAAAGATAGGACTGCTTAAAGCCACACTTTCAACATATATTATGTAATTCCAGTGAATGCTACTTTTAACCCTTCTGTGACATTTACATGGCATTCTTTTTACCTTAAAGCCACTTCACGGTGATGTGATTATATAAGCAATAAAAGGTTTGCTCATATGATAACGTTCATGCAGTATGACAGCCAACTTTTGTATTTATTTGGAGCATTTTGGCTGCATAAAAATAAGGCACACATGCCTATAGATCTATATATAGGTGTGGATTATATTAGAGTTGTTTAGAGCAAAGTATGACCCAGAATCACATCTTTATCATTTGTGACTGTAACAATGTAAAATTAGTATAGCACCAGACCCATAAAGATCTTGGTTGGTTATTAATCTAAGGATAAGGATTTCTTCGCAACATTTTGTATTTCTTTATGGATCTACTATATTGTTAATTACATTATCATATAATATCATATCATTATAATAATATAATATCATTATAAGAAACTTACTATATCCCTTGGGGTATTGAATGTATTATCTATCATGAACAACATCTACTGATATTGATGCACATGAGCTGCATCTTATAAACAGCGCCTGGCCCTGTGTAACACAGGATAAATAAAGAAAATAACAAACCAAATCAGCAATTTTTAGACCCCCTCCGCGGCTTATATGATTTGTTATAGTTAGGTGTGCATGCTACTTTTAACCTTTCAGTGACACTTACATGGCATTCTTCTTAGCTTTAAGGTATATGCAAAAGACATGCAAATTGCTCAACTGGTGGGAGGGGCAAAAGATCTAAAGATGGAGATGAAAGTATACAGCTCTAACCTTCACCCCTGTATGGGAAATAAATATCAATACCAGATTAGCTCTGTCTGGTTTCCGGGTGAATGGCTTAATATGGGTGTGTGGGAAGGTGCAGGGTGCGTCTGGATCGTTGAGGGAATAGGCTACTTCAGGTGGGAAAGGGCATGCAGGGTAGATTCACCTGGAGTTGGACACATTACTTGAAGCGGACACTTGATTTTGAGGTTATCAAAACATTTTGAGCTCTTTGTTTGTGGATATTGGCTGAAGTTCCAATGTTATTCCTTCCAGAAAACACACACTAGAAGTCGTATTGTACATAAATAACTTCAAATTTCACTGTCCGTCTCAGGGTATTATGTCCTGCTCATGGTGAATCTACCCTACATCACATATTTCTCCCCATAGGATTGCACTTGTTGCACTGGTTTCCATGAGCTTTCTGTTCAGTTGCCACCACATCTATACTAAGTCTTTATTTCCTTCAAAGACTCAGTACAGACGCCAATACAACAAAGCTATAGCCTGCAGTGGTTATTATGTACTCCTAATTGCTAGATTAGATTATTTTGCATATACCGTATACTGATAAAGGCCAATGTAAATTTGTGTCCCCTTGCAAACAACATCTCAATCAGAACTCGTTCCATTCTCGTGTCAAACTCGAGAATTTTGGAGTGTTTTGGGATTTTAGCATTTTGGAAAAATATGATGCAGTAAACATATACTAAAAAAGGATGTTTAAGGTATATTTCTCAACCTTGATTACAGTGAAAGTTTCCAGACATGAACTAATTCTTTATCTCTCTTGTATTTTGCAGGTGGGTTACATACAGCTTTCTCAGATATCTACTCAGGAAACAATGTAAGTACATGGGTTATTGCCATGCTACCAACTGACCAAACCAATCATTCAACACCAGCCGGAAATAATAGCCATAATTTTATTTCTTACCAACGCTCTACATGCTCTAAAGGTTTTCCTAGTACATTTTAGGCGAATAACACGTGGCACCTCAGTGATGCGAGCGAAGCTTTAGTGCTAGATCTTCAGCCATTGACACTACTTCTCAAGCGAATCCAGTAGTTCTTCATGAGTGTTGTGTTTTCACAAATTAAGTCTCTACCATTCATATTATCGTACCTGGCTTACATCTGAACAAAAACATCCTTGTCATAGTAAACTGTAATTAGCATTATACCATACATGCTATAGTAATACCCAATGACAAATAGGAAAAAGAATCTTATGCAAGCCCAAAAGATATATGGCTCAAACTCCTGAATTTTCTAGAGGTTCAGTGTTCTGAAGTCCTTTATATCTTTAACAGGTTTATTATAATTATTGTTATCATTTTGGTCTTAGATGAAATAAACATACAATATATCATGAGCATTTAATGCTGATCAGGCATTTTTCTGCCTCTGCTAAGACCCCTTGCACATGTTGCAAACCCATACATCACATGTAATAGGTTGTTTTAAGTCATGATTGATAACGCCTCCCCTCCCCACCCACTCAACCTTGATCCCCCCCCCCCCAACAAATAGCTACACCTATAGATCATAGTGAATCCATACCTCTATTGTCTGTAATGCCATACCCATCCTGCTTCAGTACAGTTCAACAGATCCTTCCATAACTCACAACAAGGTAAGGGTCCTCATGGTACATAGTCCTACCTAGACTCCTAGGACAACCAGGAAAGGGTCCTGATGGTACCTAATCCTGTCTAGACTCCTTACAACTAGGTGAGAGTACTGTTAGTACCTAATCCTGCATAGACTCCTGCCACAACTAGGTATGGCTCCTGGTGGTACCTATACTATAGTCCTGTACAGACTCCTATGGAAGGCTCCTGGTGGTACCTAGTCCTTCCCAGACTCCTGCTACAACTAGGTGAGGGTCCTGATGGTACCTTTGTGTGACCTACAAATACATAGATATTATCTCAAAATCCTAAATTCTAATATATAAATTGACAAATGTTTGCAAACAAAGCTATAACAGACAATGTTATGAGGATTCTGCTTAAACCAATGGAAACACGACTTTATCATGAGAAAGTCATCCTTTCTTGCTGCATTGGTCTATAGACAGCTATAACTGCAGACACAAGGCTCTAGTTCTTGGGTACCCTTTGAGTATCAGGTATTTATATCAATAGCTGACAAAGCTAAGGTGACAGTACATATATAGATACAGTAAGACTACAAAGTCCATATATAGCAGTCATTGGTATAGATACTGGGTTTCTGTTGCAAATGATACGTTACTACATTAATAAGATACACTGGGTTTCTGCGGTAAACAATACTACTGTCACCAGCCAATTGTCTGTTCACATTCTGTTATTTTATGGAAAGTTTACGTTTAGAATTATAATTTCTACATTGTCCTTAAGCTCACTTTCGACCCTGCAGTATAGCAGGGGCCCTGTGGATATTTGCGCTGACTGATGTGTGCATGCCCTCCAAGCAGAACTCAAGTTAGAAACGTTCGCATTTCCCTAGAAACGGACAAGCTGTGTACACAAGGTAGGCATATGCACAGGGGATTCTCGAGAATAGTGAATGCTCCTAGTGACATGTTCAATAGTCAGGGTTGGGCATGTTGTGATAGGCTGGAGCAAACCTAAGAATCTTTGGAGCAAATTATTTCATACGGATCCACATTTACTAGATGTGTGTGTGGTGTGGGACCCGCCGCCACCCCCCCCCCCCACCCCTCCCCCAAAAAAATATATATATTAGAAAAAAAAATTTGGGTGTGTAATAGAAAAGAATTTTGATTTCTGTCTTTAGTTTGGTGTGCTCTGAGGGCGTTGTCACTTTCAGGGCACATTGCTAATAGGAATTCTCTGAATTCTGCCTTAAGATTTGTGATTCTGTTTTTGGGCACATTCCTCCCAGAAAATAACTTGAGAATGGTGCATTCTGAGAATTAGGTATTGCTCTCAGAAATTCTACCTTTAGATTGGTATTTTCTAAGTAGATCTACTTTTGGGGGCATATAATATGTGGATCAAGGAAAACTGTGCATTTATATTTTTAAAATGAGGGGTTTGGGAGCATACTGCTCAGCCAAGATCTAGAAATTTCACCATGTATTTTGATCATTTTGGAAGCATGTTGCTCCAGGAACATTTTGAAAATCTACCTTGAGATTGGTGCATTTTGTGTTTTTTGGGGAGCCTATTGGTCCAGGAGAAATTTGTAATTCTATCTGTAGATTGGTATATATTGAGGGGACCGTGAGACTATGTTCCAAGAAATTCAAGAAAATTTACTTCTAGATTGGTGTATAGTTTCTGGACATGTTGCACCAAGAATATTTTACTTTCAGATTGGTACATTCTGTGGGCACATTGGTATGGGAAAAGTTTGGGATTCCACCTTGAGATTGGTGTACTCTGAGGGGTTTGTGAGTGCATAGATCCAAGAAAATGTTGAAAAACCATTGTTAGATGGGTGTTTGCTGAGGGATCTTTTGCTGAGAGAGGAAATCTATTGAAATAGTCCTAACTTTGGTTCTCATTGGAATATTTACACAATTCTTTCAGCTTTAGAAAGCCCAGACTCTCCCTGATGTCCCTGCGGCAAATTTTAAGACCCCTGTCGCACATTTTTTACGACATTGCGACAGCTGCCCATCCCTGATAGTCACGTGTATTTCCCAAGTTTAACTCGTGCAAATGAACATAAATTCCATAAGTAGAATGAAGACCTGGATTTCACAAGTTTTGCTACAAGAAATAACATGGAATTTAACACAAGAAAATTTGCAAAAATGTTCAAAACACATTCTAAAATTCTTGAGTTTTGACAAGAGAATGACACGAGTTCTGCTTGAGATTTGGTTTGCAGGGTATGTACAGAAAGGGGCAGTGATTCTTTCGAACGCTAAGATGGGGCAAATCTATCTGGGAGTATCTGGCAGTTTCCCGGAGACCTGTAAACTCCAGTACTAAAGGGCCATCTTGAAGCTATTGTCTGCCACTATTATTACATATGAAAGCATGAACGGGACCATGAGCCTAGTAAGTAGCCACTACACAGTGGCCATTTGGGAATTCAGCAGTTAATGAATTACGCCTTCTGATTGGTTTATATTCCTGACTAGACACTGATTGCCACTTGAAGTAGATACTGCCCAGTAGATGTTTGCCCGGGATAGAATGGATGGCCGTAGGCCTAGCCCTTTAAGGACAATGCAATGCCTCAAGGTTCAGTATTCAATTACCGTCAGGTAACTCACTGGCACTGCATTGCGGGATGATTATGATCCTTTGTGAATGTGTCAACAGGATGCATGAATGCAGTCCTGGCAAGTTACTTGCCAGCACTGCATTCATACATCAGGGTAAAAGATATTTCCCTAAAAGGCTAGCTCGTCTAAGCCTGCGATAGCGGGATGTTTTGGCTGCCTTTGTGGGCACTTTTTGCTAAATATGATGAAATTTGAGCAAGAAACAACACGAAATACGACCTTATCTAAGCAAACGACTAGGAAGGTTTCAAATAATTGCTGCATTAAATATGCTTGGAGGGGGTGGGAATGGGAAAGTGAGCGTGAAAGTAAATATGGGATAGAGTGAGTAAGTAGGTCGTTAATTTAGTAAGCTATGTGAGGTAGGAACATAAAGTTAGGTTAAAGAAGATGGGAATGGTGGAGATATAGGGAAGAAAAAAGTCATGATTGTGTAGGAAAGCACATATTTATACAGAGAAGTTGCCAGAAAGTAGAGGCGTATGTACACTATACCATAGGGTACAATGAGAGAGAAGCACGTAGATATCTACAGTAAAGCTAATGGTTATGGGGCTGAGCATTGGGGTGAGGTACTTAAGGCCTTCAGAAAAAGCTGCAATGTATCAGATTTTGAGATCTAATGTGTCTATATCGGTGCTAAAAGCATGAGGTAAGCTGGGGGACTCTATTAAAATAATGTGTCCCTAGAGCACTTTAAATGCTAGTCGCTATTGTATGAATCTAATAGAACAAAAAGTATTGATGTCCCACAACAGCTGTGCACATGGCTCAACTTTTGTTACAGTGGTGCAGGGAAAGGAGTGGGGGGGAGGGGGGGGGGCAGGGGGGCCACATATCACAGAGGAGGGTGGGGGGCTGAATATGTTCTCGCCCCCCACCCTTTTCTTTTTTTACTAAGACCATATAATGTAATACATAAACTTTCCAAAACGCACCTTTCACAGAGAGGGGAAACAGTGTCGAAAGTGAGTCCAGGTTGCCTCTAGGCTCCCTTAGGCGACCTAGACTCCCCTAGACAGGGGAATCATTCTAGAGGCAACCTGGACACCCTTTTAACGCTGTTTCTTTTTTTTGTGTTCCCACCTAGGGAAAAGTGGGGACACCGGGGCCCTGCACCCAATCATAAATAAAAGGTGGTCAAATACTACTGTCCTATATAATCCCTATGTACGCGTGTACATACGCACTTTCATAGTTAAATGCCGATATTTAAGGCCGGTTGGGTTGCCCCCCCCCTGCAAGAAATATTTGTTACCTACGCCTCTGTACAATCCCAATATAGTGCTTCATTGCATCATGCCCTATAGTGCCATGATAGATTAATGCAGCAGTAGCCCTGCAACAGGTTTGATACACTCCGAAAAAGGTCAGCATGATGCACATACAATTTAATTCAATGTATGCATATTTTTGTTTAGCTGCACATTAGACTTAATAAAAAGATTTTAATATTTTTTTGTATTTTTTTTATTGACACACAGAGAGAATGACCGATGCAATTGCATGTAGAACATCTTTCTATAAAGCTGCTTACTTACAATGATAAAACCAGAAAAGCGCACTCACCGCTGATACATATTGCTCTCAGTCTGGTAATAATTTCACAGAGGCTCTATTTTTTAGATTCAGAACCATCTTGAGAATGTCTGTGACCTTCCCTTTTCTGTTTTTATTTCTTGAGGTGTGTTTAAATGTTATAAAAAGACTTGACTGGGAGTGAAGGCCTTGGTACTTAATGACTGATCAAGTGTCGGTCAACCTGCCCAAAGCACGTTCACGTCAGCATTTAGAATATGACGGCTGGACGGCCGATACACCTACCGTAAAACCTTGCATATAAGCCGCGGCTTGTATGCGAATCAGATCACTAGTGCAGCTTATAGGATCGGCCCAGAGTCAGGGTGCGGCTTATATGTGAGTTTTTGCTACTATGATATAGTACTAAAGCCACCATAATCAGATCACTGAGGCGGCTTATGGGATCAGCCCAAGTTTTGGTGCGGCTATTACAAGAGTTAGTCTTATACGCAAAGTTTTACCATACCTTTGGTAACACATTGTTTTTACTGACAAGAAAAAATTACTCTGAAATTTACTTTTTGATAGGCTCTATGATACAGAATACGAAGAAATATTGGTTAATGTTTAGTGACAGCCTGGGTACTAGTCCTTGTATCAATCCCCAGCCAAAATAAATAATCTCATTTAAAAACATGTGCAGAGTAAAGTAAGGAAAGGCTAAATCCCCGGACCTGGCCACCTTTAACTTAGAAAATTTAGTTTTTGCCCATCAGGTATTTTATTCACCCAAATGTTGCCATATTTCTTTTTCTTATTACAGGCTGAAGCACATTTTAAGCACCTCATTAAAATCAAACGATCCCTTGTAGTTCAATCTTTTTGAAACCACTTGCATCACAATGACCTTATACTACTATGCAGCCCTCAAACTGTCAAAGGATTAAAGGTAATCTATGTTGGGCAGATATTTTGTTACATACAGGTCTCCACTGTCAATCTTTACAGTGATCCGATCATGCATAAGCCAATGGGCCAAAAATGCCTCCTAGTGAAAAAGGTAATCAAGACCTAAACAAGAAATTACAGACATATTTCTGGTAGGGATACTGGCTGTGTGAGATACAGAAAGGAGAACAGTAAAGTTATGACATTTTCTGCCCTTCTTCCACCGAAGAGTCTGTCTTTACCCATTTCATCCCAGCATATTTCTTATAAAACTGTAGCATTGGGCAGAGATGAGTGAAAGAGTCTCTACCAAGGGAGGTTGGGTTAAAGGGTTAACCTTTTAAGGACGGCATAGTGCATTAACGCATCATGCCTTGGTCATTATAATGCATAAATGCAGCCCTGGTGAGTAACTTGCCAGTGCTGCATTCAGACATCATGCTGACCCTATGGGGTTGAGACACTCCTGAAGGGTCAGCATGATTCACCAATGCAGCACTGGTGAGTAACTCACCAGGGCTTTATTGGTGCATCACGCCCATCAATGTCACCTTTTAGCGACATCCGTCCTTAAAGGGTTAACGTGCTGCCTGGTGTCTGTTCAGTGGTTCAGCACGTTACTGGCATTTAGTTTGGTATTTAGGACTCTGGAACACACTATCCCATCCTACAGGCTTCATCTTCCACAGCCGTCAGCTCGGGAAGGTATTTCGAAAATTAGAAATTATCATTCTCTAGTTTGATATCTGGCATTCCTGCGTTGGCGCTATTACTCATGAGTAGTTGCTATCTGGAATCATTTTTGAGTTAATATTTCATTTATTGTCACTATGTGATGTTCATAAATACAGTATTTGTCAACTTGGTAAGTAAGCATGGTGGTATGATTCCGCTCGGCTTCTAGGTATGAAGTGAAGACCATTATAAGGACATGAAACATGACATAATAAACAGGTGTGATACACAATGATTTATTTTGAAGTGTTTCACATCTTTTACACATAACAATGTAGCAGTTATAGGCTGGATGAATATTAAAAGAATGACTTGGTGACACAGGTACATTTTAGATAGGCAATGGGCAATCATTACAGCGGTACAATGGCATGTTTTCGCCGTTATGAGGGTTATTTGACTTTATAATATACATGTATACTACAGCAAGGGTCAGGAATGGTAACTAATGTTTAGATGGTTGAGGAGGCAGATGTCATCCCTTAAACCTCCCTTGAAATTTCGCTCTATTTAAATTTAAGTAGGTCCCTGTTACAGATTCTATACAATTTCATTTACAAAACTTTACTTATATTTATATTAACACTCTCAAATACAAACGGCTAGAACATTTATGATAATTGTCTTATTTGATGAAATCAAAAGCCAGAGTTTTCCATGCATGATCAGTAACAATATTTTCCTCACAGTCATGCATCAAAAATTATTTTGATCTGTTCCAGGCTTCGCTTCATTGACATGACATTTAAAGGTTTCCTGGACCTATTTATATCTGTCCCTGAGCAGCCCTAATGGTTATCGATCATTAGCATTGCTCCCATAGCAAGTGTTCTTCATTGAAAACAAAACAACTTTAAACCATTTTTCAACGGTCTTAATTGAAGTTGATGAAAACTGATCCTGCTAATATTTGCGAAAATGAAATCGAGACAACCACGACTCAAACCGAGGCAATTTCAATCAGTGCAAACCTAACAACCTGCCTTTTATCACCAATCATAAAGGTCAAAAGTGAACTATAAAATCAATGTGATAGTAAAGAAAAGTATTCTGAATTTAGACCTGTGGGCAAGAGGTTGTTTGTCATTAGCAGAAAATATGAATTTTAACTGGCTAAAAACCGCAGACCACGATGCCTTGTTTCAACATTTAGTTGTAGTTTAGAAATGAGGCTGATTTGTATTCATCATTAGTGGTACCTTTTGGTTAAAGGCAGAGTATACTGGAGAGGAAGACCAGGAAGCTTACAACCTGCTACTACAAGCAAAAAATTGGAATGGTTATGAAAAATCATGAACAATTAATTTGTCTGAATGTTTATATAAATGAATGGAACAGCATCAAAATTGCAATGTTCTGAAGGTTATCTAGCCAATATCAATGAATATCACTTTTTGATTTTTTAAACTATTACTTCAGTAAAAAAATAATTATTCATTACACTTACATAGCTATGTTGATGTATATATGTGAGTGTGCCTGAATAAGGTCAATTAAAACCGGCGTAGATGACATTAGACACAGGATTTTAGGCCACTCAAGAGGAAAAGTAGTTTCTCATCACCAAGGTCGTAGAAATCTGATGAGGGAGGCTTTTTTCTTTACTCGAAAGGCAAAATGTCTAGGATAATTTACATTTTCCGTGACCAAAATCCACATTTAATTTGTTAAGAATTTATTGAATGTGGAGAGAATGTAAGTTATTGATATACCACTGAATTGCTGGCATTACTAGCTTTCATTTGATACCAACTATGACAATATTTGTCCATTTTTATCAGTTTTTCATCAAAAATTGGCAAAAAAAAGGAAGATTTCTCTAAAACTTGATTTTCATGATGCGCACGGTGATGGAACACTATCTTAATTTTTTGAGTGGCCTAATATCCCTTAGTAGCAGCATCAAACCACTTCTTTTCTCTACTAACACCTTCCCTAAGTCCTAACCCAACCACCTCTGGTCACTAACCCTGTGGCTGGCACGCCCCAGCCACTAATCCCCAGCATATGCACAGTGGCCTAGCCGGAAACGAGGGGCTAAAGAAACCGGAAGGGTGTCTCAGTGGGAATAGTGTCCCTTGTAATGATTTGTGGCCAGCTTTGGACCCTGGCCAGAAATGAGGACAAAAATGTGGGGGCGAGATGTGTGTGTGACACTGCCTGGTGGTCATGTGACTGACACCATGACACCCACGTGACACCTCCAATTACTGGGTGTAGACACAGCTGTCCCGTGTGAAGCTAGAGGAAGGAGGGGATGATTCACAAGCCTGGCACTGCTATGAATCTTTCTATCTATCTATCCATCTATCTATCTATCTATCTATCTATCTATCTATCTATCTATCTATCTATCTATCTATCTATCTATCTATCTATCTATCTATCTATCTATCTATCTATCTATCTATCTATCTATCCACCTGTCTATCCATCCATCCATCCATCTATCTGTATATATATATATATATATATATATATATATATATATATATATATACACACACAGAAAGTTTCTGCATAGAGAGAACCCCGATAGTTTGCGTCAAGAAGCGATGGGAGAGAGTGTTAAAGATGTATCCACAATATGGTCAAGAGCTCCAACATGTTTCACAGTTTATCAGCTTTATGACTTAAACTACGCAGCTAGAACTGTTCCTCTGCATCCCACTCTCTACCACTACCAGAGATCACCCTACTTCTTCATCTCTCAGATCTATTAATCCCTCATCATACGTCATGGATGTTCAACTACCCAAGCAGTCAGATCGTGTGTAAGATCCCTTATACTCCGCTCAGGTGGTGGTCCTATTGTTCCCACTGCAGGTTTATTTTCATATTCTCCTACAAGGACATTTTACACACCGGAGGTTTTGGAGCACAGGCTTTCACTGAGCGTGTTCTGGTGGCGATGGTCTGCAGTGGGTTGGTAGTATTAGTATAAAGGCCTGACACTGGGGTGGTTCGGTCGTCTAGGTGACCACGTGACCAAACACTACATACAGCTAGTTCCCACAACAATCACCAGGCCTATACTAGTGAACTCTATTGATTGTTGTGGGAATTAGCTGTATGTAGTGTTTGGTCACGTGGTCACCTAGATGACCGAACCACCCCAGTGTCAGGCCTTTATACTAATACTACCAACCCACTGCAGACCATCGCCACCAGAACCAGTCTCGGACCCCGACTGTATGTATACAGTCTGGGAGAGTACTTATGTACTCACTTGTACAGGATAACAGCAATCTGGACATCATGGGTTCGAGTCCCACCATGGCACAATGGGTAGTAATTTTGATATCTGTACAATGCACCTCTATTACACTTTTGTTCCTATCCAAATATGTAATATGTAATATAACTATGCCAGTATAGGGGTATTTATGCTTCAAATAGACCAAATAAAGAATGTAAAAAAACGAACCTATGTTTTGCCAAAGGTGGGATTCGAACCCATGAGGCCATGCACAACCTCATGCATGGTCATGTGACCATGGCTAACCAATCAGTGGCTGAGCTATCTCATTAACAAATGATCCAGGATCCTGGATCATTTTCTAAGTAGGTCACAGTTATTAGATACAACATTTTCCAGGCCCATTACAGCCTGAAGGCTGCAATGGGCCTGGAGGGCTCGAGGCTGCACCAGAACACGCTCAGTGAAAGCATGTGTTTTGGAGGCCCTGAGCGGAGGTTTTGGAGCACCTGAGCGGAGGTTTTTTCAAATAACCTCTGTTGGAGGTTTTGTAGGTTCATTCCCTCTTAAAACCCTGGTCTTGGTGGGATTCGAACCCAGACACAGATACACCTTGCCATTTGAAGACCATCGCTCTAACCATTAGGCTACAGGAGATGCCTTGTGTCACGGGGCATAGGGCACATTCTGGAGATGCAGTATGATGGTGGTTAGGCCACTCAAAAGAAAAGTGGTTTCTCATCACCAAGGACTGAATAATATGACGAGGGAGGCTCTTTTTTTCTTACTAGCAGGGTAACAGGTAGGGGACAGGAGTGGCTTATTGGTACCTACCACTATTGTGGTACAGTTCAGTCAACTAGACCGTACCAGTATTCTGGTACTGTGCATGCTCCTGGGCTGTACCATTTAATTGGTGCAGTTGGTGTGATCATGAGACCATGACCATTAGCCCATGCAGCCCCCTCAGTGCCTTATCTGTAATCCTACAACAATGGGTATCATCTATACCAACATTGGGAGCATTAGAAGGGAAGAAAATCCCACATTTTCTCATGATTTTCCCTATTGTCTGGCCTTACCATTCTATTAGCAGATAAAACCAAAACGTAGAGTCATAGATCAGTGTCTAGTCTACCCCTCTGTATGCTTTCTTTTATCAGCAAATCTAACAAAAAAACGGAAATGGATTCTGCTTGTGTGTGTGACACTGCCTGGTGGTCATGTGACTGACACCATGACACCCACGTGACACCTCCAATTACTGGGTGTAGACACAGCTGTCCCGTGTGAAGCTAGAGGAAGGAGGGGATGATTCACAAGCCTGGCACTGCTATGAATCTTTCTGGAGCACCTGAGCGGAGGTTTTTTCAAATAACCTCTGTTGGAGGTTTTGTAGGTTCATTCCCTCTTAAAACCCTGGTCTTGGTTGGATTCGAACCCAGACACAGATACACCTTGCCATTTGAAGACCATCGCTCTAACCATTAGGCTACAGGAGATGCCTTGTGTCACGGGGCATAGGGCACATTCTGGAGATGCAGTATGATGGTGGTTAGGCCACTCAAAAGAAAAGTGGTTTCTCATCACCAAGGACTGAATAATATGACGAGGGAGGCTCTTTTTTTCTTACTAGCAGGGTAACAGGTAGGGGACAGGAGTGGCTTATTGGTACGTACCACTATTGTGGTACAGTTCAGTCAACTAGACCGTACCAGTATTCTGGTACTGTGCATGCTCCTGGGCTGTACCATTTAATTGGTACAGTTGGTGTGATCATGAGACCATGACCATTAGCCCATGCAGCCCCCTCAGTGCCTTATCTGTAATCCTACAACAATGGGTATCATCTATACCAACATTGGGAGCATTAGAAGGGAAGAAAATCCCACATTTTCTCATGATTTTCCCTATTGTCTGGCCTTACCATTCTATTAGCAGATAAAACCAAAACGTAGAGTCATAGATCAGTGTCTAGTCTACCCCTCTGTATGCTTTCTTTTATCAGCAAATCTAACAAAAAAACGGAAATGGATTCTGCTTGGTCTCTATACAAGTATTCTATGAATGTGGCATGTTCAATGCATGATATTTAAATGAAGATAAATGGTTAAAGTTTGTAGATCCGCTAGTATATAGATTGAGATGTCCTCTTTCCAATGATACCATACATGATATATAATACATTAGGACTACAAGAGAAATCTTATGTATGTGCTTATATACACTGGTGCTACTTGGTAGGCCATTATACTAGTACGCCCTAGATGGTGAGTACAATCACAGCTCATTTAGGGCGTACTAGAATAGTGGTCCTGGCCCCAACCTGGGTAAAATATATAGATAATATTTGTTTTCCAGAATCAAAATTCATATTGTAGTAGTTAAGAATTTATCAATCTTTAGAAGTGGAAAGAATGTAAGTTATTTCTATACTACTGCCTTACTAGCAGTATTTGCTTTAATTTCGAAACCAAATATGCCAATATTTTTTCATTCTTATCAAGCTTTTCATTGAAAATTAGCGAGAATTTGAGTGCCCTTACTGTGGTCGTACTACATGTATAAGATAGGGAGCCTGGTATTTAGTACAAGCCCTATATACAGAGGATATTTTCAAAATGTAAAATCATAACTCTCTGTGAATTGAACACACAACCCTCTGATTGAAAGTTATGTGTCATAGCCATTCGGCCATGGAGCTGGCCATACCATACGGCATTGTGCATGTCCTAATATTCTATTTCAGATGTGCAATCTTGCTGTAGCAGGTTCGAATCCCTGACGAAATTCAAAACCGATTTACCAAAAAAAACTCGAATTCACCATTAAAATACACCTTGCAATTAAGTAGTTTATACAGGATGGAGTATAAGCTAGAAAGCCATCACGAATATAAGCTAGAAAACCTTTCTACAGGAGATATTTTCAAAATATAAAATACTATCTCTTAGTGAATCGATCCCAGGTTCGGTCCGTGTGGGCCCTGTGGACCTGCTGACCAGCCTTCGGCTGTGTTGGTTTTAAAACTATATCATCGTGAATCGATATCATAACCTTCTGGTTGATTGTAATATGTAATAGCCATTAGTCCACGGAGCTGCATATTGTGAAGGTCTTATTACTCTATTTGATGTACTCTATCTTGCTGTAGCAGGTTCGAATCCCAAACGAAACTCAAAATAGATTTAGCAAAAAATCTCGAATTTATCATAAAAAAGACCCTTACAATTAGGTAATCCATCCAGGATGGAGTATAAGCTAGAAAACCTCCTTGGAGGTGTAGTATTCGCTGTGAAACCTCCTCGGCTACACCTCGGAGGTTTTACTGCAAATACTACACCTCCGCGGAGGTTTTCCATCACAAAACCAGAGACCACTGAGCATAGATCTGCGTTATGAGTCATCAGCAGTCTAAAGCTGGCCACCCACTGAGCTTGCTGCCATGGTTGCAGAAAGATGGTGATTTTTTTGTTAGAATGGCAATGGCCAGGGTCAAAGGCCAGTTGGCCAATATATTGTTGAGGCCATGGTCTCAGGAGAGGAGAATGGATGATATGGTAGAAGAGGAAAGAGTGACAAGGAGAGTAACAGGTTACCGTAACAGTACCAAAACAAAGTTGGCTGTATGGAAAATTAATGGGGAGTTACGGACTGGAAATCCTGACACTAGTTCTTTCAGAGTGGCAAATTATAAAGGCAATGAGGTGCTTTAAAAAAACTGTTGTTTATAATCCCTTTTGTTTAGGTAGTACATCCGATGTTTGGGACCAAAATGTTTTCCTAAAAATGAGTCAGAATGTTCACAAATAACATATTTGACTTCCTATCTGCTCCATTTCTCCTAATTCCCTCTGATTTTGCCCTAATTCGATTTTATTGCCCAATATATGGTCATTTTGGAATAAAAGCGTGCATGCTTTTATTTTCCCCCCATTGAAAATACAGTAAAAAAGCCGATGGTTGGGGGACATAGGATCCCTTTGTGACTTATTAACACCCATTGATGACATTTAATTAACCTCTGTTCTCTAAATATTATACCTTTACAGTTTTTGGAATACATCCAAGTAAGATTTAGAATTTGAAGAAGAATCGGATATACCCACTTTAGTAACACGATAGTTCCACTTTCTCTCTCTGTAAAGATCCTAGTGCTTCAAGACCTGTTACACCCTTATAAAGGAGGCCAGGGCCATGTTGATCATGTAAAGTACGCCCAAGGCTAGGACTGGGGGTACCAGATTCACCCACGCACACAGCACCCATGGGGGAATCCTGTTTTATATCACAAGACCTCACTGTCCCCTCAGTACCCAGGCTAGACACTGCCCCCCTCCCCCATCCTGTCCTCTCCTTCCCAAGCCCAAACAGTGGAAGTCAACAGATCTGGTTGGCCTGAATTGGAGTATTCCGCTACGTGACTGGTCCACATCTTGGCCATGTAGTTACTCACTATTAATGATATAGCTGCCTGGTTTAGATCGCACTTAATTACCAATGTTCTGCCTTTTATCAGATTTCCTATTCATTGTAGCCATTCACAAATTTACCATTCACTTATAATTAATCGTTATAGACCAATACAGCAAGAAATGTTGTTGATAATTTTTTGGCGCAATCCTGAAGTGTGACTGACAAATACACAGATATATCCTCAAAATCCAGCATTCAAATAATTATACACTATTTGATAAGCAGCGTTTGCGAATATAGCTAAATTAACAACAATGTTGTGAGGCTTCTGCTAAAACCAACGTGTACACGACTTTGTTATGAAAAGGTCACCCTTTTTTGATTCATGGATCTATATCCATGTATTCGTACCAGGGCTGCCCAACAGTACAGGAATGCTGAGAACAGGGGTAGGGATAAATGCATTGAAAGTCAATAACAATTCATATTCACAAACAGCAAAGGTTGCCAAAAGAAAAGGATATAATATGAATGCAAACCTGATTGTATTGACGGTGTGAATAGAATATACCCAGTGATAAGCATTTCCATATGTAAACCATCCCTTTTTGGGAGTATATATATATATATATATATATATATATATATATATATATATATATATATATATATATATATATATATATATATATAGTTGATGCCTATCGGCCTTTCCACATTGGCCATGACCCACTTTGCTGCGCTTGGACCCTGATCAACTGAGCGTGGCTGGGCTGGGCTTGGCTGGGCTTGGCTGTGCTTGACTGGGCCTGGCTGGGATTTTCGACCACCCCCCCAAAAAAAGAAAAGTATCTCTTGATATCCCCATAGCCACAGGCTAAAGAATAGAAAGTGTCTACAGATCTGAAATAGAGTGTGGCGTGTTTCCTTTGAAACCAGCTGATTTGCCTCTTCTATTAAGGTGATTATCCTAGTGCAGCCCATTTCACCATTCTTGAAGTTATCCCAACTGTTGCATACCCACAGGGCATAACACCAACCCACCCACCCACTCACTCAGCCCCCTGATTGACTGATGTTAAAGGAGACTGGGAGGAGAACCCCCTGTAGTAATAGTGTAGCGTGACCTTGGAGAGCTCCAGCAGCCATAGCATGCCACCCCCTCCAACTGCTGTGGGCACAGACTATAAATAGCTCCACGATGCTGCCTTATGGGGTGCATATTGTTGTTGGCCATAATGATCAAAGTATGCTAACAAAGATTTAGGCCATCCCTGCAAAAATCTCAAGCCGATCTCGTGCTTTTCTCATGTCAAAACTCAAGAATTTTAGAACGTTTTTTGAATGTTTTTGGACATTTTCTGAGTCATATTCTCTGTCATTTCTTGTAGTTAAACTTGTGAAATCCAGCTCTTCATTCTACTTGTAAGGCCTTAGATACATTATTTCAAATGTGCATAAAACCTTAGTACAGGGGTTAACATACATTTTCTCCTTGCCTTGCCTAGAGAACAATCAAAATGTAGTTGGTTCTAGCAAGGGTACTCATCAAACGTACTACTTCATACAAAAGTGGTTTCTAGAGGAATTAAAGGAAGATATAAGGGGGGGATGAATAGAATAAAGAGGGTCGGATTAATTAAGCTGGCCAACAACACAGCTCCTGGAGAAGTTGATGCAGGGCAAATAAAGGCTGAATTCAAAACTAATTACTCTTATTATCTGACTCTGCTTTCTGATTATTCTCTTAATGAGTGATGACTAGGCTTGTTATTTTACTACTGGGGACATACAATTGAAGTAGACAGAGAAGTCATCATTTCAAACATTAAAATAATGTCTCCTATAAAGGATTTCCCCTAATTGCAAATTTATGAGGAAAGAAAACAGTATAAGAATACGAGGAAGTCCATGTTAGCAAAAATTATATTTAAAAACATAATGTCTTTTTCCTTCTTTCCATGGAGCTATATAGCCCTTAGTCTGAGACGTCCATGAATTATTGACCGTAGGGAATAAGAGAGAGAGAGAGAGAGAGAGAGAGAGAGAGAGAGAGAGAGAGAGAGAGAGAGAGAGAGAGAGAGAGAGAGAAAGGTAAGAAAATGAGACAAAGGGTGCATTGCAGCGACAAAGTAGAAAACTCTGGATATAGACTCAAACTAATAAACTGATATTCATGGGACCATACCAGCTGCAGAGTTGCTTAATAAACACTACATAGTGGCCTACATTACCCTTATATATACAGTTAGTGTCTAGTCTGAAAACTACAATAAGTTTCTGAGGCATGCCATCTTAGGATATAAAACATACAAATCCACTTTGGGAACTTTATCCATAGAGTGGCCAAGGCTAACCCCTTTATTCCACTACTTTACCCAGGGCTGCAAACTACACCAGCTATTTACACAAGAATACCCAGTAACAGACAAAGTATGTAGCAGAGATAAAGTGGTTTTGTAACAACAGTACTTGGAAAACAACCCCTACCTCCACACCAGCTGTTTCAGCATGAATATTTAAGGTGGTAATGTATGGATGGGCACTCTATGTGACTTGTTAAGTCAGGCTGGCAGGAACTGATATGATTTGTACAGCGGTCCAGAGAACTATAATCATGTTGGAACGAGGCAGGGTCTCAATGATGTATAGCACTAGAGAGGCTGAACCATGTCAGTGCAAGGCAAGGCAGGGATAAGCTACAGTGTGGCCCTTTGTCTATGGACAATGAATAATTCTAGTAGACTCCTTCTACTACAAGAGCACCATCTGGTATTTATGAATGCATAAAGGGGAAGTAAAGAAATTAAGTGCACCTCTAACACTACTCTGCATCCTTGTTACGTGATTTAGATGAGGGAGTGGTCATATTTAAAAAAAAGGGTGGGTCGGTGGATAGTAGTGTGAGCATGGTGGATTTTTTTTTGGCGCCCCCCATGATAGTGGTCAACATTTGATCCATCCCCACTCTCCGGACAGGTTCAAATTTATAGCATAAGTTTTTTCTCCATTAATTGTTTTTGTCTGCCCCTCCCCCAACAGACCTGACCCCCACTGTTGTTTAACAATGACTGCCTCATATCTAACTGCCATTGCATAATGGCATGGCTTATGTTCATAATCATTCGAACTAATGTAGTAAATAACTAAATGTATGCAGGAAGTTTGTACCCAGAATGCATTAATGTGTAAATGTCAGGCGCAGAATCAGAACCCGTACAGTTCTGGAATTACCTCTGTACAATTCCGGAACTGCGTAGAGCAATTCCGGAATTACACCAAAGTTGGATTGCACAGTTTCAGAATTCCTACCTGTTTTTATTGTAGCTACAGATATAGAAGATAAATATATATTTCAGTGATGTTTGAGGATGCTGTATTGCATATTGGTGGTGTGAAAACAGTGAGGGAGAACCCACATGCATGTCACACCTGTGTGTAGCTGTGAATAAGGTGTGGCAGAAATGCCTCTGCTGTGATAGAACATTGGAGCTTTGGCTGCCTGGGCCCCAGATGATACAAAATAACCTCCTTGCAGATATATACATTTCTTGCCCCACCTTTCTGTTTGAGGAGCATACTGATATATCTTATAATATATTTTAGGACCATGTAGGAGTTCTGATATTGCGCAAATTCCGATATTGCATGTGACATAAACATGCACACATTAGAATAAACAATGAGAACATCACAGATGCAGAAGTTCTATGCATCAGCAATGTCCATGCTATAACAGATGTGTGACAGCAGCTTCCTCTAGAATGACTTCAGAGAAATACAAGGTACGACAGCCATTGAGTGCTGTCAGCTTTCCTCACAGAACCACTCCAGAACTTATTTGCTGACTATGCAGTTCATGTAAACATTGTCAGTGCATATTTCAGCTTCAGCCACTCGCTATTCTTCTATGTTGTTCAGTAACAAAGACTGAATTTTGCAACCCCTCCCCCTGTGCCTTTTGCACCGACATTATTGTAAATAGTATCACTGATGCTGGCATGTGTTTGGTGAGCGCATAGATCCTCCTGCAAGCAACACTGATCACATAAAGAATAACCCAGCAGTGGAATAATGAACAAGTTCATCTTTGGGCAACAGTTGTAGAAGGCGTTTTAGATATGACTTTTAAACTACTATAGGTTTTGATGTGTTATGGTAGATTGTCATGCAGACTACTGCCAATAGTACCTGGGTTGCCATGACAATAAGAATGTTTTGAATAACCGAAGTGCTTTACTACAGTAAAGCCCTACACCAGCATTTAGATTATAAAATGCTCTTTTCCTGCATGTAACATCATTAGATTTTTATAGAGACAGAAGAGAAGGGCAGGGCTTTAGGGGAAAGCTTGATGTCTGGATGACCATGCTTTCTTGTGATTAATTAACTTAGTTTGGACAAAGTAGCTCGACGTTTGTGTTTTGAGAGGGGTCGGTCGTAAAAAATTGACAAAAATAGTCCCTGTTTGTGAAGTTTTAGTTTGATTAAACATTGTTATCCTAATTGCCAAAGTCAAGTTTATACCTGAATTGTGCAATGTTTAATACAATTGTCTCCTTTAGTTTTCTAAATAATGATAATTATAAGGAAAGTATGAAGAAGAATCCCCCCAAACAGAACTCAAGAATGACACAAGTTAGAAGTTAGATGTCTAATTCCCGGGAAAAGAACAAGCTGTATACAAATAGACATGGGAGAATAGTGAACTTTCTCGTAACATGTTCAATGGTGACATATATTTCCCAAGTTTTACTGGTGCAAATAACCAGAATTTCCACAAGTAGAATGAAAATCAGTTTTTCTCGAGTTTCACTACAAGGAATGACTGAGAATATGACACAAGAAAACTTCCAAAGACGTTCCAAAAACTTTCTAAAATTCTCGAGTTTTGACATGAGAATGACAAGAGTTCTACTTGAGATTTTGTTAACAGAAATATCTATTCCTTTTGTTACACCAAAGACAATGCCTTAAAAAATGAAATCAACAAATAATAAAAAGAGCAAACACCTCATGCTTTGCAAAATATATTTCCCTTTTCAGACAGTTTAATTGTATCCGTCAGTGCTCTTCAGTAAATTGCCATTTTACAATTACAGTTTTATTAAAGGTGGTCCTTTTTCATGTTGTAGTGTAAATGATGAATACAACCAGCTATATATTAATAGTTGAATTGTTCAGGGATTGCATTTAGAACAGTGATAGTATAATCTCTCCTATGCAGAAGTATATGTTTGAAGTATCTAATTTACAACATCATTACAGTTGAAGGAAAACCATCCATAAGTTTGTGCAAAAATATTTGACCCCACATAATCATTGCACCCCAAAGTAAATCAGCTGTGAATAGCGCCTTCTCCACAACATCAATATTCCAACAGATGAGGCACTAGGATGATACCACTTGACTGAGAGAATTTATACCATAATGATACATCAGTGTGTTCCTCCCCCACTAAGCAGGGTAATAGATAAGAATGTAGGCTATAGGGGCCTGGCACTAGGAAAGATGAATGTGGTCTCTCTCAGATTTAACTCTATTAGGGCGAGATGATGACACATGGGGCTATCACCATAAAGCATCAGCTTGGGAGAGTTGCTTTCGGTCATGGGAGAGTTGCTTATGGTCTGCATGGATTTCACTTCAGTAAGTGACACAATAATGATAAGTTTGAATGAAAGCAACAGGAAAAACACTGCAAAATCTAATACACCCTCATAATTGAGGCCATGCAAAGTAGGATCGACCCTGCAAACAAAATCTCAAGCGTTCCATTCTCGTGTCAAAACTTGAGAATTTCGGAATGTTTTCGGAATGTTTTTCAAAATATTCTTGTGTCATATTCTGTGTCATTTCCTGTAGGGAAACTCGTGAAAAACAGGTCTTCATTCTGCTTGGGGAATTTCTGGTTATTTGCATGAGTAAAACTTGGGAAATACACATCCCCATTGAACATGTCACTAGGAGTGTTCACTATTATTGAGAATCTCCCGTGTCTCTCTTGGGCAAACAGCTTGTGCGTTTCCAGGGAATTACAAACGTTTCTGATTTGTGTGATTCTTGAGTTCTGTTTGGAGGGAGGACTGGGACTACCAGACTCAGCCACACAGGGAAGCACCCTAGGTGGGAAACCTGTTTGATATCCGAAGACTTCACTGTCAGCTCACCCCCACCAACCCAGACAGTCCTTTCCTCCATCCCCACTTCACCAAACCTACAGGGTGGAAGTAAACAACAAGTCTGTCCAGTTGGGACGGAATTTGAATGTTCATCTACTAATGTGTTCTACATCTTTATGATGCATTCTGGCTATGAATGATATAGTTGCCGGGTGTATATCATAATAAAGCAATTGTACTCTTTTATCCTCTATCAAGATGAATACGTCCAAGTGCATTTTGACAGATATGCAAATCCCTTGTATTTATCTAGAATTAGCTCTATATGATCCCACCTGCTCGGCCCCCAACTAAACATTTGTTAACTCATGTTAATATTGTGAAGAACCCCACTGTACTAATCAGTGCTGCATGGCCCAGGATGGTTTCAACAGCAATAGCACACACCCTCCTCTACCTAATTTGGGCATGATACATCCCAGTTAATAGCCCGATTGTGCCTTCTAGAGGGCCTAATTTTTCCAACATAAAAACCAAAGTAGGCAGAGAAATGTGCAATCAAAGTTAGCCAAATGTACGGTAAATTGTTTAAATTAGTGGTATTTCTGTTAACATCATCACTTAACCCCCTACACTCATACTGCCTTAGCATTGAAGGGTTGTATGGCCTTTGTAGTCTGGAGTGGGTAGGGTGGGAGATAGGCTGGTAGAGTGGGTGGCTGCCATCTGGGTAAATACCACTTCCAGCCGAGCCTCTGTTACCAACAGAGCACTAGGCAGAATGCTGGGGGAGAGGATGTTGATGAAGGCTCAGTGCTCCACTTGTAGTACCTCCCCACTGACAGCTGCTTCCTGCCCAGGATTGGTTTCATGTGATGTAGAGAGAGTTCTAGTTAGTCCCGATATAGCTACTCACAATGCAAGGTTGGTGATTTAGTTTCCAGTGCACTGGTGTCAACCCTGTAAGGTTGTCAACAAAGCATGAATAGTTTGTTGGCTCAGTATAAATCAAGACAAGACACATACTCATACTCATAAATTGTGCTTTATAAAATTGTATTCATAGATTTTCATTGTACATCAATGTAGATTTTGGTATAAATGTACTTCACTCATTGATCTGAAAAAGAATTTCCTAAGAGCTTATTAGCTAATTGTAGCTGCATACAGGCATCATGACTACAAAGGGGCATTAGACACTATGGTACATTAATTCCTATTGAGATGAATCTCATGGCGACAAAATGATGCATGAAAGTACTAGGCTACACTCGAAAGTGTTAAATTCCTGCGTAAAGCAAACATATACGTATTATATTTTAGTCATAATACTATAGATTTCATCACACTGATGATTTAGAAGTTCAATTTCAGCACTGTTCCATTGTTTAATAAAAGTGTGTCCTGGCTACACTGCACAAAGCAATGTGAGCAGCATTGATGAGGCTTCAACGCACCCCCACGGACTTATCATCACTCAAGTGGCACCCTGATGTCTGTTTCATTATTACGTATGGAAATAGATATTCAATTATCATCATCCCTGCCATAATACTGAATACTGCTGTCTATCATTTGGTCTCTGCGGGAAAGTGTAATGTGATGCACAGGATTTACACTGGCTTTGAGTATGCAACTTTATGCTCATACATTAACTCCCCTTATATGGGATGTGGTTTGTGGGAAATGGTTTCTATTGCTTTGCTCACTGTACAGGTAAGCTGTATCATTGTTTCTGGCAATGGTACATCTCAAGAGGTACTAATACATAAATTCCCAAGGGCAAGTTCTAGAAATAGAAATGAAGAGGAACGAATAGAAGTGAGGATGCCAATCTGCATGGAGATTGCAAACAACACAGTTCCTGGTGGGGTAGAGGCAGGGTAATTAATGATACAGTCAATTCTAATTGTCTTCATTGCCTGACTCCGCTTCGTGATTTCCATTTTAATGAGCAATGGTAATACTTTCTATACTGGTGTACAAACATTGAAGTAGACGATACATATCAAAATGTTTTTCTCACCATGACAAGTCATAATAATGGACTTAATTAGATCTTGATAACTGTCAGAAGAAGGAAGGTGGGGAAATTATAATTGCCTCAAGGAAGTAAATTAGAGACGTAATGATTGATTATTGGAGCTATGGGGTGGTAATTAATGATAATATTATTTACTGGCCAATTACACATTGTTACAATATGTACAATGATATGTCATAATTCCCAGGAGAGCAAGAGGCATTTACTTAACAAGTCTTTCCAGGTGAACCTTTTAGTGTCTTTATGCATCATGTATTCCACTACACAGGGGGTTATTATGATGGTCCAAAAGGAACTAATAGCAACGGGTACCATGTGGGCACAGAGTTATAACAGCTACATCGTCCAGTATGACTGTCACATCAGGAAACTCATCAGCAACCCCTACATGCCTGTCAGCACCCTATAGCATGCACCACAAACCCCATATGCAGGTTGCCCTTTCCACACTTCCTCCAATATCATTATCTGCCCCACGAGCTGGGGTCCTGAGGGAGAACAGACAAACAGACAGACGTGGGATATGGCAGCAGAGGCAAAATTATCTGTAGTGTTAGGAAGAGTCTCATCAGATGGGTATTGTACAGATGTGTTTATATTGGGGTAGGGGTGGCTAGGGGGAGTAGGGGTGAGGAGCATAAAAGATTAGGGTAGGGCAGGAAGGGAGGAGCGGGTGAGGAAGAATTTCAGGAAGGTTACAAAGCAGGATGAGGAGGTATTATATCTATTCAAACTAGCATGGGCTCTCCATTACAGTCCCTTCATCACGGCAGGCATAGAAAACAACAAATAACCATCTTCATTTCAACTTCATTCCTATTCCATTTTAAGATGTACATCACCAAAGTTGTTTGATGTAGAACAACCAGCCTGTAAACCATGAACATCATTTTATTGTATATCAAAGCATCTCATGGAAATCAAGAAAAAGATCCTAGTCATTAATAATCATATTGTATGTAATTGTACACCTGTCTATTCGTCATGTCTCAGATCCTCATAATGTGTTCAATCATACCTAGAAGCCGAGTGGAATTATACCGCCATGCTTACTTACCAAATTGACTAATACTGTATTTATGAACATCACACTGTGACAATAAATGCAATATAAACTCAAAGATTCTGAGCCATGCTATACAAGAGATCAAGAGGCAAACCTAATTTGGAAATTTATCCCGCAGGCGATCCTTAGGGTGACCAAGGCCAATCTCATAATACCATTATTTTGTGCAAGGCTGCCCTGGCTGTCATTGTGTGCAGACCTGCTCTTCTCAACCCACTTCTAGCAGTAACAGGACTGCTCTGCACTCTCCATATAATTCCCCCTTTTTTCTGTTCACTGTGAATCTCTGTACCAAACTGGTCTTTGACATGTTATGGGTGAAATGTGACTCACACCCTTTTTGTAATGTAGATATATAGTAACACTATTATATCAACACTGACAAGCTATGTCTGTCAGGGAGGATAATATTTAGATGGGCTGCTTTATGTGTGTTTTAGATGTGAATTGGGTGCCTTTCTTGCACAGAACATTTTCAGTTGTGACAGATATCTCTTGACCAGTCACATTGTGTTAATTCATAAAAGGCAACCGCTGTTACATACACCATAAAGGTCATTCAGTAACAGGAAAGAGTGTGTAGCAGAGATAAAGTGGAGTTGTAGCAGCAATAAGGTGTACTTAGTAAATGACCATTTATATGCCTCCACACCAGCCATTTCAGCATGAATATTTAAGGTGGTAATGTATGGATGGGCACTCAATGTGACTTGTTCGGTCAGGCTGGCAGGAGCTGATATGATTTGTACAGCGGTCCAGAGAACTATAATCATGTTGGGACGAGCCAGGGTCTCAATGATGTATAGCACTAGGGAGGCAGAACCATGTCAGTGCTGCCAAAGGCAAGGCAGAGACAAGCTACTCCATGGTCCATTGTTTCTGGGCAATGAATAATTGTAGCAGGAATCTGTTTCTACAGGAGCATTTATAACTAATGTATAATGTGCTAGCTGCAAGTAAATGAGGAGAATGGAGAAAAGTGGAAATTCAGAAGAAAAAGGCAGAGAAGTTTAATCATATCCCTTTTTATTGTAGATTACAAATGGTAAATTATACTATGAACCAGATATATGTCCCGCTTAGCTGCCTATCAATTAAATCTTTACATGGGCTATCATTCCTACTACTCGGATATAAAAAAAGGGGGTCCCAATTTGACCATATCATGGAAACCAGCAGGCAAATAAAGACACTTCTCCAAACAGAACTTGGGAATTGAACGTTCACGACTGGGGAGAATCTGCTGAAGTCACCATAACACAAGAAAGACACGAGATATTCCCAAGAATTGTGAACGTGTCCTATGCACAAAATGAACTCGGGAATTAAGCGTTCATTCACTGGGGCAAATGACACAAGTTAAAACACCTTGTTTTAAAAAAACGGGTTCAAAAAACAAGAAATTCCCGGGCATATGCCACAAAATGTTTACAAAACGTTCACAGGCAGGCTTTAAAGATCGCAATTGAGATACGAATTAGGAACCACCGTGGACATTAAGGAGTCATGCACATGGTCATGCAGATCACTACTCTCCAAACAGAACTCAAAAATGTCATAAGTTAAAAACGTCCGTATTTCCCAGGAAACACACAAGCTGTATGCACAAAAAAGACATGGGAGATTCCAGAGAATAGCTGTTAGCTGGGACAGTTTTACTCGTCCAAAAAAACTAGAATTCCACAAGTAGAATGAAAACCTGGATTATGTGTTTTACTACAAGAAATAAAACAGAATATGACACAAGAAGATTTTCAAATACATTCAAAAAACGTTCTAAAATTCTTGAGTTTTGACACATGCGCATGATTAAGATTAAGATTTTGTTTGCAGGGTGATAATGATGAAAGCACCCTGGTATGCACTGACAATTGGGGAGGTTTTTCAGCATACTTTTGTTGGTGTAAATAGATTAACATGCTTTTGCCATTCTACTATATCACGGATCTTATATATTCAGCACACGCATACACATACAATATAATTATAACAACATTGACTCCATGCATCAAACATAATTATATAAAATATTTTATAATTCCCCCATTTTCTCATAAATTCCCATCCCAAGTTGTTCATGTCCCATTGATATCAGAACAAAATGCTAGTATACCGAGCCTTCTGCATGATACAATTAAAGCTACAGGTTCATTTCATTTTGTTGTCCAATTTCAATGACTTCAATTTGAAGTCAACACTTGTTCAAAAGGGCCTGAAGTAGCTCCATGTGACAGTACCACTTTTCCTGCATTAATGATCATCTCATGACATTCAACGAGCTAATTAATGATGTCAAAATAATGTAAAATGCGTAAATAAACTTCTATAAATTTTTGTAAAAACTGACAAAACTTACAAAGAAGAGCAGCTTAGATATATGAGGTTTTATTTCTGATGTGGCAAGTTGTTTCAATACGTCATGTCATATGTAATTTGATTCAACGTTTCGACGTAGCAGCCACTACCTGTACAAGAGTCAGAACCCAAGTGCTGCTCATATCACTCTCTCAAGGTTTTTATCTCCAGGAACTACCAGACATTAACAATCAGAACTCCTTCATGAGCTTTAAATCATTGCAATTTAGTCAAATAGCATACTTTGAGCCCTACGAATGTGGAACGCCTGTATTAAATTAGAGCTTTTGTGATCAGTATAAATTTAGTTAGCTGTGATAGGTGTGTTCTCCATAACATTAATGATTCAGCTGATAAAGTGCTAAGGGGATACCACTTGACTGAGGCTTGACAAAGACAATTTATACAAAAATGATACATCAGTGTGTTCCTCCCCCACTAAGCAGGGTAATAGATAAGAATGTAGGCTATAGGGGCCTGGCGCTAGGAAAGATGAATGTGGTCTCCCTCAGGTTTAACTCTATTAGGGTTAGATGATGACACATGGGGCTATCACCATAAAGCATTAGCTTATTGGGATGCCTTTAGAGCTGCCTTAGATATAGGTGTGTTCATGCCCCGATTTAAATTCATGATAGGACATGCACATATCAGCAGCTGGTAAAGCAGAACCCATGCAAATTTTTGATTTTGGTGAAAAGAAATAGACCTTTATCTAAATTTTATCTGGAAATTCAAAAACTCAATACTTTAGGAGAAACCCTTGTTGTTCCTGTCACCATACCTGTAACAGGAACGCCCTGGAGCTGGTCCATAAAAGTCCCCACAACTCATAGAGCTTGTTAAGAAGAAATTGGAATAGAACTCAGTAAAAAAGAGGTGTCCAGAATGCCTATGGATAAGTTTCCTGAAACATCCATTCCTCTTTAGTTATCATCCCCAAAATAGTCATTTAGGAAATAATCTTGAAAGCTGCTCAATACTGTTTGTTCATTTCTCACATTAATTAGAATAAAATAGTTATATTTATCAAGCTTTCTTCATGACATAAACAAAACTATGGCCTCATCAAGACTTTTTATACTCATTTTCTCAAAGATTTTAATTGGTGTCAACATTGTCGTGAATAAGGATGACCTCCCGTGAAGCTGTGCTGGCCGCTTTAAAACAGTTCCCAATAACTATCATTGGCTAATGAACAACGATGAACATTGTGTTTTCTTCAGAGCACAACTGCAAAAGTGCCCTAGGATCTGGTGCCATTAACTCGCTTGATTTATTTACCTTCTCAACAGAACTCGGAATTGAACGTTCGTGCCTGGGGAGAATCTGGAGAAGGCACTATAACACAAGAAAGGCACGGGATATTCTCAAGAATTGTGAACATGTCCTTAGAATTGATATGACTAGTTCCGTTTTATGCCTAGAAACAAACTCCTCCTGAAAGGGAGTCAAGATGTCTATTCATAACTTGCGATGCCTATGAGAATTGTATATGTAGATGGAATGAGAAAAAGCTTGAGGTACATATATTGACATTTTTTTATTCTCAAGAATTTTTCATTATTTGCATGAGTAAAACTATGTGACGATCCACAGAACTGGACCCTTTGAGAGAGGTGGGACCCCCATGTTAAGTATGACCACTATTCTAGGGGAATCAGGTGTAATCTAGTCCCCCCATCCTCATACTACCAGCCTATTCCTTCAACGATCAAGACGCACCCATTTACTCTCTCACCCACCTAGCCGTCCTGATATGACCCATTCACCTCGAATGCCAGACTGATCTAATCTAATATTGATAACATAAATGGTTGCTCGCCAACCAGGAGTAAAGGTTAAGCCACTACACAATACTTTATAGAGAGACTTATAATCGCGAGTAAATTAACTCTAATGCTTTGTATGTGAATGTTAAAATGAACGAAAAGAGCCGAGGGGGGAAATGGTACATTTAGAAAAATATTAATATATATTTTCAATATACAGCTCAAGCAGTTAAGCAATAGCGAAAAGGTGCATAAGTAATATCAACATTGGTCTCCTGACAGTGAGTTATCCCCGTCTCCACCATAGGTTTATTATAACGACCATAACCACCCAGTTGACTATGGATATCCCTTTCTAGCAAAAAACTAGAATGATAACACATTGTTTTGTTGTAGGACTTATTATCATTATGCCCCCACCCTGATCACAATGGCTCATATCATGAACTTGAATGGACACTTATGCTCTATAACATCTGCAATAAACAATGCTCATAAGAAATGCACTGAAATCAAAATGTAATAAATGTAGAACTGACCTCTACCCTAATCTGGGAAGTTGATCTGCCACTTTAGAATCTGTGTGGGACTGATGAGGCCAGTCGTCAACATGATTCAGTCCTACACCCCAGCTGGCCCTGCACACATGCACGCTCATTCTGGGAACAGTCATCTCAGCCTAGGAGCTTTTGACAAAACCATCGGTTGGTTGGTTATTGGGTTGCTTACACCCTAATTAACAGTTACGGTCATTTCAAGGGTTGTGCTGGTGATCGTATCTATGAGGTGACTGAAGATAGAAATCATGTCCCTACAATTTTACCGGGACAATGGGTCTTTTACATCCCACACTACATAGGGACAGTGTGAGATGGACAGGCCTTTGATGTGCTGTAAGTCTAACATAGCAGGGGGAGGTCGCAGCTCAATCAGCAGGGTGCTGCTGAGTCTTGAACCCACGTTCTTGTGGGTGCCAGACGAACGCTCCACCTCTGAGCTAACTCCCCACCCCCCTAAACCATTGGTGTTTTGGGAAATGGATAGCGCAATGCATTTAATGTATATATTATCATTTGTAATAGAGACACGCATTAACTAATACTATCTCTCACTCTTTTTTTTCGCAGGTGTGTTAAAATACAGTTTCCTCACATAATTATCTCAAGAATTCCGTAAGTATATTGCTGTATGATTTTTGAATATAGATCAGCTATTAGATAACAGTTTAGTGGATGTTCAATAATTTTCATGACGTCAATCAGGATTTCAGTGTTTCATAATACCATGAAAGTATGATGTTTACAGCTTATGATTAAAGCCCTTAAATTTATTGTAGCCGATTTAGATCCCCTTTGAAGCCTGTACTTTATGTATGCATGATTGGGTCCTACATTTCAAAGTAATTATAGAACTAGGAGAAGAAGAGAATCGAAAATCGAAACATACACATCATTGGTCTATATATAGACTAATAGTATATATTTAACTCTGTTATAACCAGGTTTCAAAACTCCATTGCATACATAATAGAAATACCCAAGCTACAAGTCATCAGCATTTGATGCTTATCAAGCACTTTTCTGTACACCAACACATGTAACAAACCCATATATTACACGTAATAGCATGTTGTAAGCCATGATTGATACCCCCCGACCTGTGCACCCCCCCCCCCCCCCCACACACACACAACTACTCCCATTGATCATAGCAGGCTCCCTCCCTCTAATGTCCTACCCATCTTGTCACAACGCAGTCCTTTAGACCCTTTTGCATCTAGGTAAGGGTCCTAATGGTACCTAGCACTATCTAGACCCTTGCCCCTGGGGGCCATTGGTGTATAAGAGTCCCAATGATATCTAGTCCTGCTTTAAAGGAGTGAAATAATGAAGATACACAATAGAACAACTGTAGTTTTACAGCATCTAGTTTAACTCTACAGTAAATTTAAATGTTTACCTAAGCTAAATGGAAGACTAACAGCAGAGTCTACCGTATACCTTCATCAATTTAAAATGCAACAATTTTCTACCGTGTACCTAGACTTTTAAAACAATTATGTTAGGGTCTTCAGTAGACTAAGCAATGAAAGTCCAAAAATACAATCAGAATTATGCCAGCTCCATTGGGAAGTGCCAACAAAATAGCTCTAGTGAAGACTTAACATACCGGCAGCAGAGATCAGCAGATGAATTAGAGCCTTCTAGGCTAGCTTTAGGGGCCTGTATAAAGGCCTTGACAGTGATCCCCGACCACCTCAGGGTAGCACCCAGTCATGCCATGATACATCAGTCTAATACAAGGCAGCGCTGGGCGGGGTGGGCAGACACCTTTTAGGCCTTTCTCTGACACCATCTTTGTTTATGGGACTAATTGACACCTGTCATGGCAGATCTTGTTTCCATGGTAACCATCTGATCAGGGACCTTGGCAGGGTGCTTTTGGCTGCCTTTCCTGTGAGTATATATGACTGACATGACATCTCGTGAGATAACGCTAATGATACAAGGTGCCTCCACCACAGCTAGCGCTGTGTGAAACATAAATCCTTTTTTGGTACTTTGAGAAGCAATCCACCTATTGAAAATCATGAAATGAATTATAAAAGGATTGTTTATATGTATTATGTTTCTGAAGTTAATCAATTCCTTCTAGAATTTCGATTTCGCAGCGATGAAGGAAAATTAGGGTAGGCCAGAATTCAGTGCTTAGTGTTCCATACTACATTGAGCACCCTCTCAAGGACTCACCATTTCATGAATATGCTTCATCGTGGACAGCACTACAAAGGAGCCTCCTTCATGCCATTAATGTACTATGGTCATTGTGAGTGTAGGTAATGGTAATTAATTATCAGACTACACCATTATCTTCTCCACTTTAGCTTCTTGTGTTTCTAAGACAGCTCAGACAGGCCCAGTGTCCGACTGATCGACATACAGCCTTATAAGGACCACCAGGGTAATGTCTGGGTTTCTATGGCAACACACGACCAATCCATACCTACATCCCCCCTGCAGCCACACCCGCCTACCCCATCTACCCCTCTCGGCCCCAGAGAACCTCACTTACACTGATATTCTTTGGCTCCCTATATAACCAATGTCCATATAATCAACCTTGGATAGCCACTACAGACTAAAGGCAGGGGCATTTAGATTATCTGTGTACACAATCTCCTTCTCACACAGAATAATGCACCCAATATCCCCTATTCCCACCCTAAGCACTAAAACCTCATTGGCATACATGAAGATAACTAAGGTGAGTTGGTAAGTACTGACCAACCTGACAATATCATCCGAACTATTCTAGTTGTATAGGGAGCCAAAAATGAGTAACTTAGTTAGGTACTATCGTGAATGAGAGATTGGTCGTATAGGGAGCCAAAGAATATCAGTGTATGCAGTAGAAGGTACATTGCAGAGGTGGAAGTATGTCTACTGGGTTCCTGTGATATGCGATAGCACTGCTAAACTATGGCATGATCACACCCTGGGTTCCTGTGCTATAGACTACCCCTGGTAATCAGAGGTCGCGGTGCTAGTATAGTTAATCACATTTTGGTATTAAGATAATATCGCTTTAAAATGCTTTCTTTCCTGCAAAACATATAGAATAAACAATTATTTCAACCTTAATTGCCTACCATTTACACATCTTCAATTAACACTGCATGAATGTTGATATTTAAACACTGGTTTTATTGCTTAAAGTTACACTTTAAGCATTATTGATTCCAGTAAATGGCATTCAAAGCTGCTAAGATGTCATAACATGGCATTAACTGAACCGATAGCCGCCTCAAGAATGAGTTTAAGCATAATAAAATGTGCTCTAATGTCAATGTTTATGCAATGCTAGTTTCTACAATGAGAAGCTGTCCACAGAGTGTTGGATAAATGGTGATCAATCCTGACAAAGGGAACCAGTGTAAGACCTGCTATTCAAGGTATACCTGGTATATATTGATCAGGTGCATTCCTGTCTAAGCTAATGTAAGGCATCCTTGCCATACCTGCTCTTCTACCCATGTGTTGGTTAAAGATCAACCTTATTACAAGGTTCTGCCATCCCAGAGACAAGAGCTGTGGGTTGGTCGGGGCGGCCGGGGGTCCAATGCCATATATATATATTCTATTATTAGCACAGAATGGAAATAAAGATCTGGAAGGAAGGACTTAAAAAACACCTGACAACTGCCATCAAACAGTGTAACACATAGTCCTCAGACGTTCAGTTATGTTACCATTCCATCCTTTGATCTCATTCCCCAAATTGTTTGACATATACCTGATAGATTTTATGAGAAGGCCAGTCAGCAGGGTATGTAGAGCCGCATTTCAAAAACAAAGCCTGTATTAAAGGCTATTTTGAGAAAGTCTCTGCCACCGTCCTTTAGATCGTGATGGGGGCCATTTGCCTGGTAAGTAGCCATGGCATGGCCGCCATGTTGGTGTTCAGCGGTAAATTGATTCACGCCTTCTGATTGGTTTATATTCGTGACTAGATGCAGACTGTCACCTGCGGGGCATACTGCGCAATAAATGTCCCCCGAGGCTATAATTCATGCCTAGCTTTTTAACCCTCCAAGGGACGCAGCTTGTATTAATCCATCATGCCCTTGTGATTGCCATGCTTTAAGAGAAAAAGAATTTCTCTAAAAACGAGTCAGAATATTCACAAATAATATATTTGACTTGCTATTAGTTCCATTCCCCCTAATTCCCTTCGAATTTGAGCAAAATCGGATGTATGTCCCAATATATGGTCATTTTCGAATAAAACCGTGCACGCTTTTATCCCCCCCCCCATTAAAAATACACTAGAAAAGCACATGGTTGGGGGACATTGGATCCCTATGCGACCTGATAACACCCATAGATGGAATTTAATTGACCTCTAGTCATATAGCTCTCTGGGTCATATGACTTCACCAGGTGACTCCCTTAGGTCAGCCAGATAGTCACCTAGGCTCCCTTAGGCGACCTGGACTCCCCTAAACAGAGGAGCCATTCTGGAGGCAACCTGGACTCCCTTTTGATGCTGTTTCTTCTCTCTGTTCAGCTGGCCTTAAAGAGCTAGGTAATCTAACAGTAGGGCTTCAACTGCCTTTTTGAGAACCTTTTTGTCAAATAGGATAACGTTTCAGCAATATATAGGATAACATGTCGCCAGTAAAATGCAGACAGTGCAGGAACAGGGGGGATAAGGGAACGGTTGAGGCCACAAACAAGTGGGTGATGTTTTTTCCTCCTTTTTTCTCATGAACAATATGATGAAATGGACAAACATAGCCATATGTTCAGTGGGCTTAATGAGATGGGCTAGGGAAAAGATGTATGTTGACAGCTCCCTTGCAACGCCATAATTTTTTTTTCAAAATGTTAATTCAGTTCGCCCAGGGCCTACATTTATACCTACCTATAGTGTACCAATTTCTATTCTGAGTGGTCTAAAAAGTTGAAAGACTCATAAGGGCGTGATAAACATAGACAAACACATGTGCCCATAAAGTGGAGGTGTATACAGCAGAAATTTGTGAGAGCTTGAGTAACACACTGAAAACCTAAGGGTCATCATTTTGACGATACCAAAATTGAAAAAGGTGCCGACCTTAGGTCATCATTATGACGACCTAAGGTAGTCACATTTGATCCATTCAAACCAAAGTTGTCATAATAACAACCTTAGGTAGTCACATTAATTGGGTTGTCAGATTGACTACTTTAAGGTTGTTGATTTAGGTATTGCCAATTTGAAGACAGTCATCAGCATCGACAACTTTAGTTGTCACACACTGAGTCACAAATTGGCACATAGCTGCCACTCAGGGTCAAAGTTATCAACCATTATCATCATGAGCCATTAATGGTGCCAGCATGCAGAGTTGTCTTTATATCCTTTTGGCCATTACCTTCAGCCACTGGTGTGTAATTTAAAACAAATGATGCTACTTAGATCAACCAAGAAGACACCGAGACGATAAAAGGGGTGCCCTGTTGGAGGGGGGGGCACTGATTAGAAACCACATTCATAGCCCATTCTCTACAGGACATCACTGCCACCTGCCATAATTTATTACAACGACCTAGGTCGTCATTATGACGAGTTTCACTTTCCTGGGTTTTCAGTGCAGAAGATAAAGAGGTCTAGGCAGAGACTAATGGTTATATGGAGGCAGGAGCAGGTACTTCATAAAAAGCTGCAATATATTAGATTTTGAGATTAAATGTGTCTACGTCCGTTCTAAAACCATGAGTTAAATGTTTAGGCAAAGTACTTTATTGAAACAAATGTGTCCCAAGAGCATAGTAAAACCTCCTCACTAATGTCTGAATCTAATAGAACAAACAGCATTGATGTTCACAACAGATGTGTACAAGGTTTAACCCTTTTAGGCCAAATATGCTATGATGTTATAAAATTCCTGCAGAGGTATAGTCTGTCATTAATCTAAAAAATGTCTATGACCTTAGATTCCCTAGATGTTCAAGGTATAATGCTGTTGCAAAAGGACTGGGTGGCTTTTGGTCAGCACATCAATGGCATTTAGCCTGACATTTACAGGTCTGTAATTCAAGTCTCCACTACAGTGGCCCAGGAGACTTTTTTCTTTTTTGCAATATTTAAATTGAAAATTTACTTCAACTTGCAAAAACACAACTTGACTTGAAACTGAAATCACAACTTCATCCATCTACTGTCACCCGTCAACTGTCAATTCAAATAGACCAACTTGTGACTGCTATCTTTCAACACTAAATGTAACCGAAATCAATGCAAACATCAATAGTGAAAGTAGAATGAGAAGTGAAAACTCCAACTTCAGTCACCTACTATTGCTGTCAACTATCAATGCAATAACAACAGCTTGTAACAGGCATCTTTTAAGCACTGTAGGTCAATCCATGCATGATATGGTATGCTTCAAAGGGTTCTTTTTCAATATCACAAAAGAATTTGAGCCTCCTGGGCCACTGTACTACACACTGTTCAATCCTTTAGACTGCTTTCATCTATACCAGAGAGGTCAGGCCGGGGAGGTATTTAGAAAATTAGAAATTGTCATTTTTCAGTTGGATATCTGACATTCCTGAGCTGCCTCTATTACTGCTGGAAGGTTAGCATCTGCACAATCACTAACCCTCCAAACATAACTCAAGAATGACACAAGTTAGTATCTTGTGTATTTCTGGAAAAAGCACAAGCTGTAGCCTATACATACGAAAGACAAGGGAGATTCTCAAGAATAGTGAACTTTCCTAGTGTTTTTTCTGCGTTTTAGTTGAGCAAATAACAAGAAGTTCTGTCATCAATAATGGCATGAATCTCTCGAGTTTCACTTGTTCCAGAAAGTGTCCACAGAATGTTCCAGTTCACTCATTCAAAAAAACCAAGAGATTTCAGGGAATATGATTCAAGAAAACATCTGCAAAACGTTCAATAAACTTTCTGAAATTCTTGTAGGGAACAAGAGTCAAGACTTAACAATGGCACGAGTTCTACTTGAGATGTTTTATGAGCAGGTTACCTAGAAGTCTATCTCTACAAAGTAGATGGTATCAACTCTTGAAGGCCAGCATGCGATATGATGATGCGATGTGGTTGATACACTCCTAAACGCCTATCTTCTCCATCCGCATACTTTGCAAATCAGCGCTTCATGCAAAGTTCTAGTGTTATATTAATATCTCCCTCACAATCATTCATCAAAGATTATTTCCATCTGTCTCGGGCTTCACTTCATTGACATGACATTTAAAGCTTTCTTCTCTAATAACTATTTTCATTTGTCTCCAGGCGGACCATGGTGATTGTCAATCATTAGCATTGCTCCCACAATGAATTTTCTGCAATGAAAACAAGACAAATCTTAAAGATTTCAATGATACTAATTGAAGTTGATGAAAACTGAACTTGCAAATATTTATGAAAGTGAAATCATAACGACCACAACTCAAACGTCAATTTTAATTGGTGGAACCCAACAACCTCATTTTTGTAAGAAATCTAGCATGATCCAAAAAGGTCAAAAGTGAACTATAAAATGAATGGCAATTAAAAAAGAAAATGGAATTATTCTAAATTTAGACTTTTGGATGCTTAGTGGTTTACCAATAGCAGAAAGTTATGATTTTAACTGACCTCAAACCACAGATCATAATGATTTCAATTATTGCTCAGAAATGAAGCTGTTTTGTGGAAATCATGAATCCTTCACTTCATATAAGAATACAGAAAATATAAACTTGACACGACAGAACTTTTCATTTAGCATTTTCATTTTATTACTGTAAAACCTCTCATGGTAGCTGCAGCTAGTACTAGATTCAGATTGCCGGTGCGGCTTATAGGAGCGTCCCAGAGTCGGGGTGTGGCTTATATGTGAGATTTTGCTACTATGGTCTAAAGTCACCATAATCAGATCGCCAATGCGGCCTATACTAACACCTTGCCCCATTGACCTGCCATCCCGGTCACCCAGCCACATTTGGCCAGGGGCACCATGACTGTGCAGTTCCTAACACTAATCCCTGGCACATGCACAGTGGCCTATCCGGAAATGAGGGGCTAATGAAACTGGAAGGGTGTCTCAGTGAGAATAGTTTCCCCTGTAATGATTTGCGGCTAGCTTTGGTTCCGGGCCAGAAATGAGGAGAAAAATGTGGGGGAGACATGTGTGCGTGACACTGCCTGGTGGTCATGTGATTGACACTATGACACCCACGTGACACCTCCAATTACTGGGGCCCGGGTACAAGGCACACATAGAGCAGGCCATTGGCAAGGGTGGAGGAAAGACAGCCTGATCTCCAAGCAGAATACTGTCATCAATCTCCTCACATGACTGTGTAGGCAGCTGTTCCTTTCTGTATCTTAGAAAGACAGAGAAAAAGAGAACTTTACACTCTGGTAAACCACATTAACATATACACACAATACAAGGTATACACACAAACCTGCTTTACCCTGCAAACAAAATCTTAAGCAGAACTTGTGCCATTCTTGACTCTTGACTCGTGATCCCCAGGAGATTTATGAATGTTTTGTGAACATTTTGTGGCATATTCCTTGGAATTTCTTGTTTTTTGAACGAGTTTTTTGAACGGGTTTTTTGAACAAGTTCTAACTTGTGTCATTCACCCAAGTCGTGAATATTCAATTTCCGAGTTCATTTTGTGAATAGGACACGTTAACAATTCTTGGGAATATCTCATGTCTTTTTTTGTGTTAGGGTGACTTACCCAGATTCTCCCCAGTTGCGAACGTTCAATTCCCGAGTTCTGTTTGGAGGGCAAGGTTTATCTTGAATCTCAACATCATGATAAATGCACTTTTTTCACTCTCTCAATATTTGAATTTGCCATGAGTGGCAAAGGCCAAGCTGTAATGCACAAAACCTGTCCAAAACCTATTTAACAACATAGAAAATTACTTTTTGACCAGACTGAGAAAACGCTTTGATAAATAATGACATATTTTCTAAAAGGCCAATGACATGGGGTGTAAGGAAGAAATTTATAGCAAAAATATTGCATTACCCAGGCATTAAATCTTACTTCAGCATATAAGTGACATCTACTATCAAGACTCAATATATCTTATGTAAAAAATGAGACATGCTGCCCCACATATTAAATGTCCAATACACAAGGGTGTTGTAAAAGTGTTAGGTTATATCAAGAAGGGGTGTGGTTATATATAGTGCTTAACACTTTAAGGACCACATAAAACATCAATGCATCATGCCCTTAGTGGTCATGCTGAATTAATGCAGCCCTGGCGAGTAACTCGCCAGTGCACTGGTACGCCATTAAGCATCTTTTAGCAACATGCCGTCCTTATAGAGTTAAGGGGTTGGCACCATGATGGCCATGTGGCAGGGCTGCCAGGCCATCAACCCCCCCCCCCCCCAGCCTACTGCCTCACTACAAGAATAACATTAGGCCTGGCCTGCCAAGGGGGATCAGTGGCGACCCAATAACCCTAATCTCCCGCAGCCAGAATCACTCTTAACTATTTGCCTCCCTCCCCCCACCACCAACAAAAAGTCCCACATAGCATATCTCAAACCACCTTAGATAAAGTGAAAAACAGAGAAGGCTGTAATAATGATAGCAACAGATGGTGAACGTTGGATACTCCACATGAATCAGTATTTATATTGCACAGGAAATTGTTAATGTCAGGAAGTGAAGTTGTGCTTTAATTCGGTTAATAACTCTTTGTTCTCATGCAGATGAAACCCGGGAGATGAAACCCTTTACATGACCATTCTAACTTTGCTCTTTGGGTTAAAGTATAGAACTGACACTGGTATCACCGACATGGATATAACTCATTATACCGGCCCTGCTAGACAATCAATCATTTAAGGTGGGTAGTCCCCATTGTCTAGAAGTTATTGGATTTCGTCAGGATTTTTAGCATGAGGCCTATATTATAAGTAGTCTCAAATGATGTAAAGAAAATAGGGGGGTCCCGAGCTAGTTTCTGAGATATCTGGCATTGAGTTTGGAGTGATCTGTTATAGGATCACATGGTGACAGTACATATGTCCATGAAATAGCATCTTAAAGTAATTAACTTTCCCTATAATTCTCTCAGGATATAGCCTTCAATCATTTACACCCAGAAACAATATTTTGAACATATGGTCCCCTGCATATTTTAAAGGTTTTTGGTGTTTGAAATAAAAAATATATAAATGGAGCACACAGTCTTGATGTCGTACAGGTATAGGTTTCAGCATGCCTACTACCAGAGCCCCAGTAGAGTAGGGGTAAAGCTTTAGACTCACATGCAGGAGATCCTGGGTTCAAGCCTCGGTCAGGTCTTGCAGGGTAATTTTGACTAAACATGAAAATATATATCTACTATACAAAAATGTGACCAAAGGCACCTCCTGGTGTGTTGTGGGACAACTACATGTGCAGATGTGCAATGACCTGCGCAGTTGACGTGTTTACAATAGGGTCTAGCCACCTTAAAGAACATGCAAAAAGAAAACACTGTGCCAGTACCCAGCGACAGCCTCCAATCCTCCCACATCGTACGTTATGGATATGCAACCATCCAAGCAGCCACCTGCCGTCTCGAAACCAAAGATATTAAAGCTCTCCAAGCATATCCCCCTTCCTATGCTCTTGTGTAGAGCCGATATGAACAATCACAGAGCTCGCTAGCATGGGTGTGAAATGTTGGCCAGTCTCTGTAATAGTATTGCCACCACTCAAAGTCAAATAGTCAGTGGGTCAATAGAGAGTTTAAGATTGTGCAACATGTACGGGTACTGCTACGGCAAGGGCTACACGTACACGTTGCAGTACAAGTACAAGCAATGAATAGTTAAGACAACATACCCCATATGATGCCATCATTACTGGTCATGAGCACCCTCTGACCAGGTTACCCGGAACTCGTGCCATTCTTGGGTCTTGACTCACGATCCCCATGAGATTTTTGAACATTTTGTGAATGTTTTGTGTCATATTTCCTAAAATTCCTTGCTTTTTGAACAGGTTCTAACTTGTGTCATCCCCCCAAGCTGCAAACGTTCAATTCCTGAGTTCATTTTGTGAATAGGATATGTTCACAATTTTAGAGAATATCTTGAGTCTTTCTTGTGTTATGGTGACTTCCCCAGATTCTCACCAGTTTGCGAACGTTCATTCCCGAGTTCTATTTGGAGGGTAGTCCATAGCACACTCTAAGTTGCACAAAAATAATGGTTGAATGACTTTCTCTTGATGCAGTCCTGGCAATTTACCGAGTGCCATCACAGGTTGCCTTAGTGCAAGATGTTGTGCCTAATGCGGTCATAGGCTGAACCGTTCTTTATGTGATAAAATAGTCCTAGTTACTAGTGACATGTATTTCCCGAGTTTTACTTGTGCAAATAACCAGAAATTCCACAAGTAGAATGAAGACCTGTATTTTACTACAAGAAATGACACGGAATATGACACAAGAAATCTTCCAAAAAATGTTCAAAACACGTTCCAAAAACGTTCTAAAATTCTCAAATTTTGTCACAAGAGTGGCACGAATTCTTCTTAGGATTTTGTTTGATATCGGTATACCTCTAGCCGCCACACCAACACCCCCGCAGACAAGTCAATGCTTGCAGCTCCCGGTGCCCTGTATACTGCAGGTTCCACACTTGCTGCCTACTGCCACCTTATTGATCTTCAAATCCAGTTAACTCTCAGCCTCAGTCTCAGAGGGCCGTCACAGAGAGCAACACGTATTATATAGGCTGTTGTCTACGTGTGTCAAATAGTGTGAACCATATTTGACGTTAAGATGGTGCTGGTGTGACTCAGATCTAAGTGGTTCAGCAATACATCACCCATACAAACAGAAAATTACATATCAGGGCACTTATCAGAGCTACTGTGGAGCTGCTGGCGGGGTTTTGGGTAGCACAAATAGGTGATCTTTCAGGAAACTTACCCATTTGCATTCTGTGCAGCTATTCTTTTAATGAAATGTACTCTAATTTTCTTTCGTCAAGAATTGCATTTTCTCATGTCTCAAGTCTTGGTAATTATTAGCAAGCAATTTATCACATCTTAAAAGGCCAATGTTTGGTCACTGGAAAGATGATTTTGAATGTTGAAGCTAGAAGTAAAGCTTTCTGCTGGAACTATGTTTACCTTTTGGGTCTTTTAGGTCTGCAACAGTCCTTGATCGGTGCAAGGTGGTTTCTTCTTTGAAATTAGAGACCTTCAGCAACTCTATCTCCCAACAAGCTGATGCTTTATAGTGATAGCCCAATGTGTCATCATCTAACCCTAATAGAGTTAAACCTGAGGGAGACCACATTCATCTTTCCTGGTGCCAGGCCCCTATAGCCTACATTCTTATCTATTACCCTGCTTAGTGGGGGAGGAGCATACTGATGTATCATTATGGCATAAATTGTCTTTGTCAAGCCACAGTCAAGTGGTATCCCCTTAGCACTTTGCCACCTGAATCATTGATGTTATGGAGAACACACCTAACTTAATTGAGGAGGGGTATGGGGTCAAATTCAATGTAGGTTTAAATAGTTTACATATGAAAACCTATCCTGAACACCTCCCTCAAGGCTTCACCCTTGTCTCTCTCTAAGAACATATACCAGACCATCTATAGAGGTGCAACATGGTAAAGGGACAGTTCATCAGAATACATCTTCATTGTAGAATAAGCACTTCATTTATACCAAACATCCCATTTTGTCACTGCATACCAAGGTACTATCAGCATAACCAGGGGTCTGCATGACCATGTGCTATGACTCATACATGCCTATGGTAGTTCCAAATTCATATCTCAATTTCTATCTACAATGTCTGCCAATAAATGAAGAGCAGGGTATTTCCCTGCTTGTTTCAATGATATAGTCGTAAACATGCTTCCAATATCAAAACAGCATAGTGTGGCGATCCTAATGGTGATAATGGGTATAGCTATGACAGTGGCTTTTTAGAAGGGAATTTATTTTAAAGGGCCTTTCTAAAACTGACATCCAGACATCCAAGTGTAGGGTAAGAGAAGTACGGTATAACTTGAAACAAAAGGCCAACGCTTGTAACTGGATCAGACAGAAAACTAGCATGATGGCAAAGTTTGGATTAATCCTTGTACAGAACAAAGGGTAGGAATGATGAACTCAAGAATCACACAAATTAGAAATGTTTGTATTCCTGGGAAACGCACAAGCTGTATACACAAGATAAACACGGGAGATTCTTGAGAATAGTGAATGTTATTAGTGACATGTTCCCGATGACAAGAGTTCAGCTTGAGATTTTGTTTGCAGGGTTAACTTTGCTCTTGGGATTGAGCTTTTATAATTACATAGGATATCTGAAACAAACACTTGCATTGTTCGACACTGAGGGTTATCCCATAGTTGCTTCCCAGCTTAGCACATTAAAGGTTGAATTTGACATTAATGGGATTATATAATTGACTGGAAGCTAACCTAGGCATATATACGATGGATGGCACTATTTACCATTTGTTATGTCCAACAAAGACAGAGATAAGTCTGAACTGCTCTCCCTCTCTCTCTTACTTTTGCCTCTTCCCCACTCTCCTCATTTACTTGTAATAGGCCAGTACATTGTACATAGCTCCTAAATGCTCCTGTAGAAACAGATCTCTGCCCGAATTATTCATTGCACATAGACAATGGACTGTAGAGTAGCTTGTCCCTGCCGTGCCTCGACTGGCACAGACATGGTTCAGCCTCCCTAGCGCTTATACATCATTGAGACCCTGGTTCATCCCAACATGATTACAGTTCTCTGGACCGCTGTACAAATCATATCAGCTCCTGCCAGCCTGACTGAACAAGTCACATAGAGTGCCCATCCATACATTACCACCTTAAATATTCATGCTGAAACGATGTGTGTAGAGGCATATAATTATATGGATGTTTACCAAGTAGACTTTACTGTAGTTATAATACCACTGTCGCTGCTACACACTTCTTCTGTTACTGAGTGTCTACCCTTTTTTGTGCAATGTACCAACAACACATTCTTTTAACAAGAAAACACTTTTAATTATATATTGATTATCAGTATGTACAGTATTTTCATGGACTATCTAAACAATTTCGATTATGAAATTGCATATAAAGCTGTTGAGTATACAATTCAATGATGACGGGATCTATTCTACTATCTGTTATTTTTTTAAATTTGTAATATGATTGGTGAACAAGTATTGCTTAAACCTATCCATGGTCAGCTCTTAATTAATTCCATATCACAAAAGCACCTTGTACTCTTACTGTATCCTTACACACAAATAAACCCTCTAGCAACACATCGTGAAATAGTAATACAATAGAAATGAACATTGCATTTTATATTTTACACATGAAAGGCTAGAATCACAGTGAACATCAAGACAAGCAAGCAGGGAATTATCTGCATGGAGAGTGGGAATAAACGAGGAGGGTTTGTCACTTCTGTAAAAGGGGTTGAGGAAGATCAGGTCTGCACACAATGATGTTGAGTGCAGCCATGAACAAGGTAATGGTATTGGCCTTGGCAACTCTAAGGATCGCCTCCGGGATAAATTTCCAAACTGGATTTACTTTTTTGTTCTCTAGTATGGCATGTCTCAGGACCTAAGAAGGGAATTAAAGTGAAGTTGAAATACAGATACGGGTTTCATGAGTTATCATGTGGTGTTTTCTATGCCTGCTGTTATGAAGAGACCGTAATGAAGTGACCATGCCAGTTTAATCTTTTTTAATTTAATTTTTTTTTAAGCACAAATCGGAATAATTTACATGATATTCATTTGACTTGTCACGAATATATCTTCAGGAAACCTTGGATGTAATACATCTTTATCCATCTCTATGACCTGAAATTTCTCCTCACCCCCTCCCTCCTTCCTGCCCTGCCCAAAACCTCTATGCTCCTCACCCCTACTCCTCCTAGCCACCCCTACCCCAATATAAACACATCCGTACAATACCCATCTGATGAGACTCTTTCTAACACTACAGATATTTTTGCCTCTGCTGCCATATCCCATGTCTGTCTTTTTGTCTGTTCTCCCTAGCTCGTGGGCAGATAATAATACTGGAGGAGGTGTGGAAAGGGCAACCTGCATATGGGGTTTGTAGTGTGTGCTAGAGGGTGCTGACAGGCATGTAGGGGTTGCTGATGAGTTTCCTGATGTGACAGTCATACTGGATGATGTAGCTGTTATAACTCTGTGCCCACATGGTACCCATTGCTATTAGTTCCTATTGGACCATCATAATAGACCCCTGTGCAGTGGAATACACCGTATCTAAAGATGAAAACAGGTCGCTGGAAATACTTGCTAAATACAGAAAGTAAAAACATAACTCATTAAGATGCAAATCAGAAAGCAGAATCAGAGAATAGATACTTAAAATTGAATGTACAAGTAATTACCCTAGATCTATCATGCTAGGAATTGTGTTGTGTGCAATCTTCATGAAGATTGGTATCTTCCTTCCCCTTCGTTTCCACTTCTAGAACCTGCATTTGGGCCTGGCATGTGTAAGTACCTCTTGAGTAGCACCATTGACACAATCAAACATACAGAGCAATGAAAACCATTTTACATAATGATTAATGTGTCAACATAACGTAGCATATATAAAGCCCATGTAAAACATACATATGCATCACTATACTGTTAATAACAATTTCATTTCCCTGCAAAGACCAAACTACAATCAGGGCAGTGCCCAATGATAATTGATTCTATATTTCCAAACATAAAATTGAAACAGACAGTAGGGTGCCACTTGAGTGATGTTTATTCCATGGGGATGCATTGAAGCCTCATCAATGGTCCTCAGATAACCTGCAGTATCGCCAAGGCAAATATCCATTAAATGAGGCAACAGTTTTGAAATTGAACAACTAAATTATCAGTGTAATGAAATCTATAACATGACCAAAATATTACGATAGAAATTTAATTTAAACCATCATTTAACCCTGTTCAGTGCAGCTCAGAACTTTCACACATTGTGTCATTTTGTTGCCTTGAGATAAACCAGAGTAGGCAGATTGTACAACATTGTACCTTAATACAGTTTTGTGGTCATGACAAGTATGCAGCAATATTTAGCTGATCAGCTTGTATGTAATGTGTTCATGCATTGTTGACAACAGAGTTGACACCTGTGCACTGGCAACTAAATCACCAAACCTGCACTGTGAGTAGCTATATTGGGACTAACTATAACTTCCTCCATATCAAATAAAACCAATCCTATGCAGGAAGCAGCTGTCAGTGGGGAGGTACTACAAGTGGAGCACTGAGCCTTCATCAACATCCTCTCCCCCAGCATTCTGCCTAGTGCTCTGTTGGTAACAGAGGCTCGGCTGGAAGTGGTATTTACCCAGATGGCAGCCACCCACTCTACCAGCCTATCTCCCACCCTACCCACTCCAGACTATAAAGGCCATACAAACCTTTAATACTAACGCAGTATGACTATAAGGGGTAAAGTGATGTTGCTGTTGTTGTTGATTCGTTTATTTTTATCCTGAGGAGATACATAACCTTCATAGATTGTATTTTTTGTATTCCACAGCATTGCTCATCATAATATTACCGTTAAGCGGTGAGCTAACCACTTATCCAAATTGGATGTGGCAATAGGATGTGGGTCTGGCCACCAGATGGACAAACCCACTACCAAGAGTTAGTCTAATAAAAATATTAGCACATAATTTGAAATAGAAAATTTAGTAACATTTTTCCTTGCATTGGGAGGCATTTAAAGTTAGTTTTAGTCAGTATATGATATACTAACAGCCTCATATACATAAAAAAACAATTAAACAGTTGTTGTAGAATGTAAGGTAGGATAGAAGAGAAAAGATAGTGATTGTAGAAGAGAGGTTAAAGTGAAGTAGAAAGTTTGGAGAGAAAAAAAAAAAAAAAAAAAAAAAAAAAAAATTATATGGATGGATGGGGGCCACATCAATGGCGCCCATCCATCATATATGCAAGAGCCTCAGATGTTATGTCATAGGGTAATAAAATTATTCCTTGTTTACAGTAGGGGGAATATTTTGTGTGTGGAGTTACTCGACCCCCCGTTCCAGGGGTAGGGGCCGGGTGGGGGGAAGGGGACCGGTCATACATCAGGTAAGGACTTTATCTTCTTGTCATATTCTTTTTTCAACCAAGAGTTGAAACCAGTAGCAGTCCTATGCATTCTGGTTGCTAGTGTCTGTTGGTTCCAAAGTATGGCATCACGGTGTATAATGCTTTTCCTGTAAATGGGGTTTTTAACCCGGGTTAATTTTAATAACCTGGCATCATGCGCTCTTGTCCTAAGGGGACGTTTATCTATCTTATCATCTTCCAGGGATGCATTAAAGGCATGCTTCAGCAGATGCATTTCTCTTCTGTATTTCATCAGGTTGAGTTCAGCAATCTTGTGGAGCTTTTCATGGTTTTTTGTACCTTTCTTCCAATAAACTGCCCTCAAGGCATTATTAACCACAGGCTGTAGGTTATCCAAAATTGTAGCTGGGGCCACACTGTATATAATGTCACCATAATCCATAATGGGTAGAAGCATGGTTTTAACCACATCCAATTTTGCCTTCTCCGGTAGGTTAGGGCAGTTTCTACGAAATATGAACAGCTTGTGTTCAGAGTTGCGTCTGGTTATGCCTACCTGCCTTTTCAGGTTTAGCTGGTTGTCCAGGGTAATTCCCAAATAATTATAAGAGGGTGTTATCTCAATTCTATCCTCTCCGATCTTTAACTGGGGTTTCCTATTCAATTTTCTCAGTGCCTTATTTGCAAAAATTACACTTTTAGTTTTTTTAGCATTCAGTGATAGCTTGTTTTTCACACACCATATTCGGATGTTCTCAAGGTCCTGATTAATATAAGTGGAAGCAATGTTACAATCAGGTGAGTGTGCCAAGGAGACAACCGTATCATCAGCGTAGTGTTGCACTTGGAGATGGTCTAGGCAATGTCCAAAGTCGTTAATATATGTTAGGAATAGTAACGGACCTAAGACTGAGCCCTGGGGGACACCACAGGATATGGAATGGGGTTTTGAAATTTTATCATTTGCCTTGGTGCATTGTTTTCTGTTGGTCAGGTAATTTTTGAACAATTTAACACTACCTTCATTAAATCCTAAAAATTCCAATTTTTTGTACAGTATTTCATGATTTAGAGTATCAAAAGCTTTTTTAAAGTCCAAGAATGTTGCTGTAGTAATTTTAAGTTTATTTAGGTTTGTGTATACTGAGTTAGTGAATTTCTCTAAACTATTTATTGTTGAGCGGGCTGGTCGAAATCCGTCCTGATTTTTTGAGAGTAGGTTGTTATTATTTAGGTAATTAATAGTCTGCTTATGTATTACTTTTTCTGTTAGCTTTGCTGGCAGTGGAAGTGTAGATATAGGTCTAAGATTATTTACATCTGTGGTATCCCCACCCTTGGGGAGTGGTTTAACCAGCGCTATCTTCCATGGGTCTGGAAATTTGGACTTTTTTATAACTAAATTGACTACATGTTGGAAGTGTCCTGGCAGGGCTAAGAGGGTGTCCTTAAAGGTCTGTGTATTAATATGCTCAAGACCTGAGGACTTACTTGTGTTTATCTTTTTTATAATAGGTATAATATCATCTATATGAATTGGTTTTAGGGTGAACTCAGTGTCAATATTTTGTCCTAAGGGGGTCCAAGGGAGGTCCATTTTTTCAGCTAGTTTGTTACCAATATTAGCAAAATATGAGTTAATAAAATCTGCTGTCTTATCTGGGGGAATGGATACATTAGTGTCCTGGTCGATCAGACAGAAGGATGGGTCACTGACCATGGGATTCATTAACTTATTGATATTAGCCCAGTATGCTTTGGGGCTATGCCTGTTTGCTTCAATTTCATTGAGGTGATAATCCCTTTTGGCCTTTCTACAAAGTGCCCGACATAGTTTTTTCTGAAACTCAGATATCCTCTTATCATCCTCATTATGAGTTCTTTTATATTTACACATAGCACCGTTTTTTTCATTAATTATCTGCAGTAATCTATTATCAACCCAAGGTTCTTTAGTTTTTTTACAGATAAATGTTTTTATTGGACATGTAAAGTCTAGTAAAAAGGATATTTTATTCTGAAGAATATTCCAAGCTAGCTCCGGACAGCTGGCCTCCCAGAATGCAGTCCAGTCAGAGTTTTTTAACCCTGTAATGAAGTTATCCTTAATGTATCTCATGTAGGATCTGCCTGTGAACGTTAAGGGTACCCTGGGCAGGGAGATATGGCTGCGAGAGACATAGATCATTTCATGATCACTTATACCAGTACTCGAAGTTCCATATTGCGTAATATGTGCTGAGTTGGTAAAAATCAAATCAATTGTAGTATGTTCCCCATTAAGGTTATATCTTGTAATATCCGTGATAAGTTGGATTAATCCAAGCCCGGTGGTCATTCTTAGGAGCTTATCCCTTTTAGGGTTGGCTACACGACAATTGACATTAAAGTCACCAAGCAGTATTATTTCTGCATATTTATTTCTATCCAGGGCTTGGATCTTTTCCTTTATTAACCTTATGGCTGTGGGCAGGTCACCATCCTTGTCTGGCCTATATATATTCATTAACATAAGGGGCTTGGACATACCCTTGGAGACCGTTAGCATTTGGAGTTCAAGATCATTATCATTGTGGTCATTTAGGCCCTTATTATATCTGCTGTAGGTGACTTCATTGCTTAAGTAAACCATGAGTCCGCCTCCAACTTTAGTCTGACCCTTATCATTCAATGCTTGCCTATCATTTCTTATAAATTGATATCCAGCTACAGCAATATCCCCATCTCTTATATCTTTATGATACCATGTTTCAGATAAAGTTAAACAATCGATACCCATGTTTTTTATTTCCAAAAAGAATTGATCCCTATCACTAAATAAGCTTCTACAATTTTGGTGAGCTATATGAATGCCACGGGAACCATTTAGTCTAAGAGAAGAGATGCTGGTACCAATCACCCCCCCTCACCCCCCCCCCCACCACCCCCCTTTGGGTAGGGGGATTTTCGCTCCACACACACAGAAATGGCACTAATTTAAACAATTTACTGTACATTTAGCAAACTTTGATTTCACCTTCCTGGGCCTACTTTGGTTTTAATTAACTAGGCCCTCTACAAGGCACAACGGGGCTATTTACTGAGATGTATCTTGCCCAAATTAAGTAGAGGAGGGTGTTGGTAACAGAGGCTCGGGTGGAAGTGCTGTTTACTCAGAGGACTGCCATCCAGTCCACCAGCCTCTCCACCACTTAACCATCCCCCTGGCCAACATTGCTTAGTGGGACCCATATATGTGTTTCTACGTGGGCAAGCTGATTTGCCCAAGTCTGGGTTATGGTCCTTTTTGTCCAGGGCTGGCAGTGGGAGTCCAGATGGGTCAGGCCAGATTCAACAGCCCAGCTCTAGCCCAGATCAAATGTAAATTATAAAAATGTACATAAATGGTGATTTCTAGAGGAAAATCAGATGTCAGCATCCTTTGAAATATTTACAATGCATTTATGGAAAAAAATGTTTGCTGGGCTGGCCCATCTGGACTCCCACTGGTAGCTGTGGACAAAAGGGACCGTAACCCAGATACGAGCAAGCCCAGCTGGCCCAAATACACATGGGCCCCAGGGACCAATGCTGGCTGGGTCATGCCTCAGCAACCATTCAGCAGCAAAGCAGTATGAACGTATGGGGCTAACGTGTATGGGAATTATCCCACCAGGGATAGAATCTGGAAGCAACATTGGAAAGCAGTTGCAAATGTCAATTCCATATTGCACTATCTTGTCCATGTTAACATTTGATGAAGTAATAATACCTCAGAGTATAACATAGATGAAACGTTTCCTACAACATCACTGTTAAAAGCTCCAATCCCCGCAACTTTACTTCCACACACATAGTTATTATGTGAGTTGTGACAACTTATTAGCATTACGATCAGGATGTTAACAGAAAGGCCAGTGGTGTAAACAATTTGCAGTGTATTTAGCTAACGTTGTTTGCATTCTACACAGCCTACTTAGGCTTTTATTTCAGAAACACTTAGCCCTCCTGAACCTGCCTTGCTGACTTCAACCCAGCAATTGAACTCGTGAATAAAGGCAATATCTCTTCTAAGCAAGTTCTTTACTATAATCCAGGTAGGAACACATGGCTGCCTGTTAATTATCTGTGTGAGCTTCTCTTGGGAACGATCATAATAAATTGGAAGTCTGATACAAAACAGGACATGTGTAGATGCATAATTATGATGGACACCATACACCTATAGCATTCATAATCAGAATGCATTGCCAAGACGTAGAGCAATCTTGTAGATTAATAACTCAATTCTGGACAGACCTGTTGTTTACTTCCACTCTGTGGGCTTGAAGAAGTGGGGGAGGGAAGGAGTGTCTGGGTTGGTGGGGAGGCGGACTGTGAAGTCCTCTAATATAAAACAAGACTCCCCCTAGGGGGAGCCCCTGTGTGGGCGAGTCTGGTAGTCCCCAGTTCTACACTGATCCTAATCTCCACAGCAGCCTCCATTATAAGGGTGTAACAGGTCATGAAATATCTTTCCTGTATTATCACTGTAGTCACCAAGAAAGGGCCAGTGAATACGCCTACTTTGCCTCTCTAGTATACCCACATAGATTAGACTGTAAAGTGTTTTCTTTTGTTCCAGGAAATTGATACATGCATATAATACCATGAATATAAAGTAAAATATCAATAATTGTTGAGCAATTTATGTTTTTCTCATTAATAATTTGGGGAAAAGTGTCATTTTTGGGCATTTATACCCGTAAATACCATTAAATGAGGGAGAATTGAACACTCAGCAATACTTCTCAAGGGCTAATTGTGGTTACTATTGTTGCCAGTCTTGCAAAATAGTAATATTTTCTAGACATACTGTACTAGAAACCATCAATTCTTCGTTATAGATCCGTTATTCTTGATGATTTGGGATAAATCCTCCAAATGTCGGCCATTTTGGATCGAGAAATATACTTTAGATCCTGATTTTGAGAAGCCCGGCCCCAAAAAGCATGATTTTGTCATACATTTCACATAGAACAGCTGACTTTTATCACATATAGACCTCTTATTGTTACAATGGGCACATATTTATTTAAGGGGAGGCCAATCTGTACCATTTTCATCATCACTGTCAGCATTTAAAATTTTGTGCAAGTAAATTTTCATATTTTTGGTATGTTTGATCATGCTGTACAAGTAATGGGGTGAAACATCCATTTTGAGCCAAATGGCAAAAAAGTGCAAAAATTCAACATTTCGCTACCAACTTTGAATGAGTCTTTTTCAGAGACCAGACTAGATACAATGCCCAAAATGGTCTCATTTGAAAGATAGTTTAGATTCTGGACTACCCCTCTTCAAACATTTAGCTAAAAGGTGTGACTCTGATTGTCATGGCAATTTTGCCTTGTTAAAGAGTGAAAAAATTGAAATTTCAACATTTTAGAATCCATGTTGCCATGGCAACAGAATCCACAATATTTCAAAACGTTTTTCTCTCATGAAAAATTCATATTCGATGATGTTTTAGCTTTATATTGGTATTAGAACGTTTTTTGTGTGCCATTCGGTCATTAAATAAATGAAATTTAACTAAAAGATGTAGATGAACTTTAAAACTTTTTACCTATACTTCATGAGTTATCATTGTGACACCTACAGTCAAGTCAATCAGAAGACTTTGACTTTTGTTGCTCCTAACCAGGTGGGCACAGTATCTTCAAGAAACAGTTACACATATTGTCAATGCAGGCGCAATGTTGACCTGGATTTTGGCTCCATTGGGAGAAACTAGTATCATTTTACAATTATAGTGAAGTAGTTGGTTATAGCTACAATACAAGGTTTCCTAAACCAGAGGATTTGGGCTACAAAATGAGTGCCACGTCTTGTGTGTCACTTTAGAGTACTATTGAGTGTGTGTATGAGATCTGTTCCCTCAAGGCAGCTTCCAATCAGTGCTGTATGGGGGTGGTAGTAGCCTTTTTATGTCAGCTGTGCAATGTTCTCTCCGAGGGCAGTTTCCTTGCTTATATGTGAACCAGTGCCTGAACTTCCTTACTCTGGTAGTTCACTACTACTCCTATTTAGGTCTCCAGTTTCTCACTGCCATCAAGCCCTGCTACCTATCCTCCTTCTGCCCTATTTTATGTATAGTATTATAGTTGTTGCATGTAGGCAAATATCTATTCTCTGTCTTTCTGTCTTTCTATCACCCTTAGTTTCCCGTTCCCAGCGGCTAGCACCCTATACACATGACACCTATCTGATAAAAACTGCTTTCAACTGCACACATAGGATTTCCGTCTCTGGAAATGACAATAACATCAATTTCATGGTATTCCAATTCAAAGTGATGATTACCATGTCACTTTCCCTCCTTCTACCAATTCACATCTCTCTTTCTCCCAAACAATAGCCTCCCTAATTTAATCATCTTCTCTTCGGCACAGACTAGATTTGAAATCCAACCGTCACCCTTTATTTACCATAGCAGCTCCTGTCCGCCTCACGATATAAGAAATATATATATTCTAGCTCTATACCCATACTATGACAAGGCTGGAGGTATTTCATCCTTGACCCACTGGCCTTTGACCACTGAGCCTTGTCAATCTCGCAAAGAATGGCTGTAATTCTGCAGAAGTTATTGGCCATATCTACACTGCACAGGATGCCAAGCATGTGTAATTGGCAGCTAGGTGGATGAATAAGAGATAATAGGATGCTTAGAGAGCTTTGAGATCTTTGGTTTAGCGATCTTAGACTGGATCTGTCTACTTGGGTGGTTGATGACTTATGACGTCACATGACGTATGATGTGGGAAGATTGGAGTAGTATCTGAGCTAGTTCGGATACCTAACACTAGTTGGAATAGTAGCGTTAGGAGCAACGTAATGTCAGCCATTTTGATATACCAAGGTTTCCTACTTTTTCTGCTAGCTCAACTCGCTCCATATAAAGGTATGGAGATTGATCAAACAGTTAAAGGAGTGAATCTTTTTATAGACGGTCACATGTTAATGACGTGCCATGCCCATATATGGAGTCGAGTTGGGGCCAGTGGGAACAGCAGGTTATAAACCATAGGCCAGACGGCGATGGGAGTAACCTATGTTTAGCTCGATAAACTATATCTGAGCCTGACACAACAGAATGACTTCTGCTAGTGGAGAGAAATCCCCTTTTTAACTGTCATCATGGTGTGTGATCACTTCATCATCAGTTGATTTCATCCTAGTATAATAATGTCAGCCTTGCACGGTGATTATGAGTAGTCTGACTTTCAACAGGTAGCGAGAGAAGAAATAATGGCTCATACTATGTAGTCAAAATAATGATGGACAAACCGTTATTGTGGGACGGGTCTGTGGTCTTGCCAGTAGTGCTTTTGTGTTAATTTCGATCTCAATGTTCAGGACTCAATTTATTTCCATCCAAATTTCAATCACTGATATTGATCTCCCAAGTCATGTCAGACTGTGGTTGGTACAATACTGAAGTCTCTGACAACCACCATTGTGGTTTGAAATCCAGGTAGATTTTCTTAGTTAAAATCAAAGACCTTAAAAGCAACTCTATCTCCCAACAATTACCCTGCTTAGTGGGGGAGTAGCACACTGATGTATCATAATGGTACGAATTGTCTTTGTCAAGCAACAGTCAAGTGGTATCCCCTTAGAACTTTATCTCCTGAATCTCCGATCTTATGGGGTCAAATTTGATATATTGTTTTTTCACAAACTTAGCGTTTAAAGCATTTACATTGCATATGACATTTTGATAACTCAACTCTCTCTATTAGGTTCACAAGATCTGTAATGCAGTAGAATGACAACCAGCAAAATCAATAAAACACAAATTTATGTGTTCACTTTCCAGATTTAACTTTCATTGATTTAAGCATAACTTTTTTATGGATTTCAGCATTGGTTTCATCAAATTTGCTTAGCAAGGTGAATATAATTATAATCCTTATCATGTGGTACCTTATACCATTCACAAAACGTAATGTCTGTTTAATAATCAACACATGAACACTCATCCTATAGACCTCCCTTAAAGATTCTCCTTCAACTCTCTCTAATAAGCTATACTGGACCATCCATAGATGTACCATATGGGACAAGGGTATATCATCATTTTTAATCTTCATTGTAAAAAAAGAACTTTATCGATACGTCCCCTATTGTCATCACATACCAGGGTACTATCGGCATTACGAGGGGTCTGCATGACCATGTACTATGACTCAGCCTTGCCCATGGTCGTTCCAAATTCATATCTCAATTGCAATCTACAATGCCTGCCCATAGATAATGAGCTGGTTATTTATTCCCCTGCTTGTTTCAATGATATGGTCACATTGGACTTCCTGCTCTATATCAGCTTACACAAAACATGCTTTCAATATCAGTACTGCAAAGCGTGTGACAATTCCAATGGATATAATCGGTATATACCCTCCAAACAGAACTCGGGAATTGCCCGTTCGCAACTGGGGAGAATCTGGGGAAGTCATCATAACACAAGAAAGACACAAGATATTCCCAAAAATTGTGAATGTGTCCTATTCACAAGATGAACTTGGGAATTTAATGTCCACGAATTGGGGGAATGACACAAGTTAAAACTTGTTCAAAAACCTTGTACAAAAAACTTGTTCAAAAAACAAGAAATTCCTAGGAACATGGCTCAAAACATTCACAAAATGTTCAAAAATCTTCTGGGGATCATGAGTCAAGACTTAAGAATGGCACGATTTCCGTTTGAGATTTTGTTTGCAGGGTAGCCATGATGTTGACTTTTTGGGAAGGAATTTTGGGTATACTTCCAATCAGAGTAGAAGGTAGAGCAAATACCAGCCCTTGTGATAGGACCAGATGAAATAACGGCATGAGGACAAGGCTGGGATTGATTCTTGAACGGAACAAAGACTTCAAGGATTTGATAGCATAAGCAGCGATTCAATATTAATTTCAGGTGCATACTGCAATGATTTACAGGAAGAAACCAGGCTCTGTACCGAATATCTACTATTGTGTTTAACTTAAATTTTCTCTCATCATTTATGTTTTATAATCAATCCTAAATATATCACATAATCATGTAAAATCATCACCAACAATGAACGTTAATGGCCAATGAATAACAATATCTCTAATTACTTCAACAGCTCAGTCATTCCCTTATTAATACACTAATCAAGGTTTTCAAGGCAACTGTAACTACCCCAATATTCCTTCTTCTAATGGGTATTTAAATCATAATCAGGAGTTATTCCTGGGAAAAGATTCTGATATGTATAAATGAACTTTTACACCATCTACTTCAATGTATATACAGCAGTATAGAAAGTATAGACATCCCTTGTTAAGATGCAAATCAGACGTCCCTTGTTAAAATGCAAATCAGGAAGCGGAGTCAGACAATATAGACAACTAGAATGCAATGTATCATTAATTACCCTGCATCTACCCCGCCAGGAACTGTGTTGTTTGCAATCATTATGTGAATTGGCATCTTCATATCTATTCCTTCCCCTTTGTTTCTATTTCTAGAACTTGCCTTTGGGTATACATGTATTAGTACCTCTTGAGATGTACCATTGTCAGAAACAATGATACAGCCTAATTGCACAGTGAGCAAAGCAATAGAAACCATTTCCCAGAAACCACATTTCATACAAGGGAAGTTAATGTATGAGCATACATTTGTATCATTAATTACTCTACATCTACCTCCCCAGGAACTGTGTTGTGCAGAACCTGGGAAGTGGTACTTTTCCATGCTTAGCTGAGATAAAGCAATGATACTTCAATTTATTTCATGGTGAATACAGACTTTCAAGGTTAAGGCAATAGGAGGTCCATTCCCCAGAGAACCGTGAAATAACCCTAGGCTATATAGCACACTCCCAAGGGTCATGTGACCTGTGCGGAATTTAAAATGACGTCTAGCGGAAGTAAACAAACACCGCAGAAGTAAACAAGTTTACACCGGGGAATTAAGCAGTCATGGACTTTTACATAGAAACTGTGTTGTTTGCAATCATTATGTGAATTGGCATCTTCATATCTATTCCTTTCCCTTTGTTTCTATTTCTAGAACTTGCCTTTGGGTATACATGTATTAGTACCTCTTGAGATGTACCATTGTCAGAAACAATGATACAGCCTAATTGCACAGTGAGCAAAGCAATAGAAACCATTTCCCAGAAACCACATTTCATACAAGGGAAGTTAATGTATGAGCATACATTTGTATCATTAATTACTCTACATCTACCTCCCCAGGAACTGTGTTGTGCAGAACCTGGGAAGTGGTACTTTTCCATGCTTAGCTGAGATAAAGCAATGATACTTCAATTTATTTCATGGTGAATACAGACTTTCAAGGTTAAGGCAATAGGAGGTCCATTCCCCAGAGAACCGTGAAATAACCCTAGGCTATATAGCACACTCCCAAGGGTCATGTGACCTGTGCGGAATTTAAAATGACGTCTAGCGGAAGTAAACAAACACCGCAGAAGTAAACAGGTTTACACCGGGGAATTAAGCAGTCATGGACTTTTACATAGAAATACCTTGATATAAATACAGAGCGACACTTAAAAGTAACCCCGGCAGTTGTTATTGCTAGGGCCGTATTGCACTCGGCCTACGGCCATTGTGCAATACAGCCTTCACACCACTCATGAAATCGTATCAGTCATTTTAGCGTGCAGCTCTGTCTATGTATCATGGTAGATTCCCAACAATAATACTGTTAAATGCTGCAAACTCTAAACTATAACTTCTTCACGGTCAGTATGTGAGTTGTAACCAGCTTGTATTATGCTCAGGATGTAAACAATAAAGCCACTACACCCTCAGAAAAGTGAGAGTCATTGTCGCTAAAACTACCCTCACATGAAAGTCAGGCAGTGTGTGTAGTTTGACGTTGATTATACTTTCCCCAGCCTACTTTGGTGTCAATGTCGGAAACACTAGGCCCTCCAGAAGGCCCAATCAGGCTCTTTACTGAAATGTATAATGCCCAACCGGAGGCCGACGAGGTTGTTGTGCTACTGCTGTTAAAACATGCAACAACTACACTGGAGTTTCCTCACAGTATCAACATCAGTCATTGCATATTTACTTGGTGGGTGGATACACTGTAAAAAGGTGTTTGGATCCTAAACGTCTAAGTATTTGCTAAACACTTTTTTGTCCGTTATTCTAAACACTTCTATAGTAGGGTATACAAGTGTTTAGGTAAAAAGTGTTTAAATTCTAAACACTTGACGAAAAAGTGTTAAAATAAGTTTTTAAATTCTAAACACTTTTCTATAAAGGTCATGACACCTAAACACTTATTGAAAATGTTAAGCTAATATGACTGTGTTTAAAAACTTAACACTTTTGAATAAGTGTTTAGAATTTAAACAATTATTTGAAACACTTTAGTTCTAAACACTTTTAATCTTAACACTTTTACAATGTTTAGGTAAAGAGTGTTTATTTAGATGCTTTAGAAACACTTTTCAAAATAGTATCGTCATAATTATTCTCCCTTTCATATCGCCCCCCTATCCTAACCATTTCAGTCCATCCCCTGCCTCACAAAAATAGGAACACATACATAGCCAGTATTTCTAGCTCCAGCTCCTAGCTCCGGCCCATGACAATGCTGGAGGAGCTTCTTCCTTGACCTACTACCCTTTGACCCTGAGCCTTGCCAATCTCACACAGAATGGCCATCATTCCGCACCAATGGCAGCAGGCTCTGTGATTGGCCATATCTACACCGCACAGGATAGCAAGCATAATTCCCAGGGTGTGTGATTGGCAGATAGGGGGATGAGGAATAGAGAACGCGATGCTTAGAGAGCTTTAAGATCTTTGGCTTGGGGATCTTAGCCGGGAGCTGCCTGCTTTAGGTAGTTAGACATCTATGACGTATGATGTGGGAGGATAAGGATTTGTCTCATGAGATCTGGCCAATGTGAACGTCGTTGACTGGGTGCCATCTTTGACCAGCTTGATAGAAAACGGTTTATTATGCTACTGACTTCATTGTAACATCAGGCATCAAGTCAACATGCTGAGTCACTCAGACCTTGTAACATGAAGCATTGTTTCACCAAGCCATTGTTTACCAAACCTTTGTTCACTAGGTCTTGAAAGATCCCATCAGGTTATTTTAGATTGTGCTTTTTGACATTTTACCCCTATGAAGCCTGGAACCTCGATATGTCAAATGCTGATTTATGAGGGGCTGTTCTCATGTAAGATAATAACAAACTAGGTGAATGCATTGAAAAGGCCATATTTTTTCCCCCCTGTTATATTCCTCCTGAACATGTTATTTTCCCATCGCGACACCACGGGGGGAGGTTTTACCCGTTTGGCAACCCCCTACTCCGGGCACCTGGGCACTTGTCTAGTGGCCACTAAAGGGTTCCTGCCATGCGAGAATCTCCTCCTGGGCTGTTTCTTTCTGCATACACTGCATCTATTATTCATTGCATTGAAAGCCTTTTGCACATGGCAATGGGAGGGTGGGGGTTTGGGTGTAAACCCAGAGGCTTGTACACATGGGGTTATCTGACCCAACCAACGATATCCATAGTGGAACATATGTGCATGTCAGGCTTTTAGTACCTTTAAGAGCATTTAAGGTCCAGTTAGTGCAATATACAGTGAATCTTTATGTACAGATGCCCCTATATATAGTATCAAAGGTATTTTGGAAGTGCCCATTTTTAAACCCAGGTTACTGGAAAGTAGTAAACCATGTATGTACAATTGGAAACTTCAAACTCAAATATTCTTGCCTATATTTTGAAATAAGAGCAATATTACATGGATTTCATACTTTTTTGGTACATTTGACTTGATACCTAATTTTTATAAATTCCAGTTATACCTTTACATAAATTGGACTGTTACGCTATTTTGAATCTTACCTTCACGAAATGAAATTAATCTTGAAATGGTAAACCAGCACTTTGTTCCAGTAAACAGTTGGTGTAACTCGGAAATACCATCCATAGAGATACCGTACAATATAGTACCCAACAAGTCTATTTATTGTTTTGGAAAGCTGTATCAATCTGAAACTTATCCCATCCTTTGTCTGTGTCTTTGCAGGGGCAGTAGGGGTTGATGGTTAATCCGTCACCATAACCGTACGTTCGTTCCGATCCAAGTCCCTGAAGTACTTTGAGGGTCAATATAGGATGCGCGCCCTGATCCTCATCGTATCATGTGTCATCGTACTTGCTATTGTACAGGTAAGTCTTCTTTTTGTAGTGGATGTCAAAATATACAGGGAGGAAAGTCTAGGTGTCAACTGTGTCTCCCACGTGGCTCTGGTAAAATAGAGATTCAAATGGCTAATGACTCCGCTTATATGAAGGGTCAACTTGAGTTGACTCTCTACTATAGTCAAACAGCTAATGACTCTGCTTATATGAAGGGTCAACCCAAGTTGACTCTCTATTATCAGTATCAACCCAAGTTGACCCTAAGTCATCTAAGCAGAGTCAATACCTGCAGCAGCAGATGAAATGCTCAGTTTAGATCAAATGACCTGTAGAAATCACAGGAGAGGGAACTTGAACTTACCTTGGTTGTAATGCTTTGTAGTGTTGGGAGGAATCAACTCCCCTTTAACTTGCTCAGAGAATTCAGTATGTTTGTAATTCTATAGCCATTCACTCCATTCTCAAAAAGCGATTTGCATAACGATCTTAAGGACAAGATAAGATAAATACATAATAATATTATGTAGTATTGGATCTGGATGTCTGCCCCACATGGCGACTAACATTAAAACTTTCGAAATCTAACATAGCATAAGGGTAATAGTGAAGTATTACCGAGAACCATAATGTACCATGATTGATTGCATATTACGATGAAACAAGACTGGTGTTTCCATATACAGGCAATGATTCTAGCATTTGACCTATCATATACCAGGATATATAAACAATATTAAAAAAAAGAGTTTTTTTCTCCTCCAGGCCAGTTATCTGGTAGTGGACGCCCACACGTCGGGACCGGTTGTCCGTGTTTCGGATGACGCCCACCAGGCGGCACACCGGTCACATCCACACAAAGCTGTCAAAGCGCAAGCGTTGAAAGACACCAGGTGAGTTTCTCTTATAATTATACATAAAAAAATGGTTATTCATCATGTATTTAACACTCTTTGTATTTTTGATGCCTCCTGGTGGCCCAAAACCTGAACTTAAAATCCAGCCTGAAGTGATCATTTTCCTAGATTTATTACCTGGGCGCTTAAAAATTCTTAAAGTTGAAAAATCGGCCTCAAATATTCATTTTAATAAGCGCCCCCCCCCATGGCTGTATGATTTTCACCCCAGTATCCTCTACAAGGCTTTTACTCAGTCCTTTGCCTTCACACCTGGCTTGGCCGAATGTGGTAGTTGTTTTGGAATTATGAACCTTTGCTCCAAACAATGCTGAGTCTTGTGTGATTGACTCAGAGTCGAACTATAGACCAATGCAGCAAGAAATGGTGAATTTTAAGAAAGGTTATTGAAAAAGTTTTTGAAAATTTCTGAGGTGTGTCCAACAAAAACATAAAAAGTGCATTTTAATATACAATATTTAAAAGAAAATGTCCTGTTAATCTCCTGATATGATATGTTCGCAAACATGGCTATAACGGACATTGATGCTATGGGCGTTCTGCTAAAACAATTGTAAACACAACTTTATCATGAAAAAGTAATGTTTTCTTGATGCATGGCTCTAAAGTACAGAGTAATGCATCATGCTGAGTGGGGTTTGTTACATGTGCTCAAAGAACATGGAAAGATAAATGTAGGGGGGGGGGGAGAGTTTGAACCTCCCATGAACTTGAAAGATAATTGGTTGACCCATTGGAGTCAAATAACACCATTGACCTTTATAATAGAGACTCATTGAACTCTGCCTATGGCCTCATGGAACATTAACCCATAGTCAATGCATTAAATAATCCCAATAAGTCAACTCGTTTACCCTTGTCTATGTATTTTTCCCATATTTCCAACTTAAAGCTAAATGAAAAAAAGTGTTTCAGGTTACCAAAAGGGGGTGGTCATTTTTTAAACAACATGGTAGGGGTCAAAATTATTTTGATCCGCCCCCTCCCCTAGGCAGGTTGAAATTATGCGCAGCCGAGCTACAGTAAGGCGCAGGCTTTTCATTATAAAGGGGTGCAAATCTTTTGCCCCCTCCCCTTCAAGGGGTCCAAATCTTTTTTTTGGTCCCCCTCTTCAAGGGGTCCAAATGCTTTTGACCCCCCCCCCCCCCCCAAAAAAAAAATCCACCAAGTTGTAAATAAATAAATAACACTTCCTAATATGTACCTTATATATTTGCCACAGGGAACATGCGAAGCTGACAAAGCCACCCCGCATGACGCCGCCCCCCACGGTGGTCGTCACGGCAGGGGTACCTCCCACTCCAGGTCACCATGACGTCATCGATGACACCCTCCTGCGACAGCTGTGTCAGCGTCGCCCGGAGATGTCACGGTGTCGCACGGAGTACGTCGTCAACGGGGCGACAGGCACAGGAACCGTCAGGAAACAAGAAAACAAAGCACCTGAGAAAGGTAGGTGTTGGATATTTTTGTTCCTGTAGAGGCTCGGTTTACTCTTGGTGATAAACCAACAAGGGGGTATCACTCGGGTACTCCTGCTCTGCTCCGTGCCATACCGATCTACACTCAAAAAGTAAACTCGTCTGCAGACTCTTCTAAGTGACAAGAGAGTGGGTCCTCTAGCTGTAGTTGTCAGATAGAAGATACACTTGGTATGTGCCAGCCCAAAACCTGACTCATGCCAGCCCTAGACTCGTCAACCAGGGTCTGATTCAGGATTTTCCCTGTAGGTGGCATCAGTATAACATGCATTCTGTATAAAGTTGGGGAATGAATTGCATAATTTCTATGTTGATTTTAATCATATTTATGGGAATACACATTCATGTTATGGAGAATCCTGAGATGTATCTATTGGGGATGCTAGAAAAGGTAAAGGAATCAATGTTTTGATATAATTGAGACAAAACAAATATGTGTAGGGCACATACACCTCTTTTGTGGTTATTTCTATGGTACAATAGCTGCAAGGAAACTCCCATTGGTATGACATCCACATATGTGTTAGCAGTCTATAACTAAAGGGTAGAAATACTCTCAATATAGACTTAGGGATATGGCAGGAATTCCCCCGACTTACATACCTCTATGTTTGTATGAATTAGCTATTATAAACCTCAAAAATATAGACAGACATGAACAACAATTATGCCTAGGCAGAACCCAGTTAGCTCCACCTGCAGTGAAGTAGAGGTTATATTGCACAGGTTAACCCTCTAAGGGGTGCATAGTGCTTTAAGGTGCCATGCTCTATGTGATCATAATACATGAATTCAGCCTTGGCAAGTATACTTGCCCCACTGTTGATTCATTTCCAAAGGTGCATGAATGCAGGCTTGGTGAATAGACTCACCAGGGCTACATTCATGCATCATGCTGACAGAGGGATTCAAGCACATTTAAAGCAGTTTGCAGCCAATAAAGGGTTAACTATTATGGGTTGTGAATTTGACGACCTTAGACTTGTCACTTGGAGTGGGCCACTGCCTGGGCTAACTTTGTCAGTTAGATGACCCTAGTCTTGTCTTGTGGGATGGTAACCGGACAGTTCATCAAATAGACAACCTTTAACTCGTTTATTTTATGACCGTCACTTTGAAGACCCTAAACTCTTCTTATAAGACGACCTTTTGACAAGTTTGGATCCCTTCATTTTATCAGTGTAGTTACCGTATTTCCCCATGTATTAGCCCTAGCTTATACAAGTACTATGTGGTAAACTGACAATGCTTATACACGGGGCAAACTTATGTTCCTTTAACTGAAGAAACACCCTGATACATTTTCACAACTTTCAGACCTACTATTCTGACACATGGGTGGACCCCATTAGCACATGATCTCCTTTTCCAAGAACAAATTTTCAGCTGAAAACACCCTCTACTAAAAGCCCAGAGACATGCCTTTTGTCTCCAGAGACATATTCATTTCTCGTATAACAAGGATTTATCACCTCTGGAGTTGTAGTCAGAACCTGGAGACAAACCAATCCTGTCACATGACCACTATCTTTGACCACAAATTACAATAAAGACTGAGCCATACCTTTTTCTAAGAGACTACAGTTAGGGTTGGGGTTAGGGTTAGGGTTAGGGTTAGGGTTCGTCTCTCTCCAAATTCTGAGAAACAATCATGATTGTTTTGTTGATGATGCCTTCTTAAAAGAGGATGCAAGTGTCTCTGGAGACCAGAGACATATCTCTGGCCTGGATTTTTCACCTCAAAAATCTTCTTATAAAAGGAGATCATGTGCTAATAGCCTGTTTACTGTAACATTTTCAATACATTTGTTACTAATTCAAGCTTTTTCTCTCTTTAAAATGGCTATGGACATAAATGAATTTAGTCACAGGCCGCTCATCCCTCACGAGAACATAGTCGCAGGGACTTGGAGCAGCTGATCCACTGCTGGAATATTTTGTTCGTGTGTACTCGCACGATTGCAACTCGCAGCAAAATCGCAGCTAATTTGCAGCAGTGGATCACCGCCTAGACACACACACACAGACAGGCAGGCAGGCATAGCATGCAGACACAGCCTCCGATACAGGTAACTGTGTGGGAGGTAGGGAGGCAGAGAGGGAGGGAGGGGGGGTAGACTCCAGTACCAGAGGGGGGGGAGGGGGGTAGACTTCAGTACCAGACACCCCTTCCTCCACCTCAGACAGAGGTACAGGTACATGTCTGAGGGGAGCAGGTTATCAGACACCCCTGCTGCCGACCTTAGGGCACAGTCATTTATTGCCAGCTGGGAGGAAGGGGGGTATACATAAGGGGAGGGTCATAATTTGAAAAGTGCACTCAGATATGCCTCAATGGCATGGGGGGGGCAATCTATATATCGTAAATTCTTGTGTAGAAGCTGTGGCTAGGACGAGGGTTGGCTCGCTGGTGCGGCTTATAGGATCCGCCCATGGTCGGGGCGCAGCTTATACGCCAGTTTTAGCCACTATGGTGCAGTTCTAAAAGTTACCATATTAAGATCGCCAGTGCGGCTTATATGATCACACACAGAAAAGTGAGAGTCATTGTCGCTAAAACTACCCTCACCTGAGGGTCAGGCACTGCCTGACTGTCAGGTGAGGGTATAGTTTTAGAGACAATGACTCTCACTTTTCTGAGGGTGATCTATTCAGTCGGGGTGTGGCTTATACATGAATTAGGCTTATACGTGAGAAATTTCGGTATTATGATCTATTCAAATACTCTAGACACGTGTGATTTAACCAGCATAGGGTTTTTGAGGGAGAGCCATTTTCTGAAATGCAGAACCGACCGGTTGAGTCGCGATTACTTTCAGCTAATTATTATTTAGGATGGGCAGGGGGGCCGGGATATAATTCACCATAATGGGAAAAGTCGCCCCTCCAGGTAATATAGTAATAAATGACTTATCCCATAGACAGAGGTACAGGTAAGAGCCGTCAGCCAGACTGTGACGTCACTCAGGTAATACACCCTATACAGAGGGGGGTGGGTGAGGAGAGTGGGGTGAGAGGGGGGAGGGGTGAGGGAGCAACAGGTTCTATTTATAAGGTCTGTGCTGCTCCCTGTATGTATTAATACACCCTGGTGTAGCACACGGGTCTGATGCCTGACCTAGCAGCACTGTGAGGGGCCGACAAGGCAATACAACCCTCTAAACAGTACTCAACAATGACACAAGTAAGAAATGTTGGTATTTCCCCAGAAACGCACAAGCTGTGTTCACAAGAGATACACAATAGATTCTTGAGATTAGTGGGCGTTCCTAGTAACATGTTCAATGGTTACGTGGATTTCCTGAGTTTTACTCATGCAAATAGCCAGAAAGTCCACAAGTAGAATGAAGACCTGGATTTAACGAGCTTTACTATCAGAAAGGACACAAGAAAATTTCCAGAAACGTTGAAAAAATGTTCTAAAATTCTTGAGGTTTGACACAAGAATATCACGAGTTCCACTTGAGATTCTGCTTACAGGGAATACATGAATTATATTTCAATGGAATACGGAAGAGTGAAAATTTGTCTATAATTTTATACACTGTAGAAAAAAGTAATGTCGAGGTAATAATGGACTCCATTTGAATTTGAATTGACAAAAAATGGTTGACCTTTGTCTAAACATTATTGGTATATCATGAAGGTGTGCGAAGATATTCTTCCTTACTGTTGTGTATTTACCATTAGCAGTTCCTCTGATGAGGGACACCATTATTTAAATGGTTCAGTCTGGGACACGAACCTTGTGCCTCGTCCACCGAATATATACCATGAAGGTACATTTATTTGAAACTGATTGGCTAATATCAAAGCCCCTTGAGATTCTCGAAGTTCAAGTTCTCTTCACTAAGCTTAGAGATGTAGTACTAGTCCGAATAGAAGCACATTCATAGCTTTATCTTGTCTGAAAACTAACAAAATCGGTCAATATACCAACCTTTTTAAGAGCCCAAAATATTATCGGGGAGATGCTTTCACTGTGTTATCTCACCTGGATTAAAATAACGGATATAGACAAAGGTCCACAATAATCTGTCTTAACAACGGGTTCCTTCATGAGTGGTGCATTGGATTGTATCACACCAGGTGGAGCAGCTGAGGAGAAAGGTACATCCAGGAGGTATTTTTAGTACTGGAGTTTGGCCACAAATGTGAAAATGGGTCAAAATTGGTCAAACGGGTCTAAAATGGGTCAAAATATGCTCTAACGTGATTTTTTACATCGAAAATTATTCAAAACATTCTATTTTGGAATAATCCTTCCATATTTGGAATGTAAATTGAACGTTTTGAAGCCAATATGAGGCCTAAAACTAATAAGGCTTTCTTCATAAAACGTGTTACCATGGCAACCGCAACTTCCTTGGAAATAGAAAAAGAATGAATTCCAATCGATAGAGAAATTCATAAGGATTTTTACACTGAAAACAAAATGTAAATAAATATTATTTCTATATCTAGATTTATGATAAAAAAAATATGAAAAATAGTGGTTTGGTAATGAGTGAAATTCTGCAAAACCATGATAATTAGATATAGGAATACAATTAAAACAACATGAGATAGAGCCTATTGGCTGTTTGGTAATGGTAGTACCATCCCAGATTTATAAACTAGAAGAGATATCCCCAGCTATGATTCCTCTTTTGAAAGCTTATTACTTCAATTTTAACACAAACATTTCACCTCGGAAGGCCTTTTCTCCCCATCTGTCCACATGTCATCAATATATATACAATTAAAGATTGGTTTTATTACTATTTTAATGATGTCATTGTGGAGAAACAACCCATCGAGAATGAGCATCAGTTTCTCCAAGGGGGTGTGGAGAACTGCCATTTTAGTACTAAAGCATAGTAGTGCCTCTACATCAGTAAAAATCAACACGTGCGACACAGCGACACGGCCCTTTTAAAAATCGACACGTGCAACAGGACCCTTTTAAAAAACAACAGACGCAGACATCTTTATAAGGCTCTATACATTATATATATATATAAAAATCGACACGGCCCTTTTTGCTAAAGATCGACACAGCAACATGGTCAAAATCGTGGGACCTCATGTAAGGGCACATGTCATAGTCTCCAGGCCCGGTGTGGGGCCGGCTGGAAGGCACACAGTCTTTGAGCGGATTGAATATCAGAAGGTGTCTTTGTGGGACCTGCTGACAAAGGCACCAGAACTAGATCAACTCTAGATGTGTCTCTGTGATGTCAATTATATACACACTATACTGGTCTGCATGTGTGAGGCAGCCATCTTGTGTACAGGGTTTTCACAATGGGGCACCATTTTGTCCCAAAGGTTATCATATAGGCCCCCATCTTGTCCCCCAGGTTGTTATGTATAGCGCCATCTTGTCTCCCAGGTTGTTGTATAGGCCGCCACCTTGTCCCCCAGGTTACCATAATAGGTCCCCCAGGTTGTCATTTAGGCCACCATCTTGTCCCACCGTCTTGTCATATAGGCGTGTAGCTGGTTGCATTATCAACCAATCAGATAACACCCTGCATTCACTGCAGAATTCTTAGGGTGCATTATGTAATAGCCTGTACCCATTGTGATGGCTGTATCAGTGCTTGTCTCGACGGTACAAGCTCAAGTAATGGAGCCGCCCACAGGACGACCAGCCTGACCCCTATAGGCTACAATCCTGTCCCCCAGGTTGTTATATAAGCCACCATCTTGTCCCCCCAGGTTCTCATATAGGCTGCCATCTTGTACCCCAGGTTATTGCATAGGCCACCATCTTGTCCCCCAGGCTGTCATATATATATCACGATCTTGTCACCAAGGTTGTCATGTAGATCACTATTTCATACCCAAGGTTGTCATGTAGGCCACTATCTTTTATCCCAGGCTGTCGTATAGGCCACCATCTTGTCCCCTAGTTGTCATGTAGGCCGCCATCTTGTCCCCTGGTTGTCATGCGCTGGATTTTTTGTAACTCAATGCAATTTTGTGCAATATATTGGCTTACCTCGTTGCAGGAGTTAATAAGTACAACGGCCACTATCACTCTACGAGCGCTGAACTACCACAGATAGCCGTTTATACATGAGTCAATGGGAACTAAAAAGGGACCAACTTTATGTTAGCTTTACTGTCCCTCTCACTGCTGTTACCATAGCACTGCACAATCCACCTGGTACCTATATCCACTACCTTATCTTTACAATAGATGGTGCTCGTGTTAACATGCTAAATTTGTATTGATTCCCCCTGTATATATTTCCTACCTTATAGTAGTGGAACATGTTCACCCTTTAAGGGAAGCATGATACCTTAATGCATCATACCCTTGGTCGTCATGATGCATGAATGCAGCCTTGTCGAGTAACTCGCCATCATGACGACCCTATGGGGTTGAGACACTCCTGAAGGGTCGGCATGATGCACCAATATAGCACCAACGAGTTAATTTCTAGGGCTGTATGGTGCATCATGATGACAAATGTCATCTTTTAGGGACATGCTGTCCTTAAAGGGTTAAAGGTGTACATATTACACCCAGACTGTTATCTATTATTGACTGTGGTTAGACAGATACTATATTCATGTTCTAGATCCAATCTGTTGGACGACTGCCAAGTTTGGTGAATGAGCGTGAAGCGCTGAACAGATAGACCAGGGGATGATGGATACAGTTGGCTGACGAGTGTATGTGTGTGTGTGTGTATATATATATATATATATATATATATATATATATATATATATATATATATATATATATATATATGCACACCACAACACCAGAATAGATGGGGTCTGCCATGGATAAACTCAATACAGCTGTGGCAAAAGCAACAATAGTTTGCTAGCTTTCCATATTTATAATTAATGGATAATTGCCTATTCTTTGATTATTGACTTCAGGATAATTAAGATCCTGAATGCCATGTATTACACTGTAATTAGTCTATCCATACCTCAATTCAGCCATTTAGTGTGCAATGATGCTGCCCATCAGGAGTGCGCTCGCCTGGGCTGCATTCGTTCATCATGCTGTCCATTTAAAGAAGCGTGTACCTCATAGGGTCTGCATGATGCTTGAATGTAGCATTTGCCGAGTCCCATGGTACATCAATATTTAACAAACCTTAGGCCAGAATCTGATCAGTAACGTCCTCAAATGCCAATCCATATGCCATGTCCTTCACATTTCTCAGAGAAGAAACATAACAGGAAAGTCAGGATAAAATGCCTTTAGCCTTATCTATATTAAAGGGTTGCCAAACCACATCCTCATAACGACAGGGAAAGAGACCATTCTTTAATATCTGTAAAGGTTAATAATTTCCTCAGTAGAGATGTTATCACAGCGTCTCAGCTTTTAGCTACCCGCTACTTGAGTTTTTATTTTCCCAACAAAGCTGAATTTCGATCTGCTACTTCATGCTTCAAGTCAAAGCTGCTTTGAGCGTTCAATGAAGAGCAAACTGACTCTGCCATTTTTAGTTAAGCTAAAAGTCTATGAGGAAAATGATGACATCTGAAATAGGATAATATTTATTCAGCTCCAGAGTTACCTTGATTCACAACATTATTCAGTTTTCGTCTCGAATTACCTTCATTTCTCTGGATTCCTTTCTATAGATAGATAGATTATCTTTTGCATGAATTGTTCTGTGATAGGCTGTTTTTCGGCGCACATCTAGATACCTGACAAACATCAATCGGGTTCATCTTATGCTGCTGAGCGTTCGCGATCCGTGGTATATATAATTTATATATATGGAGAGGATTATTAGAGTGTATGATTATGCATGAGATTAGATGCCAGAATAAGTAATTTAGCCACAAGTAATACCCTTAAGTTGTAGGAAATAGACTCTATATTCCTTTATCTATTTTTCATATCATTCCAAATTGACTGTCCTACAGTCTGTCTTGTTCTTGTTTCTGTCTTTCTCTCATTCATTGTTATTTCCTTCTTGCTTCATTTGCTTTATTTCTGTCTGACGTTGACTTCTAAAACCTCATCTGCCCAAATTTTACCAACTTCCTCAACTCAAATATCAAGCAGGCTTTCAATCCCAAAATTGCTTTCACTAACCCAACATGGAAACATATTTAGTTAAATGCTTTTCCAACCATCAACCCTTTAATGCCTGTATGGTGGTTTAACCCTTTAAGGACGTTATAAAGCATTAATGCATCATGCCCTTGGCGAGTAACTCGCCAGGGCTGCATTCATGCTTCACGCTGAACCTATATTGGGGTTGTAGGGTCGTCATGATGCACCAATGTGGCACTAGCGAGTTACGCACTTGGGCTGCAATGGTGCATCAGGACGGAAAATGTCATGTTTTTACGACATCCTCCTTAAAGGGTTTGGGACCGCATGTCATTTTGTCGTCAGGACACACCAAAGCGGCCCGACTACTTACTCGTCAGTGCCGCATTGGTGCATCATGCCAACCTTCTGAGATTGTTTATCAACCCCGAAGGGTCGGCATGATGCACCATGATACATCTATAGGATCGGCATGCATCGATTTATTCCCCAATGATGCATTCATGCATCACACTGACCCTACAGGGCTTTGGGTCAGCGAATCATATGTGCCGGGTCAATGCCACAAAAGGTGATAAGGATATTTAAACAGCTTTAAGTGGCATTTATTGGAATAAAGATGGTTAAAGTGTGACTTTAAGCAGTCCAATCTCTGCCTAAATTTTTAAACTCATGCACTGATCGTGCCAACCTTAAAGGGTTAGATAAGGGGCATCCCTGTAAACACATTTAGATTTTAACCCTTTAAGGGCGACCTGCCACTGAAAGATGACATTTGTGGTCATGATGCACCAATGCAGCCATGATGAGTGCTGCATTGGTGTATCACGCTGACCCTTCGAGAGTATGTCTACCTCATAGGTATGCTTGAATGCAGCGCTGGTGAGCTACCCGGTACTCGCCTGGGCTGCATTCATGCATCATGATGACCAAGGGTTTGATGCATTAAGGCATGATGCTGTCCTTAAAGGGCTAAAGCATCCATCCGTCTCTTGCTCTGACCGGTGAATGTAAACAACATGTCCTCATTGGTATTCCTCTCCGTGCGTCTGTCCCCTATTTAATCATCCCACAAGCAGCCAGGCTGAAAGACCCATTTAAAGACTGCTTAACCTTACAGACTGATTTGTTGGACTTAAAAAAAGGAAAAAAAGAGTGCCTACAAAAGGCAATCTCTACATTATATTATGTCACTGTAGCGAAAGCAGTATCAGCAATTTTCAAGTTCCGTCTAATTTTCATGGGAGGGATTTCTGAAATTTACAGATTTTGGAATAATTTCTTTCGTGGTAATTTCTTTCATGCAGTTTTGAAATTATCACAGATTTGAAATATCTGAATAGATCTCCAGAGCTCGTTGCAGAAACCCACTACATCTTTTATTCAAAGATCAGTTAGCTGGTTGACAGACGTTACATTGGTGCATCATGCCGACCCTACGGGGTTCAGACACTCCCAGAGGCATGGCATGATGCACCAATACAGCCCCGGTGAGTAAATTGCCTGTGCTGCATTGGTGCATCATTCTGACCCTTCGGGAGTATCTCAACCCCATAGCATGATACATTAATCCATTATGTCGCTCTTGAAGGGTTAACTAGGATGATTTAGAAATTACTTTATCATAATAATAAGTAAATTAGATTTAAGGTTATACTTTTCAAATCAAAAAGATTCTCAATATGGCTTTTGCTCTATTACACCAGGAAACCCTAATATGTATACGCTATCATTTCCCCACTCTGTTGTCTGTTGTCATACTGTATCCGGCTTAAAGGGTTTAGAAAGTGTAAGCGGATCGCCTCCTGCCAAATCATGGCTGAAATCACTTGGCTACAAACCAACATGATCTGAAATGATCGACCGCTTCCATTGAAGCATCCACTCCCACCGCCTAATGCTTCCCAATAGTCACAGCAACATCCCCAAAATCATCTGGTATTAGATTAGACAGCCAGAGTCTGCGTGTCCTGAAAGGTCATCAATGGCTGAGTGCATGCATTTTGTTAAGGGATGGAAAGGGAAAAAATGTGATAGGGAAAGGGGAAGTGGATATAACAAGGCCTTGTCTGGGTTCTGAATGTAGCCTGGGCTGATGCTATTGAGACTGTAAATCCAGAATGTCATGCAAGGACTGATGGAGGCAACTAAGGCCACTCAAAAAAAAAGTGGTTTCTCATCACCAAGGTCAACAAGGGAGCCTTTTTTCCCTTTTTTTTTTACTTGTGGGCTAAAATGTATGACATACTTTTTCATGGCCAATATTCACATTTTAGAAGTGAGAAATCTATTGACCTCTGAAAGTGAGGAATACGTAAGTAATTTCTATCCTACTGCACTACTGGTAGTATTAGCTTTAATTTGATACCAAATATGCCAATATTAATTTTGTCCATTTTTAGCATGTTTTTCATCAAAAATTAGCAAAAGGAAAAAAGGAGTGGCCTAAAGTCCCTTCCTGGGGTTGGTTCACCTCGAACCAGGATGTCTGTTGTAGATTGTTATAATGTGCATGTTTAGATGAGGGTGCCTTGTACTCTAGGGGCCTGCTGTAAGCTGAGATACTCTGTAGAACCCCACCTATAAGCCGACCGCTGCATAAAAGCCGAAAGTGAGTTAAAGAAGAAAGAGTTGGCTCTGATGTAACTATTTTCAATGTGACTTATTGGGGGCCCTATGGCATCCTACCTGACCTTCAAACTAACGCATTTGGGGAGCATTCAGACTTTTTTCTTAATGCATGTGCGTCATCTTGACTTAGAGCAAGTACAATTCGCATAAAAATGCCGTTGTTTTAAGAAGAAATTACCTAAGTTACAGGTTTATCACATTTCTGCTTGATTCCCCATATATTAGCTTTGTTTGTAACCCCAGTTTAAAACATTCAAACAGAACTCAAGAATGACACAAGTTAGAAACGTTCGTATTTCCCAGGAAACGCACAAGCTGTATACACAAGATTCACACCGGAGATTCTCAAGAATGAGGAACGTTCCTAATGACACGTTCAATGGTGATGTGTATTTCCTGAGTTTTACTCGTGCAAATAACCAGAAATTCTGCAAGTAGAATCCAAACATATTTTTCTTGAGTTTCACTACAAGGGATGAAATGGAATATGACATAAAGAAATTAACAAAAACGTTCAAAAACGTTCTGAAATTCTCAGGGTTTTGACACGAGAATGGGACAAGTTCCTCTCTAGATATTGTTTGCTTTACCCCGGTTATAAGCCATGTATGAATTTGAGGGACAAATAGAAATGATAGGCAGGGTTTTACAGTGGCCGTACATTGAATCGAAACTTTATTCCTATTGGAAAGAAAGTAGGGCAAAGACCAGCAATTCCTCTCTCGCCAGTTAATTCTACATATTCTTGTATGGTCCAGGGTTGAGGTGGTACAGTAGTATATCAAGGTCCATAGTTACTTTAGTCATCAAATGTCTTCTTAAAGGGGTATGCCAGGGTCTATGCATACGGCACCTGGTGGCAAAAAATGAAACTACCTAAAACCATGATAAAAACATGTCTCCCTGGTGTATATTATGTTTGACCTCACCTTTATTAACCCTTTAAATGTCAGACTTAAGCATTTTACACATCTAATCACTTTGTTTTGCTAAGGCCAAAAGCTATGCGCTACTCGATGGTGGCCTGTCTGGGCAGACTGGAAAATATTTGAATATGTCCCCAACTGGATTAATTTATCAATGAATCTTTTTTTTTGGGATGTAAAGTGTTCCCTATGATCCTATGTACATATGGCTAAGGTTTTGATTACAAATTGCTGACAACTTTCTCTTCTGTGTCACAAAATATAGAAAATACAATTAATTTATTTTGTGTTTTTCCCCTAAATCGGTCATGGCTCATTGGTTTCACTTATGACCACTAATTTTTATGGATTGATTATGTCCTAGACTATCTGCTCTAAACAGAAGTTTGGTTGGGATATTATTGGCCAATCTTTCATAAAGTTCAAAAATGTTGAAATAATGGGTTTGCACCATACGCAGCCATGCGTAAGGGGGTCCTATTTTCAAATGTCAATATATCAAGATCTAGCATTATAAGGTATTGTTTTTCTTGCTTCTATCACATCATGATACATCAAACTAATATAATCCAAAGTGATATATTATTGGTAGAGTAGAATTGACTGAACCCTCCCGTATGCCATTGACCATTCTATGAGAACTATAAGAGCTTAGTACATGCAATTGGTGTTTTTATGATCTGGTAAGTCACACTAGAGTGTTAACTGGTCTACCACCATATAGTATTACTTCACATCTCTTCGGCCATATTACATTTTTTTCCCTTCTTCTCTACTTGCTGTTTTGGCACCTAAACCTGGCAAATGACCAAATCATGCATTTATGATCCAGAGGTGGTTCTCTAGCTCTCCAGGCGGATCCCTAGAGTTCCTGCAACTACCAATACATGACCAGGACTCTGTTGGGAGAGTGGCACTGTTGTCTGACACTTGAAGCGACCTCTTGAGTTTGGCACCGGAATATGTTGCCGGTCGCGAGCCCGTGAATTGAGAAATCAATGCCCGCAATGCAAAGGGCTGTTCTGAAGCCAACAAGCACTTGTTCTGCCTGGTTTGGCTTGTAACAGCTTCCAAATTCACTTATTTATTTAGAGTGTGATGTGCAGGAGGATGGTAGGAGAACCCATTTAAGGACAGCATAGTGCTGTTTTACCTTTTTTGTTTGAACATGAATGAAGCATTGTTATGTAGCTTGCTGGTGATACATTCATGCATGATGCTGGCTTTATGAGTTTGAATTAATGATATTTTTAATAAGTTTTTGAGTTCATAAGAGCATTTATTCACTGTGTGATGTTCAAAATATAGATTGATACTTCTAAATACTCTGATTTCCCAACTGCTCAGTATTTTACATCAGTCTACAACCGTTGTGTAAATTTGGTCTGACCCTACTTATAGACAGGATGAATGAATCAACACCAACTACGATAAAAGGTTTGGCATTACACACTGATGCAGCACTACATGGTTCTGCATCAACGTATCATTTAAAAGAATGAACATGGAGCTGGATAAAGTGCACATACGAGATAGGAAAGTAGAGTCATTCTGTTTAATGCTTTACAACTGAGTTGCTACATTACATTATGGCTTTACCTAGACCTTAATCCCCAATCTCTCATGTAAACGTGGAACTATTCTCCATAGTACTAAGGCTCTATCTTCGGTAGTAACAAAGTAGTGCATATATATCGAAGTACTTACAGATGACTCCTTAAGAATTTGAGGAAGTCTGTGTCGGTAAATATTTCTAATACAGCACCAGTTGCACATACAGGCATTCAGTTATTGTTGTTAGACTGGGACAAAAATTGACCATGTCTAGATCCAGACGAGGCATTTAGACAACTAGACAGAAGGTGCAAATAAGTAGCATTAATTACCCATTTTGAAATGCCAGAGAGGGAGGTGGTGTTTGGTGGGCTGTGCGTGGGTGAGGCCTTGCTAATCTCTGCCAACATGCCTATACACACTGTGTGTTCATATAACGTTAAACAATGTTGAAATAAACTCCAATGACTTGAAACCAACCTTGGAACATATCTAGGAAATTAAAGTTAGCTTTAAATCAAAATATTTACATCCATTTTATGACAGCAATACATACAAGGCTGTGTCTCAGATCAGGCCAATGTGAAAGTCTTTGACTGGGTGCCATCTTTGACCGGGTGATATCTTTGACCGACCAAAGAAAAGATTTTCAAAAAAAGAGAAGATCTTCATTGATATGTAAGGGATAATAAAGATAACAGCGGAGGTTATGTCTCCATTTACATATTCACCTGCCCTAAATAAACCCTTTTCTGTGAGGAGATCAAAAATAGCACTTGGTCAAAGATGGCAATCAGTCAAAGATGGCAGCTAGTCAAAGACATTCAAATCAGCCTGATCTCGTGAGAAACAGCCACAACATTGAAAGACAAATAATGAGCCTTGGCATTTAAGCAAACCTTTTATTGTGTACTCACTGGAATCAAAGATGCTAAAAACCGGACTTTAGAACGTTCAATCTTTGCTTAAATGCCAACATTCTTGCAGTAATTCAGGGGTAGACACACATTTTTTCAGCCATGGGACACCCGAGCCCGTAGCATCAGAAATATACGGGCTCAGACAATAATCTGCAGGCCCGGTTTGATTATTTTGCTCTTTTTGAGAAGAAAAGCATATGTATCTATGGTTAATTCATATCAGGGCCTGACCAGAATGTTCGTTTTCCCATGGATTTCCTCTTTCCAACAACATATGACATGACTATATTGGGACAGAAATGTTCTCTTAGAAATTTGTTCAGCCACTCCTGTGGGCCACCTGACCCCAGACACAGTGGTATCAACATTGTCCTTGAAATAAGTCCAACGTTACTTTAACGTCATTGTGCCTGTGGAAATGCATTCCCAGGGGAAACAAGGAAGTGATTGTTAAAAGCTGCAGGGAAAGCCTGAGTAATAGAATTATTAGTGTTATTTTGATATTCAAAGGGAGGGGATAGGGACAAAGGCATGGTGGATACTCTCAGAAGATCCCTGGAATTCATGCTAGCAAAAGAGGGAAGAGGATGTGACTGCAGTGTTTTTAGCCCTTTAAGTTCAGCATAGAACTCTAATGTGCTATGCCTCATATTTCAATTTGCATGGTTTTTATTCTGCAATTTCAAAAATTATAAAAATATAGATCAAATTACATTTGTTTCCATTGAATTACAGAAGAGGTTGACACTGAACATCAATGAGAGCTGGAAATCACTGCAAAGACCTCTAATATGTTCACTACATCTTATAACTACCACTAATATTTTCACTACATATTATATCTACCTCTAATATTTTCACAACATCTTATATCTGAGTAGGTCATTGTTTCTAGAAATCAAGATAAAGTGTATAGTATTAAGTTAATTATTATTACATGTGTTAATGGTAACGCCTGGAGTCAAGCCGGTCGTACAGGAAACAAACCTTTAGACAGGGCACACAGGGAATGGTGCAAACCATATCGTAATACTGGAGGAATACAGAAAGTGCAAAGACTAAGCAGAGGCCTAGGAAGCAACTCTTCATTGATGGCGGGGGGGGGGGGGGGGGGCTATGAAGACCCATTCAAGCCAGTGTCAGCATCAGCGTGTAATGGCGCATATACATATATACATGCTTAACGGTTAAAAATGGAATGAAAAGTAGTGTCTGATCTCCCTCAAACTTTAAAAGAGGCCCAGATCTATGTGCCTTCCTTTCCCTATGTTGAAGAAGTAAGCTTTGAGTTATATGTATCATAGTGTAGCCCCCCCCCCTTTTTTCTCCTACACCATTGTTAAGCCATTGTTAAGCCATTGTTAAGCCTTTAAGGATGCATGTCGCTAAAAGGTGACATTTGTCATCATGATGCACCAATGCAGGCCTGGCGAGTAACTCGCCAATGCTACATTGGTGCATCATGTTGATCCTTTAGGAATGTCTCAACCTTATAAGGTTGGCATGATGCTTAAATGCAGCACTGGTGAGTTGCTTGCCAGGGCTGCATTTATGCATCATGATGACCACGTGTATGATGCATTAAGGCATCATGCCGTCCTTAAAGGGGTAAGATACACGACCACAGGTGAAGCACCCATGAGCTGGTGCCTCGTTATGGGCAGACTTAGAGCAGCTGAAGGTGACCCCTGCCCTTCTGTCGAGGCACGGTTTTGACAAGACGTCGGGTCATGTACGCCGCTGTCATCCCCACTGTCTTAGCGTTACCATGGCAATAGGAGAATAATGGCCTCCTCCGCCTCACGACAGCTTTGTGTTCTGGTGCGTAATGGTCGCTAAAGGAACAACACTCTCACCGGTCACCTTGTGGAGGCTGCCATTTTGTTGTTAGATATGCAATAGATTATGGTTATGAAAGGGTAAATAGGATTAACCACAGCAGACTGGTTAGGGCAAGACAAGCACGAAGCCCAAGTCGCCCTACCAGTCTGCTGTGGTTAATCCTACTTACCCTTTTATAACCATTGTCTATCTATTTTAAACCATGGCTGTAAGGTTATGTTTTGGTATGCGATAACAAAGGTGGGAAGTCTATTGTTCTACCGCAACGCCATGATTTAAGAATGGACATCCCTCATCGACCCCACTCCTTTTAGTGCAAAAATCCTGCTATATCAACCTATTGGCCACAAGCAATTTTGATAAGGTAGAATAATACATTTCATCATGCTCCCATGGAGATCCACCAGCCCTCCCCCTGTCGTTAACAAAATTTACCAGTGTCCTACAGGAAGGGTGTTGCTGACCAAAGACCTGTGTCTATACACTGTAAAAAGTTGTTGTTCGTGAACAGCAATATGTGCTGGAACTATACAGTACTTTAGCTGTAGAAGATGATACAGCAACTTTTGCTGTACACATACAATTCTGTTACTGTAGATGCAGGTTCGAATCCCATAACCAGCAACTAGAGAGAGAGAGAGTGGAGGCGTTGGAGGGAGTACCATACTCCATAGCTCAAATATGACCTGATCTTTTCAAAAGCCTATTGATGCAGGCTACATATAAGTGATTGCCCCTCTAGCTCAGTTGGTAGAGCAGTGGGAGATGTAGTCTAAGGGTCAGCAGTTCCAGTCCCGGCAGGAAACTCTCATACAAACTACATTTCTCCTGATGCAATTCTAAAGTATAATATATTTTGGAACACTGAAATGTTCCTATTGAAAATATGCAGAGGATAAAACCAATGTATCTCTACAATCTTCAGGAAAGATAGTAACATTTTCTTTGAAAACCATCTATAGGCCATCAAGATTACCCTCCAACTAATGGTAGTTCAGTGATTATTAGTACACTACTGCAATAGGGTAATTTTCATATCAACCCTTAAGACATGAACAGTCTAGCTCTAAAACTGCCCCCAGGGATCCTGTGTTGACCTCTTTACCATTCGCACATAGGTAGAAGGTGTTTCAATGCACCTGACATGCAGGATTCACTGGTGTATTGGTCATGGTTCGGGACTATGGATTGGAAGCTGGGGGTTCAGATCTCCAAGATGTTGAATATGTGAGCCCTTTTAGAACTCAGGTCAGCGTCTACAGTAGATTCTACTGTAGGTCTACAGCAGAATTTACTGGAACCAAAGTTGTCCCCAATAGTTGCTGTACAGGAACACTACTTACTTGTAACAGTGTACCTTAGAGATATATAGTTGACAGTGGTATAGATATTTCCTGTTGTGGCTCAGAACAATGCCTCTAAACCATAATAGGTGAGTGTAAGGGAAAAACCGGGTCAAGGCCCAAGTATGTTGTTACATTCTAAAATCCAAACCCTTGTGGGTTCAGGCAGATATACAACGGCATTTAGAGGCTATGCCAAAATAAAAAGAATTTGACTAATAATGCGGGATTCTCCAGGAGTCAACAAGGAGGGACGTGGGGGACTAGGGAAGGAGAGGAAGCTGGGCTATTTACTATTGACAATTTAGAACTCGTGCCAAATTAATGACAGTCTATACATGCATGTTAAACTATAGTTCCCTTCTTTCATCTTACTTTGTTATCTGTACTTATTATCACTTCTTCATGTCGTGGATCAATCAATAAATCTTACTTATACAAAAAAAAATCTCCGATTTCCCCCAACTCCTCCCTTTTTTCTCAACTACTCTCAGAAGCTGTTACCCCAAAGGCATGAAGCCTCCCTATTTCCCTTCCTCCCTTCCTCCCTTTAAGGCTCTCCCTACCTCCTTGATCCATACATTTCACCTTGTCCTTTCCAACTCGTCCTTCCTTAAGTATTTTCCAAAACACCGCCTACCCCTCCTTCCATCCGTCCGCCTATTCATCCACATCAATGACTAGAGGCAGCCGACCAAATGGACCCGGCGTCCGCTTCCTGAAAGGACATGACAGATTTAAGGCCCTTTTACAGTTTTGGAGATTTGTCATTTCTGGTCAACAATTCTGCGGCGATTCATCCTGGGCTCTAAAGTTAGTCGTAAACCTGGAAAACAACAGACGCGCTGTTTATCATTGTTTCTCTTCTCTACAAGACGTTGATTCCGAAAGTTTATTACTCTTAGTAAAGAATGGGTGTTGTTACCTTCCTCAAAGTCTTTCTGAAATTGTATATTCTTATATCTGCGATAAATGGAGCATAATTAATAGGTATAGTTTACTTGAAATATTAATCCACGGTCGTCTCAAATAGTGTTTTTATTTTATTTTAAATTTAGGAGAGCTGTTCTTCCTAAAGCACATAATAAAATAGTTAACAGGAAAATTCTAGCAAACAAGAAAATAAACATTTATTTAACTAACTGGTAAGCAAATGATTGCTTTTCAGCCACACCACATTATCTAAGAGAAACTGAAATGGAATTTCTCATTATTTGCATGAGTAAAACTTGGGAAATACACATCACCATTAAACGTGCCACTAGGAACATTCACTATTCTCGGAAATCTCCCGTGTCCATCTTGTGTATACAGCTTGTGCGTTTCCTGGGAAATACAAACATTTTAAGTTGTGACATTCTTGAGTTCTGTTTGTAGGGTTCTGCATGCAGATACTACTGTGGCAGATTGGTTAACCAATTTCCAACTTGAAAATCTCTATCAATTCTTGAGCTGACACATTCCTAAAAGTATATCTATTTGTGTCTTTACAGAACTTAATACAGAGGCGGTTCCAGTCCTGTCGCCGAGTGACGACAGTGTCAATGACACCCTCCGACAGATCCTGGAGCTGGCTATACACGGAGAGCCCCCACAGGAGACTCCCCGGGTATACAAGCAGGGCGCGCATCACCCAACCACCACCACCACCTCATCCTCCATACACCCCAGCAACCAACTCCTCATGGTAGGTAGCATACCCTAATCAACCTAAAAGGCACCCCTCTTTTTCAGAATTTTTCTTTGTCTTGCTCTGCTTATGTTACTGTTTTTCACACCTTTGTGTGATATAGAGCACTTCACACCTGTGCAGGTGTGAAGGCAAAGCAACGTGTGAAAGATATAGCAAGAGAAAATAGTATATACTGTCCAGGACAGAAGCAACCTAGAACATTTTGTGTGGTCATACATGAATATACTGTAAAAACCTCGCGTATAAGCTGCAGCTAGTACGCGAGTCAGGCCATGGGTGCAGGTTATAAGATCGGCCAAGGGTCAGGGTGTGGCTTATACGTGAGTTTTTGCTACTATGGTGCAGTATCAGAAATCACCATACTCAGATCACTGGTGGAGGCTTATAGGATCTAAAGTGGGGGTGCGGCTTATACGTGAGTTAGGCTTATATATGCAAGGTTTATGGTAATAGCATTTAACACCATGGTATCATTGTTTCACCAATGTCCTTTCTTTCCCTCCAGCAACTACCGCAGGGCAGGCAGACAGTGTCTGAGGACCCGTCTATCCCGGAAGTAGGTCTCCACAGGAGTCACCATAGGGAGATGGGTTACCATAACTACGCCAACAGGAACATACGGTTACACCGACAGGGCTGCTCACTAGACCGCGACTGCGGGACCGGTAAGTGGCCAATTTGCCCTTGATTTCTTTATGGTCAAAGTGACATGGTACCATTTTTTCCATATTTCGAATCCTGCTTAAAAGTAATATGTTTCATATTTGGAGGATAGGGCACAATACAACGGCATCTATGTGCAATAAGAGCTCAATTAGAGGTTCAGATGTGGTCCAAGTATAGCATTTTACAGTGTATTTTCAATGGGGGTAATTATAGCATGCACTCCAAAGTTGATAAATTGAGCCATAATCTGATAATTAGTCAAATTCTGAGCTAAATCCTAAGGAATGAGATTAGATAAAGTAGGTAGCACATAAAGTGTGGCTATAAGGAACATTCTGGTCAATTCTTAACTGAATTAATTTTTAAACTCGAATAATCGGACCATGTGACTTTGACATGCATAGACTCATGACTTCCCGTATAAGGCTGTGTCTCACGACCTTGGGCCAATGTTTTTGTCTCTGACCGGGTCCCGTCTCTGACCAGCTGCCGTCTCTGACCAGGTGTCAGAAAAAAGGTGTTTTAAAAACAATTATACTCATATATATAAGGATTTGTGAAAACGTTATGGCGGTTGTTATATATTTATAATTATAATTATAATTATAAGTAGCCTCCTGCTGTTGGTATTTTGACCTTATCAAGCCAAGCCGGTCAGAGACGGCATCTGGTCAGAGACAGCACCCGGTCAGAGACAAAAACATTGGCCCAAGGTCGTGAGACACAGCCATAATAACGACAAAGGGGAATCAGTGTTCATCAAAGCCACAGGCTTAAACTAAGTATTACGATTATGCTCTGAGTAGATGACTGGATATAGCACAAAGTATGACAGAGCTAAACGCCCAAAGACAGGGTTCAGTGGAACCATTTAGGACTGAAAGGTGATCGGCATCAAGCTCTGTCATACCTTGTACAGGTATCTACTGTAAGTATGAGCATGCTACTCGGTTTAAGCCTACGATCAAGTGCACTAGCACTATAATTATGCTGTCCTAAAATGCCTGAAAAGAAAAGCTTTTGAATATGGCAAGCGTTGACATTTATAGGTGTGACAATCATAGGATTGACTGCTTATAATCTCCTCACTGAATATATCAGACGTTTCTAATTTCAAATATTTAGTGTGTGAGTGGGCGGTATCCTCCCACATTTACCCAGTCTGAAAAGGTCTTTCGGAACACTTTTTAGAAATGTGAAAACGTTTTTCTTTGTGAGCAAACGTCATGAGTATAATTTTTTTAACTTGATGAGTATACTTGGTATTATCGCCATAATCCACCAGGTTTATTCACCACAAACGAACACTACAAAAATACATTGTTGAGTGTGTTTGCTTGGGTTGTATCTGGAACCATCAAGTATAAACTGTAAATAGTACTAGTAAGTACGCAGTAGAATCTACTGTAGTTTTACAGTAACTACTGTAGCTTTACAGTAGATTCTGCTCTTTCCCCACAATACACCTACAGCAGATTCTACTGTATACCTTCAAAAAAAGGTAACCATCAGCCACAATCATAAAAATACCTTCATGTCTTCCAAAGTGTCTGACGCGTGGGATGGATCATGCACATAATAGAAGCGATATGTTTAGAAATGATTTAGGAGTATGAGACCTGTAAGTGGAAGCGTGCCGACAACCCCCATGATGCATCATCATCAGCCCTTTAAGGACCGCATTATACTTTGAGGTGCTATATACCCTTTGTCGTCATGATGCATGAGTTGCCAGTGCTGCATTCATGCATCATGCCAAAACAATTGCATTGATAATCATAACCATGAAGGCTTGGACTGATGAACCTTCATGCAGCATCACTGCATTGGTGCATCATGACGCCCAACGTCGCCATTACGCATCATGCCATCCTTAAAGGGTGAAGGAGAAGTTTTCTTCTCAGGTTACTTAAATGTGAAGCTGCTCCGTCTTTCTCGTCTTTCAAATAAGCAAAACAAGGGGAAGTGGGTGGATGCTGTTAAACCTTTAATCCATTAAGGACGCATGTCACTAAAAGATGCCAATTGTCGTCTTGATGCACCAATGCAGCCCCGGCGAGTAACTCGCCGGTGCTGCATTGGTACATCATTCTGACCCTATGGCAGTCTCAACCCCATAGGGTAGCCTGATGCTTGAATGTAGCCCTGGCTGCATTCATGCATCATGACGACCAAGGGTATGATGCATTTGGGTATCATGCCGTCCTTAAAGGGTTCAGCGGGGAGGGGCACAACATGTTCCACATGCTCTCGAAAGGGGGGGGGGGGCATAAAAAATGTTTAAACCCTCACAAAAACAGGTCCCCTGATCTAGATCTGATGAATTTATAAGACATCCTCACATTTATGCAGACACTATAAACACAAATACATTCTATAACTGAAAGAAATACAAGACCATAATCTAATAGTCTTTATTCAAAGCGGCTGTGAACTATATATTGATTATTAGTCTTTTTTCCTTAGTCTTTCCGGTTGTAATGAAACAAAAGATTTGTGATTGAGTGTGTGAATGGTATGAACTATCTTACCATACATTTGGGACCATGATGACTTTTAGTTTAAGAGGCTATATGCGAGTTTTATCATATTCTATATCCTACCCAGAGATGTTCCAAATACTGTTAATAGTGTCAAAAGGATTGAGGACATCTAAATGTTGTCCATGACCAGTAACAGCTCAGAATGAGGGTTGAATTGGACCCAGCCATGGATTTCGGCAGTGTATTCTTATTGGGGGAGAAAGGAAGCTTAGCAGCTGCCAACCCTTTCCTTATAATTGGCCAATTAATTCAAATCAAAGGGAAGATGATAGCTAATGGGCATTTTATAAATAAAATAGGTAGGAAGGAAATCGTGGTCTCTGTGCACATCCTGGACCAAACTTAAGAATTTCGAATTTTGAGTCTGAATCATTGGATATACTTGCTTAAAACAAAATAAAATTGATTTATTTTACCTGTTACTATATGATCGTGGGCATTCAAGCAACACTTGTATTGCTTAATGTAAATCTCTAAGCCGCTTAAATTCAGTAAATACGATGGCAATGTCAAGAAATGTTCATAATGTCATTTAAGGAGCTATAAGCGCCATTTACTAGAGTTAAAGATGATTGAAGTGTGGCTTTAAAGTTAGTACATCCGACCTTGCACGCTTTTATTCCCCCCACTTAAAATACACTAAAAAAGACCATGGTTGGGGGACATCGGATCCCTTTGTGACATATTCATATTATTATTAATGACATCTAATTGACCTCTATGCTCTAATTACTATACTTTTGCAGTGTTTGGAATACATTCAAGTAAGATTTAGAATTTGAGGAGTATTGGATATACCCACTTTAAGCAGTCCACATTTTGCTAAAAGGCCAACATTTTTGCAGTGTGAATCTAATGCTTGAATGCCTGTTTCCCTTCAGGGTGCTGCCTGGAGTCACGTAACGGCAGGAGAATGTGCCGACAGGGAGGAGTCAAGAGTTTAGGGAAACGCTGCTCCTCGTCATGTATGTGTGTCTCAGGTAAGTAACACAGAGAATTTTATTCCATAATTTTTTTTTGAAAATCCCAATTAGCAGGTTACAGTTGTATTGTACTTCACTTCCAATTCACGTCCAACTCATGGAGAATGAGGCAAATATGTACAGGGTATATACCTTTTGTATCTGAGAAGCAACGATTAATAATGCTAAGCCTTGGCCTTCAGCCTGGGCTCATATTGATAATTAACTACTGTAGAACCTCGGGGAAATGCCGCGGCTTGTACGCGAATCAGATCGCAGGTGCGGCTTATTACATTGGTACAGGGTTGGGTGTGGCTTATACGTGAGTTTTTGCTCCTGTAGTACAGTATAAAAGTCACCAGAATCAGATTGCTGGTGCAGCTTATAAGATCGGCCCAAAGTCGATGTGCGGCATATACGCTAGTCAGGCTTATGCACAAGGTTTTACAGTAGACTGATGGCCTAGATCCTGAACCACACAATGTAGTATGACAATCACACAACAGACGTGCTAGAAGTGTGAAGCAGCACATTTCAGTCATTTTGAAAAAGACTAAACTTCCCACTTTTTTTGTGACGGTGACCGACTTTCTGTGATATGCGGATGTCACACCCGATAACACAAGAACACCTGGCCACAGGTTTTGCTCTGATCTCTTTAACCCTTGAAAGATGCCATGTCGCTAAAAGATAACCTTCGTAGTAATGATGCACGAATGCAGCTCCGGCGAGTAATTCGCCAGTGCTGCATTGATGTATCAAGCCAACCATCCTGGAGTGTCTCAATCCTGGAGGGTCAGCTTGATGCTTGAATGCCTGGTAAGTTACTCACCAGGGCTGCATTCATGTATAATGATTACCATGGCATGCCGCCCTTAAAGGGTTGAGAACACTATGATGCCTCAAGCCTCTCGTCTTGATGAATCAGTCTGCACTGACCAGTGCAGCATTAACCAATGCATCATGCTGACCCTATAGGATGGTATCAAATCTGTGGAGATCATTATAATGCACAAATGCACCATCACAACATTAATAATCGGACCCGTGTCTATGCATTATGATGATAAAAGGGCATTGTACATTAAAGTACTATGCTGCCGTTTCTGGGTTAGACCTAAAAAAACGCCGCTGTTGAGAGACTCATTAGTGCAATGAAGCCACTTAGGGGCCTATCGGTGGTTTTAATTTGATTTATTTGATAGCTTCCCAGCTTTCCTGGGTTTTACTGGGTAGCAGTGGTAACCTTAACCTCAACAATGAGCAAGGCTCAACCACAATCACTCTCATTTGGTTGAAGCTAACCCTTTAAAGGCATACAACACTATTTATGCATACGGCAACTGCTGACAAAAATGAATCTACCTGGAACCATGATATTTGCAAATTTCTCCTACTCATGTCATGATCTACCTGTATCTACCATTTAAGTGCCTGCAGCCATACCTTGGCATTCATCGTATATTAATCATAATATTTTCTTTTTGCCATGCCCATATAGACTCATACAGCAAATAGATTTTGATTAATTCAGGATAATTTCATTTTGCCAGTAGCCCCATATCTTTTTGTTTTCAACATGTTCCTAATGATCATATAAATGCATGCCTGCATTTTTGTTGAAAAATTGTTGGGAGATTTTCTTCTGTGTGGAAAATTGTAGAAAAATATGATTCTCTCATGAGGGCCCATACATAATGCACTTAAATATCAATGCCCTCTAAAAGGCAAATAAACCCCGTGACATAGTTTTTTTTAAAATCTACCTTTCTTTGTGTTCCATAAGCATCAGGCTTATATCCCTAACAGTCATTAAGAAAAATTGTTGATCGATCTACAATTAGCTAGATTGAGTTTTGAGTATAACTTTGAGGGCAGCAAAGTAGCTTAATACATTATGCCGCTTATCAACATAATGTATAATGCAGCCTTGGAGAGTCGCCAAAATGACTCTCCTACAAGGGTCAGGCATTTTAGTTGGGGTCAGGCATTGCTTAACCCACCCACATGAGAATCGGGCATTGCTGGACTCACCCAAAGAGCTCAAGAGTCTTGCCATGATGGATCCATATGCCAGAGTCTGGCAATGCTGGACTCTGGAGAGACTCTCTTTTAGCTTCCAAGAGTGCAGCATTGTCAGACTCGGGCATGAAGGTCCAGCATGGCTAGACTCTCTAGCCTGTTATTTGAGGTATAGCATAGCCTGTCTATCACTAAAATCACCCTTGACCCACCTATGCTAGTACTTGCTAGTCCCCCAGTGCTTGACCCTTTTATGACACTCATGTTTGCCTCAGTGCACCCTATCCCAGTGGGTATACTCTAGTTAATTCGATGTTGATTCAACGTGTGTAGTGACATGATATCAACAGTTGATATAGGGTTGTCATTTGGTTGATATTGATGAGGTCATCAACCTTGACCATTCATCAGTGATTCAACATAGATATGGCCATTGTGAATCAACAAAAAATAAACATAGTAAGTGCTGATTTACATTGATTTAACATTGACTGCTGATGGATAATTTGAGATTAAGAATATAGTCATGTTTTCAACCTAAATGCAGTACTTTTATGTAGACTCATTCCTTTAATTTATATATTTTCATTACATCATCCCCCCCTGTCTCCAAGATTAAATGCTAATTCTAGCACCATCCAGGGCAGGGGTACATGCATGAGCTCTGGTGATCACACTAAGAGGCATTCATATCCATTTCAAACTAAACTGGTCAGGACTGAGGCTTTATCTATTATTCTTAGCAATGTAAAGGGTGTCTTACTGAAACCATGGATGTATTCTTGTCATTTAATTTCAAATGTCAACAAAATGCACAAACCTTAGTTGTCAATGAAAATGAATGAGATTTAGATCAATTGTATATGTTGATGAGAAAATAAGAGCTTACAATTAGGGAAAATAGATGTAGCATGTAGATAGATTTTCTAAGGAGTAGGTTGTGGAGGCACCTAGTGGGAATGGCGGGAAACACATGGTTGATTCAAGGTTGATATCCAAACATTGCATCAATGTTGAAACAGGTGTTGGTTGACAATGTTGAAACAGTTACATTGTATCAATGTTGAAGACATGTTGATCTACCCTGTAACCCTATATCAACCAATTGTCAATGTTGAATCAAGGCTTTGTGCCCACTGGGTATGAAGTTCATACATCTTACTAAGCACCAGCGCTGCATTCATGCATCCTGATGAGCATAATTCATTTAAGCCTCTACAGGATTTTTTGTTTGAAGTCAAGCACTAGCAATCACTTTGAGCTTGCATCTCTACAATACATATAATTCTATAATTTTGTCATGGAGATTTAGCAACTCCTGTTGCTGTTTTGGTATTATCTTTTGTATGGAAATTACATCATTACATTATGAGAGGTTTTATAGCATTTTATTGCTTTGTGTATCAATGCTGCAAGACATGGCAACTGTGTTTCAGCTATTAGGGACATTTAGCAAACCCACTTCCGAGGGCCATGTGATTCAAAATGGCATTGCCGCAGGAGTAAATAAACACTGTGGAAGTAGGCCTACTGTAAAGCCTCGCGTATAAACCTAACTAGCATATTAGCCGCACCTAGACTTTGTACCTATCCTATAAGCCGCACCAGCAATTTGATTATGGTGACTTTAGCCTTATTTAAATCACAACCTGAATCTGGGCCAATCCTATAAGCCGCACCTGCGATCTGATTCGCGTACTAGCCGCGGCTTATATGGAAGGTTTTACGGTTGATGGTTGTTTGTCAAATAGTTATTGTAAATACCTTGAATAACATTGAGTATTTGTGACAGTTGTCTTGTGTTTCTTTACAGAGCTCAAATGCTGGGTGAGTGACAATGGAGCTAGGCACAAACTAAGGAAAGGCCACAAGACGTATGGCCGGTGCCGAGACCCCCGAAACCCTAACTTGGGAGAAGGACACTTCATGATGACTCATAATGGCATACGGACATACTAAAAACAATCATGTGACAGTCATGTGACCGTTATGTGAAAGTCATGTGACCAAGGGGAAGCCAATCAAATTGCGGAAATAACAAGTGAACAAGCACGAGAAACAACATTGAACAAACTGCAGTATTTCTTATAGTGTGTAGTATTGGGAAACGGTTTTGCAGTCATTAATATTTTGTTATCTTGTATAATACATTGTCGATACTAAGGACAGAACTAGTAAATGACTTGTCACAGGAGGACTAGAGCTACTGTAATATGATTAAATAGACAAGTGTGGCAAGAGGCCAATGTTTTATATCTGTACCAAACAAACATAATAATGATACCATAGAAATTATTGTCAAGTTGCCACAATGAAAGTGAAAAACGAAAAACCCAACCTCTTCCTAGTAAGTTCACCTACCAAGGTGACATTAGAACATAAGGGTGCTTACCCTGTGACTAACACTATTCCAGCTCTTCTACTATGTAGGTGTAAATACAGTGTCCAGACATCAGTAATGGGGCAGGAAAGACCCCCCCCCCCAAAAAAAAAAGACAACAAAACAGTCCTACATCTTACATCTATAGATGACACTAAAGTCATTGAATGTCAAATCATATACAAATATACTGTTTACCATCCCATGAATGCTGCATGCTAGATAAATAAGCCTAAACCTGTAAGTTTCATTCAGATCCACTGACCACATTGTTTTCCATTGGACGACATCGGTTAGCACTGTTGTCCATTGGATTGCATCAGTTAGCATTGTTTTCCATCGGAGGTCTTTGGTAACATTGTTTTCTATAGGACGGCATCGGTAACATTGTTTTCCATCAGAGGTCATTGGTAAGATTGTTGTCCATCAAACTCCATTGGAAAGCAATGCTGTCCATTGGATGGCATTGGATGACACTGTTTTCCATTGGACGACATTGGAAAGTGCTATTTTCCATTGGATGGGATTAGTTTGCATAGTTTCCCATTGGACAGCATTGGTTTGCATTGCCTTCCATCAGGCCACAATGGTAACATTGTTGTTAAAATATGACCACTCACTAAGAGGAAATCCATCGAGCAGCATTGGCCGGTAGCTTCCTGCACCATGCACACACTACGTGCACATCATGTGGTGCCGGATAGCATCATAACTCACCCGCAGACGGTCTCCAAGAATATTTTGTTAAAATTGAATATTCTTGAACATCTCTTTGGATGAGGGCTGGCACATGACAAAGAGAAAGCTGAGTTTGAATGTGATGCCAATGCACTGATGACTTCTGGTGGTTATAATGTGATCCTGTCTTCGGCCCTGGGAAATTAATCTCTTGGCAAGGATTCCTTCTTTTTTTGACATGATCATCTATGCAGATAAAATTGTCAACATTTTTCATATTCTAATGTATACATGCAAACTGCATGTCCTTCTTGAACTAGACGAATCTGTCCGTACCAGTAACCTCTCCTTGTCCACCCTGTCCCGATCTAAAGACAAGAAATGAAAGCCTGCTTAAAATGTGGAGATAATACCACACCATAGATCCATAAGATTCATTGATTCCATTTGTCGGTTGTGTGAACTAAGGCTATGCTTGATTGGGCCATAGTGTGAATATCTATCAGCCACTGTATATGTAGTAAGAATGACAACACAAATCAAACAGGCAACCTTCTGGCAGGTGTTAGAAAGAGAAACCCTTTCCAGTTTTACAAGCTATGTTTAATATCAACATAGAATCAGGTAACTAAGCCGGGAGATGTACAAATGCTCAATGAGGTTTTGTTTGGGAGATAGGAATGATTTGTAATGTAGTTTGCCTAAAATAAGTATTTCAAAGCCAGTGTCCTTCTGCACATAATCACACTTTTCTACAATATCTAAAACAGAATGTATTACACCGCTAGGGGTTACAAAGGTGGTTGACAAGATGTAGTTCTATGTTACACCATGTGGAGTGCCTGCACACGTTAGAACGCTGACCGATGGGCATGTTGACAGTGAGGTTGACCGTTGACGTTAAAGTTGACAGTAAATTTGACAGTGCAGTTGACATTAAAGTTGGCAAGGCAGTTGACCAGAAATGTTGTGACCGTTTCACCGACCAGTTTCAGTTTCGGTTTCATGCTGCAGTAGCCAGCTGTTCCGTTACCCATTAGAAGAATGGAGGAAAGTGTTTAAAGTGACAGGTGTAATTTTGATCAAAGAAATAATTTCAACAACCACACTCGCTTCATTTAGAACTGCAAAGGTTAACCTGAATGCAATTCCCTAAATGGACTTACGAGGCAACTTCTCTGATATTATAATACCATTGTTTTGAAAATATCAGAGGAGGTGATCTGAAGTGAGATGATTTGTTTTAGGTTAACATTGTTTATTTTCATTATTATTGATATGAATTACTTATTATTACATGTATGGCGAGTTGGAGAAGTTGATGTTGCCAAACTGTCTTGTATTCTCTGAATATCATCAGATCATCTCGGCATGTTCTGCTTGCGAATATGAGAAAATGCCACATAGAGCAATTTTGATCATGAAGAGATATGTGTCCTTTCATCTTCAGACACTAACAGATCATCATGGGTAATTACAAAAACTCTTGTTCTAATGAACTATAGTGAACATGGAAAGGGTCATCGTTGTGAAAAACGATAATAGTAGATCATTCTCCTTTGTAAATGAAGCCAGCACTCAAATATCAATTAAACCAACATTTCTGCTTTCCCATATCATATTTAATCCTTCAATATTGTCTTTTTATCCCTACTAACTAAATAAAACGTGTTTCTAACCGTATTATAAAACAATAATCTTATATTATACATCTCTTGAATGGTTCTGTCTACTCCTACACCATAAAGCTTGGACACACACACCCGTTCAGAAAACTGGAAAGTACTGAAGCCAGCAGAATTTGCCAATGTCTTTACAGCGAGATAAATCTATCGTATGACACTGCATATTATCATTATATGCTGCTCAAATTAAATTGAAATTAGTGTGCGGTAATTTTTAACATGGGCATCTGGTCGAAGAACGTTTCCTTTGGGGTATATTCACATTTTGAATCATACATCGTATTCTGTAAGATAGGGAACTTTTCTTTTGTAAGGTTTGTCGCGAATGTATCACTCAAGAGAAAATGCTCCTTTTCATGTGTACAGATTTAACAGTACAGTGAAGAACTAATTGCTGATTTGGGATAGGTTGCAATTGGTTAATCACTATCTATAGCATAATAGTATTATGTGATTTGCTAATATTTAACATGCCGACACCCCAATTACGTATAACATCGTACTTGTAGAAAATGTTGAACACGTTTCTCCTCAACTATTGGTTAGGGCCAGTGTATGCTGTACAAATATGTCATGATTAATTTTGATGAATATATCATTTAGATGGATGAGGTGTGATTTTTAAAGTGTCTTTTCTGTCCCATTAACCCTGAATACAAGCATCTGAATACAAGTATCAGAAATACTGATTTCCTTTTTTTTTAAATTGCATAAACCTGGCCATAGGAAAGGCTTCTAAATCTAAATGTTTGCCATGTATGGATCTGACTGGAAGATGAGCTTTGCTAAGAGCTTATACTTGTCAAATTTGTGTAAGTAGAAGGCATGGTTGTTTTCAATGGATATTTGCAGCGGATATATATCAGATATGGACGGCTTTATCTTTGGCTAAAGTGTGTACTGTCCATACATATTGTAAGGATGCAAGCTACAATAGCGTTTATAAAGAGTGGATAAAAATCATTTGGGGATATGTGATTCACTGGTCGAATTAGCCTAGATGTCCATAACGAGATGCATGTTTGTTCTAATTGGTGTGACAACAAATGTGTAAAAAACAACAGGAGGAACAAATAAACTAACATTGCAACGCTGAACATATTTAAGCTTTTTAAGCTAACAACGGAGAGGAGAATTTGTCCTGTCTTTTTTTCAGATACAGGATTTGCATGTTCATTAGACTTTCGCTACATTTATCATGGTATTATTATAGTTTCATATACAATGTGTTAGTTATTATTAAATGTTATCACTTTAATCCAATTCACCTGTAGTTAAATAATGTTTCCTATCAGATGGCAAGGAGGCTCCTGTTTGAGACATCTATAATAGTCGAATTAAAAATGAACGATACTCCAATAACCGATTTATCATTCAACCGCAGAAAGAACTATAGGCTATATGGCAATTACATCTCGATCATTAAGAAAGTGCTAAATAAATGAACATGTATACATAGTCCATGCAAAAGCCCTATTTGTTCAGACAAGTAAGTAGGATGGTAAATAACATAGGAAAATCCGTACTGATGTGAGATTGCATGATTGTTATTACATAGAACTATAAACCCCAAGTTAACTATGGCCATTTCAGTGGACAAAAAACTGATGTAACAAAATAATATTGGTGACGTGGGGAAACAATTAATATCTATAATATCTACACTTAACATTTTCGCAATTTTCTTACTCACAAGCAATTCTCCTCACCTCATGTTGAATTTAGATATTATTCCTGCCTTTACCCTTAACAGGCAATCTATGCAGTTTCACCCTTTAACCCTTTAGAGACAACATGACGCCTCAAATCGTCATGTATGTTTGTCGTCACTCTAGGAACCTTTAAATCCATTTTTACTGTCTGAATCACTGTGTCATCATCATGCCAATATTATTTTATAATACCCCTCTGTAGCCATACCTAAGTTTAATACACCAGAGTTCCCCAAGTCACCTATTGGGGTCATCATGTGTCACTATAGCGTATATCCCCAGTTGTAACTACGACCATCATGTCCAAGTCTAAGCTTCCTTTTTGCTAATAAAGTGTTTTGTACAACCATATGTAACATTTTATGTGTCTTTTATATTAAAAGAAAATAAACCTTAAGCAATTTTTCCATTAAGCCAGCAAGGATCCGATAATCTATCCAAAGTTATGTCTTTTATAGCCACCATCTCGTCAAACTTCATGACATTGAGAAGATCCTCTTTGACAATACCAAAAACAGACATTGTCAATACAACTCTGGCTTTTGCAGTTTAGAGATGGAGGCTTGAATACAATTCTCAGCACAGAGATCTCCCTGCAAACAAAATCTCAAGCAGAACTCATACCATTCTCGTGTTTTTGGAAATTTTCTTGTATCATATTCTGTGTTATTTCTTGTAGTAAAACTTGGGAAATACAGGTCTTCATTGTACTTGTGGAATTTCTGGTTATTTGCACAGGTAAAACTCGGGAAATACATGTCACCATTAAACATATCACTAGGAACGTTCACCATTCTCGAGAATCTCCTATGTCTATCTTGTGTATACAGCTTGTGCCTTTCCCGGGAAATATGAAGGTTTCTAACTAGGGTTATTCTTGAGTTCTGTTTGGAGGGATACCATGGGCCATGACATCTAGATGAATGGGGACTACTGACTGTCAGACCTTTACCCTTTCCTTATAACAACTGAATAACTCCGGAAGCAGCCGCCAGTTGGAACTACATACTGTGATTCAAGCTTTGACATCAGCAGTGCTGCCCCCTATACAAAGCCTCATGAAACAATCAGAATTAGTTCGTGTCACTAACAGTAGATGTCTCTCCCAACGGTCGGTCTATGGCTACAGTTAGTCCCCATATAGTTGGTGCACATGCTGATTGGTGGAAGGCCCCGAATATTCTCATTGGCTGGTCTAAAAATAATAAAAACATGGCCATGTGCTTGCATCTGTCAAATTTAACTGATTATCTTCTGAATCAATGACACTACCATTAATCTGTATGAACTTCATTATATGACAGTCCTGTAATACTATATGGTCCAAAACACAGGGGAACATCCATAAATTGTCTCTTGACAAAGATGACAGCTAGCCTTGTTTGTAAACAACATTTCGAAATCCCAACTGCCATGTTTGAAAATGTGGTCCGATTTTAGCTCAAAATGTACCCATTACAGGCCTTGTTATGGCATAATCTTATAGGCTATTGCATTCTCAGATGGTTTTAATCGGGGTTGATACCTTTTTAGTGAAGAATACTAGAATTCTGGTGGTAAAATCAGGGGACTACATTTTGTACTGTAGGCACACACAGGCTAAGCTGTGAAGGGTCGCGCAATGATGCACGCAATGTCACGTGACGTCCGTCAATCTTCATTCCTCTGTATGGGAGTGAGTTGAGCCAGCAGAAATAGTAGGAAACCTTGGTATTTCAAAATGGCCGACTTTACGTTGTTCCAAACGCTACTATTACACCTAGCGTTTGGTGTCCGAACTACAATCAGAATATGAATAGGTGCTGCCACCTTGTGTAGGACACCAGCACCACCATCTAAAAGCAATGCATCCACATTTACTTGATAGATCTCTTGGAAAGTGAAAGTATTGTGTAAATTAGATGGAAGGGTACACTTTGTTTTTATTGAATTTAAATAGGCAAAGGTATATGTTTTGCTTGAGAAATCCACATTTTGTGGCTTCAGGTAGGTCAATGGCATTGACTCAACGAGGTTAGAATTCCACCAAATCTTTTACAGAGGTACCCCAGATCATTTAGAACAAACAGCTGACGAGAAAATAGGGCTGTCCCGAGGTGCTTTTTTAAATACAGAATTTTGAAAGGTAAAACTATTTCGATTTTTCTCTAAAATATAGAAAAGAATATCACATGTTCAGTGAGTTTATTTTGCCATTACCTGCAACCACAAAAATATGAAACATCACACAATGAGCGCCCAAATATTTCTCTTTATTCCAAAAATACTTATATGGTTCTGTGATGTGGCATTCTGGGTGAAAAAAATATGTTTGGCTGAAAAAAAGTTGATGGTGGACTTAGCAGTTCGTATATATTGTTAACTAGATGCTACTGGCTATGTCTAAATATGCAAAACACTCTCTGTCATCGGACCTGGAAGCTCTAAAGTCTACACTGTCTCTGAGGGTAGAACCAATATTGTATCCTTCAAGATCCATCATGACTACAATATACAATGTATAATAGATGTATGGCTAAGGACAGTTTCATTAGGGTTGTTGATTGTTATGGAGATCCCGTTGGTTTTATATAGTGGTGGCCGTATCACTCACGTGATATACGTCATATGATCTAAACTACACCTTTTATGCAAGCAAGGGCAAAATTTTGAATTGCTAGATTTTCAACAACACATTTATTTTAATTTCCTTTATTCAATGCAAAAGTTTCCAAGCACTTCACAACATGCAATCAAAAACTGCCACTCTGATCATATCTAGCAGTGGCATATATCAATGAACATGAGAAAGTCAACACACATTATGCAGATATATGTAAAATATCCCTTATAAAGGTTAGGTGGGGTGGAAATATATTAAGTTGTAATACATTAATATATGAGATCAGCACTCGGACTGGATAAGTGATACTATTAAATACCGTTACTATGGAAACTATTGAAGTTATATAATCTACCGGTACTAGGAGATATCAATAATAATAGAGAAGACACGAGGCATTGGTGTGGTGGAAATATATAGTGCTCAAAATAACAGCCTATATTTTATTAACTGTAGTACTATCACAGATACAAAAAGCAGTCACACTCAACTTTTTCGTGACATATAAGATAAATAACCATAAATGACCAATAACACATAGCTCTAGGACATTCCATGGTCCCATATCGCAAGAACATAACTTCATTAGCGCCTAACACAGGTCTAAACAGACACAGCAGCTAATACAATCATCAATATTATACAATAATAAATACCATAAATATCACAATATCATAAATATCAGCGATCAACAATATTTACAGACAACAATATTGAAGAATAAATACCCCATATTGATACCCAATTCAACCCATCATAATATTCAATAAATAAATACCCCCGGGGCCTAAAAAAAATTAAAAATTTGAAACAGGCAGCTCTCGATGTGCTCACTATGCTTCAGGCCGACCGACTGAAGGGATTTTGAACGGGAGTGGCCTTATGAAGTGTATCACCAACAGAAGGAATGCATCATGGCAACCAGTGGTGGAAGTGACGTCTCGCACTGGTGTCGCCCACTGGTGGCGCCACCGAGAACTCCTAGGGCGCCGGAGGCGCCCCCTAGCAGCGGCGGCTGGAACCCAATCGACTCGCCGCGGAACCACGCCCCCCGACCTGGGGTTTATACGGGTATAGGTCTATACTGTGTATAAAGGTTAGGTGGGGTGGAAATATATTAAGTTGTAATACATTAATATATGAGATCAGCACTCGGGCTGGATAAGTGATACTATTAAATACCGTTACTATGGAAACTATTGAAGTTATATAATCTACCGGTACTTGGAGATATCAATAATAATAGAGAAGACACGAGGCATTGGTGTGGTGGAAATATATAGTACTCAAAATAACAGCCAACAACACACCGCCACAGGATTCAAAGAAGACAAGTAATTACAGGGGACCTGCTCAAGTACTGCCAATTCAGAGACAGACTGATGCAGGTACCTCCTGACAGCGGATGAGTGCCAATTGCCCTTCCTCATGATGGACTGGACAGGCATGCCTAGGTCCTGCAACAGAGTACTACCCCCATGTCTCAGGGAATGAGTAGACACCCTGGAGGAAGGCAAACCTAACCTTATGGCAAAAGACTTAATTCTAGAGTACAGCTCGTCATATGTGAAAGGGAATACAATACCCCCAATTCTACGACACAGTAGAGGGTCGCCGGGGGAAGAGCCTTCCAACAACTTAGTAATAAGGGGTCTGGCGCACCATGGGGAGCCGGGCAAATCCTGAAGAAAAATGGAAAAATTATCTCTAGCAAACTGATCTGTCTTGCTGGTAATTATCCTAATACGGATATATCCGTCCAATAGACTCAAATCCTGAACGCCAATACTGTGCGGGGAATCCGTTAGGTGGCAGGCTTGGAAAAGGCATCTGTACCCAAGTAGGGCTGAAACCCAGAATAAAACATCATCATAATTAGACATATCCAGCAAGCAATAAATTCTCAACAGATCATGAGGGGAGAAAGGGTAGCGGACTGTTTTCAAAGCAGGGTCAAAATTCCTTTCAATACCATTAAGGGTCTGCTTCAATAAAAAACCATCGGCAAAATCTGGGAAGCCCAACATCTTCTGACTATACCATAGGCCTGAAATATAATTCCTGACCGACACTGGGGAGAATTTTACAGAGTCCAAGTATGTAGCATACAACCTAGCCTGGGTAGGGGAACAAGGGAAGGGGGTGAAACCAAACCTCTTGCAAAAAAGATTATACCTCTTAGCCTGAGCGTGCCTGGTAGCTCGAGTGGAGGGGGCGACACCCCTGTCAGCCAGAATCCACTGGGCCGTCCTCAGGGCCTGGAGTTGCACTGTGGAAAAGAGAATCGGACATGCCATAAATACGCAGGTTTAATGAACACCTTTCAACCACCCCCTTATAAGGGAGGCGAGAAAGGTCAGATCATTATCCTTAGATCTGATATAAGTGGCATACAATTCAATATTAAAGATAAAACAGGTCCAAAAAAGTTCTCTGAGCCAATCCATACAAAGCTTGTTTTTGCTCCTACCGGTATTAACCATGGCCAGGACCTGCATATTGTCTGTTACAATATTGATCTTTTTATTTTTAAAGGCATGACCCCAGCGCTTAACCCCTACCAAGACGGGCCAGAGCTCATAAACATTAATATTATCTTTGTGGACTCGAATACCGTCCATCTCAGGTGCTGGCTCTTCATGAAGGCTACTAATACCCTTAACACTGAAACCGTCCCAGCAACCATAAAAATAATCCGTACCCATCCAAGCACCGAAACCCCTTTTAGATGCATCTGAGGTAGATCTACCAATTCCCTTCTAAACAGGGCACGACAATTAAAAACCTCACAGAATTGGCGCCACCAAAGCAAATCGTCCCTGGTACTCTGAGACAAGTAAATAGCCTTACCAGGCCTAGCCTTAGCACACAAATCATAGAGCCTGCGGCTAAACGTCCTCCCCCCCCCTAACTACCTGGGAACAAAAAGACATCAAGCCCTCAATTTTTTGTAGGCGTTTCTTATGCACCTAAGTCATGTTAAAGCACTCGTCTAAGGCATCTTTTAATTTTAAAACCTTCTCAGGGGGGAGGGACAACCCCATAGCCGCAGAATCAACAGTAATGCCCAAAAATACCGTACGCTGACTGGGGGCGGTAACCTTACCATAAGAGATTCTAAATCCCAGGAACTCCATCACCTCAATCAAAACATTTCTCTCGCGCAGGCACTCGGCCTCTGAACTCGCCAATATAATGAAGTCGTCTAAGTAATTGACGACCTTTTCCACACCATAGGATTTAGCAACCTTTACAATGAAATTAGAGAGGGAATTAAAAATATTGGGGGCACAGCGGAAGCCAAAACTCAACCGGTTATTAACATAATATTCCAAACCTTGGCCTAGGTCCCATGCAAAACCCTGAAACTCAGCATGGGGGGCATACACCCCCACCGATCTATAAGCTGACTTCAAATCGACCACCGACATAAACATATCCTGATCTAACTGGTCGACCACTGAGTACACCGAGTTGCAGGAAAAGGCCTCATAGGTAGAACACATGAAGTTGTTTATAGCTCTCTTGTCAGGCATAGAACAATCTGTTATGGGCCTGAGCTTACCGTTGGACTTCTCCACCCCACCCATAGCATGAACACATCTCGGGGGGAGCTGGACTTTGGTAATATACCCATCAGAAATTTCCTGCTTAATAATTTCACACATCTCCGAGTAAAAAGGCTCATCCAAAATGGTCTTATAATTACTACATGAGTACCGGGTATTACAACCCTCATCAACAATTTTAAAACCCCTGGTTACGCCTTCCCATATGAATTTAGCGTCCAAGGGTCTACCAGGGAAAACATTACCACCCCCCGAGATAAAAGCAGCAAATCTGCAGGGTTTCAACTGTGACATCTCAGACCCTATGTAATGGGTACAACTACAGGCACCCTCCAGGCAGTCACTGAAAACCCTTATATCCGGGATCTCATGGTCCCCACCAATGGTAAATAAAAGAACCCTGTCGGGCTGGCTGCCCCTTGAGCTACCGGTCGACAAGGATTCAATAAGTGGCAGTGCCTGAGGCGAAACGCCAACCCCCTGATCTTGAACTACACCCCCTGGAGGGCGGACCGCCCGGGGGACAAAAACCTCACATAGCGGGTTCAAAATAGAATTTACCACAAGACTCCCATTTAAGTCCCTACCTGAATGAGGGGGGGTGTCCAAACTATCTGTCCCCCCCTGCACTCTAGGAATAAAAATGTCACTAGTAGGATTCAAAGGGAAAGAACTGGTGCCCTGTTTTACTGCATCAGAAACCAACCCCTCACCCTTCCTTGGTATAAAAACCTTACAATCTGGGTTCAGGATGGAATAACTACTGGCAGAAACATTTACATTGTGGGTATTAGCATTGATGGAGTATACATGGGCACCCCTCACATATTGCCTACCCATACCTCCCTATTTGTCTGACTTTTGAGAGGCACCACCACAGGCCTGGGACCCATGGGAACTACTCTTGCAAAACATGCAAACATGTTGGTACCTGCAAGAGGGCAGATCACATCCTGCCTTGTTGAACGCAAAGCAGGGGTGTTTCTGTCCCGACTTGCTACTGGAGGAAGATTTGGAGCTCTTTCCAGACCTGGCTGAGAAGGCTACCGTGGAATCATAACTAAAATATCTCAGCACGTCAGAATTGTATACGGTACCAAACACCTCCAGACCCTTGTGGTCAGCCCTGTCCCTCACACATTTATCATACGCGATGAGGGAATTTACCCTGTAGACCTTGGTGAGCGCCTTCTCACACATTAACTCCATGTGCTCCAGAAGGCCCTCGACCTGTTCCCCCTGCTTAAGCATAATCAATACAGTACGGACATTGACTAGGAATAGGGCTTCAAGGCTATCAATTTTCACAGATTTTTCTACAAAATTGCGCTGGTCGAACACAGAGTTTTTACCTCGCCTGCTCTCGGATCTGGGACGTCTTGAGCCCTCGCGACGACTGGTTGAAGACTCGGAGCTTGAGCTGGAACTGGAGCGCACCCTCGAGACCCTCGGGCTTGACTGATGCCTCCTCCTGCTCGCTCTACCACCGCCCTCGGCGCCCCTGGAGCTCTCGGCACCTCTGGATCCCTCAGCTTGGTGATCGACCAAATCCTGGACCCTCGACATCATGCTCGCCAATCTCTCAAAGCCGCCCTCGACTCGTGCCATCCGGCCCTCGACCTCGGCCAACGACGCCCTCGTTTTCTCCAACACCTCTAGAGATGCGCCTCCCTCGGGCACATCAGGCACAGCGTGTTGTAATCCAGCCGGTACGGCCCCCTTCTTCGGTGGGTTCACCTTCTTGGACTTAGGAGCCATCGTAAAATCACTTGCTCTCGGGAATGCCCTCGGGAAAAACCGTTGAAAATTTGAAACAGGCAGCTCTCGATGTGCTCACTATGCTTCAGGCCGACCGACTGAAGGGATTTTGAACGGGAGTGGCCTTATGAAGCGTATCACCAACAGAAGGAATGCATCATGGCAACCAGTGGCGGAAGTGACGTTTCGCACTGGTGTCGCCCACTGGTGGCGGCTGGAACCCAATCGACTCGCCGCGGAACCACGCCCCCCGACCTGGGGTTTATACGGGTATAGGTCTATACTGTGTATAATTATCAGGTATTTTGATCTGGAGTCAAATCTGAAAAAAAAGCTAAAAGAGTTTTCTAGCTCCAGTATAATGTCATGTCGTCTTACATGTACATACACAATGTACTTCATGAGATTCCTGCGCACAATACCAAAAAAACATCTCACACAGTTACCCTACTCATACTACTTTCATGTTAAAGCTAGATATCAGCTAATCTTAGGTGATTTCCTGGTTTTAAGTTAATTACATGATCCATATGATTGCATGCAGGTGTAGATAGTTGGAAGGCTCTTATTAGTATTTCGCATTTTAAAACTACCAAACATTGTGACAAATGAATAACTGTCGGCTTGCAAAAGTAACAACACAACAACCTGTACACAACGACTACCATCAGTCTATTCCTACCTGAAAATTACGATAAGAAAAACATCAATATTACATCAAATACAATAAAGTCAAGTACAAGTGAATTGGTTAATGGAAGCAATTGCAATGTTTCTCTATGACCCTATTTTGGGTTGTTTTGACTGATATTGTATCTTTAACACCTTCTATATGTAGTGTTATTGTGTTCTGTACCAGTTATATCTGTAGCCTCGATTTGTCTCCCTGGCTCTTGTTCGGGCTGTCCATAATCCTGGTGTAAAGTATATGTAATAGATAGACTATGGTTATGAGAGGCAAACTCAAATTAACCACAATAAACTGGATGGCACCCTAATATGGTCACTGTAAAAAGTTGTTGTTCCTGAACAGCAACTTGTGCTGTAACTACACAGTTGTTTAGCTGTAAAGAATAATACAGCAAATTTTGCTGTACATGTACAATTCTGGTGCTGTAGATGCAGGGGCAAATCCCATAACCAGCAACCTGTAGGAGAGAGTAGAGAGATTGAAGAGAGTACCATACTCCACAGCTCCAAGGAGATTTTTTCACTCATATGCCATGCTCTATCAACACATGGAATGAGAAAATGGTATATACTCATCTCTTGATAAGGAATTCATATAATTTATGGAGTTCATTTGTCATCGGCATCAGAGTGAGTTTTGAACCTTAGCAGCTCCACAAATGTGACCTTTTTGGTGGACCTGATCTTTTCAAAAGCCTATTGATACTGGTTACATATAAATTACTGTCCCACTATCTCAGTTGGTAGAGCAGTGTATGATGTAGTCTGAGGGTCTGTGGCTCAAGTCCGACAGGGAACTCTCAAACAAACCATATTTCTCCTGATGCAGTTTTAAAGTATCATATATTGGTACACTGAAATGTTACTTTTGAAAATATGCAGAGGATAAAAACAATGTACCTGTATAATCTACAGGGAAGATGGTTACATTTACTTTGAAAAATAAATATATACAGGGCATCAAGATTACACTCAAACTAGTGGCAGTTCAGTGCTTATATAATGCATTACTGCAATGGATAATTTTCATATCAACCTTTAAGACATGAACAGTCTAATTCTAAAATTGCTCCCCAGGGATCCTGTGCTGGCCTCTTTACCATTCACACTTGAGTAGGAGGTGTTTCAATGCACCTGCTATGCAGAATTCACTGGTGTAGTGGTCATGGTTCGCAACTTTGGATCGGAAGCTGGGGGTTCAAATCTCCAAGATGCCCAATGTTGAATATACAGTGTTTTTGGTCATAGAAAACAGTAAATTCTGCTGTAGGTCTATGGCAGAATTGACTGGAACCAGAGTTGTAAAAGGAAGCATGTAATATATAAAGATCTATGTATCACGGCACACTGTAAGAAGTTGGTTGCCTTTTTTGTAGGTGTACAGTAGAGTGTTCTGTCTATGTGTACAGTCCATTATAGGTAAACAGTACAATCTACTGTATATCTACAGTGTATTCTTCTGTAAATCCATTCTGCAGTAGATCCTACCGTAGATCTACAGTAGATTCTACTGTGTATCTACAATAACTATTTACAGTGCAGGTTGCTGACAATAACTGTGGTGGTAATTAAATATATAATTATAAAGTGGCTCAATGCAGCCAAAACCCAGCATGTATACCTGGTGCAGGGAGTCTTTTACCATGCTGTTCCAATATCTAGTTTTGCGTGCAAATATACATTGATGACTCGAATCCATGGCTAATTACAGCTATTTTACCCCAAATTCTATTATACGTCAGTGAATAAGTTTAATTCTAACAATATTGACGTCTGGATCTGGTAGACTAATCTGACATGAAGATCCATTGAGCACAAGTAAACCTAAAGGTTTTGACGTCCACAAACCTTCCAGAATTACGTAGGTTTTCCCCATATCCCAGATGTTACTCTGATCCATTTTTTTTTGCTTTACAGGGGAGGGATGTCCCTTCCTTGCAAACAAAATTGCCAATCTTGAGTCTTGACTTGTGATCCCCAGGAGATTTCTGAACATTTTGTAAACGTTTTGTGGCATATTCCCGGGAATTTGTTCTTTTTTGAACTTGTGACATTCCCTCAAGTCACGAACATTCATTTCCTGGGTTCATTTTGGGAATAGGATGTGTTCACAATTCTTGGGAATATCTCGTGTCTTTCATGTGTTATGGTGACTTCCCCAGATTCTCCCCAGTTGCGAGCGTTCAATTCCTGAGTTCTGTTAGGAGGGTTATTATTGGGAAGGGAGGACTGTCATTATGCTGAAGTACAGAGAATCCTCCTTGCAGGTTCTCCATCCACCTAGAGGCCTCAGTATTCATCCTCTGAAATACAAAAAAGAAATATCAAGAGTTTAAATTTTTTTTCATAGAAAGATGTTTATCTAATGAGTATTTTCAGAAATTGCATACTAGATTCAATGCTATACCAAAGTCGCACACTCCTGATCTGCAACATTTAATAGTTTGGACATCACCGCTAGGCACTAACTTCAGGGTCTTGGGCCATTAGATTCAACACTATTTTATAGTCAAACATCATCATGATAATTGCCTTACTTTGATACTCATAACCAGACTTTGAAGTATGAGCACTCAGATAAAGATACAAAAGCACAATACTTTACAATTCAAAGGGGGGAGGGAGCAAACATATTTTCGTGTCTATCGTTAAAAAAGTGTTGTCTCCCTTGGCTAACCCCTAATGTAAGGCACATTGCCATAATACATCATGCCCTTGGTCAGCATGATGCGTGAATGCAGCCCTGGCAAGCCACTCACCAGAGCTGCATTCAATCATCATGCCGACCCTACAGGGTTGAGACACTGCTGAAGGGTCCACACGATGCACCATTTATGCAGTACTGACGAGTTACATATAGGGCCTACACTGGTGAATCATGACGACAAATATCATTTTTTAGTGACATGCCGTCCTTAATGAGTTAACAAGGCACTGATCGCAGATGGCACCTACAGACCAACGTTCACAGTGAGTTTTCACCCAGTCTTATAGATGTCTTACAACCTGATCTTAAAATCTTAATAATATCATAGATGGTGCCACTATACTATGTCATCTTATTCTGGCTCATACACTATGTACCATAATATGTTCATGTGTAGCTCATGTGTAATCTTGATAATGTATTTAATTGGGTTTCCACTGTTACTGTAGAAGAGAAAAAAGAAAATGAAAACAGGGGTGGGGGGAGGGCCCCTCCCTCCTCACCCAAGGAACCAGAGTAAGACTGCACATATAGTGGCACCATTTATAGTATCATTAAGACTTTAAAATCAGGTTGTAAGACATTTGTAAGAATAGGTTAAGACTTAATTTAACGTTGTCCATGCACTTGCTGGACTTACCACAAAGTGGGATGTCACAGTGTTCGTAACCAGCTTCGTCTACTTTATAACACCATGGACCATACTCATTATTATCAGGGTTTCTGCAGTAGTTGTCCTGGACCATATAGGTTGGCTTATCATTAGCGTAGGTATGGCTGTTTGGGGTCTGGGAGTCCCATCTCTGGCATGTCTTCCCTGAGGCTGTTGTAGCCATCGTACCTACATACTCCCAGCCGGTCGGAGACGTCCGGCATGTTGTACGCCTCACTTTGTCTGAAGAGAGTTAAAGTGACATGATCTGATGATTGGGGCTTAAAATTCAATTTTCCATACAGCCATACTTCATGTGCTATCAACTGTATTTGATATGAGTCCGTAGAATTCAGTTTAGAACTCAACTAACTATCAGGTTATGGCTCAATTTACAACTTTTGGAGTGCACACTATAATTCCCCCATTGAAACTACATGTAAAATACTGTACCTGGGCTACATATACCTCTCTAACCTGACCCGTTTGCGTGACCTATTTCCTCCCTCCATCACAGCCAGCTTTCTCAAGAGGTCCTGTTTTGGTTTTTGCTATTGATCATCATGGTGTATGAAGGTATCTCTGGCAAGTAACTTGCCAAGGCTGCATTCATGTATCATACTGACCCTATGGGGTTGATACACCACCGAATGGTCAGTATAATGCACCAATGCAGCACGGATGACTTACTTGCCAGAGCTGTGCACATCGGTACATCATGAGAACAGATGTCATCTCTCAGAAAGGGGTTGAAATCTATTTGATATTTGCCCAAGAACAAAATTAAAAAGTTAAAACTCACCACATATAGGAATGTCACAGAGAGAGGGCTGATCAGAACCATTGTTGTCAACGATGCAGAATGGTCCTATATGGGAAGTTCCAGGGGAGCGACAGTAGTTTACTGCATCAGAGGACGTACCATCAATGAAAAAGCTGTCCACCAGGGCTGTAGCATTCCACAGCTTGCAGTCCCGTCCCATGTGGTCCACATTGAGCTGGAATCAGAAGAAGAGAACGAAGTTTTCACACCAAGAACATCATTAAATTTGCGCAATATTAGGCAAAATGTAGATTGGGTTCTGCATCTTATTGGAACCTGCTTGATACTAAAAAGGCTGACGGTAATTTTTTTCATGTAATTGGCCACTGAATGGAAACTGATGACAGAAGTATCAAACTGAGATAGGTGTCAGTTGTGTATCATGCCTATTTATTAGTCTGTTAAAAATGTATGGTGCTTACCGTTCCCTGATATTCCCAGCCGTCCAGAGAGGTTTTACAGTCAGTCTGTTTTACATGGTCTACAATATGATGCATGTTTCTTGATTAAATTAATATGTATTTTCGGAGGTGATAATATAGATTTTGAACTATTTTCAAGAAAAGTCCATGGCAGCTAGGCTACAGTACAATAGTTTACAATAGATGTATATGGTGAACTTCCTTTTACAAATAATTAAAATGTTTAAACCATGCCCAAATAACAAACCCTTTGAGATGATTTTGATGCTACATCATTTTTGTGTATTCTGATTGACTAGGTATAATCCTTATATCAGTTATATATAAAGTAATACATGAAGTAGGACCTCTTAGTATCCTTAGTTTTTTTTAACCCTATGAAGGCAACATAGTGCACTATCAAAAGCAATATTTCCTCTCGTGATTAGCTTTGTTGTCTTGATGCATGAATGCTGCCCCGGCAAATCTACCCTCCAGTGTTTCTTTTGAACATCATGCTGACCCTTTGAGTGTGCAATAAAAGACATTATATATCACTTCAACCCTCTCGCAGCTAGCAGGCTGCTAAATTGGCCAGAGCATCTAACCTACCTAGCTAAAAGAAATTACTCATAGTTGATGAAAATATCAAAGCACCCCATGTTTGGTATCATATCAAAGCTCATGACATCCTCTATCACATCCAACATGCCATCTGTGTTCAAGGAGTAGCCATGGCAACACTTCATTTCAATTTTTTATGTATACAATTTTCCTCATCGTTGAGAAATATGGTAGTGAAAGGGTTATGCTGCCTCTAGAGAGTTAATCACTTACCACATACAGGTACCACACAGTACTCCCACCCTGACCCACCAATGAGATAACACCAGGGGCCCTGTGTCTCATCCGGGTTCCGGCAAAAGTTGGCTGGGTAAATGGTTTTCTCAGGATATACATTTGTTGGGTAGCGACTGTCCCAATACAAGCATGCTGTACCACTGAACGTTGTAGCTATTTGTCCAATGTAGTCCCATCCAACCCGAGTAGCTCGGCAGGTTGTTTGACTTATCCATTCTGTAAAATAGTTTTGCTATTTCATGAGACATGATAAATTAGTTGGCGACATTTGACACTGACTTTTGATGTCTGCAGGTTGCTATCCCACGTTTGTATCTGAGAATTTTGTCATCAATTTGTGTCCAGAGGGAGACAAACATATATTTTAATTGAGCAGTGAATTCACGTTTTGTCGGACAATATCAGAATATTGTACCAGCACCCTCAGATGTATGCCCATCTTGGACAGAATCAGATCGTTGGCATTGCAAACCAGGTATCAGGTTTACCTACCCCTCCCCATGATATAATGGCAGGGTTTATTATTGGCTTCAATAATCTTTAGGGTTAAAGTGGGGGTATCCGATTTTTCTTCAAACTCTAAATCTTGCTCAAATGTATTCCCAACACTGCAGACGTATAATATTTAGAGAATAGAAGTCATCGATGGATGTTAATAGGTCACAAAGGGATCCAGTGTCCCCCAACAATGGGCTTTTCTAGTGTATTTTCAATGGGTGGAATAAAAGTGGGTGGAATAAAAGTGTGCACACTTCAAATTAACCATATAATATTGGGCAATAAAAGCTAATTAGAGCAATATCAGAGGGAATTAGGGTAAATGGAAGAGGTAGGAGGTCAAACATATTATTTGTGAACATACTGGCTTATTTTTAGGGAAATCGTTTTTTTGTCCAACACATTGGATACATACTGACTTTAAGTGAATAAAGCTTCACTTATTACCACAGATCGGAATGGCACATTCCACCCTCGTTGTACTATCAGTGTAACAGTAAGGCCCATATCCGTCATTAGTTGGATTTCTGCAATAGTTCTCAGCGAGCGTCAGATTCTTCTCTGGAAAGAATGGTGCCAGGTCTGCCACTGCTGCTATTGTATTCCAGGGCAGACAGGCAGCACCTAGGTCGGAAAAGTTAAAGTCATATGCATTAGTTTACAACTAAAGGCCTGCCAATATGCTAAACCAGGAGTTTCTTGGAGAGTGTACCAGAAATGAAGGGTTGGTGTAGTCTCCCCTTAGTGCAAGGGTACAACTACTTGGAAGTTTGGGAATAACACAAAACAGACACATTCTAACGAAGTTTTAGTTCGCATTTTATATATGTCATGTTACAAGCAAATTGTTATATAGGAACGCATGTAGATAATCATAAGTATTTTGACTTATTAGTAAGTCATCAGGATTAATTTAATTGACTGGAAATTACGATGGATTGCATAGTTAAGCAGGAAAGTTATCATGCAATTATTTCATCAGCATTATGCATAGACACAGTAGATCCCATGCTGGTATTTAAAGATTCAATATCAGTTAAAACTCCCCCGAATTATTGCAATTATTTTCATTAACCGTTTTGTAAACGTTTGACATAATTCTTTAAGGTATCTTTATTCTCCTTGTTGTGATTTTGAGGTAGGAAGGGGCTGAATCCTATGGTCATATGCACATTGTTTTGTTGTGATTGCAAGGCAGGCCGTGGTAATTCCAATGGTTTTAATTTCCAACAGGTTTTAATTTCTGTCTGCCGACAGCTATTCATTTATGACAATGTATTGCATTTTTACTCTGCTAAATAACATAGGAGAGCCTCCAAACTTTCCATACTAGTATACAGATATACTAATCATGTAATCAACCTAATATGAGGAAATGACCTAAAATTAGCTGACATAGTCACTTTAAGCATTATGCTATCGCTGCATCTGATTGGTAACTAGCTTTTGGAATAATTGCATGCCAACCTCCCCTTTTATATACAATTTAACAAACATTCATGGAACAAACAGGTCACAAAATTAAGGTTCTCCAACCAGTAATATGTCATTACATTGTCTTTGTGTAAAAAACGATCTTAAGGAAATATTGGCTTAAAAATACTTACCATTGTATGCAGTGTTTAATGTGCCCTCATATTCCTCGCCAGTCAGGGTGGTCTTACATGTTGTTTCTCTGACAAACGCTTGAGAAAAAATATAACGTATGCTTTTAATTTAGATCCACTTCACACCTCCCGACAAGCTATGGGGATGACACATGGATACTTTTGTTGTGTTAAAGTTAGAACCCTGGCTGTGCCTATTTGAATCGCCAAAGGTCAAGGTCAAAAACAAAACAATACACTTTTAAGCTCAGGCATATTAACTAGATTCAGTCAATTCTGAGCTTTTCAAGCCTTTAAAGAGAGCCTTCAAGAAGCCATGACTGCCATCCATTTAAATGCTGGGAACTTTGGACTCCCTGCCAAATGCAGCATACCGATTGTTGCGGCCACTATAGTGCTAGGGACTACGGCTACCGCGCCTGCACCCTCTACGCGTCGCTCGTCTGCCGCGCGGAGTAGGCGCGTTGACATGCTGCCCCAGTGGCTGTGGCGGGGGGGGGGCATTCTCTAGATCTAGGCCTACCCCAACACTTGCTGCATGCTGTCCCTTGCCCAAGGACTACGTTTGTAGTCCTGGGGACTATGCTTGTAGTGCTGGGGACTACGGTTGTAGTGATGAGCACTACAGTTGTAGTGCTGAGCACTGCAGGTGTAGTGCTGAGCACTACAAACGTAGTCCCCAGCACTATAAATTGTATACAGCTACTATAGGCCCCTTATTGTATCATAAATGGCCTACACCTCTGCATTCTAAAGGTACTGAATAATACTGCATAGTGCTGGGGACTAAATGTGTAGTCCTCAGCACTATATATGTAGTGTACTGTAGTGCTGAGCACTACAGGTGTAGTGCTCAGCACTACACCCGTAGTCCTCAGGACTATATCTATAGTCCCCAGCACTACAACTGTAGTGCTGAGGACTACGACTGTAGTGCTAAGGACGCCTGTCTATAGATTCACATATATGGGCTATGTGGCATAGGGCCTAGCCTACCCATGTTGTCTCCAGGACGACACATATAGTCCCCAGCAGTACCTGTATAGTCCCCGGCACTATGTCTCTAGTCCCCAGCACAATGCCTGTAGTCCCCAGCACTACGACTGTAGTCCTCAGCACTACACCTGTAGTGCGGAGGACTACACCCGTAGTCCTCCGCACTACAGGTGTAGACCCCTGTCTGTAGATAGATTCACATAGGCTAGATATTACATGTTAGTAAGGGACCTGGAGATAGTGCTGGGGACAAGAGATGTAGTGCTGAGGATTAGGCATATAACCCTATTTATGTGTATATGCCACAAAACATTCACAAAATGTTCAAAAATATCCTGGGGATCAATTTATCGCCTATTAATCATTAATAATTGAAAAATATGACTTTTTATTCACCAGTTCTTAAAAATCAGAAATACTCTTTTATCTCAAAACTCACAAAATGGATTTATGTCGTTTTGCATCCAAACTCTTCACATGTTGAAAGACCATGACTAGGCACCTATAACTGCCTAATTTTATAACATAACGGCCTAGAAACTTACGACAAGTTGGTATTTTGCAGGGTTTTGGGCCTTGATCAGGGTCTTCTGTCTCGCACAATGGTCCAGTAGGACTCAGAGTAGAAGTTGCACAGTGGTTCTCCAAAGCAGATAGACTTGTTTTAGTGTTCATGTGCTTCGGGAGAGGCCCAGAGGATTCATCTATTGTGTCCCATCGCTGACACTGATCCCCATCAAATGTTTTATTCTCACTTCCCAAATAGAGAAATCCTCTGTAAGTTTGTAGGCAGTCGCTTCTCTTTCCAGTGTCTGAAATAAAATGGTTGAATTTTAAACAAATCCTCTATTTTGCAAAAGTATGAAATAATGATCCCTTATAATGATGATTCGTTATAAAAATGATTTCTCATCATACACATTATTGCTAGCTATGTTCTGTAAATGACAATTTATATATAGGAAGTATGATATTTCAATATGTTCATTCTCTGACCTCATTACACCTTTTCGAATGGAAATTTATTGAAAATTTTCTATGTCATGATAATTTTGCCAAAATTATATTGACAATAACAAGATTTAGGAAGTATTCAAAGAAACCTCAGATGTGGTGATCTCGCTGCAAAGTAAATTGTCTTCAACTTACTGAAGGCAAACCGTTTGATTGGACAGTCTTGAGTTCTTTTTCCTTCTATCGTAATTGAGGCAGTTGATTCAGCATCCCAAGGACCCACAGATGTTGCTGTCCAATCATTCCATTGAAGTGCTAATAAAATGATGCACCATACATGCATTTATCACATCATAATTATCATATACATAGATGACAGACTGGCTGAGTGAAATGCAGCTCCACCTTCAACAAGTGAAATAACCCCCTTCAAGGGAATAAAACAAGTGTCCCTTTTTTTAAATGATTTCCGATCCGAATTACCAAAATTATAATAGAGGGACACTAAAATAGCTTCAAATATACAGAAAACCCCATTTAGTTGATGTCACAGGGCCGTGAAATATGGCTGCAGGTTATTTGATGGGGTGTGGGAAATACGGCACTCTTTTGCTACATCAATGGCAAGACCGTATTCCAGAAGAATTAAATAGACAAAGGTTCACAAGTTTTGGTCTGTTGACAGGGTTATTTCACGAGTGAAATGCGGCCCACCTCCAACAAGTGAAATAACACTTCAACAGACAAAAACCAGTGTGCCTTTGTGTTTATTTTTTTATCTTTTTCGATTCAAAATACCAAAATTATGGTAGGGCACAGTTCAAATGTAAACAAACCGCCATATTGATGACTTCACAGGACTGTGAAATACGGCTGTGGGTTATTTCACGGGGGATGTTAAATACGGCACTCCTTGGTTAAATCAATAGGGCTGCCGTATTTGATAAAAAATAAAGCATTATATTCAATGACAAAGCACTACCCACCTGAGACTCTGGGTATATCACAGATAACACCTTTGAGTTGGCTGCAGTCAGAGGTGGAGTCCCAAGTCCCATCAGGCAACAGTGAAGCACACTTGTCTCCAAGTACAGGCTTCCCTGTCACCCACGGGGCATGATCTGGCTTACCATCGTGCCATTTGAATGTCCCCTTCTTTTGCCATTTCCAAATTTCTTTGAGATGAAGGCCAATCCAAATTTCATGTTTCAATCTGCAGTAATAAAGCTTAGCATAAATACATAGTCAAAGACCGACAGCCATGTAGTCTATTTGCATCGTCATTAGCAAGACTCTTGCGGATTGTCGAAAATCGGATGATACTGTATCGGATGATACTGATATCATAAGCATGAAGTATTCACCTATGACTCTTTCTATGTCAGGCATTTATTGCCTCTGAGATCCTGACAGGATTGTTGACCATTCTTGATGTGGAAATTTGACCAATAACCGTAATACCTCCCAAAGTATATAGTCTATATTAAAACCAATGCAACATGTGGGCCGTTTAATGTTGGAAAGTGACCAACATTATTGGGAATTGTTGCTCTTTGTTACATCTTCTGGTACCAACAAAAACATAAACCAGTCCAACGTGCCGCTCTGTAAAAGTCTATGACTCACCCAACTTGATACACAGCAGTCTGCTCAGCGTCACTGTTGATGTGTACAAGATATGCCAGCTCTGCCTCACAGTACTGCATAGCTGCATGGTGTGTCATGGCTACCAGGACGTACTTGTAGCATTTCTCCCCATAAGTTGCATAACCTGTGCCACATCCCACTAAAAACCAAAAAGTGTATGTAGTTTCTGTACTTCGCATATTATATTTGTCTAATGATTTTATTTGATAATATTTGTTTGAATGATTTAGTTCAAGGAACCCATGGGGATTTAATGGGCTTTGCACATTTGCAATTAATATGACTAAGATGAGCAATTTGCACTACCTGTGTGCAACCTGCCAAACCTTCGTCAATGATATACTCTCATAGGGTGAGTAAAATGCACCGACTTAGTACCAGCAAGTTACAAAATATATTTTCCTTACCTGTTGGCTTAGCCCGCTCACAGATAAAAGGCTTGAAGGCATCACTCTGACTGGTGAATGCCCATGCTCCATCACGCCTCATGTAAGCACTTTCATGTCCAATGGTGATGTTTGGGGTGATGGCAGCATTTGTGTAGTCATTGTCACCCCAGTATTCTGGCGGCCCATGCCATACCCACCTCCTTTTGTAGTATTCTAGTCCAATCCACACCTCAGACGAGCTGTGAGGCAACACAATTGGGACATAATTCATTGATCAACTGCTAGAGGAAATATATTGACATTCCCGCAAACAAACTCTCAAGCCCAACTCATGCTATTCTCGTGTCAAAACTCAAGAATTTTAAAACCTTTTATGAACTTTTATCGAACGTTTTTGGAAATTTCCTTGTGTCATATTCTGTGTCATTTCTTGTAGTAAAACTCGTGAAATCCAGGTTTTCATTCTACTTGTGGAAATTCTGGTTATTTGCACAAGTAAAGAAACAGGGAAATACATGTTACCATTGAACATGTCACTAGGAACGTTCATTATTCTCGAGAATGTCCGGTGTCTCTCTTGTGCATACAGCTTGTGTGTTTCAAGGGAAATGTGAACGTTTCTAACTTGTGTGATTCTTGATTTCTGATTTGAGGGTTGACATATCCTATAAGTCTGATGACCTGTCCTTTCAAATGAGGCACTTTATGAAGCAGATAGGTTTACTCTTAATTATTTGTGACCTTTCATAAGTGATTCTCCTCCAGCAATGGTGAATATGCAACAATGTTTCTCTCACAGTTTCCAAAAGGTTTCTAGGCACAAACCAAACTGACCTATTTTGTTTCAGTTGTCTTATTGATGTCTCCTTTTTGCCCTGAATCCCCAACCATGTTTTCATCTGTCAACCTGACCACAATTTTCATTAGATAATATAATTATAACAATTTTATTTTTTCTTCAAAGTTAATAAATTCTGACACCTACATTGCCGGGAGATTATCCTGGTCCCATGCATTGCTGATGCTCAAAACTAGGCCTCCCTCATCCTCACACTTTAACTTGGCATCATTAAAGCTGCGTCCTTCTGTGTAAAGTACCCGGCATACGTCAGGGGAGTGAGGGGACGAGACGCCAGTTACACACACAGCTGCAAGACAGAACGGTGGAGTTAAGCTGTTTACATATAAGTTCTGTAACAGTCTTGGAAAAGTCATCTGGAGAAAGCAAGACTTTAACCCAAAACTTTCAAATCGGTTCGGTGCGGAGGGGAGCAGGATTACCCAGGTGATACCCCCTTGCGGGTTTACTACTGAGGCACAGGGAATCCGACCCCTACAGTTCCATAGAGAAATTATGGTAGAGGGAATGATATTATTGTTTATAACCACACATCACTAGGCACTACATGGCTTTTTGAGAACCTTGTTTCCTTTATGGATTTGGCCACGTGAACAGCCCATAGGAGTATGCATGGAGGTGAATTGTCGCAATGTCATTCTTGGGGGAAGTTTCTTATTTTGTATCCTGCCAGTGATAACTTCTTCATCAATGACAATGTTGCTCAAAGAATAATTTTTTACATTTTTTTGCTGCATCATTTTCATGCTAACCATCAAGAGTGTACATTGAACTAATAGAATCAGTGAGGGCTGGCGTGATACATAGCATACTACTCACAGGGTCTACAAAATGATGCATCATTCTAACAAAAGGCCAACTTTAAATGCTCTTAATGTTATTTTCTGATTTGAGAATCTTACAAATCTCTCTTTATGTTCATCAAGATAAAAATAGTCAGTTAAGGGATAAATTATATTTATATAGCAGAATTATATCACAGAATTATATAATCATATATTCGATAAAATTACCTGTTGGTTTAACTGAGAGTGTTGGCTGGAGGGAGTACAGAGTTGACTCAGTGGGGAAAACTATAGAGTTGACAGGCACTTGGCTCAAACTTATTGAACGAGGCTGAAATAGTAGTGTTTATCTATTAAAACCAATACAATGTTGAGCTTAACATGCTAACACTCATCATCATACCTAGCGATACATCAAAGGTGACATGGCCTGGGAGATGGGATGTTAGTGTACTCTGCACTAAGGTCCCTTTTCGGAGATGGTGCGAACATTTTTAAGGTATGCATTTATTTCTTGAGAACATGGATAAATGTTGGGTTGATATGCAATAAAGAAGTGCATGATTATTTGCTAAACTCATAATTTTTTTGTGAATGAAGCAACGGTATAGATGTTGACACACATCTTGGTTAACATTTAATTGTTGATGTAGACACATCAAGAGAGATACATTATATTGGTAACCCTGAGTTAATGGCTCTGCTGGCAGATATTCCGTCCTGCATTGTTCAAGTGTGTTAAATATTGTATTGGATGTCAGGGTCAGATTAATCTTTCATATAGGCTAGTATTGAGACATTTTTGAATCCACCAGGTAGTGCAACTCAAAATTCAAAAAAGATTTAAATATATAATTGTCAGAATCAACAATAGAATGATAGCTTTATCTCCAGTAATAACTATTCCCATTAAATCTACTATCATTAAAAACGAGTGGTATTATTATATAGTAACTTACAGTGTGTCTTGCTTTATCAACTGTGATATTATTAAGATTTAACCACCATTAATTAACATATATCGGGGTATTAGTCTATGGAATAATCTGGATGCCTCGTGTCGGTTGCTGCAGGACAAAAACCAGTTTAAAGCTAAAGTAAAGCTTATTGTCCAGCGCCTTTTCTTAGCCAAAATGAATTCCTAGATCAACCTAATAGGGTGTTCAAGGTATACATGGCCCTGTAAAGCCCTTTCACTGTCATGCTTGCTCGCGTTTGCTTCCCGGTATAATGTGTACCATTTCATTTGCATGTTATGCTATAATTTCCTGTATACGGCTATAGATTTGCATTGTTGGTTATATTTGTGTAACCTAAACCCTTTGAATGTCTCGCTGGGATTCTGACTATTGATATTGTATACTACCTTATTATGCACACTGAATGTCTCTTGGTAGCCATAAAACTAAGGAATTTGAGCCATATGCTCTGTTGGTGCAGATAGAAAAGCTGACACACAACAATTATTTAGTAACACTGTATTGTAAGCAGATGTAAAAAAACATGCGTTACAGATCTGTATACTCTGTTGCTCTTCCTAATTCATAAACTGTGTTTTTTTTTCATAATTCATACAATTATTGTACTCAGGGCTTAAAACTATGCACATATACAAACCAACCAGCTATGTTGGCAGTCAGGTTCTCCATGCTAGACCATTGTACTTGTTGTAACTGATGATATGATATATGTTACCATCTTATTATTTAAAAAAGAATATGTTGCTTGACTTATATATATGATGTGATATCTCCTGATTACCAGTATGTAAACGGTTGAATGTATACCATATTCATATTGTACACTTAAGCATATGTATTAGACATTATGGGTTCACATACCCATTTGATTGTATCGTTTTCTTTAGAATATCACCAAGTGGAAATAAAGAAACGTTATAAACTCAAATATACATATCGGGCATAATACACATTGTACTAAGCATAATCATTGACTATCATCGACCATTACACATGTACAGACTTGCTAGCTAATGCCACCATCCGCCACTGCATAGTACTGTGCTACCATTTGCACCCAAACTACAGGTACATGCGACTCTAGGTCGTATTGTGATAGTATCACCATCTTTGCTACATGTATGTATGAATAAACCAGAATAGTCCAGTTGCCAGCTTGAAAACCTTGCAGAATAACCCCCCGAACAGGTTATGACTGATTTGGGTACAGGAAGTCATATATTTTCAGAATCTTGACGATGCTCGGCTGGCATCGTTGAGCGTTTTTTTGAAATTCAAGATGGTGTCCAAGATGGCTGGCGAAAATGTTTAAAGTCATAAATCAGTCAATTTTATGTGATTTGCATATGTAATACCTCTAAATTGGGGTTTTTGGGCATGCATGATTGATTAAAAGAGTCAAAAAGTCATTTGAGTAGGTATCCATGGTGATAGCGTGTTTCCATAGCAACCAGCATGCCGATTCTAATACAAAATATATAGTGTTTTAAGAAGTTTGTCATTTCTCAACACCTACACTCATGTAATATCTCAAATTAAAGGTCTCATTGAGATACATCATTTTAACATAGTTTTAGAGTTGTCACAGGTCCTAGGTAACCATGGCAACCAGAAATCATCAACAATAATGCCTTATGATTGATGCCGAAACATCATCATCCTTACTGATAACAGCAAATACATGACAGAACAACCAACATGGCCACCAGATAATGATTCTACTCCTTCATGGCCCCATCATGGAGGTCCCCACTAACACAGGGGGAAGTTGTCATGGTTACCCAGTACCCATGACAACGGTGGAACAATATTAAAATCATTCATCTCAGTGAGACCTTTACTTTGAGATATCACAAGACCATATCATGTTAAGAAAAGACAATTTCCTCAATATAAAATATATTGAGAGCTAAAATCATGTTTTGAGTTAAAATGTTGGTTGCTATGGAAATGATGCATCCCCATGGATACCCACTCAAATTACTTTTTGACAGTGAGGATAGAGTATAGTGTGGCCATGTTGGTTGTTCTGTCATGCATTTGCTGTTATCAGTAAGGATGATGATGTTTCGGCATCAATCATAAGGCATTATTGTTGGTGATATCTGGTTGCCATGGTTACCTAGGACCTGTGGCAACTCTAAAACTATGTTAAAATGATGTATCTCAATGAGACCTTTAATTTGAGATATCAAATGAGTGTAGGTGTTGAGAAATGACAAACTTCTTAAAACACTATATATTTTGTATTAGAATCGGCATGCTGGTTGCTATGGAAACACGCTATCACCATGGATACCTACTCAAATGACTTTTTGACTCTTTAAATCAATCAGGCATGCCCAAATAAACCAATTTAGAGGTATTACACATGCAAATCACATAAGAATTGACTGATTTATGACTTTAAACATTTTCGTCAGCCATCTTGGACGTCATCTTGAATTTCGGAAAACGCTCAACGATGCCAGCCGGGCATCATCAAGATTCTGAAAGTATATGACTTCCTGTACCCAAATCAGTCATAACCTCTTCGGGGGGTTTTATTGCAAGGTTGCGCGGATAATTCCTCCCTGGCAACTGGACTAACTACACACCTAATTGCCAACTGTATTTGTCACTTATTGTCATGCATATCAAATTGTAGATCATGCTATCTAATGATAGATGATGATGCCCCGATATGACACAAGCAGAATATAACAATTAGAGAAAGAGTCATTATAAAGTTGATGATGCATGATTCTACTCACGACATACTCTCCGCCCACTTCCATGACCCTGAAGGCGTCAGACTTGAGTAGCGTACTGAGGTCCCTGTCCTCCTGGATGCTGCAAGGTGCAAGGCGCTGTCTGCCAAACACACTGCATGGCGGCAAGTTGGTCTGTTATTGAGAAATAAACAAATATAATGTATATATTTGACCGCATATCCCCTGTGGATCTTAAGATAAGGACATTCCCCATCCCTCCAAACAGAACTCGGGAAGTGAACATTCACAACCAGGGAGAATATAACACAAGAAAGACACAAGATATTCCCAAGAATTGTTTCCTATTCACAAAATGAACTTGGGAATTGAATGTTCGCGACTTGGGCGAATGACACAAGTTAAAACTTGTTCAATAAACTTGTTCAAAAATAATTCCAGGGAATATGCCACAAAAACTTTAAAAAATCTCCTGGGGATCACGAGTCAAGACTCAAGGATGGCACAAGTTCCGCTTGCAAATTTTGTTTGCATGGATGTCTCTCTGTTCCTAAGGGAGTGGTTATCTTTTAACAACAGGGGAGGGGAAACCAAAGAAATTCAGAACCCATCAGAGGGAGGGACCAAATGAATTTCACTCCTTTCTACCAAAAAAATCCATGTATTACTCTAGCCATTGGCCATCAATTTGAACCTGTATTGGAGTGATAAAATTCCGACCCTCTCATGGGGGGCAGTATATAGTTTGCTGCACTTGCACAAAAATCCACCAACCCTCTCCACCGCCGTTGTTGACAACTCCCTGAAAAAAATGATTTTGGCCTGTCTTTGGTAAATTTTAAAGTCACATGACTCGTCCATTTATACATAGGCCTTTTCAATTGCTTCTAATCTCAAAGCTGTCCCTATGTATTCTCTTAAATCTGGTTGATTTTTTCCCACTTCTACTGACGAAAGCTCATAATTACAAAATACATCCAAGTCCCTGTGTACAGAGCACTGATGGTTTCACAAGGCATCATTGTAGCAAGTGTACTAGGGCCTTAAGGACGCTCAGCACCCAAATTCCACTAAAACAGTTTGGGTTGTTTAATTCCCACGAAATGTGTTAAACCTGTACATATTATACATCATTTGAACCATCTATGATACTTTTATCAATTTGCTTCCATTATATGGGATTTTCTTCACTGTGGAGTGTGAAGGGAAGAAACGTTCCTTTTTCATTCACACAGCATTATGGGATGGAAATTAGACATATTACTTGGGTTTAACAATTTGAAACTGATATTGATGTTAATACCTGGGGTCCAAAGGTTTAGTCCAATTTCCATCCGAAAGAAAAATACCTGAAAATGGAATGTTATTGTTCCATCCACATTCCATGGCTACTAAAATAAGAGATAATCAAAGGAATTTGGTTAAAGGTATCATGGATAGTTTAAAGTGATGCATGATATGTACAACTTTAACACTTTTCTTTTGAATTAAACACCCAAAACTTTTTAGTGCAATTTGGGTGCTGAGAGTCCTTAACTAAATACACAAGGTTCAACAAAATTTAATTGTCTACAGACTAAGGGCCTTTTGTTAACCTAAATGAAATATGTTGCCTTGATTACAGGTTTGCAGCTGGTCATGTTGCTGATCATACAATTTCTATGAGACTTCTGCAAGCAATCTTTAACAGAAATGCAAGAATATCACAACATGATATATCAGTGGCCTTCAGAATAATCATTAGATCGACTAGTTGGTATTTATCAATTATTAGTTAAAACCAATCTTACCATGAGTAAACTGTGAAGACAGTTGTGATCCAAGCTTTGTGCCTGCACAGATCCATAAAACGTGGTATTGATAACATATAATGCCGCAACCACAACTATAGGTAGGAGACGCACCTCCATCCTTCCCGTCCATCCAGGACCACTGCTACTTCTGTTATGACTATACAGCATAACAGTATGTGGCATCAGTTCAGTTCAGTTTAAGTTATTAATAATGCCATAAGGAACCCATTGTGCTCAACATAAAAGATGTCATACCCGATTGCACCGAATGCTTCAACTGCTGGCGCGATGATTGACTCAGATCAATTTACTTGATAAATTATTTAGAAGTGAGGCAGCGGACATTATCAAACCCTCAACCCTTTAAGGGCAGCATGATGCATTACTGCATGAAGTCATCATGCCCTTGATGCATGAATGTACAGTGCCAACCAGTGACTGTCTGTTCTCGCGCGTAAGCGAAGTGCAGCACAAGTAAAGCCATATTAGGGGGGTTTGGGGGCATGCCTCCCCCCCAAGAAAATGCTGATGGCCTGTGTCTATATGGTATTGTTCCCTTCTCTCTTTTTCCCCCTCTTTTCTCCTCTTCCCCCCCCCCCCCCCCTTTTTTTCTTTTTTTTTTTGGGGGGGGGGGGGGGGCAAGGCCCGTCGGCCCCCCTGGATCCGCCAATGTAGAATTACAAGCCAGAACTTGTGTTTGGTTGTGGCTTGAGCTCCAAATATATTTTTTAGATTCTAGTGAGCATCTGAAATTAAAGGCATCCATGGTAGTGGGGATTGACGCATAAGTTAGGGCATTGGGTCAGATATTGTGCCAGTTGCTATAATGCTTGGCATGGAATGTTCAGAATTGCTATCGCTATGTAACAGAATGGTCCTAGCAACATTACAATAGTCCCAATAGAGTCCCCAAGGCTTGTATACTGGGGGTAGGTATGATCAAATACCTTCTTTTCCCACCTATTGTCCCAGTTGCTAGGCATGAAATGTTTAAATTGCTGTTGCTATTTCTTCTAGCAACATGAAAATAGCTCCAACAGAATCCCCAGGGCCTGTATACTGGGGTAGGTATGGTCAAATACCTTCCGTTCCCAATGATTGTGCTTATGGGTGATTAACAGGCATGACCCTAGGTTATCTGCTGACCTGTAGTCACACCTGTCAATCATTTTAGGATTTTGATAAAATTTTCATCACAGCAATGATTGCAATAGGCAGGGGCGTGGCAACTGGGGGAACGGGGGGATATGCCCCCCCCCCCCCCCCACTTTTGACCGAATGCAAAAAAGATCAAACCAGATGTTTTATGGCAGTATAGGGACTTGATTGTATATGAGAGCAAATACCCTCATACCGGCTAATTTATCAGTACTTTACCAAGGACGAGGCACCTCCCGTGAGGGGGAAACACCCATATAATCACAACAATATTACTTCAAATGGTCTCTTCGGGTCTCATATGAAAGTTTCTGACCATTTTCATGTTTGAAAAATTATTTTGTGATTTCCCATGTTTTGGGACCCAAAGCCATAGTTTTAGCCTGTCCCCAAAGAAATATAGATTTATCAGCCCCTCCCCCACCCCTAATAAGATCTCTACAATTTTGGTCATTGACGTAGTGACAGATCGAAGTAAAAATAGACCTAATGATGGGAAATTGCATTTTTACTGATGTCATCTAGCCTTTGAAAAAAATGCAAACTCACTGTGAATCAGTTTCTATTATTTGATTCACCTTGGCAAACAATGAGTAGCGTGTGTTCTAGTTTTCATAATATTGGCATTATTTTCAACTTGATTATTGACCATTCAGTGCTCCTACATTGTTCACTTCCGACCACAATTATATATATATATATATATAATATATATGAATTTCAGTTTGCTGAGGGATATCCCCTTAATGAGATGTTCTACCACACCCTACCATGGAACTGGACTCCTGACACCATGTCCTGAACTAGAGTAGCAGCAACTGACTTCACTTATATATTGTTTATCATTTTGGATGTATATCTGACACTCAGATGTTTACTGCTTTTGTCAAATGTTAAATGCTAGAGTATACAGGTTATCAACAGGCTCGATGACCCAGTTCCCAATGGAGGCAAATACAGTTGCAGTTACCTGAATATTTCTCATTATAAAATATGAAGGCAGGAAGACTAAAGCTAGCAGGTAGCTGCACCCTAAAGTGACTGAGCCAGTGGTTATTGCCAAAGTGGTGCTTGGGCCGTATTGCACGCCATAGGCCTAGTCCAGAAGCCACTGACAAGGGCACTTTTAATGACGCTCTGTATTCATTTCAGGGTTTACATGAAAAAAAAACATGAAATTAAACTTTTCTGGGAGTCACAGGACCCTGAGAGCGTGCAATAGGACCACAAAGTGAAATACAGTCTAAGGTTATTGTACACTCCCCTAGGGAACGGCCCTCCCATTGCTTGAAACTTGACAGTCCTTATTCACCATGAAATAAAATTCAATCCCATGGGTGGAGACTAGCGTCAATATCTCACGATTGATTGTCTATGCATGTGAACTGGGTTGGATGTGCTGCCAGCTGGTGGCTGCTCTTATAAATGAAAATTTCCAATATCAGCCCATGTAAATGTGACACATACTGAGGTAATGAGTTTTACCTGCACCCTGCAATAATATTAGCGCATTGTGTCACTATAGCATTCCAACCGACATAAATGTCGTAATTTCTTGCATATAGGCCTAACTCTCGTATAAGCTGCACCCCGACTTTGGGCCGAACTTATAAGCGGCACCAGCCATCTGACTATGGTTACTTTTAGTAGGGACCACAAAGCACTGCAGGTGGCAGGTCGAGTGTATTTATTGAGGTCATCAGAAATCAACTGCTGCTGTATGGATGTATGGGGGCTCTTTTTACACTGAATGTAAAAGACACAATATAATTCTGAAATAGCAGGAAGACTTAGAATAGTCTGACCTAACCCCAATCGTAAAAAGTAATTTTTATTTGAATATTCCCCCTCTAAACAGGGTATTTTCACATAAAAAGCCATCTTTCATATAAAAATAATTAGATGGCGGTTATGGGAATTCTACAGTAATTCAGATTCAAAAGTCTGCTGCAGACCTGCAATCTTATTTAAGCCCATTAGATGAGCCCAAAATAAATATTGATTTTACAAGAAAAAATCCTTGGGCTAACCCCCTCCCCCAAATACCATAACAATCAACTTACCTTCCACCCTATCCAAAATAGTAGGTGAATTGCCACTCCTTCCACCTCACACCTCAGTGCCCTACCCTGCCTTTGGGCTGTGTTACTGGTGAGTACCACTCCAAGACCTAAGACTATCAGTCAGGCCTCATTGCCTTTGGTTCTGACCGTGGGTCAACATGGTACAATGAGAGAAAGGGTGGATTTATCAAGCATGATTATGGCTTTTTCTTTCTGATGATGTGCAAATGATTATTGTAATCATATTCCTTGAAATTCGCTTGTGGTCCCTATTTTTAGTACTGTGTCATAGTAACCAAAACTAGCATATAAGCCGCACCCTTACTCTGTGCCAATCTTATAAGCCACACTGGCGATCTGACTCTTGTACTAGCCGCGGCCTGTATGCGAGAATTTATGGTAGTTGATATGAAATATAATTTCAGCCATACTTATTAAAATTAAAAATAGTTAGTCATAGATTGTTTGATTAATGAAAACGCAGCTATAATATTATGTTTTTTTTAGTGTTTTATTGTCTAAAAAATTCAGATACAAAAGTCGATGTATGAAAGTTACATATGTGCATTGCATTGCTTTTGCAATTTTACTATATTTTCAGCATAAACATAACTAATTAGCTATAACTGTCAAGCAGGCAATGGAAATGTAAGAATAGCTGAAGTATACATTTTCTGGTTATCAATATATTGATTTAAATCTTGAATGGAATGAAAACATTTTCAAAATAACACTTCGTAACATCTAGTCAAAGACATATACTCGAATAATATCCAGCAGTGAAATTGAGATAAAAAAAAGTCAGCACAAACTTTGTAAGTAAAAATATCCATTGTCATCATCTCATTTTACTTCATGACCTCCCTGCAAACAAAATCGCAAGCGGAACTCGTGCTATTCTCGTGTCAAAACTCAAGATTTTAGAACGTTTTTGAACGTTTTTTGGAAAATTTCTTGTTTCATATTCTGTGCCATTTCTTTTTTCACTCTTGTGCATCCCAAGCTAGCTCTGAAAATTAAAGCTGAGTTTTCTAGCTCCAATATTGATCAACTTAAACATATAAGATCCCTCCAAACAGAACTCAAGAATGACACATGTTAGACACGTTCGTAATTTCATGGGAAGCTGCAGACATAAAATAGACACGGGAGATTCTCAACAAGAGTGAATGTTCCTAGTGACATGTCCAATGGTCATGTGTATATCCCGAGCTTCACTCGCGCAAATAACCAGAAATTCCACAACTACAATGAAGACCTGTATTTCAAGAGTTTCACTACAAGAAATGATAGGGAATATGACACAAGAAATTTTCCAAAAACCTTCCAAAAGCGTTCTAAAACTTTTCCAAAAAGTTTTGACAAGAGAATTTTCTGAGTTCTGCTTGAGATCTTGTTTGCAACCAATAACACCCTGTTTGTAACCAATACCACCCTCTCTTATACTAGTTATAGCGGTAATTCTGGTGCCCCCATATGAGCAACCATGTAAATTCTGTCTACAGAATTTCTCGCAAGATATAGCCTAGTACAATACTTCCACACTGCATGATTCACCAGCAACCAACGGTGTTCCGAGAGCAGAACCAAGATCTCATGAGGGTTGCTTGTGTCAGCCTGCCGGCCGTGATCACGGGAACTAGTTGCATTCCGTTTTATCCTTACACAGTTAGCCTGCACATTCTACTCCCATATCATTACCACCCTATGTATGTAGCATTATTGATTGGATGTCTTGCATTTGTGAGGGCACATTCAGTCTGAGCTAGTAAAACAGTGAATGATAGCTGCCCCTTTCAGAATGTAAATATTACTCCATTAAAAATTAAAAATCAAAATTACTTACTTCAAACTTGTTCTCATGTAGAATCATGATCATTTAAATTATAGTATAATCATGATCATTCAATTTAATTGAGCCTGAGCTATTTGCCAATAAACTAATCAGTTGAATAATTTGGGGAAGCCTGAAACTTTATGTTAATTGATTTGATGTCATGTGAATATGTTAGAGTGACCTTCACATATAATAGTTTTTTCTTGAATGTTTTTCACAAGATCTTACACAGTTATTTAGACCTAATGATACACACCTGCTTACAACTTCTGCTCTGAGTTGCAGAGTGTTGGATATGAAATTCACCTCTTTTTTCTGAATACTCTATTCAACGTAATAAGCGCCCAGCACACTTTTGAAATAGGGCTAATGGTATTTAAGTAGTAAAGAGTTCAATGGTTACCCAAAAAATTCAGAATTGAGATTTCTAGTCTAACAGAAGACCCTTAAGTGGGGGGGGGGCTTAGTTGGGGAGGGCACTCGTTGTGCTGAATGCAGTAGCTTCATCTTGATGGATCCTCCATCCTTGTGGAGGCCTCAGTATTCATTCTCTGAAAGACAGAAAAATGTCAAAAGTTTCAATTGATGTACAGCTTTACATTTCTCTCACACTCCCAGCCTTGTCTTCTATATGAACCATAGTTCATAGTTTGATTTGACACTATCTATGGTCATCCATTATAAAATTAATAGGCCTGTTCTGATGCTCATACCCCTATTTCGATGTGTGAGGTCTAGCAGATAGCCCTTTGCCGGCAAATAATACTTTACAATTCAAAAAAGGGCGGAAAATATTCAAAAATGGGGCCTGAAAGAATTCCAGCCCATTCTCTGTCATAAAAATAATTATGTCAACCACCTTTGTATACAAGGCGCTTACCACAAAGTGGAATGTCACATTGTTCCCAACCAACTTCATCGGCTAGAAGACACCATGGGCCAATCTCGGACTGATTTGGGTTTCTGCAGAAGTTGTTTTGGACCATGTAGGTTGGCTTATCATCAGCGTAGGTATGGCTGTTTGGGGTCTGGGAGTCCCATCTCTGGCATGTCTTCCCTGAGGCTGTTGTAGCCATGGTACCTACATACTCCCAGCCGGTTGGAGACGTCCTGCATGTTGTACGCCTCACTTTGTCTGAAAAATGTTTATTCTTTAGTATGTATCTGTTAAAGATACCACCCCTGCAAACAAAATCTCAATAGGAACTTGCACTAGAATAGCATGAGTTCCACTAGAGATTTATTTTCAGGGATGTCATCAAGATATAAGGGTGTTGATGCTAAATATTTGACCAAGAATAAAATCATTATATCAACTAAACTCACCACATATGGAGATATCACAGGCCGATTCCAGTTCAGTGCCAATATTGTCAATGATGCAGAATGGTCCTATAGTGGGAGTTCCTGGGGAGCGACAGTAGTTTACTGCATCAGAGGACGTACCATCAATGAATAAGCCGCTCACCAGGGCTGTGGCATTCCACATTTTACAGTCCCGGCCCATGTGGTCCACATTATGCTTGAATTGGGAGAAGAGTGTCACATCATGCAGAATTGAATTTAACCCTCTCACCGCCAGCAGGCCGCTATAGCGGTCAGAGCACCAAATTCACTGAGCTGAACAAGAAAACATGACTCAAAAATAATGAAAATATGTTTAAATCCTAGTTGAAGCACCCCATGTTTGGTATCATATTAAAGCTTATGACATCCTCTTTCACATCCTACATTCTATTCATGTTTACAAATGATATTCAAGGAGTAACTATGCTAAACCTCATTTTAATCTTTTTATAACATTTTGACAAAACTACAGAGAAATTACTTTAACTTGATTTACTATAAAGCTACTCGTGAAATACGGTTCTCGAGAATCTCCTGTGTCTCTCTTGTGCATACAGCTTGTGCGTTTCCGAGGATAATTCAAATGTTTCTAATTTGTACCATTCTTGAGTTCTGTTTGGAGGGTATGCATTAATCTACTCAAAATGCATGGTGCTTACCATTCCCTGATATTCCCAGCCGTCCAGAGACGTTTTACAGTTGGTTTCTTTGACGTGGTCTACAATATGTTACACATTTAAATGAAAATCCTTTTACCTTCAACAAAAATCAATACTAACTGGGTTACAGCATAACATATATACAGATATACAATAAGTAACCTAGATGAGAGCTGATTGGTATATAACCTTAGGTTTTGGGAAAGCCTATTTAATTTGAAAATTAAGACAAAATTTTATACTTCTCTTGAGGAAATCACAAATAATCAAACAACAGTATGGTTTTGATGAACGAGAGTGCAATGGGGTATTGCAAAATTGGAACGGTGTAGTCTCATGAAAAAAACTGTTGAATGGACATATTCATAAGGTAAATGCTCTTAGTGTTTGTTGCTATTTGTATTAAAGTGGCATAATAACTGAGCAAATCCCAATTCTAGTACTGTTCTAGTCTACTATGTGGTTAAGTGTGAGGGATGAGAATGCCCCTTTAAGTACTTACCACATACAGGTACCACACAGTACTGCGCTCCCCCATTGATGTTACACCAGGGGGCCTCTCTCTCATCCGGGTTCCGGCAATAGTTGACTGGGTAAGAGGTTTTCTCAGGATATACATTTGTTGGGTAGCGATTGTCCCAATGCAAGCATGCTGTGCCACTGACCGCTGTAGCTATTTGTCCAATGTAGTCCCATCCGACCCGAGTAGCTCGGCAGGTCATTTGACTTATCCATTCTGTGAAACAAATAAACGGATATGTTGCTATGCACTGCAGTCTTTGAGATATACAAGTTTTTGCTCTGCTGGAGGGTCATTCCATGAGTTGAACCTTGGGCCATATTTTACGGTCGTAGGCCAAGTGATATTCATGCCCGAGGGTCAACAAGTAAAATAATCCTTCAACAGACCAATAAACGAGTGTGCCTTTGTGTTTACTTTTTTTTAAACCTTTCCTATTTGAATGAAATTATTAGGGGCTGTAAGGGGGTGGAGGGTTTAAATTAGCCTTTTTCTACACCGTTCAAATGTAAACAAACTGCCATTTTGATGACGTTACAGGGTCATGAAATATGGGCATGGGTTATTTCACAGGGCAAGTGAAATATAGCGCTCTTTGGTTAAATCAATGGCCCTGAAGTATTTTTTATAAAAAATAGAGAGATTGCAGTGCTTGAGTCAATATTCTAATGTTCCCAGTGACTTGGTAATATGGGTGCAAATAAATAACAAATAGCATATTGTGAAAATATTAGGCTACAGTTACTACACCCTTAACAGCATGATACCCTAATCCAACATGCCCTTGGTCATCATGATGTATCAATGCAGCTCTCCCTGCAAACCAAATCTCAAGGGAAACTGGTGCAGGCTCAGTCTCATGAGTTTGTAACAGTTCAAACGTCTTTGACCGGTGGCGTCTTTGACCGGTGGCGTCTTTGACCGGGTATGTGATTAAAATGAAGAAAAAAGTAGTATATAGTAAAGAAATTTAAGCTTCAACTTCTTCATGTAATAAACAGTCTATGGTTGTTTTACCCAATTAAAAGAAATATTTTAATGCACATATTAAGGGTTCCTTTTGGGCTTTTTTTCTTCAGCCGTCAAAGACGTCACCGGTCAAAGACGACGCCGGTCAAAGACGTTTCAACTGTTACAAACTCATGATACTGAGCCAGTAACATAAATATATGAAATATATCAATTTTAAATAATGCCTCGAAATGATGTGTTATAACATATTATACAATAAATTTACCCATTTCTTTACTATACACTACCTTTTTCTTCATTTTAATCACATACCCGGTCAAAGACGCCACCGGTCAAAGACGCCACCGGTCAAAGACGCCACCTGTCAAAGACGTTTGAACTGTTACAAACTCATGAGACTGAGCCTGCAAATCTTGAGTCTGGACTCTGGATCTCAAGGAGATTTTTGAATGTTTTGTGAACGTTTTGTGAACGTTTTGTGGCATATTCCCGGGAATTTCTACTTTTTTTGAACTAGTTTTTTGAACAAGTATTTCGAACAAGTTTTAACTTGTGTCTTTCTTCTGTTGTGGTGACTTATCCAGATTCTCCCCAGTCACAAACGTTCAATTCCTGAGTTCTGTTTGGAGGGCAGGCAAGTAACTCACCGGGGCTGCATTCAAGCATCATGCTGAACCTACAAGGTTCAAACACCCCCGAAGGGTTGGCATGATGTACCAAAGTAGCATCTGCGAGTTACTCACCGGGGCTGCATTGACATCTTTTAGCGACATCTGTTCTTAAAGGGTTAATGAGGTCTGCACTTACCACATATGAGAACTGCACATTCCACTCTTGTTGTACTATCAGTGTAACAGTAAGGCCCATGTCCGTCATTAGTAGGATTTCTGCAATAGTTCTCAGCAAGCGTCAGATTCTTCTCTGGAAAGAATGGTGCCAGGTCTGCCACTGCTGCTATTGTATTCCAGGGCAGACAAACAGCACCTAGGTGGTTAAAGCAAAAGAAAATAACCTTTTGAAAAATTGCTCAAACGGCCCAGAAAAGTGGAAAAAATATTCATTTTATATAGTGATATTTTTTTGGGGTGACCCTTGACGGCCACCCTGCATAACAACCCTGAAAACTAAATCTCAAGCGCAGCTCGTGCTATTCCCGTGGCAAAACTGAAGAATGTTAGAACGTTTTTTGAATGTATTTGGAAATTTTCTTGTGTCATATTCTGTGTCATTTCCTGGAGTACAACTTGTGAAAGCCAGGTCTTCATTCTACCTGTGGAATTCCTGGTTATTTGCATGAGTAAACCAATGAACACATCACTAGGAAAGTTTACTATTCTCGAGAATCTCCCGTCTCTCTCTTGTCCATACACCTTGTGCATTTCCGGGGAAATATGAACGTTTCTAACTTGTTTGATTCTTAAGATCAGCTCCGAGGGAGGTCTAACAATATACTGAGCCCAGTGGCACTCAGACAGTGTATGATTAATTCATGATCAGTTCAAAACAAATGACCTAAACAGATGACTAAAATTTGTAGTCTGGTCACACTACTGCAAGAACTGCATCCATATAAAACAAAGTAAACCACAGTTGGCCATTTTAGCATAGGAATGTTACTTTGGCATAATTTCATTCTAGTGACTGAAATGCTGACAAATGGACAATTTACATCAAGCACTATTCTGCTCTTCGATTGACAACTAGCTTTTAGAAAGATCTGATGCCAACTTTGCCTTTTTTGAGCAAGTTAACAAACCGTTTTGCAAATATTAGTAACAAGCTATAATCACATTTATTCACTAATCTGTTATCATATTATCCTGTCTATGGTAAATCTTGTTATTACTTACCATTGAAAGCAGTGTTTAATATACCCTCATATTCCTTGCCGGTTAGGGTCGTCTTACATGTTGTCTCCCTGACAAAAGCTTGAAAAAAAAAGAAATAAAAAAATCATTTTAATTTAGATCCATTCCTCTGCCCTGATCTTACAGGAATTATGGTTCCAATTTTTTTTATAGAAGTAACATGTTACCATTACTTCTCCGGCCTTGGATGATATGGATCCCCAAATAAGGAAATACATGTTTCAATCCATTATTATTATGGCATATTTCTTACTTCCCCTTGAGAGCATTGAAACTCAGTAGCTAGAGCAAGAACTGACACATGCTTTCTTTTTCTCTGTGTCGTACTGATCTTAAGAAATTTGGAGAATCCCCCTCAGGTAGATTTAGGCATTTTGGGGTCTAAAACATGAGATGTACTAACTTTAAGGCCTAAACTTACGACAAGTTGGTATTTTGCAGGGTTTCGGGCCTTGATCAGGGTCTTCTGTCTCGCACAATGGTCCAGTAGGAGTAAGAGTAGAAGTCGCACAGTGGTTCTCCAAATCAGACAAACTTGTTTTAGTGTTCATGTGCTTCGGGAGAGGCCCAGAGGATTCATCTATTGTGTCCCATCGCTGACACTGATCCCCATCAAAGGTTTCATTCACACTTCCCAAATAGCGAAATCCTCTGTAAGTTTGTAGGCAGTCACTTCTTTTACCAATGTCTGAAATAAAATTTGATTTTGAGACAAACCTTCTTTTTTTTGCCACAGTGTAATAAACATCCTCTCTTTCCATTACACATTGATTTCTATTTTTTGTGGGTTGATTTCTAATATGATAGGTAATTGTCTTCTATGAATGGAATCTGAAAATTGCTGATGAAGAGCTGATGGTTATTGGTTAACCTACAAGTTCATGAATTAGTGGCTGATGATTATTGTTGCAATTACTGTAAACCTTGCATAGTAACATCGCCAGTGCGGCTGACATGATCGGCCCAAAAGTCATCTTGAAATTATCATAAAATGATTTTATGCAGTGTGGCTGCGTACATTTGTAGAGGGCTGGTGAGGTGTGTCCCTGTGCCCTCGCCCCCCCCCCCCACCCCTACACATATATACGGACCATAGCATTGCCCTAAAAACGTCCCCTGTCCACATACATACATACCGTACATAGGGGGTTTCCATAAAGTATGGTATGCGTACATGAACCCTTTATTTTAATGTGCACAGGAACTGTAGGGGTGGGGGGGAGGCTCTATTTCTGGAAAAAGTTAGCATACATACTTTTTGCCCCCATAGGCCTACACATAGGAACACTGACTCAAAAAACAACTGTGCCTACATGAACCCTTTATTTTAATGTCTACAAGAACATTAGGGGGTGGGGGGTCAATTTCTGGAGAAAATTTGAGTACATACTTTGTGGAAGCCCCCATAGGCCTACACATTGGAACACTGACATAAAAAAAACTTTGCCTACATGAACCCTTTATTTTAATGTCTACAAGAACATTAGGGGGTGGGGGTCAATTTCTGGAGAAAATTTGCGTACATACTTTGTGGAAGCCCCCATAGGCCTACACATTGGAACACTGACATAAAAAGCTGTCCCCCCCCCCCCCCACGAGCCGAACAAAAAAAGTTTGGGGTGCAGCTAACACATACATTTTTCCCAAGGGTCATTCAGAAGGCTTTTGCTGCTTATAGGATCTGGCCAAAGTCGGGGTGAAGCTTATATGTGAGTTAGGCTTATATGCAAGGTTTTACAATACTACAATAATTCTGTGGCTTAAATATCAGATTCGGTCCGTATGGGCCCTGTGAACCTGCTGACCAGCCTTCGGCTGTGTCGGTTTTAAAGCTTTATCTATCTATCTATCTATCTATCTATCTATCTATCTATCTATCTATCTATCTATCTATCTATCTATTTATCTATCTGACTTAATCGCATCTATATAGTGCGCAATTCCAGATGTCATCATCTTGCTACAAAATAAATTTTATGAATTATTTAACTTACTGAAGGCAAACCGTTTGATTGGACAGTCCTGGATTCTCGCTCCTTCCAGCATAGTTAAGGCAGTTGATTCAGCGTCCCAAGGAGCTACAGATGTTGATGTCCAATCATCCCATTGAAGTGCTAATGGGATGATAAATCCTTGTTTTCATTCATTATTCATATAGATCACATACAAAACAGGTCAATTATTGAATAATATTCATAAGCAAGACATTGCCCTGGCTTGATCTCCGAAAAAAGAAAACATATTTACAGCTGGATAAAGACTAAAACTTTAACTTTAACTGGTCAGGTTTACTTTAATAGATCCAGTTTTTTAATTAGTTTGAAAGAAGATAAGACTGCGTCAATCTATTTATATTCATAATATTCTGTATATTGTATTGGTACACTGATGGAGTCTAGGATAAGGCAGAATATTGAATCATGTTCTGTGGAGTGTCAGACACAATGACCAGAGTTTTAGTATGAGGATGAGAAACATTGAGATCAACAAGATGAGCAAGAGGCTATGTCTCATGAGATCGGGCCAATAGTTATGAACGTCTTTGATCGGGTGCCATTTTTGACCGGGTGCCATCTTTGACTGGGTGCCATCTTTGACTGAGTGCCATCCACCAGCTTGATAGAAAACGGTTTATTTAGGGCGGATAAAGATATAAATGGGTTGAAAATGTTAATGGATGTCATAACACTTTAAAATAGTAATTTATAGCCCATTTATATAGATCTTCATCTGCTCTATGAAAAAACGTTTTCTATCAAGTCAGTCAAGATGGCACCCGGTCAAAGATGGCACCCAGTCACGTTCACATTGGCCCAAACTTGTGACATACAGCTAACAGTTGAAATGCACATGTTTTTGAGGGGGAAGGGAAGGGTGTATTGAATCACTACCCACCTGAGGCTCGGGGTATATCACAGATAACACCTTTGAGTTGGCTGCAGTCAGAGGTGGAGTCCCAGGTCCCATCTGGCAACAGTGAAGCACACAAATCTCCAAGTACAGGCTTCCCTGCCACCCAAGGTGCATGATCAGTTTTACCTCTGTGCCATTCAGATAACCCATTCTTTTCCCATTTCCAAACCTCTTTGAGATGAAGTCCAATCCAAATTTCATATTTCATTCTGCAATCATATAGCCTGGTATGAAAATAACTTGGTCATGACCAGCCTGTGATCAGTTTGTAGATTCCGAAAGAGAGAATAAAGACATCTCTCTTGATTTAAAGGGGCATTCTCACCACTCACACTTAACCCTTTAGGGTGGAGCATCAACTATAGTTGATGCCATGGGGGCCGAGCATCGACTATAGTCATCTTAACTCTATGGAAAACAGCAAAGGCTCGGCCCAGGGAACGTACCTGTGAAAATGTCTCGCCCCCATCACCAGCAAACAATTTTTTTGGTCGGCCTTAAAGGGTTAACCACATAGTTAACTATAACAGTACTAGAATTCTGAGTGGGATACACTCGGTGATTATGCCACTTTACCTACATAGATCTGCCTCCCTGATTTCATCAAAATCACATCCAATAAGGCTACTTGCACAAGAAATAGCTTTGTGAACTGTCCATGTCTAACAAACATAGGACAGTTGTACCATCTAATACTGAAAGATGGCTAGGAATTCTTCTGGATCTTATATATAACAAATCTATGAACAAGTCATGTTAAAGTCTATAACTTACCCAACTTGATACACAGCAGTCTGCTCAGCGTCACTGTTGATGTGTACAAGATATGCCAGCTCTGCCTCACAGTACTGCATAGCTGCATGGTGTGTCATGGCTACCAGGACGTACTTGTAGCACTTCTCCCCATGAGTTTCATAACCTGTGCCACATCCCACTAAAAATCAAAAAGGTTGATAATATTATATGTAAATACTGAAGTGGGGTTAACAGCAACATGTTGATATTGACTGAATGATTCAGTCATATTTTTATTACTAAGGCTAAACCTCTAGATTAACCATTCAATGACAGCAGAGTGATTTAATGTACTTTCTTTCTCTTTTTGCCATTAATATAGACTCACCAGTGCTGCATTTATGCATCCTGCAACCTCAATGCCATTGCTATACTAATATATTAAGTTCTCATGTCAAAGGTGTACCTTTAGAACTTACCTTAGGGGTTAACAGAGTCATAGCATCTTGGTTCTAAGGTAAAACACCTGCAGCTAATCCTTCCCTTCTGTAACACATCTACTAGATGGTAGACATAGCGCACTCCTAGTTTGACAGCACTGAATAGCTTACCTGTTGGTTTAGCTCGCTCACAGACAAAAGGCTTGAGGGTATCATTTTGACTGTTGAAGGTCCATACCCCATTGCGTCTCATATAAGCGCTGTAATGGTCCATGGTGATGTTTGGCATGACGGCAGCATTTGTGTAGTCAGTAGTACCCCAGTAGGTGGATGTCCCATGCCATAGCCACTGCTGTTTGTTGTATTCTAATCCAATCCACACCTCAGACGTTCTATAGGATGACAAAATTGTACGACAATGTGAACGGCGGAAAATATATGTGACAGGTTTTAACGTTGCATTATAAATATGTTGTGATAGTGCCATATTTGTTTACAACTCATCAAGAGCTTTCATTTGGTATGTGACATGTAGTACATTGGCCAGTTTTGACCTTTGTCAATATTTTTGAGACATTTTTGTCGTTTGACGTTTTTGACGTAGGCATCTCTTTAACAGGATGGTAGCCATATCTGAGTTATATCATTACAGTGTGTCCATATGAATTCTGAGTTTTTCATGACCCTTCTCAAGGCCTGCCCTCCAACTATGTTTATTATACATCAGTCACAAACTGGCACATCTATTGCCCTAACCTCCTGACTATTAAAGACCTAGAGGGTCGAAATCTGTAATGACAGTAAAATGAATGTTTCCTCTGTCATCCCTGAAACAGTTGGTTGTAGCTGGTTGTGCTATTTAATCAATTTATTCAGGGAATAGATTCATCCCTTGCATAATTTTACATATTCTACAAAGTTATTATAAATCCTGACACCTACATTGCTGGGAGAGTGCCCTGGTCCCATGTATTGCTGATACCCAGGATGAGGCCTCCCTCTGCCTCACATTTCAGCTTGGCATCACCATAGCTAAGACCTTCCGTGTAAAGTACCCGGCATACTTCAGGGGAGTGGGGGGATGACACACCAGTTACACACACATCTGCAAAATAGAGAAGTGGGGTTGAGGTTACAGGCCAGTCCTTATAATACAAAAATAGACTTGACCCACCCCAAATTGCAATAGAATAATTTTTACATGTCAAATCAAACCAAATCAAAGTGGTGAAACACCCTAAAATATGCTGAAAATCAAGATGGCTCCCAAATAATTGGAAATCCATCACATCTAGCATAGATATTACCCTTGTAAATGTAAAGGAGAAAATTAAATGTTCAGGGATTCATCCACTGAGCTCCATACTGCCGATCGAGACATATGTATCTCTCACATAACGTTATAATATATAGCTCTAGTTCAGGTGGATATTAGGGGCATATATTGAGGTGATGCTGTATTTTCAGGAGTGGCATAATACATGAATACAGCACGGGCACTTTACTCATCAGTGCTGCATTTATGCCAACAAAAAGTCAACATTGTTCAAGGCTGTTCATTTGATGTCATTCGAAACATTCAAAATATTGGATTCTTATGAGATAACAAAACACACAATAGTAACTTCTTTTTTTTGTACTTTCATGCATGTAGTACTTTTTTACATCTGAAAAATCATGTAACTACATAACCAATAGTCATACCTGTGGGGGCGGTATGGAGTGTTGGGTCAATGAAGTATAGAGCTGAATCGGTGGGATAAACTATGGAGTCGACGGCTACCTGGGTAATACTAATTGAACGAGGCTGAAATAGTAATCATCACCCATTTATAACACATTTTGAAAACACTTTTTTGAAGTAGATTCTCTCATATAATACAAGCACGTTCTACCGGAATTGTCATGTGTGCGATAGAAGAAAAGCAGGAGAATAATGATAAAAGGTGTCGAATGCATAATAAGCAATTTGATGTTCATATTTCATTTACAGTCAATTGTCATCGAGTATTTTAAATAAGCATTCAAAGCCTTATAGCTTTACCGATCTTTGATATAATGGCTAGATTTGTTACTATCAGTAAAATGGTTAATTGAATGGTAAGTTTATAACAGATTCCTGGCTTTTTTCATGTATCTGATCTTCATCCAAAGAATTCTTTAATAGTTTGCCATACCGATTTGTAAAGCCACTGCACCAATGTAGACGCAGCTTGGTTAATATTTAATTGTTTAGTTATACACACCTGAAGAGATGTTTTATATTGGTGCATTGTGACTCAATGGTTATTCTGGCAGCGATTCTTTGGTACTTTGTGAAAGTCTTCTGAATACTTTATTGTATGTATGAGTCATCTTAATTTTTCAGTATAGACATAATATCAGATAGTACAGAATCCGCCTGGCAGTTACGATATATAATTGTCAAAACCAATATTAGATATTAGCAGTAACTATTTGCCATTTAATTTAGCACCATAGTCCCACATAGGGCAACTAGATGTTACTAACGCACCCCTGCTTTTAGTCAAGAAAATAGGATGGATAAACTCGCCTGGCAGACAAATAATTTTTAGCAATTTTCTTTTCTTAAAAATAATTATTTGACCGCCAGGTAAGTTTATTTTTCTTATTTTCTTGAAATGAGATAATTATTTTTGGCTATGTAGTGTGACTTAACAGAAGAAACTATAGAAATAATTTCAGCGACCTGCCGACTTTTGGACAAATTTGGCTATACTAAGTTTATTTTTAATAAAAAACGACTTTGTGACCTTGAGCATTTAATATCGGCGACTTTCCGACCTGAGTGGGGACTCCTCTGCACCCCCGATAGAGGGAATAGGTTATCATTGATGCAATATTTTAGTATTTGTATACTCACTACATACTCTCCGCCCACTTCCATGACCCTGAAGGCGTCAGACTTGAGTAGCGTACTGAGGTCCCTGTCCTCCTGGATGCTGCAGGGTGCAAGACGCTGTCTGCCAAACACCCGGCATGGCGGCAAGTCAGTCTGTAAACAAGAAAGACATATAAAGACAATCAAGCTTTTTTCAAATACTTCTTGCATGGTTGCCGTTCAAACAGAACTCAAGAATCATACAAGTTAGAAAGGTTCGTATTTCCCCGGAAACCCGCAAGCTGTATGCACAAGAGAGACACGGGATATTCTCGAAAATAGTGAATATTCTTAGTGACATGTTCAATAGTGACATGTATTTCCAGAGTTTTACTTGTGCAAATAACCAGAAATTTCACAAGTAAAATGAGGACCTGTATTTCACAAGTTTCACTACAAAAAATGACACTGAATATGACACAAGAAAATTTCCCAAAACCTTGAACAAACTTTCCAATAATTACAAAATTCTCAAATTCTGAAGTTTTGACATGAGAATGGCACGAGAGAATTTGTTTGCAGGGTGTATCAGATTATTGCCTGGTGTTCCCTGTGGATTCTAAGGAAAGGACATGCCCCATATCCATGGCAAATTAATGATTATTGTAATATCAGTTAATTCCTTTCTGATGCCCTTGTTTTCAGATTTATTGGTATTGATAGATAATCTGCACGTCAGCCTTTGGAATCACAAAAGTAAAAAGAATATCAGCTATTGAATGGCTATTATGTCTCCTTAACGACATGATGGAATGTTACAATATGATATCGCAGTGGCCTTCCTAGTAATCATTTGATTTAGGATATAAAATATATCGATATATCTTACAGTGAGTAAGCTGTGCAGACAGTTGCGATCCAAGAAAGCATTAGATGTGTTGCAGATAATCAACAGTGATAAGACCACAACTATGGGTGGAAGATGCGCCTCCATCCCTCCGGTCTCTTCAGGACTGCCGATACTTCTGATGTTATGACCATAGTATCTCAGTATGTAGCATCACAGTCCGTTATCCATAATGCAGTTTAATACTGTAGAAAAGAAGGAGTTCTGTGTCGTCAAACCACACAATATCCAATAATAAATAATGCAGTCTAAGTCATTCTTTGTGCTTCAATGGAAATATGGCAAACTGCACTGAGAAGCATTACTGTGAATGGTGCAGATCAATTTACTAAGGGAGTGGTCATTTTTTTAACAACAAAGGGGGGGGCGGTGATTGTTTTTGGGTGGGGACCAAAATAATTTGAAACCCTTGAAGGGAGGAATCGAAATTATTTGGATCCCTCTTGAGGGGGGAACCAAAATAAATGCACCCCTTTTTAGCAAATAAGCCAGCGCATTACCATAGCTCAAAGGGGTCAGGCACACTAAATTTCAATTTGGCTGAAGGGGGGACCAAAATATTGCAGCCCCATGGGGGGGGGCAAAAAATTTGACACGCTCAGATGAAATTCCACCAACCCTCCCCCTCTTGTACAAAAATGACAACTCCCTAAATCGATTATCCATCAACATACGGTTAACCTTTTATGATAGTGGTTCATGGATGTCGCTAACTCGCCAATGCAGCATTGGTGCAGCATGCCGACCCTATGGAAGTGTCTCAATCCGGTAAGGTCGACATGATGCTTAAATGTATACATCACTGGCGAGTTATTTACCAGGGATGCATTCATGCATTCATACATTAAAGCATCATGCTGTCCTTAAAGGGTTAATGTACTATTCTCTTTAGTGTTATGAAATATCCAATAGCACAGGAGAGGCTCTGGGACATCATCTAAACTGCCTTTCAAGCGATTACAATATTTGTTCAATAGCCCAAAACCACAGAATTATGCATGGGACCATCTTATGTTAAAAGTTGTAGTATTAATGATTTAAAGCATGTTTTAGACAAGCTCTGTGCTTATGCCACTTTAATATAACTCCTACCCCGGCCTCGAATACAGGTGCAACGGACATACTTTGTCAAGATATCTAATTAATTTCTACAACAGAAAGAGTCAATGACTGTTCAATATAAATGTACAGGTTGCAAAAACTCATGTTTCATTTACAACTTTAGTTCATATTAATATGGAAACCCCTCGGGATCGGTAACAGGTTTGTCAGAGGTAAGTTGGTTACTTTAGGCGTCTTATGCCAATATCATGGAAACTCATACACATGCTGCTGAATGTCTGCCAAGTTCAATCAAATAAAAGGATTGGGATTCTCAATCAGTTTACATTTTTTCAAAGGCTAGATTGGGGATCAGCGAAAATGCAATTTATTCAGTGCAAAACTCAGGTGGAATTCAGGCGGTTTTACGCTACAGACCAGTGTTTAAATTTTCCGTGGTCAGTAGCTAATTTTGTTGAATATGTTATGTAGGAAAGATGTATCTTTTAGGTCAAGGGTGAATTTCAGAAGTTGTAAATGACCTGCTAGTTGTTATTGTGTTTTCTGCTATATTAAAGTATATATATAGAAGAAGGAACCTTCACTGGGACCTAAAGATATAGGTGACCAACCTACACTTGTAGACCAGAAGCTTATTCCGCCTTAGCAAGATGTCCAGTGTACAGTGCCATTTGCAATTGTACCCTTATGTATTCCCTGTGTTCAAATTTATAAGTAAAGAGATTTTGGAAACAGAATAGATTATTCACAATACTAACGAAAATTTAGAAATATTTATTAAAAGAACATACACTTATTTGGCCTGGTAGTGATTTGAACCTGGGCTCCCAGCATTATGAGTCCAATATGCTAACCACTACCCTATCCTGGACAGATGATATATTATATGTCAACCTACAACCCATTCCCAGCTCACTCACTCTGTTTGCACCCTAATATAAGACATGAGATTTGGCTACGCTGGTCCTTACAGAGCAAGGGTTATGATTGGTACCAGTGGTCCAAAAGGTGGAGCCACTCTATCTCGCTAATGCAGAATAGCCACTTCTGTCCATACCCAAGAGCTGGGACAGATGCTGCCACGTGTCGCCTACCCGAAAGGTTGGGACGCAGTTTGCAGCCCAATGGGACCCGCATGATATATCAGTTAACAAACCCTGCCTCTACACGAGTATCCTTTCTGCTTGCCTTCTCACAAATCTATGTTTATTATGTTTTGAAAATGAGACAAACTTCTTTTTAAACACGTTGCCTTTACTAGCTGAAATGAAGTTTCATCTGTGTATAAGTCACTGCTGGTGACATACATCCCAAATAACTCTCTTGAGATGGGATGGAGATAAACACAGCTATCTGCTATATTAAGCACTTGACACACTAACACATCACTTAGTCCTTTGTGGGTGTTGTTGTGATGTAATACAATAACCCTTTAGCATCATGATGCATGAATGCAGTTCTTGTGAGTGATACACCTGTGCTGCATTCATGTATCATGTATCATGCCATATTCATGGGATTAAGAAAATCATGTAGGCCAGCATGATGCATCAATACAGTGCCAGTGAGTTACCTACCATTGCTGAACCATAATGATGGCTGTTTTTTTTAAATATTTTATTAGGTTGAATAAATACAGATACATCGAAATAAATAAATGTATATGCATCTAAACCCAGCACGGGCGCATTGCCCTACTCCCGCTAGGACCTCTCATGTTCCTTCCAATAACCATCGTACATGTATAATGGATATGACAACATCATATAGTAGTATCACATGTACCGTATGATAAACAGCGTATTACAACCTCTAATATAATATTAGAACGATGAGATGAGATGAGATGTGGTAATAAATGGCAAGAACAAAATGTGAAATTAATTTACGTTCATAAAACAGGATGGGTAATTCTTCTTAATAGATATTTTAAATTTGTTAAGGTCTTCTATTTCAGTGTATTCAGGTTTCAGCTCGTTCCATCTTTGTATACCCCTATATAATGCACTCCTTAACACTATTGGTTTTAGGGATCTAGGGAGGAGTAATCTATGTCCTTGGCCTCGCCTGGTGGGTAAATTTCGATTATCATTGTATTTATCTATTTTTTTCAAAGTGTAGGCGTAAAAAAGAAGGTGAATGTCCCTTCTATGGATTAATTTACTGCATTTTGATTTTTTATGAAGTTCATCTGTATTAAAAAGAGGATTTTTTTCTAACTTTACTTTGTATATGGTGCGTAAGGCCTTATTTTGTAACCCTTGTAATTCTAACGATTCTCCTCTCAGATCCCTATCCCATATGTAGTCGACATAGTCAAAACTAGGAATAACCATAGTTTTATACATTGTTAAGGCTGCATCTTGGTCTACATGGTCTCTGACCTTTGCGGATTGGTGTATCTTATGCCTTATATTAGCCAGCGTTTGCTTTCTGTGCTCAACAAATTTCAGTACAGGATCTAAAGTTAAGCCTAAATATTCGAATGTCTCTACCTGCTCTAGGGCTACACCATTCAGCGACAATATAGGACAGTCTACCATGTTTCCATTGTATAACATCCATTTTGTTTTTTTCTCATTTATCGTTAAACTATTAATCCTGCACCACAGGGCTAGCTTGTCCAAAATCGGCTGCATAGATGCATAGTCGTGTACAGAAATTACAGCATCGTCTGCATATAATGTTATATCAAAGTTACCAATCCTAGGCAAGGAATTAACATAAATAGAAAATAATACTGGACCACAGACGGAACCCTGTGGAACACCATATGGGGTTGGTTTGAAAGATGAAACATGATTATTAGCAACAGTACATTGACTTCTGAGGGTCAGGTAGCTCGAAAACCATTTTTGCGTATTTTCGCTAAGTCCAAAAGTGGAAAGTTTTTTCAAAAGAATAAAGTGAGAAACCGTATCGAAAGCCTTCTTATAATCTAAATATAAAGCTATTGTTGGCTTATTGTCAATAATATTCTCAACAATGTTCCTAAGATGTTCATTAATAGCAGTGACCGTTGAGTGGCCAGAGCGGTATCCCTGTTGACGAGGAGTTAAAAGGTGGTGATTTTTCATATAATTTTGAAGCCGAATACATATTATTTTTTCTAGTAGTTTTCCAGGTAGTGGTAATAAGCTTATTGGTCTTAGGTCATTTACTTCTTGTGAATTTGGCTTTTTAGGTAATGGAACAACGGTCGCTGCTTTCCAGCTATTTGGGAAAACACACTTTCTCAGACATAAATTATACAGACACATAATTACCTCAGGGACGCTTATAAAGGCATCCTTTAGGACATAGGATTTCATATGCTTAATTGATGAAGACTTATCAATTTTAATCCTATTAATCATTTTGATAACATCAGCGTATGCCATGGGCTGCAACAAGTCCGTGGTGTGAGCGGGTACATTGAGAGGAGGGTCATATACTGTGTCAGGTGGAATAGGTGGGAGTGCGTTGGCTAAATTCTCTCCTACCGTTGCAAAATAATTATTAATATAGTCTGCACATTTATCAGGAGGAACTGGTTCACGGGTTATGTTATTTCTTAACTTAATGTATGTGGCTTTTGTTTTTACCGGTAGTAATTTCCTAATGGCTAGCCAAAACTTTTTAGGGTCATCTTTTTTCATGCGCAAAAGGTCATTTATCTTATTTTTCCTGCTATTATATATCATGGCTTCTACTTTATTTCTATAAAAATCTGCTATCCTTCTATCATCCTCCAAACCAGTCCTCCTAGATACACGATACAGATAGTCCCTATTGTTCATTTCCCTCGATATGTCAGGGGTCAACCATTCCGGTGTGAATTCAGGTATCACAAGCGTTCTGATTGGACAGATAGTACTTAAAGTCGTCTGCATTACGTCAATTATTGACAGCCACATAGTATCTGGGTCATCAATAGCCACAATTTCATCCCATTTAACATCATTTAACATGTGTTTGTATGCTTGGAAATCGTAATTCTTATACGATCTAGCCTTGACAGTTTTCTTTTTTATCTTAGTTCTAATACATTTTATTCTTAAGAAGGTTGGCACATGATCTGAAATATGAAAATCAATTAGCCCTGCCTCTGCAACATTGTGTACATTAGTATACATGTGGTCTAACAGGGTGCCTGACTTTGGCCGCGTGATACCCTCTATGTATTGCCAGACCTCATTGTTGGTACTAAAGGTGTCAACCTCAGCATCTTCTATGTCCTTCCGTGTTAACAGGTCGACATTAAAATCCCCCATAAATATAATTTTGCGATTCTTTGTGACCGGCTGTTTTAACTTAGTTAGTTGCTTAAATATGGCCTTTTTATCAACATCTTTATCAGGTGGCCGATAACACACATATACCTTGTATTTAATCTCACCAATTTCAATATCTACACACAAAATTTCAAATTCTCTGTCAATTATAGACGACTTGTCATCAATAGACGCTGTTATAGTATCTTTATAATACAACATTAAACCTCCAGATTTTTTGTCTCTCAAAGGATAGCGATCTAGTCTAATAAACTGATAGCCAGGTACATACATCATAGCATCGCTGATTGTCGGGGTAAGCCATGATTCTACTACTCCAGCTATGTCACATGATGAAATTATTTTGGCTGCATTAACTCGTTTGGGATATACAGAACGTGCATTAAAGCACACGAAAAGAAGACCTTTTTTTTCCCTTTAATTCAGACAGATATACCATTTAATACGTGACTAAGGTACAATGATGCTGGGTGAGGGTGATGGTGGTTGATACCTAGTATGTGGTGATCGAATTGGCTGTCTGTATACATCTTTATGGATATGGCTGAGATAGGCTATGCACTCCGGTAGATTTTATATAGATACATCTACATTCAATCCAGTCGATACATTGTATAGTGGCATGATATGTGGATTATCGACTATAACTAAGGCCTTTATACAGACCATATTATTATCAAATATACACACAATTTATACCTTTGGCAGTACTTATACAATGATACGGTATATGTACATGTACGCTCTATACGGTGGTTTATGTTGAGTACCGGTAACACTTTAACTGCTCTAGTGCTTATAGCAATGTACATCAATTGCCTGAATTGCTTTAAAGGGTTAACACAACACGCTATACACACAGTTTATGGACTCTGGATTCACTGTGCCCCAGATAAGCTACAGTTCATCTTCTCCAAATTGAACATATCTCGTCAATGGACAGAATATTATCCTACTTGGTAATTGTGGGCATTATTTGTTTGCACTAATTTTTATCAGGTTACCAAGAGTTGCAAAATTAACATCAATGAAATTTTTTTTTTAAAGTTTGTTCTAAAACGTTAAATGGAGGCTACAACCTTTATAAGTAACCAAAATACCCAAACCTCATACTTGTCCCTTCCCAGCTACCAATCTCATTCCCGTCTTTTCCCTCTTTTGAAAAGATTGTTGACTGTTTATTGTTTTTAACTCATTAAAACTCTTTGTACAATATTTTGTTACAGACCTTTTACGAAAATATATGAATTTTAAATTTAGGATTCTGTGCAAACATTTCTATATGAATGTTTAAAATCGTATAAAATGTGAAATTTTTTAGCTCGGTAGTGGAATTATTACTTATTTTGCTACAGTTAAATATGCATTGTTTGTATAATGGCATAGACACATAGATCTATAAAACGGGGTCACACTGTAGCTCTGTCATGTTATATAGAGAGGCCTATGCATTAACAACGCTATAAGATCATTACACCAGACGGTAGACTCTAGTACAGAGAGCAGGGCGGCATACCAACAAAAGAATATGACAACCTGCTGAAGTGTGGTACAAATAATATACCTATAAACATGGAGCAGTCCACACAGTATTCCATCAGGCAGGCAACACGTGAGGACATGGCCTCACTTCTTCCATTGGTATTAGAAGAAGGCTGGAATGACTCGTTGGAATACCTTGAAGGTTGCTTCAACCACTGCCCCTCTGGGCACTTTGCAGCCGTGGATGTACAAGGAGAAATGATAGGTATGGGATGCTAATTAATCATTTGTGACACATTTTAACGAAATGGGTCGGAAGTCGCACATAAAAATATAATGTTGTGATATTGCCATATTTGTTTACAGCTCATCAAGAGCTTTTGTTTGGTATGCGACAAGTAGTATATTAGCAAATATTCACTCTTAGGTGATATATTTCGTGTTTTTTTCTTTTAGAATTAAATGGAAATTAATTAGATTCCGACCCATTTCATTAAAATGGGTCAAATATTAGCTAGGGAATGAACTAGTGTTCCAGAAGTTGGAGATACGCATGGTTTTATCATAATAAAGCACAGATACATGAAATGTTAAGTATTTTGAGTGAGTCACATTTCGGGACAGATAAAGTTATGAGGGTGTTTTGGTTAGTTGTTAAGTTACACACCAGATGCCCTTTAGGGCATTATTATTTCTTGTGAATCTGGTCTAACAAAATGACCTAGACGATTGGGAAGCACTTTCAACCAATACTATCTAATAATGTATCAGTAAGCCTCTTGATATGTGATATGTGATATTCACGTAGATAAGAAACTAGGTCAACATGAGACCACTACTAATAACATCAGTAGTGGACTCATTGATATGTCATATATAAATATGTGCTCATTTTTCATTGAATATCTGTCACGTCATAGAAGTATTTTCAACCAGGGCTTGGAGGATAGAAGTGACACAACGCAATGTCATTGAGCTATAGGCCTACATACACTAGTGACCTCTTAGACTTAAGAGGTTATTCTCAGTAGGCATGTATTTTTAAAAGACAATGCTCCATTAACTTTTTAAATACAGGATGTGAGCACTGGAGACGGAATAGTTCTAAGACTATCCTAACTCGCTTTCCTTTAAACAACACAATCACACAGTTTTCTCTCTCACATCATTATGGGATTTAGTCTTTGGTGAATTAAAGGTCAAGTATACAACATGGTTGTCTGTGCAAGTGGAAGTGGGGTTGCCCTCTTGTAAATATCTTACATCATAATTAACATGAATTAAGATCCACCTTTTAAATTGCAGCTCACTGTGGTGCTAATGCATGTGATGCTGATAATGGCTACGTCACCAACTACGTCACTAAGAAGTCGCACCGTGGGCTCGGCATTGGACGCCAGGTCTATGAGAAGGCCCTGCAAAGCCTTGGAGACAGGAACATTGTGCTAAATGCCAACCTTGCTCTTCTGGACATGTACAAAAAACAAGGCTTTACAATTTCCTCATTCAAAATCCATGGATACCGCATCCCAATGAAATATGTCAATTTGACCCTGGACAAAAGTACCGGACCGCCCCTTAATATGGTCCCCATCACTGAGGTTGATATTGAAATGCTATTTGAGTATGACAGAAAGATCAACCCTACACCAAGACCTGAGGATATCAAACATTGTCTACAGGTGTCTAGATTTGGGCTGGCTGTGGTAGAAGAGGGTCAGGTTTCAGGCTGGGGGACTCTGACAAAGAGAGATTTGGCCTATTCATTGTTCCCGGTTTATGCTGACTCAGCAGAAATAGCTAGAGCTCTTGTGTACTCGTTGCTGGAGAAGGTGCCAGAGTGCGGCCACATTGAAGTCGGGTTCCCCACACCAAATACTGAGGCACAGAAGATATTTGATGATCTCCACATTACAAGCGGCACCAAGAACTACATGATGAGAATGTACTCCAAACATGATGTAGAGCTCCCTCTGCAGTATGTGTTCTCTGTCATGAATTACCATACAGTTCTATTATAATTAACCCACGGTGGACGGCTAACACAAAGGAATCGCACCTTGGGTATATCGTATACACTAACATAACCGAGGGTTAAATCAGATAGACGACACCTGTACCCTGGTATGCCTTCATGCCCACTGCCCACTGGTCAGCGACTCGGTGTATAACACCTCGTCTCGACCTTGTGGGGCAGTGGGTATGACGCATACCAGGCTACAGGTGTAGTCTATCTAACACATAACTGTGAACTTAAGAGGCGCCATGCATTATGCCCTTTATTGTTATGATGTAGACCATCTAAATAAGTCCTCTCCACCAGGCTATGGCTCGAGCGAGGGACCAAAACAGAGTAACGTCAGCAAGGCCGCTCATTGGTGCAATGTTTCTATCTATTAATGACGTAATCTATCGATTAATGCCGTAATTTAACAAACCTATGGTGCGTGGGGCACCAGGGGTAAACTAAGACCATGAAGTTTTCAATTGAAAAGAAAAATATAAAAACGTTATTTTCAATAATCTCTTTGGTAGTAATTTTATTTACAATAGATTGAAATGTCCATCAATAACATAGCATAATTTACTTAATCAGTATGAGTTCACAAACCCAGTATTGTAAAATTAAGAAGCTGATAGGCAGCGATACACGATTTGAACTGGACCTTGAATTCAGACAAGAAAGTCCCCAATGACTGCAATATTGTCCGAGAAGTTCAAACAATATTTTACTAATTATGCCAAAAAAAAGTCGTTTCTCATCACCGAGCGCGTCATAGAAATCATGATTCGGGGGAAACTTTCTTTTCGCATTTTTGTTGAAAAATATGTTAAAGTTGGAAAGATATTGACAAATTTGATATAAAATTAAAGTTTATGCTGTCAGCAATGCAGTCAGATAAAAACAACTGATCAATGAACTCCGAATTACTAAAATGTGAAAATTGATTGCGAAAAGTCCTAATTTCCCTACATATATTCACGCCCCGAGTATAAAAAAACAACAAATTAGATTTAAAAAATGCCCGGGTCATATTTTCACTGCTTGGTGATGAGAAACTTTTTTTTTTTGGAGTCGCCTTAGCCAGATGCAATCTCCTAGATTTCAGCATATCAGTAAATCTGCAGTTGTATATTACACTTGGATTTGAAGATGTTGTGCATCGAATGATTCATTCATAGTAATACGCCTAAAGGACTGGGCAGCGAGATACAAGCCAACACATAATGGCAAGATATATTTTGGGATAATCAGGATAACATTTGATGTTGTACCACTAATTTCTCTCAGGGTTGTATACGGAGGAAAACAATGGTAGGTGAGTACCAGTGGGCACAAAATTCTGTTCAACCCTGAATCAATGTTGAATCAACATTGATCAACATTGACAATATTGAGTTAATGTTCTGTGCCCACTGGGGTGTATTACTTATAAAATAACAGAACTAGAACCGTTCTAGGATAAATAATCGTGTAGATAGAATAATGTTAAAATATACATGTATGTATAATGATGTAATGATATATAAATACTGTGTCGTGTATAGTTTAACCATATTATATAGTTTTTGTAAAACCACAACTTAACAAATGTGATTCTAGTTTGGGCCAAAAAATGGTATGTTTCATGCAATATGGATAATTCATTTTAAAAAAAAAGAGCTATAGGGTCGGCCCTTTTTCGAATTTATAGTCTATAGATTGCCTGAAACACACCTATTTCTTGGCCTTATAGCACAGAGTTTGTAAAAGAATTCATTCACAAATACGTCAATGGTGGCCAGGGTCTGATGTTTCCATCTCACTGCCAGCGAGCTCTGAAAGCATCAATAGAGGTAGATTACTTCATTGTTTCCTTCCAGACAGAAGCATGAATGTTATAAATTATAGTATCGCAGCTGAAAAAGGTAAAGATGCATACAGTATAAAATATCTCTAAAGATATGACATTAAAATATGGGCAATATAAGCAGGGACAAGCAAAATGTGGTCATTAAATGCTGCTATATATATATATAATACCTCAGATGTATGCTTTTTCCATTAGTATCTCAAATAATATCCTAACCTCACAACTTTAACTATTTGAGTATTTATAGGAGAAATCGTTTTTTTGCAATCGGATGGGGGTGATTATGGACTTTGGGGTGCCAACACTTGAAGGGGGGGATCAAAACTATTTAGAGAGGGGGTGGGGAAAAGCACCCCTTTTTAGCGCAAAAGCACACTATATCGCTCAAACGGGTTAGCAGTCTATTCTACATTGAATTGAATGTTGTGCCAACCTGATATAGATCTGGTTCTCATATTCCATTTACTATGTGGGATATACTGTGGCCCCACTTTATTTCAAAAGGTATATATTTTCACGGAGTTAACGGAAATTCAAAATCCATGATTTTTTTTGTAGGGCACAGTATTATATCAAATAAATACACGTATGCAAATAAGTTTATTTTGCCACCTCCGCATAATATATATCGTGAATACACATATTTTTGACTTTACGTAAATATAGCATTATTGCAGCTTTAACTGATTAGAACTGACCTCTAAATTCCTCATCCCTGAACCTCCTTCTTGGTATTCTCCGCCTCCTTCTCCGCCACAGACTGCAACAAAAAGTAACCACAATCACATAAGGCAACAAGTAGGCATATGGGCTGGGATTTGCTCATGAGTTGTGTCCTTCTGTTGTTATACCTAGCCTTACCATTAAATGTTGATTAGCAAAAAACATTATAGTTTCCTGTTTATGTTCAAGAATCAGGCTACAATTGTCAGTTGACACCACTTACTTGTTAGTTTCTACCTTGTCCACTAGGTGTCTCCCCAATTTTTCTACAGCAGAATTTTGTCAATGACTATTAAAAAGTAACGAGGGGTGGCGTGTCCTGCAAATGGCCCAAATAAAGGTGACATCATTAATTTGTGAATGTTCCCTTAACTTACCACCAACCTCCCGTGACGACTAGTACCACCACTAGCGCTGCCAGCACACCGAGCCCTGCCCGCAGTCCTGGCTCCAGGATGGACTGTAGTTGTTCTGCTGACCCTACAATATGGAAAATGAAATAATCCTAAAGGTGCACCGTAAAGAATAACCCGTAAAAATTACGGTGAATCACTGGCATCACTGAATGCCGACCGTTTCCTGTTTTTTTTACGGTCACCGTATTTTGCTTTCCCCCGTAAAATTTACAGGCCTTTCACGGTGATTCATCATTATTTTACGATGATTCTCTGCTATTCAATGATGATTATAATTGTTTCTTGATTCATTGTTGTATATTTCATAATATCATCTTAATTCCAGGCCTGTATATAATATATATTAGGCCTGATAAGCATAATTGAATGCCTCATAGCAATATACAATTACAATCCATGAGCAAAAGGTACTCTAGGATTGTTACAAAGAAACTCAGACAACAGTCTCAATATGTATAATTCTAATTACCACAACATGGGTGTTTATACTATTCGTACTAGTGCCCAGGGTCTCAAAAAAGGAAATTTTTTTTTTTTTTTATCTTTAATATGCCAAAGGCTTCAATTTTGATTGTGTAATTAATGAGATAGTGTGATATCTTTATAAATCTAACACAATTATGTATTTTTTTAGTTGATAGCTTCCACTATAGTCTCTCTATCAAACCAAGCTGCCACCTGATGAGCAAACTTCTAACGTGAGATTCACGGTAAATGAAAAAACATTGTTTCACTGTACTGGTTTATGGATGTTCAACGTAAAAGTAAAAGTACAGGGTCTCACCGTAAATCACAATTACGGTGATACACCGTCAAATTTAGCATTGATTCTCCGTAATTTCAACAGAGATTTTTTACAGTGTGGGGCTCCACTAACCGATCTTTCTCTCAAATCGATGCTATTCTCACGAATCAGACTCATGCATATACAATAACAATTATATACAATAGATAGAGGGTACTGTATATCTTGCCATATGTCCATGCTTACAAATAATCAGATAATGTATTTGTTTATAAACAAGCAGAAAATAGAATTGCCAAAGCTATACAGCACAATTTAGGTCCTGATTTAAATCCCGATTTTGCATCTCACGACGATTTTGACGCCCGATCTTATATCAAACTTGTTTCATATTTTTTTATCTTGTGCCCCACTGTCCATCTGGCTCTAATATGTAGGAACTGTGCCTTTGTTTATTCCTCATCAAACTGTATAGACCTGTATGATCTGATCGTGAGAATAACCGAGAGGAACATAAAGTTCAACGGGTGGGGTGGGGGGGGGGGGGGGGGAATTCCAGGTGGAGGATTCCAAATGAGAGATTAACTGACACCATACAGACAGTTATTTCCCTGTGGCAAATTGCAGTCTTTTGATTGTGTTCCAAATTTGTAACATCATTTTCATGATTACGTGACTGTTAAAGCTTTACCAAACATGCATCTGCTTTACCTAGTTACCAAGTGGACTTATATATAAAGGTGTATATATCAAAGAACAAACCTTTCTGACAGGTGGATCCACTGAACGCTGAGACACATGTGCATTTGAAGCCAACATGACTTTCTAAGCAGGTCCCATTGTTCAGGCAGGGGTTCGGAGAACAGCGCGTCAATTCTGAAAGTTTGTATGTGATTTTGAAACATCGTCAGATGTAAGAAATATATGCCAGTATGATATAGTTGACTTCCTAGCTTGGTTACTTGTGTAGAGACGTATTACAAGGCCGTGTCTCACCAAATCGATACAAGTTGAAGCCTATGACTGGATGCAATCTATGACCGCTATTATAGAAAACAGCTTAATTATTAAGGGCGGATGTACATAGAAATGGCTGGAAAAATTTGATGGATGGGATACTAATATTTGTTTCAATTGAAAGCAATTTAAACTCATGCTAGCCTGTCATAGCTTGCATCCGGTCATCAATGTCACCCGGTCATGGAATTTCAACTTGCATCAATTAGGTGAGACACGGCTACAACTGACATCTACCAAACAATACAATAAACATTAAAATAGCAATCCCAACTACCCTGGTGCAGGTTATACTATTTTTTAAAAGTCTGGGTGTGGGTTATGAACGGCATTCTGGTTATACACACTGATAATAAAACCTATAGTCAGTACTGACTATACCATCATATTTCGACCCCCGTAGTCAGGGGACTATACAACTTAGTCGCATATTAGTCATAAAGATAGTCAGAAGTGATTTTATGTGGATCACACAAATTGATGATGTCACAGGCATGTGTGCACAGGAAACAGTTAGGATTCAAATCTGAATGGTCCATGGACTTCAGGTAGGCACATTCTCTACTAAACTACTGTTCTATGGATATCCCTGCTTGTTATATGTTATGTTACAGTTGACTATGACAACTTAAAGTGTTATAGGGTGCATGAGTTCTAATGTTTGAAAGAGTTATCATGGTATTTTGTTCCAATTTTGATAACATAGAAATACATGAACAGTGTTTGTCTAGACTGACAGAGCATGATAGACCTACACAGGAGCCTGTCACCTGGCCTGCCTTATCCTAGCTTGTCCCCTGGCCTACCATATCCTAGCCTGTCTCCTGCCCTGCCTTATCCTAGCCTGTCACCTGGCCTGCCTTATCCTTGCCTGTCCCCTGCCCTGCCTTATCCTAGCTTGTCCACTGGCCTGCCTTATCTTAGCCTGTCCCTGACCTGATTTATCCTAGCCTGTCCCCTGCCCTGCCTCATCCTAGCCTGTCCACTGCTCTGCCTTGTCCTAGCCTGTCCCCTGGCATGCCTCATCCTAGTCTGTCACCTGCCCTGCCTTACCCTAGCTTGTCCCCTGCCCTGCCTCATCCTAGACTGTCCCCTGCCCTGCCTCATCCTAGCTTGTCCAATTTTGATAACATAGAAATACATGAACAGTGTTTGTCTAGACTGACAGAGCATGATAGACCTACACAGGAGCCTGTCACCTGGCCTGCCTTATCCTAGCTTGTCCCCTGGCCTACCATATCCTAGCCTGTCTCCTGCCCTGCCTCACCCTAGCCTGTCCCCTGCCCTGCCTCATCCTAGCTTGTCCCCTGCCTTGCCTTATCCTAGCTTGTCCCCTGGCCTGCCTCATCCTAGCCTGTCCCCTGTCCAGCCTTAACCTAGCTTCTCCCCTGGCCTGCCTTATCCTAGCCTGTCACATGCACTGCCTTATCCTAGCCTGTCCCTGCCCCGCTTTATCCTAGCCTGTCCCTGCCCTGCCTTATCCTAGCTTGTCCCCTGGCCTGCTGTATCCTAGTCTGTCACCTACTCTGCCTTATCCTAGCCTGTCCCCTGCCCTGCCTTATCCTAGCTTGTCCCCTGGCCTGCCTTATCCTAGCCTGTCCCTTACCTGATTTATCCTAGTCTGTCCCCTGCCCAGCCTTATCCTAGCTTGCCACCTGGCCTGCTTTATCCTAACCTGTCCCCTGCCTTGCCTTATCCTAGCTTGTCCCCTGGCCTGCCTTATCCTAGCCTGTCCCCTATCCTGCCTTTATCCTGGTCTATCCCCTACCCTGCCTTATCCTAGCTTGTCCCCTGGCCTGCCTTATCCTAGCCTGTCCCCTGTCCTGATTTATCCTAGCCATATGTCTACCCTGCTGAACCTTGACCTGCCTTCAGTACTTAAGTTTTCCTTATTTCTGATGATTGACTATATCTATTATTTATAGTGACTACTTTAGACCATGAAACCATTAAATTCATAGTCACTTGACTATATAGCCCAAATCAGCCGATTTAATTGCTGACTATAGGGTGACTATATGACTAACCTATGTTAGACATAGGTGACTAACTTGGTATAGTCGTTTTTGCTACATTCATGTGACTATAGAAATGTAGTCCGTAGTGACTAACATTTCCAGGTCCATTATTATCAGTGCATATAGGAATTTACGGTAACAGCAAAATCAAATTTTTATTGAGGTATTAAGTTATACAGACCATGTTCACAATATTTGCCGTGTAGAAACTTTGGACATTGACAATAGCCGCCATCCTGGGTGTCTATGCAGTGACCGAAGTGACAGTCCATCGTCTCACATGTCTCTTTCAACGGGGTATCTACAAGGAATAACCCAGTCAACATGGCTTAGTGGGACCCATATGTGTTCATACTTGGGCAAGCTGATTTTCCCTTATCTGGGTTATAATCCTTTTTGTCCAGGGTATTATGTGGAAGCCAAGATGGGTCAGCCCGAAATCAAAGTGCCACGCTCGAGCCCAGATGTTTTGAAATACCGTATTCAATGTGACAAGCACTCTGCCCCTAAAAAGCCCCACCCCTATTACGGGCATAAATTTCTAGACTAGAAATAAGGCTCAAATTGCACGGTTTTGGAGACTATTAAACCCTTAAGTGCTAAAACACCTTAAAAATAAGTTTATAAGCGTCCAGGGTGGTTATTATGTCGAATATATGGTAGTTACAATGTACTGATAACAACAGTTTTCCTGTGCTAGCCCATGTGGGCTCCCACCCATAGCCCTTGACAAATATAATCATAACCCGGATGTATGTAAGCCCAGCTGGCCCAAGTAAAACACATATATGTGGCCCAGGGAGCAATGCTGTCTTGACTTACTCACACCTTTAAGAAACTTTAAGCAAAGATTATAGTTGAGTAACGACTCCCTTTTTTACCAGCGTTAAGCAATTTTGTGCAAAATTTGGATCAAAGTTTCTTTAAGTTGCTTCAAGCTGCCTAGAGAACTGAAAATGTTGGTAAAAGCTACTTAACCCTTTAAGAGCAGCATAATGCAATAAATGCATGTGATCGTGTAAAACCAAAATATATGAACTAAACTAAGACTGCAGTGCGGCCTGTTAAATGCTATGCATATGCAAATGTTAGTTGTGCTCATAAAGATCATTGATAATACTTTAAAAAGAAAATCTAGATTGATTGACAACCTAAATGCACCTACCACAGGGTACCCGTTTTGAGGTATCTGGAAATAAAATGTTTACATACAATATTTTCAATAGATACATAATTGGTCATAACAATGATGATATATACTACTCAATCCATAGGTATTATGATCTGATAATATCTAATGGTTAAAATTTCCAAGATTTAATAAAGACATTTTTAGATATACCTATAGGCCCTCCAAACAGAACTCAAGAATGACACAAGTTAGAAACGTTCACATTTCCCGAGAAACACACAAGCTGCCCACAATAGATAGGCACGGGAGATTGTCGAGAATGGTAAAGATTCCTAGTGACATGTTCAATGGTGATGTGTATTTCCTGAGTTTACACATGCATATAACAAAAATGTCCACAGGTATAATAAAGACCTATATTCACGAGTTTCACTACAAGATATGACAGTGAATATAACACAAGAAAATTTCCAAAAGGACTCAAAAAACGTTCATTAAACTTTCTAAAATTCTAGGGTGTTGACCCGAGAATGGCACAAGTTCCGCTTGTACCATTTGGTTTGCAGGGATACTATAGATTTACAATACAAATGGACATATTTTTGGTATGGAAACACGTCCTTTTATACCGTAAATCTCCAGTATAACTCATTGTGCAGCTACACTAAGTTCTGCCAGTGCAGTCATAGATGTCGGCTCATCATAGACATTAGGCAGTCAAAGGTTTTTGAACCTGTATCAATTTAGTGAGACTGAGTCTACAAAATTAATGTCAGTGTTCATCTCAATATAACATGCTAAACTTTGGTAAATATACTCTAAAGGTAGACGACTTACTGGAGCAGGACACAGCCGCTCTCTCTACTGATACAGCATCATGTTTACACTGGTTGTAGTGTCGTTGGTCAGCCGGACAGTCGCTGAGACGGGTCTCGGGTCCCTTACACTGGATGTCGGATATCATGACAGGGGAGGCTTGCTGACTGGGAACTAAGATGTGCATGGCCCAACCTCTCATGTAGCCCAGCTGACGGCATGCCACGGCTGGGGGAGAAAAATAATATACGGTAGATAAATATAGGAAAATATGTGGAGATAACATTAGGCCAAAATATAAAATGTGTGCTTCAGGTTACATGATCTTAAAATCTAGGCCAGGCAGGTCGAATATTTTTTTAAAACTTTGGCGTGAAGAATTTGCAGACTTCAGCAATGACTCGCTGGTGACAGCTTCAACTCGTGAACTATCAAATTAACTCTGAAATTGTTCCTAAAATATGAATTTGTTTTTTAAAAACTTGGATAAAAATATCAAGGGTTGACCCTGTTTTGCTAGGTAGGGTAGGGTAACCTTGAACACAATGATTCTTATTTGGCCTTATACAGAATCGTTTGTAATGTGATTTTAAGGTGCTATTTCCAATTTTTTGAATTTCTTAATCTTACTTAACTGGGATCTAAATACTGTGGTAAAACAATATTTAGAGGATGGGTAACAAATAATTATTATCCATCGATGGTAAGAGGTCAGAAAGGAGGCCCCCTTGGGCCTATGGCCAACCATGGGCGCTTACAGTGTAATTTGAATGGGTGGGCAGTAAGTTCAAAATTAAGCAAAATGATAGGGAAATGATGCATGAATGCAGCCCTGACAAATAACTCACCAGTGCTGTATTCAAGCACCATGCCGACCCTACAGGGTTTTGACAACCCCGAAGGGTTGGCATGATACACCACGGCAGCACCAGCGAGTTACTCACCGAGGCTGAATTGGTGCATTGTGCCGAACAAGGTCATCTATTAAGGACATGCCTTCCTTAAAGGGTTAATTGTACCTACTTGCATCGATGTCGTTAAAGTTGTCAGCACACGGCTGCACCCACCGGTGTCTGGTGTAGTAGAGCAGGGGACCCTCCCAGCCACAACTACTGTTAATCTTTACACCTACAAGCATAGACAACATGATAAGACCAAAAAAAGGTGTGTTTCATGTTACCCGACCCTACCTAGCAAAACAGGGCAGACTCTAGAAATGTTTATCCAATGTTGAATAAAAAAAATTAAATAGGTTTATTGATACATCTCATGCAGGTTACATGCTCCTCCGAGAATGTCACAGGATCAACAAATTAAATACATTAACATACACATATTAGTGAGAATACGCAGGTATATAATGATATTAGTAACTAATACACTACTCAATATGATTGAGTCTCAACAATTAGATAATTATTATTACTATCATTATGACATTTGCACATGAGTATCACATACCTCCATCCGGCTCAACATCCTCACCTCCTGTATCAAATAAAGAATTAAAGACATTTTTAAAAAGTATGAATTTTTGAAGTACAGCTCAAAGAAAGTGATTATAATTCTCATGGTGTTCTCCGATCAGATACACATATATTTAACCTTATGTGGTGATGTACAATCACACCATTGGGTGAGAGTTTTTGAATTCTCAAGGAATGATTGGACTAGTGATTGATGCAGTGCCAAACCTGAGGAGGGAAACAGCAGTGCCATCCTCAGTCATCTACACAGACTCTCGTGACGTCACACGCAGCGTCCACACATAAACACAACAATAACTTTGTGGGAACATTTTGATCCTGCCCACCCACGCCTTTATATTAAGGAGTCTGAATAACAGACATCTCACTAGATACTAGGATTTAGTATCCACTCAACAAACACTGACTAAGTCACATTCACACTGTATACCCCACCCACCCACGCCTTTATATTAAGGAGTCTAAATAACAGACAACTCACTAGATACTAGGATCTAGTATCCACTCAACAAAGACTGACTAAGTCACATTTACACTGTCATACTATGTACAACTTGTTCTAGGGTAGATGCGTTACAACCGGTATAACATACCATTTGTATACACATGGTCAACGATGGCACGAAGTCAAAGGCTATCACATTGGCCCAATCTCATGAGGCACAGACTACTCATTGATTAAACTCTGTCACTTGTACCCTACAAAACTCCCCTACCAGATCGTGGTTCAGGGCGTAGAAGATCTATTCAATGCCTGCTCAAACTCTATTCAAGATACGCTCTGTATACGTGATTGTTTGTACTGCAAATGTACTCTTTGAGCAATCAAAAGCATTCAAAGAGTAACACACTTTGGGTGGCGTAACAGAGGAACACACTTCTGAGATCAACAAACATTGAGAGCGTGAAGTGTGTTACAAAACAAAAATGTGTTAACAGTGGCTGCAAAAAAGTATGTAAGAGTAACATACTTTTCTTAGAGTGCAAAGCTGTCGTCTTGTGTGCGTTCTTGAGTTTAATTGTGGGTGAAATCTATACACTTACATTTCAGAATGACCATTTTTACTTACCACAGTTTAGTTTATCGTCGTTATCTGAAATGAGAAAAGAAATATTCTTGCTCATTTAGCGTGCAGGGGTTAATATACGCCAGAGGGTCTTCATAGGGCCAAAAGAAGAAGGTTTGTTTCAGGTAACATGGGCAGAAAATGTAGGGTCGGTAGGTTGGATTTCATCTCTTTAAACTCTTTTTTGTTAACATGGAAGTACTAGCCGGCCTTTCCGAAGACCCTAAAATTTACCAAAAACGGGTAGACATATGGAAATTTCTTCAAAATTGCATAAGAAAACGTAGGGACGGCCCTGTTTTGATAGGGTTGGTCATGCGACCTGACAAAAACTTCTCTTTTTTTTGGCCTAGGGCATTGAAGCAGCCATGGCGAGTTACTCCCCATGACTGCATTCATGCATCAATTTTCTCCTTGTTGTAATTTGCAAGTTCGAAGAGACTAAATGCTGTGGCTGTATACAAGTTGTGTAGTATTTGCAGGGTAAATCCAACGGTGTTATAATGCACCCCTCACAGGTATTGATTTCTCTCTGCCAACAGCTATTAATTTGTGTCACTATATACTAGTATATCTTTTATTATGCGAAATGATGAATGAGATCCTGTTCAATGTACCACATGCTGATCATTAGAGATAAGGTTGATTTAATTCAAATTACATAACACCTTCAGGATTAAAAGCTGGTTCTACGCAAGCATTCAGATATATACTTTGACTTCCATATAGATCTTAGGCCAGTAATGTTTTGTAACAACATAAGAAAAAAAGTTTAACAATTGCAAATTTTTACTTTCAATGTCTTAAATCTTTCATGTTGTCTGAGCTTCTCCTCAGTCTATATAAGGGGGTAGTATGGTAGGCAAACTGCTGGAAAATTCCCAAAGGAATAGCAAAGAGAGCATGTGGTTCAACGTGCCCAGGTGGTCAACGTGCCCCTCTCTCCCCTACCCATTGTAATAAACAATTGAATACATTGATTTTCAAGTACAGATTTTATCGATCTCAGATCAAAATAAATCGATATAATCGAGAAATCGAGACCAAAATTGTGATAATCAGAATTGAAATAGATTGAATACCAATGAGAGTCCTACTGACGTTACTTACTATAGCAGTGTACCCCAGCTGTGCCCTGCCCCTCACAGTCCCTGGTCTCCCCCTCACCGTCCCACTGCAGGTTGGGGGTCAGACACACGGTCAGGTTGTGTGCATGGGCCGAGCACTCCAGGGTCGTCAACCAGACATCAACCTGGTGTAAAGCAATAAGCATATTGAAAGTGACATGGTCCGATGATCAGGGCCTAAATGTTCCCTATATGGTCATACTTCATTTGCTACTTTATTTAATCTCATTATTGAGGATTCAGCTTAGAATTCGACTAAAAAATACACTTAAAAAATACTATACTTGGGCCACACCTAAACCTCTAATTGGGCTCTTATTGCCTATAGATGATATAATATTGTGCCCTTTCTTCCAGGAATGAATATGAATACCTTTTATACCTATATATATATAAGTAAAAGGGGTTGTTTATCACCGAAATATGAAATGCTGGTCCCTAACATGAATGAACCTCCATAAATGACCATACACTCAATGAATATATTCATTTCAGACTGAAGTTTGGTATGGACGTGGCGTTCTGTACCTCCCAACACTACAATCTGACCAAGGTAGGTTCAAATTTCCCTCTCTTTCTCTGGTGCTGGTCATGTGACCCAATCTGAGTGATTTCATTGACTACCTGGATGCTGATCTTGCTCTCCAAACATATATCTTGACTCTTATACATCATTATATCCATTTTAATTTAATAACAGTTTTGAGTTTTCAAGAGAAACTCTTAGATAAATGAAGGTACTCTATTTATTTTCAAAAGATTTGGAATAGTAGTAGGCCTACTCATGTGATTGGCCCATGGTGTTATGCAGTCATGCCAATGATATGGCCACACTCAGTTTGGTATCTCAGGTATGTTTTGGCCCTCTAGGGAACTCATCAGGTGTAATCTAAGGGGGATTAATTATTTATTTTTATAGAGGAAATTTAATTGTCTTAAACAAAATCTCCTCTTTGACCAGTTAGGTTTACCAAACTTTACTTTGCTGACTCAGACTTTCTCTACCAGGTGGCACCTGGGTAGACATTGACATGGCTACTTTCTCCAGGTAGGGATTGTTTGATTTTTTAGGTCAGTTGGAATGGAGCTTCTGGTTAGACTTGGGGGGGGCTCGGTTGAGGATTTTTCCTGACCAATGTTTTTGACCAATTGGGCAAATTTCTTCTCTTGAAAATTTCCCCAACATTTTGCCGGCTTGGCGTGGGAAAAAGACTGAACCTAAATGGACATTGAAATATAGGCCTATCCCTGCAATAAGCATATATCTTGAGGTGCCATCTCAATCAGGATATGCTAAGAGGCATTCGTGAATTTTTACGGAATTTTAGCAAAATGTTCAAACTTTTTTGACCACCCAGAACTCATCTAGTATTCTCTGCTGAGATTGTCTTTCCCTAAGGATGCACTGAGTGACCTTAGGAATCCTATGCAAGACCTTCACCAACCTGGGCTTCCCCGTCAGGCCGTAGGGTGGCACCACCGTCATACCCCAGCTGTAGGCAGGTGGCTCTAGCCTCGTTCTCGTAGAAGCCGTTATAACAGACAGTCCCCCAGCGTCCCGGCTTGTCAGCCGGCTTGTGGTATATCTCAACGCGCCCCTCGGAATGGCAATTATTCCCCGTCAACCGCACTTCTGAAAAGTTATCATCACATGAGCACTTGTTAAAGGAACAATTATGTTCATCACCATTTAATTTACACACTGTGATATTGGAATTTTGAAAAAATTAAAACAATTAAAAAAAAAATTGTTTGTGTGATTTCTTTGGCTTTAGTTGTTTACACTGATATTTCATAAATAGGTTTCGGCGATACAAAAATGTTATATCCGATTGTATAAAGACAACACACAAAGGAGATTGCTGAAACATTATAGTGCAAAAGCATCATGCTATCCTTAACCCTTTTAGGACGGCATGATGCCTTAATGAATCATGCCCTTTGTTGTCATGATGCATGAATGCAGCCCTGGCGAGTAACTCAACAGGGCTGCATTCAAGCATCATGCCTATCGTATGGGGTTGAGACACTCCTGAGGGGTCGGCATGATGCACTAATGTAGCACCAGCGAGTTACTCGCCAGGGCTGCATTGGTGCATCATGACGACAAATGTCCTCTTTTAGTGCCATCCGTCCTTAAAGGGTTAAAGCTACAATGGATGCTGTGAAACTACTGCAGATTTTGCTCTTTACCTACCTGAACTATCAACAATATTTGCACGGACAGGAGATAAAGATTCTCATTTTGAACTGTAACTGTATTTTTAAAATCCCTTTGTGCAATAAATACATTTATAAACTCAACAAAAAAAATCCTAAGAATGGGCAGCAGCCTTGAGTCCCCAGGAGAATTTTGAAAGTTTAGTGAATGTTTTGTGGCATATTCCTGGGAACTTCTTGTTTTTTTTAACAAGTTTTTTTAACAAGTTTTTTAAACAAGTTTTAACTTGTGTCATTCGCCCAAGTCGTGAACATCCAATTTCCGAGTTCATTTTGTGAATAGGTCACATTCACAATTCTCGTGTCTTTCTTGTGTTATGGCGACTTGCCCAGATTCTCCCCAGTCACGAACGTTCAATTCCCGAGTTCTGGTTGGAGGGATGACACCTCATTATGTAGACAGTATGATTAGCTGATCATGTACTGCTGATCATGGACTGCCCATTGGAATTAAGTTCTACGTTGAACCAACATTGAACATTGAATCAACATCCGCAACCATTTATCAATCTTGATTCAATGTTCTATGCCTACCGGGAGAAAGGTAGGTTGCATAACTCTGTACCTTAGGACTAGGGTCAGATATAGAGAGCCCCACCTTCACTCCAATGAGTCAGGCATTGTTGGACTTTGTCTCGGGAGAAAATGAGGCAATGCTGGACCCACATTCGCATGCAAGTCAAGCAATATTGGACCCTCTTTACATTTTTATTATTACAAGTCCGTTTGGCTTTCACAAGAGTGCGTTTTTGACAACACATTTCTGACTGGCATGGGAGTCCAGCTGACTCTCACTTTTTTTTCTGTGGATAATGGTTTTAAACTGCCAATTGATGACTTACCCCCTTCCAGCACGGCAGACTGAAATTACAAAGAATATAGGGTTAACTACATGGGTACACATATTTGTTATGAAGTTTAACCTTTCCGACCACCCAAAGAATTGCTGCAGAATTTGAAATCCAAGATATGAAAACATAGCCCAAAATCCATGACGACAGGATCCTGCATTAAAACGATATCGCACCTCTGCCACCCCCATTTCGCTTCTTTTTTTGTTGTAGACGCCGGCGAAATAGAGGCAGCAGAGGAGCGATAGCGTTTTAACGCAGGATACAACATGTTCCCGTTGCTGTGGACTTCTGGGATCATTGGGCATATACATACATGTATGAAACCTGATAACCAGGTATCTAGTTTCCATATCCATTATGGGAACTTCATCTACAACAGGCAAATGATGAACAGGGAATTTAAAGGATTTTCCTTCACAGTGTACATCATGTTTATTGGGCCCAAAAAAAAGGTTTGTTTCAGGTCACCCGACCGACCCTATCTAAACAGGGCCGACCCTAGGTTTTTTTATGCAATTTTGAAGAAATTTAAATATTATTTTTTATACTTTTCGGGGTGAATTTTAGGTTTGCACAAAATTTTGGAAAAAAATCTCCCCATTTTTACACATTTTGGGGTCAATTTTAGAGGGGAAGTAAAAAAAAAAGGTAAAAAAAAAAAAAATCCAACCTACCGACCCTAGAGTTTCTTCCCATGTTACCTGAAACAAAACTTTTTTTTTATTTGGCCTTGTACATTATGAGCTCGATGAGTCAGCTCCTGTGTGACCTGCAATCTGACTGACCTCCGTACTCTCTGTGTTATGGTTTAGGGAGTGGTCATTTTTTAACAATAGGGGCGGGGGGTCGTGGATTTTCACGCATGCGTGTCGAAATTTGTTTGGTCCCCCCACCGGAGGGGTCGAAATTTATTTGCCCCCTCCCCTCTAGGCGGGTTAAAATTGAGTACAGCCGACCTCATTGAGCTAGAGTAACACGCTGGCCTTTTCACTAAAAAGGGGTGTAATATTTTGGTCCCCTCCTCAAGAGGAGTCCATTTGTTTTTGGTTCCCCCGCCCTTCAAGGGGTCCACATTTCTTTGCCCCCCCCCCCCCCCGAATCCACCAACCCACCCCTGCTGTAAAAAAAATGACCACTCCCTTCGATACAAATGGGAGACAGCTAGACCTGCTTATATGGACTAGCTTATATGGACTCACCGACCCCAAACTAAGTACAGTGACACACTATCAATGTGCTCTTAAGAAAAGGCTTTGCTATAAACGATTTCTTTCTTGATAGATTGAAAGTTGACTCTCCCAGTTAGATATGGGAACTTACACAAATCTGTCATAAAATTTGGGAACTGTACAACTTTACTTTTCTAAAACCTACGTTTCCTACTCCTGGACCAAAACTAATATATACACAAACTTGACTTTGTGGGGCCGCGGCCGAAACAAAACACAGTTCAGAAGGGTGTGCAATTCCGAGCGTTAAAAAGCAAAGCACTGACAAATTGGGGGTCTGGGGGCATGGCCTCTAAGCAGAACTTTGAGAAATTTGACATGATTTGGTGCATTCACAGGTCAATTTGTGGGTATTTCTTATAGGGTAATGAATATAATATATTAGCATTTCCAAAATTTGGGAGGGGGGCCAAAAAATACTCTGCCTCCACCCATGTCTAGGATTGGGGGGGGGGGGGGGGTCCATGGCTCCCCTGCCCCTCTGTTCCGACACCCCTTCAGGAGGTTTTATGAGTATGATTGCCGGTATGCTATTTACCTTGTGGTGGTTGTAAAAGAAAGTTTATGCTGTGTACTTCGAAATCGTTTTCTTCCAAAGTTATGATCTAATTGTTAGAATAGTTGTACTTTCAAGCATATGTGTGTGTCCGCGATTCCTTCTAATAAAGGCTATACTAGTAGTACTTAAGGCCGATCTGTGTACGTTGAACTCTGACCCACTTCTAGCTATTGTTTCACAGGCTACTGTACAGTATGGCATTACAGTGGTTAACTATTTGAGGACTGTATAATCATGATAGTTTATAAACACACCGGAATTGCCGCTACTTGTATTTAGCAGGGGTTACAGAAAGAAAAACCTATAAATTGACTTTAAAATGCACCAAATCATGTCAAATTTGTCAAGATTTTCCTTGGGAACCATGCCCCCAGAACCCCAAGTTGCTTCCGACACCCCTGTTTAGTCATCATGATGCATGAAAGCAGCCCTGGCGAATCTTCGATGTACTGAAACGCGAACTTGTCATCACAATGCGCAAGTGCATCTCGCCAGTACTGCATTGGTGCATCATGCCAACCCTTTGGGAGTGTCTTAACTCCATAGGGTCGGCATGATACTTGAATGTAGCACTGACACGTTACACACCAGGGCTGCACCCATGCATCATGACAACCAAGGGCATGATGCATACCGGTCGTCCTTAAAGGACTAACGTGTTAAGGATCTTGGAGGTCTCGTGTATCCAGAACTAAAACAGAACGATTCTCAGAAGTGCTGGTGCCTATACCAAGGGTGTCATTAGATTACACTTATTTATACTTAATACTCAGAAACCTGCCACATAATGGTAATAAGAAAATGTGTTTCAACGGATTGACCCACTTCAAGTGAATTAATCAGTCTCATATGACCAAGCAACCAATGATATATTGCAATGCCATTTTTATTGTATACATTTTATAAACTATTGGTTACATTATGATTACACAAATATTGGACACATTTGTGTTTTTTTAACTAAGGGCGTGAGACTGGTATATGCCTAAGACTGGGCCGTATTTGCCTTTTAAGACTATGGGGTTCATGCTTCTTGTCAAGGCGCGTTTTTCAGTTAGTCCCTTGTTCCTTATACTTTTGACCGGTCTGACCACTTTGTCTGTTATCTCTTTCACAGGTTATAGATGGTGTAACATGTATACGTATATTAGGTATAAACACAGTTATCTGTCTGGATATAACGTAGTATTCACATTGATAATGGTCAGCTGAAGATATAAAGACAAAGGTCCACGAGTTTTGGTCTGTAGCCTGGGTTATTTCACGAGTTGAAGGTAGGGCCGTATTTCACGAGGCCGCAGGCCGAGTGAAATGCGGCCCTACATTCAACAAGTGAAATAACCCAGCTACAGACTGAAACAAGTGTTCCTTTGCATTTATTTTTTACCTTTTTCGATTCAAGTTAAATTATTGTAGGGGGGGAGGGCCTAACTTGGCTAAAATAGCTTTTTTCTACGCTGTTCAAATGTAAACAAACCGCGATTTTGATGACGTCATAGGGCCGTGCAATACGGCCACGTGTTATTTAGCAGGGGGTGTGTAATACGGCGCTCCTTGGTTAAATCAATGAGGCTGCCATATTACATAAAAAATAAAAAGAAGTAATGCATCTCTCTATTTAGTCTATACTAAATAGTGAGGAGTTCATTTTTTGGAGTCACCTTAGGTTGTCTGTGTGGATATAAAGTAGTATTCACATTACTAACCAGCAGTTGATGATGCGGCCCCCCTTGCAGACCTCATGACTCCTCCCGGGGGGGGGGGCACCCTACCATATTGAATAACCACTGCAGCAAGACTCTGAAAAGCAGTGGCGGGGAACTTCCATTAGGTCCCAAAAGGGGGGGGGGGTCAGGTGTGACTTTTTTCTTTACCAAAATGTCCATTTTTTTCTATTTCTTTGCCAAAATTTCGAGGACGGGGTCAGAGGGCTTGGCCCCTGAGAAAATTTCTAAAATCTAGAAAGCAAATGGTACATTCTCACTAATTTTATGATATCAATTGTTATTTTTTCGCCAAGACAAGGACTTTTTAGGCACAAAGTGACCTAGCACGGGTAAGTTTCTGATGCAAAAGTTTCCTAGCAAGGATAAGGGTTGCCATTGGTCCAGCCGCACACCCATATCAGAAGAAAACTCTAGTATCCCCAGGATATCCAACAAGAATCACTTACCACTGTGACCAAATGCATCAGGGTGACCATAATGATGGGGATCCACATGGTGGTCGTCATTATTAATCCTCTTGGTGTGTTCTTGTCAGTAAAACAGTGGTATTAATAAGCCTACGCATTAAGGGGGCAATCTCCCCACTCGCACTTAACCACATAAGACACTAAAACAGTACTAGCATTGTGAGTGGGATACACACATTGATTATGCCACTTTAAGTATGGCAGGTCGCTTAGTAATTTCAGTTAGAGGGATCCTGTAGGCTAGTGCTCCTGGTATTTATTGTGTTTATCAGTTCCAAGTGTCCTGCTCTGGTGCAACTTGTTCTTGTACTACAACCACCAGTTCACCTACCATAACCACAGCAGGTTTAAATACACATCACTGTATGACGTTGTTATAAACATTATGGTATCAGTCACCTAATGCTTTTGTTTTATGCATTATGTGCAGAGGGGTCCGCCCATAGGTCGGCAAGTGGCCAAAATAAGGGCTCTATGAGACAAAGTCGCTTTTTGGAGCCTTCATCCTATTGCCAATTTTGCACAAAAGTCGCCAGGTCGCTTAAATTATTGTACATTGTACCGGGTCACCAGGTCACTTTTGACCCCTCTGGAGCCACCTATATATATCGCTAGTTTCTATGTCGGTTTTAGCATCGCACAGTTTTAATACATATAGTTTCTATAGTTCCAGTTTCAATACATATCATTATGCAGTGATAGCATGGGTAGTCCAGGGTTCTGTACGGGTCAGCTGATGTTTATGGTGACTCTCTGTGTCAGAACGAGTCTATTTATAGATTAATGTTGTTATGGTGGGGGTGGATCACAGGGCCTAGGCACACTTGTACAATCCATGGACTATAAAGTTAGTATTGCATACTTGAAATTATGTATATTATAAACTTAGTAATCGTATGTCTCCTAGACCTCCATCTTTCCTAGGGTCTTTCAAATCGGCACTAGATGCCTAATCCTGTCAAATCCCTTCATGTTGTCTTAGCATATCTCTGATCACCCTTCTCCCTTGCCTTGCTCTTCCTCCAACTCCCCTTGTCTCCTGTGTCCTCCCCCTCTCGGCCTCCTAGTGTGAGTGTGTACTATATGCAGGGTATAAATGTCCATGTATAGGTCTTTCCCTCCTACCACACATGCTGCAGTCTGCCACTGTTCTTTACAGCTGAGAATGTCTAAGTCACACAAGGGAGTGGGGTCTGGATGGGGGGTACCAATGTCCCATGTCGATTTTAAGCAGTGCCTATGTCAGTAAAGAAATGATGTTGGGTGTCTATTATATAAATGTCCACCAATCAGGGAGGGAGATGAGATTCAATATATAATAAACAGGTGCATCATTTTGTGCCTCTTAAAATAGTTCAGTTTTTTCCTGGATTATCCACAAGAAGAAATTATGTTTAGACTTGAATTGGTGCATTCTGGTACAAGATTTTTCATATCAATTAGCCCAATGTTGCATGTCGAATTTAAGAAATGACCCATGTCATATGTCATTAGGATGGTCATGTCCCATTATCATTTTAAGAAATGTCAATGTCAAATGGCTATGTCACCATGTCAAATTTAGTGGTCCATACCAAGACAGGGGGTGAGGTCATGGCCCCTCCCCCATACCACGTGACCCTGGCGTATGTATACACTGGGTATCATGTGAGTCGCTGTGGACTCTGAGCTCCTCCTGGACCCCCCCCCCCCGACATACACACACTCACAGTTACCACTATAGACCAATGCAACACGAAATGGTGAATTTTTCATTATAAAGTTGTGTTTATGTTGGCTTTAGAAGAATCCTCATAATGTTGTCTGCTATAAGTATGTTTGCTAGCATCTCATACCAGGAGAATCACAAGACAATTATCTTTCAAACACACATGTAGTATATAATCCAATGCCTGATTTTGAGGGTACATTTGTGTATTTGTCGGTCAAACTTCATTAATGTTCAAAACCTTTATCAACAACCTTTCTGAAAAGTGACCCTTTCTTGCTGCATCGGTCTATAGTGTCATGGTAACATTTAGAGGAGGGGGGTAGCCGGGTCTGGTAGTACATTAAAGCTCTGCAGTCGACCCCTTTGAGTAATGCACTAAAATAGTAAAAGGGGTGACACTTTTAGTCCCCAACAGCTTAATTATCAATCGTTGTAATTGGGAAGGACATTTCTATCCCATAATGCTGTTAAAAACCATCTTACTCAGACTGATTCATCATAATCACTGACCTTTAGAAGCTATGGCGACATCCAGGCGATAGGAAAACAGGGTCCATTGGGCTTAAACAGAGGTCAGAATATGTTGTCAAAATGTTGTTGGTCCACCATGTTAAAGAGTTACCACATCCTACAAGCAATCAGGAGTCATCTGAAAGCAGGGCGCTTACATGGCCCATATATATCGGCTTTAATCCCAATGGCCCCTCTTTTCCTATCGCCTGGATGTCGCTATATATATCCCAGCAAACTGGGGTCATGTATTGTCTGCTTGGGTCATCCATGCGTTGGGTCATAACGCAGTGGGTTGGCTTGGGTCATCCCCTGTCACCCTGACCCAGCATAACACATTCTGACCCATCTCACAATAGGGGTCATGATGCATCGGGTCAGTATGAGTCACCCCAAGTCAGCCCTAGCCCAGTATGGCGCACTCTGACCCATCTCATTATAGTGGTCATGACGCACTTGGTCAGTCTGGGTTAGTCACAATTTAGTGGTTGCATATGATATGATCATAATAGTTGTTTTATCTAGTTCAATTATTATATAGTCTTATTAAATACTTACAGTCTCTCATTGGACCCTCCCCTAATCCAGAGGCCGGGGAGAAGATTCAAATGATGTTTTAAATAAAAGGAAATGATGAAACAATCATATTGCTCCACACCCCACCCAATCCTGGGTTGAGGTACTTATATTCCGTTCCCTCTGAACTGGTGTTCAGCTACCATAAACCGTTGTTCTTGTTATTTTTCTCTGCTTATTAAGGCAATATCTATAATTATAGTATTTCAGATGTACCTAATAGTTTAAATATCATATTGCAATACATTGATATATCAGCACCCATATGTCAATAACCGTTACCCCCCCCCCCCTTCACACACACACCCTCCCTCACACCCTGGATTGTGCTTCCCGCCATCCAAGTCACGTGATGACGCCATCCAAGCGTGGGTGACGCCAACCAAGCGTGGAGGGACGCCATCTTTGCATCCCAACAAAGGAATAGAGAGGTGGTGGTCAACGACGGGAGAAGGACGTCCAGAGGCCGGAGAGGAGACTAAGAAGGTGGTGGACAATGCTACAACGGGAGGAGGACGTCCAGAGGCCGGAGAGGAGACTGAGGGGGTGCTGGATGATACTACAACGGGAGGAGGACGTCCAGAGGCCGGGGAGGAGACTGAGAAGGTGGTGGACAATACTACAGCGGAAGGAGGACGTCCAGAGGTCAGGGAGAAGACTGAGGGGGTGCTGGATGATACTACAACGGGAGGAGGACGTCCAGAGGCCGGGGAGAAGATTCAAATGATGTTTTAAATAAAAGGAAATGATGAAACAATCATATTGCTCCACACCCCACCCAATCCACCACATTGCTGATGACCACCCTCCCCCTCCCCCCTGGGAAAAATAGAAAAAAATGGGTTAATAATAATACCATAGTCATAATAGTTGGGTCAACCCTGGTCAGGTTCTGTCATGACCCAGTGTGTCCACCTTGGTCAGTTTGGGTCATGATCCAATGTGTCAACCCTGGTCAGGCTGGGTCATGACGCGATGTGTCTACTATGGTCAGGCTGGGTCATGACCCACCATGACCAGTTTTTATTTCAACTAGCGCATTGGGACAGGGGGTGTCCCAGCCCTCACACAACATGACCACAATTTGCTGGGTAGCTAAGGCCAGTGATTATGATGAATGAGTCTGAGTTAGGCAACTCAAAAAAAACAACCACATGATTTCTCATATCTGTGCAAATTAAGGCTTAGTCGGTTATGTAGTTGGCTTGCTATGAACAACTTATGATTTCACAATTTTTGAAAATCAACAAACTCTTAACTACTTAAATGAGTAATTTGTTCACAAAAAGCCTTAATTTTACCCTGTACCCCTCAGTAAAATAAATTTATCAAAAATTAAAGAAGCCCTCATCATATTTTCTGGTGCCGGGTGATGAGAAACCAGGTTTTCTTTGGGTAACCTTAGAAGAGTGACGCCTCTGCTATGCGTTTCAACCCATCAGAGACTGCATTCCTCCGTATGCTTCTGCCTCAGAATAGAGTAGGGCGGATTGGGGAACTAGTTACTGTAGGCTTCTATGGGGCAGTGTGATATTTAGAGACAATCTTCTTCCTTTAAGTTCAGTGTATCTACCGTTTGAAAGCTACAGTTTTATGGCATTTTCTCAGACATGGGCAGTTGGATAGACGGATGAGCGTTTTTGTTTTATGCCTCTACTACTCACTAGATAGCGTGGCAGTTGAATCCCCCCCCCCCCCCTCGCCCAAACCGCATCCTACACTGGATGCGGAAGTGTCTTTTCTTAGACACAGTCATACATATCAGCACCTTCTACACTGATGGCGGACGCTGCGGGTGTCTTATGAGGGCAGGTTGGGCTTGCGTTTTTCGATAGGATATGTCTCATTTTTCCGCGGCAAGACGCTGGAATACGGCTAGCGTCTATTCATCTCCCCGCCCAAGGGCCAGGCGTCTCGGGGAGATGTGGAGCGTTTTTCATATTCGACGTAATAAGTGCACAGTGTGCTTGAAAAATATTTTAAACTATAAAAAAACACAACTTGATTTGATTATATTAAGCACACATCCCACAGCCATCTTTCCAATTTATTTTTACTATTGCAGTTTCGTTTTCGACCTAAAAAACCTAATAAGCACACAATACACTTGATATTTTGGGAGGTTTTACAGTCTAAACTCGGTCCAAAACGGCCCAATAAAGGGGGGGGGTGCACTTACTAGGGGATGTACGCTTATAAGGTCGAATACGGTATATATAGGCCTATACTATAGTGGAAAATAATTAGTTATTACAGCCCTAGGTGCCTGCCCATCTTAGATGTGACCCTAACATCTCACCCTCTATATCTTATTATATCCCCATAAAATGGGGGGAAATTCTGCGGTCAGCTTCATGTTCTGGGTAAAGCTGTGGCTCCTAAAACACATGTTGGCCTAGGCCAAAGAAAAAGTGTGTTTCAGGTTACATAGCACTGGCGTAGGAAAAGGGGAGGCCTCTTTTGCTAGGGCCCTCTTGTACAAGGTAGGGTCAAAAGTTGATTCGCAGAATTAAGTGTCGACTCGCTGACAACAGCGTTGACTTGCAGACTATGAAATCGACTCTGAAATAGCACAAAAATTACTTCTTTTTTCCCCCAAAATTTGATAACAATTTTTAGAGTCTGCCCTGTTTTGCTAGGTAGGGTCCGGTAACCTGAAAGACACCTTTTTTGGCCTATTAAGGGAATAGTAGAAAGTCTAGTACCTTATTCAAATCTTAGAGTTTGGACTTCCTGCACAGTTAACTGTATTATATATTCGGGGCTAGATCGTTGGCACTGGGTCAGGCACTGAACACTCATGGTTAAACTCATAACTATACCTAAGTAATAGAGTCTATATTAGCGAGTAGTATACGACAACGTCTAGCCCATCATTTAGCATTGCTGTAGACGTTCACGTTGCCGTACACGCCGTGATCCAAAGCTCGCTATTGTTGTCGGGCCTATATATCGAGCTCATCATGCAACATCATACTGGTAGTACATAAACTAAGAGCACAATTTAAGTATGTACATGATAATCATCATTCAACAACACAAGTTTATAACCATCACTATAATAAAAACACATAAACCTAACCCTCTAAGGACGGCATAATACATTAAAGTGAAGTGATCCGATTTTTTCCATATTCTGAATCCTACATGAATGTGTCCCAAATGTTAGTGCAATATCATATTTGGAGGACAGGACACAATACAATGTCATCTAGGGTTGATTCAGGTAAAGTGGGACACCTAAGCTATACTCACATTTCCTCTATCATTCACACATTTGATACGAATAGTAGAAAATGTCAAAAACATTGAATGGGTTTATATTTATTCCTTTAAACAAACATATTAGAAAAAGATATGAAATACCTGAACCAATGTAGCCTAAATAGCCCATTTCTTAGAGATGCCATTTGAAAATTGAAACGTCCCACTTTACTGGTATTTTTGTTTAAGTGGGAATAACAATGGGGACCTTTCTCCCGTTATTATACAATATTTCTAATACTTTTTGGTGGCTAATTGATTTTCTTTTGAGCAATAATCATCGGACCATGTCAATTTAATGCATCAGAGGGTTAAGGAGTGTTCATTTATTAATTACAGGGGGTGCAGTGAGATTTCGTGTGAAGGCTTGAAAAAATGTTATGACCCCCCCCCCCCCTGGAGAGCGCGTAGAATGGTCTCGCACCCCCTCGCCGGCAGTCTCGGGCCCTGACTGTACGTTTACAGTCTGGGAGATTACTTAGATCTATGTACCGGAATTATGTCAATTAAGGTGAATTGATGCTTCAAATGGGCTAAATAAATAATGTTAAAAAAACGAACCTACCCTTTGCCAAGGTGGGATTCGAACCCATGAGGCCATACACAACCCAGTTCATGATCATGTGACCATAGCTGACCAATCAGTGAGCTACCCATCTCATAAAGAAATGATCCAGGATCCCGGATCATTTTCTAAGTAGGATAGCTTTTATTAGATACAAAATCGTCCAGGCCCATTACAGCCTGACGGCTGCAATGGGCCTGGAGAGCTCGAGGCTGCCTCGCCGGAAGCGCCGAAAATTCATTGCCTAAAAGGGGCTGAATTTTTACGCCCCCCCCCCCCTTGAAGTGGTCGGAAAATTGTTATGCCCCCCCCCCAAAAAAAAAAACCACCCACCCCACTGTAATTAATAAATGAACACTCCCTTAAAAACGGTCCATGATCAGCCATGTAGTGAGGCAGTGAGCACTTGTTGTGATGCCGTGAGTGACAGGAGTGTATCAGTAGGGTGTCAGCGTGCAGCATGCGCAGTGCATGAGTGACTCAGCAATACTTTGCAGCGGACAGCATGTCACTGACAGGTGATATACAAATGTAGTATGGGGCAAATTCACCTGGAGTCAGACACATACCTTAAAGGGGCATTCTCACCACTCACACTTACCACATAGCAGACTAGAACAGTACTAGAACTGTGAGTGGGATACGCTCGGTGATTATGCCACTTTAAGACACACACTTGAATTTGTTATTATTCAAGCTTTCTAATCTATTTATCTGTGATTTATAGTGAAAGTTTAAGTGTAATATTTTTCCAACAAGTCTTATCATGCACGAGGGATTAAAAATATCAGTTTCCGTCCCAGGTTATGTGTCCGACTTAGGTGAATCTACCCTAGTTGCATCATTGCTATATAACACGCTGCGGTGATCTATGTGAGGCACTACTGTAGCTTTCCGCAGAACCACGACAGAGGCAGCCCAGATATAACCATGGAGGGCTCGGGGAAACCTGGAAAAGCAGCCGCACAGGTCTGCTGTCACCTGATACTGATTGCGTTATGTAAGTATTGTACTTAGCTGACTTCGTTGTTATCTTATCTAGCCCTTCAAACAAAATCTCAAGCAGAACTCGTGCCCTTTTCCCGTCAAAATTAGAGAATTTCACAACATGTATAGAACATTTTTTAAACTTTTCTTGTGTAATATGCTCTGTTATTTCCTGTAGGGAAACTCGTGAAATACAGATCTTCATTGTACATGTGGAATTTCTGGTTATTTGCATGAGTAAAAATATACTTCAACATTGAATATGTCACTAGAAACATTCACCATTCTCGAGAATCTCACATGTTTATTTTGTGTATACAGCTTGTGTGGTTTTTTTCGGGAATGACATACGTTCTAACTCCAACTTACCAAAATGCCCCTTTTGAATTACCAGAAAAGTACATTGAGACAATATCCTTCCCCAGCAAAAACTCGGAAAGTACCTCTTTTATGCAACACTGCTGACATTGGTAAAAGACAAAAAAAACTATTCTTATGTCAGCGGTTTTTTTTAACGTGGGGATCCAGCATAATAACCAGAGTGGCGCATACTGTTCTATCTACCTGACAGGACTAAGAATGTGCTCGGAGCTAGCTTATCCGCGTGAGTGCACCCCATTCTCCGACCACAGTCTTATATAAGACTCTGCCCAAATGCTTGGACTACAGGAACTCTTCTGTGAAAGAAGGGAGGAAAACGGGACTATACATGTCTACTTTCCTATCCCCATAACACAGTGACGGTATCCCTCCACCAAACATAGTTATGATGGTTATTTAGAATTCTACCAAAAAACCATGACAAATATTTTTAATTTTGATATTTTCTCTTCAGATATCCCGTAAAATATTTGAATGATTGATTCATAATTTTTGAATATTATATTTAAAAGCATGGCATAGGCAAGTTTTCAAGTGATCCGCCACACTTTGGCAGAGAGGAAGTAGTGCTGGTACAAACTGATCAGAGAATCTGCTGGAAGATTGTGTGCACCAACACGGCTACACTCGCCTCCTTATCTGTGCCAACAGTATACTAAGGCCACTCAAAAAAGTTGTTTCTCATCACCCAGCAGTGAGAAATATGACGAGGGCATTTTTTTAACAATTTATTTTTTTACTGAGGCCTAAAATATACATGTAAAGGAAAAGTGAGACTTTTCGCACACAATTTTCACATTTTAGTAGTTAAGATTATATTGATCCGCATAACTTTTTATAATGCAAGTCATTCCTAGCTCCCTACATTAATAACAGTATAAGCTTTAATTTGATGCCAAATATTTGATCAAATTTCAGAGAAAAACAAAAACGATTTTCGTGATGCGCGCGGTGATGAGAAACAATTTCTTTTTTGAGCGGCCTAACAGTACTGTTGTAACTCTATGTAATCTTGGTGCATGTGACACATGTGACAGACGACTGGCACACACGTGGGGGGAGCAAGTGTCTGCCCAGTCAACACGAGCAGGGGTGTCGGAACGGGGGGGGGGGCAGGGCGGCTATGCCCCCCCCCCCAATCCTAGCCATGGGAGGGGGGGGGGAGCAGAGTATATTTTGCCCCCCTCCCACCAAAAAAAAAAATTGGGAAATGTTTGAATTATGTACATTACTCAAATTCACCTTACAATGCAGCAAATCATGTCAAAATTTTCAAAATTCTCCCTGTGGCCGCCTATGCCCCCAGTCCTGCAACGAATTTTTCAATATGTTGCTTTTAACGCTCACAAACGCACACCCTTCTGAACTTGGGTCGGTTCGACCTTGCCTCCCAAAAAAATAAGATGCTTCCGACACCCCTGATAAGCTACATGGTGTGTGGACGTTTCTGCACATAGTTTATACACTTTGTAAAAGTTGTGAGATAGGCTAGGCCGGTGATGAGAAACAATTTCTTTTTTGAGCGGCCTAACAGTACTGTTGTAACTCTATGTAATCTTGGTGCATGTGACACATGTGACAGACGACTGGCACACACGTGGGGGGAGCAAGTGTCTGCCCAGTCAACACGAGCAGGGGTGTCGGAACGGGGGGGGGGGGGGCCAGGGCGGCTATGCCCCCCCCCCCAATCCTAGCCATGGGAGGGGGGGGGAGCAGAGTATATTTTGCCCCCCTCCCACCAAAAAAAAAAATTAGGAAATGTTTGAATTATGTACATTACTCAAATTCACCTTACAATGCAGCAAATCATGTCAAAATTTTCAAAATTCTCCCTGTGGCCGCCTATGCCCCCAGTCCTGCAACGAATTTTTCAATATGTTGCTTTTAACGCTCACAAACGCACACCCTTCTGAACTTGGGTCGGTTCGACCTTGCCTCCCAAAAAAATAAGATGCTTCCGACACCCCTGATAAGCTACATGGTGTGTGGACGTTTCTGCACATAGTTTATACACTTTGTAAAAGTTGTGAGATAGGCTAGGCCACCCCCCCCGATTGCTCCCACTAGCGTCCCCAATGTACACTAGTCTTACAAGGGCTAGCCATCCTAGTCGTGAGAGTTTTTCTTTTCAGGGTTATCTGTGATGATTGTCTGTTTGTTTGCTAACTTTCTGGAAAGTTTTTGCGCCGACTTTAGAATGATATCTGTACATCTATAGAAAAGATCGGGAGTGCCCCCCCCCGTGCCCCCCCGGGGGGGGGGGTCTCAGGTCACTCATGGGGACACACGCTACACAAATGACCAGGATGAGGTATTAGAGTCAGTCCTTCTATAGTTGATAACACTTGCAATACTGATATGTGACATCTAGACATGTTTAGCACTTAACCATTTAGATATCTAGAGAATAGGTGCAGACTTTTAAAAGCATATGATATAGGGGTATATAGAGTTCCAAAGAAATACCATGAATAGAAGTATACAAACACAATGCTCCCCCGTATCTACTAGAGCCAAGTGGCAAAATACCTACAGAAGGGGAGTTCGAAATTGGGAATACATCTTTCCTATGCATTTTAGACTCTGACTTATGTAAAGATAGTAAATGGCCTTATATCAAGAGATGTTGCTCTACGGTACACTGCAAAAAAGGTGCTTAGGCCAAACATAGTATCTAGGTTTGTGTTTTTAAAGCTTTCTGTTTAGGAATTAAACACCTTAAGTCTAAACACCCAAACAGATATGTTAAATATGTTTAGATGTTTAGTATTCAAACAGAATGAAGGGTAAGTGTTTAGGATGTAAACATGTAGTGTTTAGATCTTGATATATTAAACACATACCAGGTGGTAGCTCTGTAGTTGACTGTAGTTTAGTAAAACCACTCAAACATTATTGTTGTGAGTTCTGTTTGGAGTGACATCTGCTATATAGACACCTCTTCTGAGAAGTCTAAGCGTGGATATATCAATATCTTTCATGAGGGTCTGTTGTATTGACTCAAGGTTCTGTCTATATTTAAGTAGAGGCCTATTTGCAATAGTGATGCATACACTGGCTCAATGGGGTTGGGGGTAACTAGTAGTCCCTTCAAGACACTACATGAAAATGAAATAAATTATGAATTTATTTAGAAATCTAAACATGATGAAATCTACATGTCTCTAGACACACCACTTTTAGCTTTAAACACTTGACAGATAAACACAACAATATGCTAAATGCTTGATTTCTAAACACTTAATTTTCCTAAACACATTGATTTCTAAACATTTTGATATCCTAAACACATGTAATAAACGATACTTTGTCTCTTTATGATATTGGTAGAGTATCAATTAAAGAACAAAGTCGACACAGTTCGGATCAAGTGTTACAGGTTGCAAATCAGGTTTATTCAGAGAACCTAGACAAGCAGTATCTATGTGTGCGAACTCCCTATAGAGTTCGGAACGGGTCAGTAGGCTAATCAGCCATATTGATCACAGGGTCTCCTTGCCAGCGTGGCTCAGAGTAACCGACGAGTACCGCCAGATGCTGGGTATATATAGGCAGCCAGCCTGCGCGCGCACACGCAGACCGGAAGCCTATAGCGACCTCTGTCCATACCCCAAGCCCGAGGTAGGTGCTGCCACCTACCGTCGGACTGAAGGGTTCGGACTGAGCTCGCAACACAACATCCAACAGCACTCGTCATATAACATACCCGTATAACCCTAGCCCCTACACTACCCCCTACCAGATAATAACCGGGAGGTAAAAAATTAATTAAGGTTAAAGTCCGAAAACACTTCGGACTGGCATTATCTTATAAATACCACCTCAGGGGTTTATTAAAGTTATACCTTACAAACAATATGACGTATACTGTTGAACACAAAAAGGTATTAATTACACACATTTCTACACATATAGACCGTAATGAAAATTACGCCCCATTCCCTAGGATAGATGGAGTTAATCTATACATATAGTATACAAACACTTGAAAAAGTACAATATCACAGTAAAAAAATTTCGTCCCTTCAGGACCCCGAGCTAATTAAACTCGTAATGAATAATACTTATAAGTGATAAACAATATCACTTCTTTTAAGGTTATAAAGACATGTTAAAGTATTATTACAAAAAGACATCATACGTGGTGTTGTAGCGAAGATCCGGATCCTCTGTTGATGGTGTCGCATTCCGCCCGGCTTTCAGAACCTACTTCGTTCAGCTCTTACTCACCGGAACGAGAAAGTTCATAGCCCATACTCGGGAGCTTTTTAGATGATAAATAGAGAAAAAAAAATCTAGTCCTGCCTCTAGGCGATCTTCGGACTTATAATTAGGAGCACTCGGTCCTGATATCCATAGTTTATATCAAAAAAACATCTTGTATTGGATCCATGTTGGTAAAGTGCTCCAATCCCGAGTTCAGCGTCCCTTCCGGATCCACTTGTCCTCCTCCGTCAGTACCACCTGGCAGACTGGATCCTTGCGTAGCCAGCCTGCCGCGTTCCTCTGCTCGGACACTCTTAAACCCTTCCTCAGGGTTTTGCTTGTAGGGTTGGCATACTTAGGATACCCCCCCTTTTCTCCTAATCGGCTCCTAGAATAAGATGATCTAGCCCGACTCGTCTCCGGAACCGGGTTGAGCCGGCTCCTCTTCCTCCTCGGAGTCCGACGCTGCTTCCGCTAGAGTCAGCTCCTGGAGCCAGAGCTCGATTTGAGCCCGAGTTCCATCCCATTCGTGCATCTCATGCGCGAAGCAGTCCCAGAACCGACGACGTTCGTGGTCCAGCTTTTCCTCGGCGTTCTTAACTGCCAGCTTCTGCTTCTTCCTCTCGGTTTTAGCAGCACATCGTTCAGTCCGAGCGTTTTCACGCTCTTCCTGTACGGACTCCGCAGCCGCTGCCTTCTGGGTAGCGACCTCCCTCTGATGGAGATGATGCACCGTGTTTAACGACAACATCGCCACCTCCTGACTCAGGCCAGCAAGCAACTGATGAAAATTGTCTTGCCATTGACCGAAGGCCTCCTGTCCGGCTTCATAGGAAGTGAAGTCGGCGGGAGGGAACGAAGGAGGGCGGTTCAGTCGCAAGACTAGACGCCCCTCCTCTGCGGTCTCGGGTGGGAGATCCGGGGTCTGAGCTGGCTTCGGCGTTTTCTTTGCCGGAGCCTTGGTCTTACCGGTCTGGGTTAGAGTCTGCGACTCCTCACCCGGAACCAGGTTACTCTCGGGGAACTCCTCCGCGAAGGACCCCATCGTGCTGGAGTTCGGATCCTCCGGATCAGACCGAGGTGGCCTGCCCTGGGGACCCTTTTTCCAGTCAGTCGTATGAGAGGTGAATGCCGGTCCTTTATAGCCCGGATCCGCCTTCTCCATAACGGATTTCCTTTCATCCGTTTTGGCCTTCTTAGAGTTGGCCTGCTCGGAAGACCCACTAGGTCTCTTCTGAGCGTGCCGCACCTTTCGCGTGCTGGTACGCTTCTGGTACTCTTCGAATTCATCGAAGAGCTCACCTTCCGGAACCCGGTTGTAGTTGCCGTCCGGGTTTACTTTGTAAAACACCCGGACCTTTCCTCTCTCGTTGGTGCCAAAATCCACCTCGAGATTCTCGTTCCGGCCCACTTGTGGAGGGAAGTGGGCGTAGACTTCCTGATGGGCTGTCTGGATGCGTTCCGCTGCGACATCCAGAGCCAACCCGTGCTGCTTAGCAAGATGCCTGATGATATCGGCTCTCGTGTAGAACCAGCCACCATTCAGACAACCCTTGCTCTGCTTTGGACCCACACTCAAGCAGTCATACCGCATGTAGTGACGCAAATGAAAGCGGGTCACATGTCTTGCGTACCGAACCTTGCTAGGCCAAGTTCGGGGCGTTTCCAGTGTCTCGTCGATGTTGAGACAAGGCTCAAAGGGGCACTTGCTAAATGGATGCCATCTAGACATAGCCCATGCCAACTTAGCTTTCTGGAAGATTGAATGGTACTTGGTACTACCATTGCGAACCTTGTCCAGGAGCTCAAAGTGGTACAATTGTACCGACTTCTCGAGTGGATCGGTCTTAATCCACTCCTCGTCATCGGAGAGACCGTCAGGACCCACCTCTTCCGGAATGTGTGAGGCCCGTTTGTCCTTGACACAGTCATTCACACACATGGGTTTAAAATATTTAAACCCACTTGCAGCATTGGCGCGGAGTGCATTCCGGACCAGAACCTGAAGTTCGTCGTCCGGGAGAGAATTTTCATCCAATCCCTTCAGAACCGCTTCTACCTCCTCGTCGGATCGACCCCCCTTCCGAGAGGTCACCTTGATGGTCTCTCGTAGGTATTGGTCCCTCCGATTGGCCTTTTCCATTTGACTAGTGTCTGCAGACCTAGCCGCGGCTGTGTTCTGTTGGATCATTTCACCCTCCAGAGTGGCATCCAGAATGGACTCTTTGGTCTTCTGCTCCATACTCCGAGCCAGCTTCATTGCTGGCGTCAGATGTCTCCTCTTCTCCCGCCGGCTATGCACGGTCTTGAATTCCGCTGCAGTTTGCAGGTCGTACTCCAAGGCCGCGATAAGTTCGGGACGTCCCTCGGACTCAGCAACTAAGCGAGCCGTCTCTGAATGTTTGGTAAGATCCTCCATTGCAGCCGTTAGGCGATCTGGGAACCAAGCCGGGAACCTGGCGGACAACTCGTCCAGCCCCCGGAAGGTTCGCATTTGGAACAGATCGAAGGATCTGACCTCTGTGGCGCTCATCTGTTCGATGATAGCACCTCGGAGCAGGGATGGGACGTCGGCTTCCTCCTTATCCCATGCGTCATGGCGATGTGGAGCGAGGATTTGCACCCCCGATCCAGTCGGACCACCACCTGCAGCCTGATCCAGTTTCCCGGCTTCCTCTGAAATGTCCATGGTATTGGATGGTTCCAGAGCAGGCTCGGTCGACTGTGGAGGAGTATCCACTCGGACGGGTACCTCTTTTGGAAGAGGTAACTCCACCCGAACGGGTACCTCCTTCCTTGGCTCCAGGGGAGTCGGGACGTTGAATGTGATGCCAGACAGCACATCCTGCACTACCTGGACCGTATGGGCTGCGGATGCTGTATCCATAGCCTCCTCGGTCCGAGGTGCCTCGGGGGGAACTACCGTTTTAGGACGGGCTCCCCCATGTCCCTTCGTACCAGCCATCGCAGCGGCTGTAGCAGCTACTGCTGAGCTGTTGTCTAACCCTCGCGAGAAGGACAACACGTCAACGGCTGAGGTCGGAGCAGCTGTTGTTGCAACTGCCTTCCCACTACCTTTCCCCTTGGCCGGAATCGGTAGGTTGGACTTACTGGGACCCGGAGTCTTGACAGTTTTCGTGCTGTCAGACGTCGGCCCCTTCCCTGGCTGGTCCTTAGCTCCAGGCTTCGGATCAGCTTTCTTTTGACCCTTAGGCGCCTTCGTAGCAGGAGCCTTGGGGTCCACCGTCTTCGGATCCTTGGAGGCCGCTGCAGTGGCAGCCTTGGAACCCGGCTTCTTTGTACTCACAGTACTTTCCTTCTTCAGAGCGGGCTTTTTAGGCTCGTCCTTTCCCGGAGGCTTCTTTCCCACACCAGAGTGTTTGATAGCCTTGGTGCTAGCCTTAGTATCGGCCGACTTGGACCGATCTCGGGTAGCACCCTTCCCACCGCGCGTCCTCGGACGTGAAGTGTCGGAATCACTTCCACTCCCCATAGACAGTTTGCGAGCAACCGTCTGCTTGAGGTTCGGTGATATGCTGAGACTGCATATCCGGGAGGGACGTGCAGTCGTCTCGGAAGGCTCCACCGCTACCTGGGTGTAGGCGAGTCCTCGCCGCACTCCGGAGTCCTCGCTGCCGTCCGGCGACGGGGACTTTCGGATCGGGGACACGGCCGGATCTACACGGAGTTCCGACAGTGTCTGGCTCAACTCATCACCACTAGGGCTCTGAGCATCCATTGCCTCCTCGGTGGCGGATGCCACCTCGGAGTGTCCGGAAAGTTCGGATTGACGGAGCTGTTGCTCGGCCATCCTCACTTCGTCAAAGTGTCTTTCGACGGGAGTTTGACGGGGAAACCACTAGTTCCCCGTCTCCCTCTTTGCCTCAGACGCACCAGGAAAGAGTACTCACTGCTTACAACTCTTTAACTGACTTTTCTCCTCTTCTAGCCGCCCAAAACACCAACTTCCACGCTGCCGACCAACACCGCTATTGACCGGGGCGAGCCCAAAATCAATATGGCGTTCCCTCGCTTTTGTTTTTAAAACAAAGCGCATGCGCAGCGTCTCGCGTGATTGGACGCGATCCCGTTACCCGGTGTGACCCAATTACTGTTTAATCAGGTCACGACCTTTCCCGCCCACAGCTCGGGCTCGGGGGATCACACTGCTACGTAGGCTCACAAAAGTCAAAATATACTTCGAATAAAGAGCTCATCAGGAGTATTAGTGGATATTTATGGGAAATCGAAGATTACCCCACCGGATTATCCGTCCACCACCCTCGGGGAGCACTCTTACATTCTTTTCATATTGACTTTGAGCGCCCCTGTTGGTAACATACATATAACATATAGGACAACACAGGACACCACACTCGTTGTGTAAACAAGCTAGGTTACGGCCCCTCTAGCCATCAGCCTTGGGCTTCGCCGAACGGGTTTCCAGTCCACCTCTCGTAACCTGGCCGAAGGACACTCGTTCTTAACTAAAACTCCAGCCTTGATTTTAGTTTTCCGTGCCCTTCTTCCTTCGCCTGCCGAGACTTTCTTTTTCACGGTCTTCCGGAGCTTCTTTTGTACCACTCTCTTAGGGGTATCCACTGACACCCCCTCCAAAGGTACAAATTTAGCGTCCGAAGTTCCCTTCTCCACCTCCGTTTCCGGGGTGAGCTCCCTTCCAGCCCAAGCACGCAACCGAGCCACATGGCTCGTCCGGATGCGTCCTGCTTCAGACTGAATCAACACAGTCGTTTGACTGATACATTTAACCAGTGTGTGGTCCATCCCAGTTATTCGCCAGTTTGACGTTGCAGAGCGGTTCGTGTAGGCGGATCACTCTATCCCCCACTACGAATCGTCGCAACTTCAATCCGGTGTCATAACCCACCTTCTGCCAATTCGCAGCTTTGAGCAAATGAGCCCTAACTGTTTCGTAGGCAAATTTGAACCTCTCCCGTAGAGATTCCACAAATAGCACCGTACATGGTGCTTCCGGACTGATCCCTACCACCCCGAATACCAAATCCGCCGGCATGATCAAGTCCTCTCCGAACACCAAGAGGTTCGGTGTGCAATTTGTCGAAGTGTGGACCGTATTGTTATACGCATGCACCACAAATTCGCATTGATCATCCCAATCATCCATATGGGAGTTTACTAATGGCTTCAAAACCTGGATCAAGGTCCGATTGAACCGCTCCACCTGCACGTCGGACTGTGGTCGGTACGGATTGGTCCGAGTTTTGCATATAGCCAACTGATGGCACATAGCTGCCCATAGTTTGGACTCAAATTCTCTCCCTTGATCGCTATGTAACATCAAAGGAGCCCCCAAATGGAGGATCCACCCCTTCACCAATGCTTCCGCACAAGTAGCAGCGGTATGATCCTCGAGTGGGTACACTCGGGTGTATTTCGTATAGTAGTCCGAGACCACCATCATACACGTATTACCTTTTGGAGTTGGTTTAACTCCACTGATAATGTCCACAGCTATTCGAGCAAATCTCACTCCGAATAGCTCTTGTTGCAGTGGCAATTTTCCTAATCCAGGACCAGGTTTGCCTAAACAACAGGCCGGACAGGTCTCGATCCACCTCAAAAGGTCGCCTGACATGCCGGGCCAGTAGTATCTCCGACTTAGCCTTTCCAACGAGCGTTTCTTTCCGAAATGCCCACTAGTGGAATGGCCGTGGCAGTAGTACAGGATGTCTTTCCTCATAGCAGCAGGGATCACCATTTGTAACACCCTCCGCTTTCCGGGACAAGTCTTCCACCTGCACAACAACGAGTCTCGGACCTCCAGTTCGTGGAACTGAGCCAAGAAACGTCGCATTTCACGGTTTTCCAGCGATATTTCGGGTCTCACTGGACAGACCCCAGTAGGGACAAGCTCCCTCAGTCGTGCTATGGTAGGATCGGCCATCTGGTACGTCCTTATAGTGTCGGTGGACCAATCCAACAGGTTTTGCAACAACCCATCATAAGGCAAACGCACACTCGCTACCACAGCATTGTGAGCACCACAATCCCCACACTCCGGACGCACACAACGGCGTACCGGACGTCTACTCAGGCAGTCAGCATTAATATGCTTCGTGCCTGCTCGGTGCTGGATATGAGAGTTTTCCAGTCCGAACTCGCTGAGGTGATTCAACCACCGACCAATCATTCCCTCGGCGTCCTTAAAATTAAGAAGCCATCTCAAGGCCGAATGATCGGTACGGAGTGTGAAATTCCCTCCATATAAGAAGTGCCGAAACTTCTTCGTGTACACCACTACTACGAGCAGCTCTCGCTTGGTAGTACAATAATTTCTCTGTGCCTTGTTCATACTGTTACTAGCGAACGCCAGCGGGACCTCTACTCCGTCCTGGATTTGGGACAATGCGGCCCCGATGCTCTCATTGCTCGCATCAGTGTCAAGGATGAAATGCCCCTTCTCCGTAGGGTATCTCAGCACCGGGGTGGTTCGGAACAACGCCTTAATCTCTTTGAAGGCTTCATTCTGTTCCATCCCCCATGGGAAGGGTTCTTTTTTCCTCCCCGGAGTCCAATGACTCAACCGTTGTAATGGCTGAGACACCCTAGAGAATCCGGGGATGAAGTCCCTGTAATAGGAACAAAACCCTAAAAAGGATCTGATATCCTTTGGTCCTTTTGGAACTTCCCAAGTCTCCACAGTCTCCAACTTAGCCGGATCAGCCTGCACCCCTTCGGTGGAGATGATCCGGCCCAAATAGACCATGGACTTCCGAAAAAGTTCACATTTCTTCGGCTTTAATGTCAAGCCATTGGACCGAATTCGCTCCAAAACCTCTCCGAGGTTCAACGCACACTCTTCAAAAGTCTTGCCAAAGACAATAACATCATCCAAGTATACCAAACATTTGCGCCACAACAGATCACTCAGAAGAGTTTCCATCATAGCCTCAAAAGTGGCCGGGGCGTTGCACAACCCGAAGGGCATCAGCTCAAACTGATACAGTCCAATGTGACTTGTAAAAGCCGTTTTCTCCTTATCCTCCTCCTTCATCCCGATCTGCCAATATCCGGACTGCAAATCCAGGGTGCAGAACCATTGGTTCCCACCCAAGGAGTCCAGAGTCTCATCAATCCGGGGGAGAGGATATGCATTTTTCTTGGTTACCCCATTCAGGCGCCTATAGTCGATACAAAATCGGATAGACCCGTCCTTCTTAGTAACCATCTGGACCGGGCTGGACCAGGGGCTAGTGCTAGGCACGATCACCTTCTGTTCCAACATGGTCTTCACTTGTTCCTCTACCACCGCTTTCTTACCCAAAGGCAAGCGTCGGTAAGGCATCTTGAAAGGCTGTGCATCACCCGTATTGATAGAATGCAACACTTTGTCGGTTCGGCCCAAAGGCTCCCCCTCCACCTGCCATGCATCCTGATACTTCACTACCAGCCTCCGTAGGGAATCGAGATCCCTCCGATCCGTCAAATCCGTCTCGGAGATCATTTTCTCAAGTCCCTCACTCAGATCGGTCGGAGAAGGGTCACCCTTCATGCTCACCTGTCCAGCAGGCATCACTGCCTCACTGGTGAACACCTTCCCCAGTATTGTATCTTTCCTTAGATACTTCGGTTCCAACCCGGGGTTAGAAACCGGCACAACGGTCCAAGCACCATCACCCACCAGGGTGTCCATGCCCGTCAAACCGATACTACCCAACATGGCCACATCCGGCTCCACAACTGCCTCTTCCTCTCTCCTAAGCCCCTTGCTTCGGACCAGCACGTCACACGTCTGTCCGGGAGGAATCTTTACAGTTTGGACCACCGTTGCCACTGTCGACACTTGTCGGAGCACACATTGCTCTACCGCACGGTACGGGTGCTCTATCAGGAGTACCCCTGTACCCGGATTCAGGACCGCGTCATACAACGCCGAAAAATCCAATCCGAGTATACCGTCGTCTGCAATATCCGCAATGGTGGGAGAAGCCACATACTCCTTCCCTCCAATTCGGAGCGGTATGAACGCGCGCCCATACGTCTGCATACTTGACCCGTCGGCCGAACAGGCGTTTACCCTCGTTTTGAAGTTATCACGACTATCCGGCATAAGAGCATAGAAGTTAGAGGAGATAAAGGAGTGGCTAGCTCCCGTATCTACTAAAAATTCGCCCGCTCTACCGGCCACAGTAACAGACATATACCACCGCCTCCCCCCCAGCGGAGACGGGTTTACAGTAAAGCGTTTAAAATCCTTCGGAGCAGCCAAATCAAGGCCATGTTTCTTCAAATGGTCGAAACATGGATGATCCGGGGAAAGCTGGGTACTCCCTACCCACATGGTGTCTGTGACAGCCGCAACTTCCTCGTTCCGATCCGTAATGGGCCTCCCTGCCTCATTGCCGGGCAATTGTTGGACTGGAATGTTAACCAGGCCGGCATCCGAGCCCCTCAAGCTCGAAGCCACCCCTGATTCCCTTCCTGCCTTCGGAATTTCACTAGGCTCTACCTCTCTGGTATGTTGGCGTACATCATATGCAGGGGTCGTCCGCTCGCCTTCTCGGACCACCCCCTCTAGTTTCCCTCCTTTCCGGGAACTTTCGGAGTCGGAGCCGTACACTCCGCAGCAAAGTGACCGATCTCCAGGCACCTATAGCACTTGGCGGTCCGCCGATTGATCTTCCTCCTGTTAGGCTGTGTAGCCCCCTGAATGGAAGTCGTCATCTTCTCAAACAGCGATGTGAAAAACGCTGCGTCCATTATCGGAGCTTTTGGGTCCGATGATTCCTTCTTCGGAGGAGGGTTTCCACCCCCTTCCGGCTTCCTATTTTTCCACGGCGTTTTAGAGGAATTCCCATTCCTCTTAAACTGAGCTGCAGAAGCTATCGCCCCCTCTTCCTCACTGCCCGAACCATCAGACTGCTCCGGAGAACACTCTATAATGGCCGAGGCCCGGGTGGGCACCCGGTCCCCTAACAGTGACTTCTTGAGAGCATGTATGTCGATGGCCTTAAAAAGGTCATCTAATGACGTATCAGCTCTCCAGGTATCATACACCACATGCTGTATTTCTGGGTCCCTCAGTCCAGCAACAAACTGAGAGAACAGTTCCTTAGAGAATAAGGCATCATGGATTCCTGAAGCTGGATGTACCTTCTTCAGGAGTCTCATCAGTGCAAGTCCGAAAACCCTCGGGGCCTCGTGCTTGCCTTGCACTCGCTTCTTAAAAGCAACCATCGGGTCAATCCGAGCGGAGTCTCCGTATAGGATAGTTCCGATCTCTACCAGTTGTTTGAAAGTGCCGCGGGGTCCGCATTCATCTTTCCACTGCTCCACGGCCATCAGGCCATCTCCCAAGCGCAATCCCTTACAGACATAAGGAATTGCATCCTGTTGATCCCACCCACTGAGGTTGATGTCCTCAACGGTGGCTCCCAACCACTCTTCCCAAGAGTTTTTCTGCCAGTAGGGAAAAGGCTCGCTAGCAATGCGTCTAGCAGCGTTGGATGACCCCCTAATCTTAGAGGTTATCGCCAGGCATTTAGAAATGGAAGCCGAGGCGTCCTTTTCTGTACCCACGTTGTGCAATCCGATCCCAGCTATTGCTGGGTTTGTATCGTACAACTCTTGCAACTCTGTACTCAGAATTGTTCTCCTTGGAGCCCTCCTCGGACTCTTTGTGCCCGGAGTCGTCCCCGGAGTAGCGCCTCTGGTAGGCACGTTATTCTGCCTCTCCAGATAAGTCTGGTAGGTACCATACGACACCAAATCCTTAGTGGGGTCCACACCTTGAGCGAACCACCAGTTTTTCTCCTGGTCAGTCATATACTGACACTGCTGAGCCAGAGCAAGCAATCGCTGATGCGCCGCTTTCTCTTTTTCCAGTTCCTTGGCCTGTCTATCAGCCTCCTCCTCTTGCTGTGCCTCCGCCAATTTAGCTTTCGCAGCTTCACCGGCCGCCCGGAGCCCTTCTTGCCGAGCTCTCAAAACCGCCGCCTCCTGTTCTGCTAATTCCTCAGCGAGGGCTGCATTTTCCTTCATGCGTTCCTGTTGCTGCTCCAGAGCAGCCTGCTGCTTGCGATACACATCTCGCCTCTCCAATTCCAAGTTTTTCTGTTCATTGAACAGTATGTTTGCTTGGCATTCTCGCCATTGCGACAAACTCGAGGGAGTTAAGTCGGTCTTGGCCGCCTTATCTTGTTCGGATGCTTTCTTCAAGCGTTCCGAATCCAGTTGCTGCTCATCCAGTTTCAACTGAGAACGTGGACTTCGCACCAACTCCGATAATGACCTTCCCCTGCCCGCCGTGTTTACACCCGTCGGAGCCGAAAAGACCTGCTTCGGAATTGGCCGGATACCACTGATACCCACCCTAGGTGAGTAATCACTCGCCCTACCTCTACCCCTTGCTCGGCCAACCTTTAGTGGTCGTCCTGGCGTTGAAGTAGACAAGGCACCTTCTACAGTCATCCCACGTCCCATAGGAAGATTTGGGGTGTCTGTAAAACTCCTGTAATGAGGACCTTTCGGACTGTCATTATCAGCGGAAGCATACGAGGTACTGCTATCCTGTATACTTTCCCTGGTCTCTGACAAAAATTTCTCCAAAGAAGTTCTTTTTGCCTTCAGAATGTCACATTCTGACAGTAGACTTTGGCGAGCCTCCCGTAAGTCTTCAGTGTCCCGAACAAGTTCTGATCGGGTCTCCTCTGCTTCATGGATGACGGCATCTCGGGCCGCACAAATCTGATTCAGATCAGTGTTCGCCTGAACAAAGTCGGAACGGAGTCCCTGTAGATCAGCTTGTTTCTGATCGAACTCCACTCGAACCCTGCTAAGTGATTGCACCAGCTTCTCGTTCTCCTCCAACAAAGTTGAAAGCCTTGCGTCTTTCTCCTTGATTTTGGAAGCTCTATGTGTGACTGCACCTTCCAATGCAATCAGACTGCTTTTCCATTCATTCGACTGTTTCTGAATGGTCAACAACTCCATTTGGGCCATTTGCACACGCTCCTGTATTCTGGCCTCTCTCATGTCGTCGAAACGACGTTCCTCCAAGATAGTAGCCCTCCGTGGATTCGGAGCGGCTGATCTTGACCCACCAACGTTGAACATTGACAGGCTCATTTCATCTAATGAGTAATTCATTATTCCGGGAACCTGGTGTCCCAAAAATGCGCTTGTCCTGGATGGAACATTCGCACTCCTGCGGGTATCTGCCTCCTTCACGGCATCTAACCCCTCCGGGGATGAGGCTGACGCCTCATCGGGAGACCTCGCTGCTTCGTCCAGAGCAGGAGGTCTGTGCTACTGCACAGGCTAACCTGCGTTTCACTCAGAACTGGTCACGGCACCAGTGTAATAAACGATACTTTGTCTCTTTATGATATTGGTAGAGTATCAATTAAAGAACAAAGTCGACACAGTTCGGATCAAGTGTTACAGGTTGCAAATCAGGTTTATTCAGAGAACCTAGACAAGCAGTATCTATGTGTGCGAACTCCCTATAGAGTTCGGAACGGGTCAGTAGGCTAATCAGCCGTATTGATCACAGGGTCTCCTTGCCAGCGTGGCTCAGAGTAACCGACGAGTACCGCCAGATGCTGGGTATATATAGGCAGCCAGCCTGCGCGCGCACACGCAGACCGGAAGCCTATAGCGACCTCTGTCCATACCCCAAGCCCGAGGTAGGTGCTGCCACCTACCGTCGGACTGAAGGGTTCGGACTGAGCTCGCAACACAACATCCAACAGCACTCGTCATATAACATACCCGTATAACCCTAGCCCCTACACACATAAAATCTCTAAGCAGAGACCTAAATATATCATTTCCTAAATATGGGGCAAGATTATGTTTAGAATTGTGTTTAGGATCTAAACCCCTGATATGCTACATTGTGTGTGGATGTTTCTGCACATAGTTTATACACTTTGTATACGTTCCCAATGTACGCTAGTCTCGCAGCTAGGCCTAGTCAGTCTAGTCGTGAGAGGCCCAGGCTTGCAATAATCTAGGGTATTTTTTCAGGGTCATCCGTTATGAGTGTCTGTTTATTTGCTAACTTACTAATTTTGGACAAGTTTCGCGCCCATTTTAGGGTGACGTTCACACATAGCATCTATAGAAAAGATAGGTATGCGATCCAGTCCTTCCATAGCTGATAACAATAACACTTGCAACGCTGATACATAACATCTAGACATGTTTACCATTTAACCATTTAGATATAATATTAGCCATTTGCATGACAGGCAGACACAGTCAACCAATTGGATTATATCGCTCCATCACATCACTTTATCATTACATAGGGGCATACAGTTCTAAGGAAATGCCATGAATGGTCCTACCATAATTGGTAAACTAGTTACAATGTAAACATGTACTCACTTATAAGTTATTGTCATGCACTTCATAATAGCACGGGAAAGGGCTTATTAGTAGAAGTAGGTTATAGAACAGAGAAAGATCTTCATTAAAGTGGCCATATCCGATTTTTACCAAATTTTGAATTCTAGCTAAAGATTGTTAAAAGACTTAAAGGGGCTCAGCTGGGGGTTTCACAGTTTTAATGTGTCTGGAGAACAAGATCGTACACGGTTTTAATGCACCTGGTTGAAATTCGCAGGCTTTTGTTTATTGAGAAGGGGCCTTCCATAAAATATGTACGCAACCGGGGAGGGGGGGTAGGGGGGCAGGGCAAATGCACACAAAAGCGCACATGAAAACAGGGGTAGGGGGGGGGGGTCTAGAGCCATTTTAACATACTTTTTATGTACGCATCTTCACTTTATTTTCTGAGAGAATTCAGGGAATAAAACTAATATCTTCTGTGAAGGTAAACCAAAAACTGTTTCAAGATTCTATATTTCATTTATAGTTTTTCTACTATACAGGATATATCTACTGTAGTGGGGTTAGATGCATGACTGTGATAGATTATTAAATTAAATCATGAGTAATTTGTAAGCACATGTTAAATATCTTTACCGGCAGACCTCATCCAAGTAGGTCAGAGCAGGGGGTGGGCTAGATAGTTTTTGTTCACATGTTGGTTGAAGGTATTGATATCAACTGATATCAATGGGTATACAATAACTTGAAATAAGAGCAATCTCGTTAATTAGTGAGAATAGGTTATCAATAAATCTAGCTTTAACTAAGTCAGACTCGGTTCTGTCGTGACACAGGCTATCAATAGGCCTACTACCGTCAGGATTTATTCTACGCAGGTCCCATACTAATGTATAGCTATTTACTGGGTAGTCTCATTCTGATTTTACCATCTACCAACCATGTTCTGACACGGTCAAGGTCAGGGTATTTTACCATCGTCATTATCTCCACGTCATCAAGGAACACCTCATCAAGGAGACTCTCATTACCAATTACTAGGGTATAGCGTATCTGAAAGAGCAATCAAATGTTATTTTTAGATGTTGTTGGACTAGAGAAGAGAGACATACGTCATGGTGTGTATTGAACTAGTATCCTGACACGGGTATGGGTAATTACCTCTATTATTGCTCAATGTTGTTCGTCAGCAAGACTGTATAGTTAACGACAAGCGTGTCAAGGTTGGAAGTGGTTTATTCAATACTGATAAACATGACGTCACTACCACGCAGCGTCTCTGACTGCGTTCCCGCCATAGGCCGGTTAACACAAGAACATAACATGACAAAGACCAGATTCTGAGATTCAGTGAAAGTGTTAAAATTTAATGTGTTTGGGGAAATGTGTTTAAATAGGGCAATTTTGTTGGATCATCTTACTGTATTTTTCCTGAACATTTGTTAAGAATCAGGAACTTCTTGGATTTCCGTAAAATGGAAGACATGGTCTTCTGGACAGCGTGTTTAATTATGTTTAGAACTTTATTGTGTGGTTCAAATGTGTTGGACTCTGAAATGGTAATTAAATATGATGATGTAGCGGTGTATGATTGGGGTGTGAACTTTAAAGTGAGACGGACTAAACTATTCAGTTCAAAGGGTGTGTCTTGGAGATTCCTGTATATAGCTAATACGGGTGCATTCGAAATTGCAAATACATTTTTCCTATACATTTTAGCCCCTGACTTATACAAAGAGAGTATGAAAAAAAGGTCAAACATTATGTTTTTTCAGCGTTTAGTAATGAGAAACCAGTTTTTTTTTGTTTTTTTTAAATGGCCTTATACAAATCAACTGATTTTGCACTGTGTCATACTAAAAAAGCACTATTCCCGACCTATTCCCACAGCCCATGGCCCAATTATGATGATATGCCAATAATACCAATTTTGTTGTTTCATATTCTAGTCGCCGTGCCGCTGATTTTCCTGGCCCATGGTGGAGTAGAGACGTTTGAACGTGGGTTTTTCTGTGATGATAGGTCCATCAGGTATCCCTACAAGCCGGACACTGTGGACTGGTACCTGGAGCGGGCACTCGGTATATGTGTGCCCCTCGCCATTGTTAGTTATATTCTGACTTCATCCTTCCCTATGCCATACTATATACTATAACACATTGGTTTTACAATTTAAAAAAATGTATCTGCAATAGAAGATGAACTGTAGCTCCCCCTCATAATCATATATATATATGCAGATTATCATGAGTCTAAAGTAAATTTGAAGGTGTTATATATATATTTAATATTATGTGCATAAATAAACAATAGTGATGAAGCAATTCCCACCACCCCTTTCCAGATGCTTATAACTGAACTGCCGCACTACGTTAGTAGCAGGAGAAATGGTGAAGCTTCAAACGTCAACTTCTGTGGCATCAACGTGAACTCGTATGTGGTCCAGCTGTACAAAGCGGCTGTCCCGTTTGTAATTGCTGCTGAGCTAAATGTTGCAGTGACAGACCTTCTAAAGTATAGTGTCGGCAGGTTAAGGCCTAACTTTCTGACCGTGTGCCGACCCAATATGAGTGTTGAGACTTGCATGCAGGATGGTTACTACAAGTATGTGACTGACTATAGCTGTATGAGTTCTATACCTGGCTTGATTGCTGATGCAAGGTAGGTGTCCATGCCAAACACAAGGTGTGTGTCAGGCAACTGAGCCTAGATTTTAAAAAATGGCCAGATCCTAAAAAAAATTCCTGTTTATTTTTGATAAAATATATATAGTCTTGGCGACACAAGATTTACTCTGCTTAAGTACTACGAGGGGCGTATTAAATGCCCACCATTGAATACAATGTGGCCATATTCAATGGGCTAAGAAAAAGTACTTTTTCTTTCACTAAATGGCTTGACACAAAAAAAAAAAGCCAACTACATTGATATGGCTCTGATGTATTTCACAAGTGGGCACTGGGGCACATCCCACGAAGCCGCAGCCCCCACTCTTAAAATACATCAGATACCGTATCAATTTGCGTTGGCAATTGTCAATATCATTTTGAAATGTTAGGATATTGCTTGTCATGACTTTACATATCTGTGACCCATATGAATATAAGACTAAGAGGTCAGATATTGTTTCAAGAAAATAACATTTAAAGTGTGGCAAAAAAGAAAATTGAAGAAGTATGTCCTAGCATTTGTTATATAGAATACGCATTGAATACCCATTGATACACTATGCCGTCCTTAAAGGGCTAAAATGTAATCCTTTAACTCCCTTAGTTTTTATATGAATATGTATATGTACATATATATTTATGTGCATTATATGGATTGATATATCTATATGCACACAAACACATGTACATACATATATATGTAGGGGCTCGGATTACTCACATCTTGGTGATCAACCCGCAGGGGGGTATCACTTGGGTAATCCTGCACCCCTTTATATGCCATACTGATCCAGGAACATACGGTGTGGTCAGGTTGTCGGATGGGGATATAGCTCAGCAGTAGAGCACTGGCCCATGGGTCTAGAGGTCGTGGGTTCCAATCCCACTTTCTCCAGATGACTTTTCCGCGACCATTCCGTGTAATGATTTCAGCAGACCACCATAATGGTCTAAGGTATAGCATTACACATAGAGGTATCTTCAGTGCGTACGGCCAATAAAGCAATAACAATAGCTACAATGTAAACAGTCTGGTTAAGTGGAAATCATAAATGAAAACCAAAAGTATAGTCTGGATCTTATTTTGTCATGGTAACCGCTTTCTCCCTCTATCTAGGAGGTCGTTTCCCTCAGGGCATACTTCATATGGTTTCGTCTGCGCTGTGTATCTTATGGTGAGTACTGTAATGGATGTTGTTACTGTGTCTCACCAGGTTGGGCCAATTTGAACATCTCTGACTGGGTGCCATCTTTGACCTGCGGATAGAAAACTGTTTATTTAGGGCAGGTCAAGATATATATGGAGATATGACCATCGCAAGCCCTTACATATCAAAGAAAAATGTTTTTCTTTAAATCACCTTTTATTTCGGCTGGTCAAAGATGGCAGCCGGTCAAATATGGCACTCAGTCAAAGATAGCACCAAGTCAAAGACCTTCACATTGGCCTGATTTGGTGAGACACAGCCTCGTATTTTTCTTTATACATGTATCATATAAACAAGGTGTAGGTCATAATGTAATATTTTATAACGTGCTGACCTTGCTGTGATGCAAATTGTAGCTGAATATGACTGTGGGCAGCTGAGGAGAAAGGTACATCCAGGAGGGTTTTTTAGTACTGGGGTTTAGCCACTAGGGGGCATCACAATCACCACAAATGTGAAAATTGGCCAAAATTTGCTCTTAAGTGATTTTTTTTTACATAGAAAATGATGGTTTTCTCCAAAACATTCTATTTTGGGGTATTCCTTCCATATTTGGAATGTAAATGGAACATTCTGAAGCCAACATGAGGCGTAAATAACGCTTTCTGCCTAAAACGTGTTGCCATGGCAACCATAATTTCCTTCCGAATAAGAAAAGAATAATTCCAATCAATAGAGACCTTCATAGGGATTACTACACTGAAAACAGAATGTATATCATTTCTATATCCAGATTTATGATAAAAAATATGAAAAGTAGTGATTAGGTAATATGTGAAATTTTGCAAAATCATGATAGTCAGATATAGGAATACAATTAAAACAAGAGATAGAACCTATTGGCTGTTTGGTAAGGGTAGCACCATCTCAGATTCATGAAGCAATTTCTCAAAAACTAAAGGGATATTTTCATCTTTGATTCCTCCTTTGAAAGCTTATGACTTCGATTTTAAAACATACATTTTACCTCGGAAGGCCCTTTCTCCTCATCTGCCCACATTAATTTATTGTATACATGTAACAACATTAACTGTGCAGAGCGACTTGTAGCTAATAGATATCACCCTCTATCTGTCAATCATATAACACTGACTGCAGTAAATAACGGAGAATTGAGCCACATAATACAAAGTCTGAAACAATGTACTCACTAACCCCATAACATCACTCATCATATAACAGTTGTACATCATACTTACTAACCCCACAAGGCTGTGTCTCATGAGATTAGGACATTGTGAACGTCGTTGACCGGGTGCCATCGTTGACTGGGTGCCATCTTTGATTGGGTGCCATCGTTTACCGGCCACGATAAAAAATAAGATTTAAGAAAAACTAATTCCTTTTTTGATATGTAAGGGATAAAATAAAGAAAATGGCGTTGGCCGTATCTCCATAATAACTTTACCTGCCCTTAATAAGCTGTTTTCTGTCAGGAGGTCAAAGATGGCACCCGGTCAAAGACGTTCACATTGGCCCGATCTCATGGGACACAGCCATAACATGACTCATCACATAACAGTTGTACATCATACTATAATATAACAGTTGTACGTTATACTCACTCACCCCCTAACATCACTCATCATATAATAATTGTACATCATACTCATTAAAGATGGGTTAGGAACTAATTTGAGGTCAATTTTTATGTTTCAATTTTTCAACGTATTTTTGTTCATATTTTCCATATAAATATTTGTGTAGCTTCTTAAATCATTCTGACACAAAATAATCCATAAAACGTAGAGCAAGTCATGGTTAGAACAAGTCATGGGACCCGACTGTATTGCAAGTATCAGAATGATTTAAAAAGCTACACACGTATTAATATCGACATTATGAGCACAAAATAAATTAAGAAAAAGTGGAAAATTAAAATCTACCCCAAATTAGCCGCAAGCCCATCCCCACAACATGACTCATTTAATTACAGCTGTATCTCCATAGCCGTATGACATGGAGGTTTAGTTCCGTACCTCGCCACGTCCTACAGGTGGCAGCACTGTGCGTGGCCTGCGAGATCGGCGCCTCCCGAGTCTCTGACTACAAACACCACCCCACAGACGTCCTGGCCGGGGCCGCCATAGGCACCCTCACTGCTACCATTGTGGTAGGTATCAGAAAAAGGTCATTTTCTAACCCTTTAAGGATGAATGTCACTAAAAGGTTACATTTGTTGTCATGATGCACCAATGCAGCTCAGGAGAGTAATTCGCTGACCAGCTGCATTGCTGGATCATGCTGACCCACCGGGAGTATATCAACCCCTTATACATTATATATTGTGGTCAGCAGTTATAGTTCTCAGGTAAACTATAGTCTGAGTTGGACTACATAGATATATAAAAGAAAATTTGCCATGCCCAGAATATAATTTTAACTCAATGTTATATTATCAGCATGAATGATGACGCAAGCTAATATATCAATTTTTTTTCAGGGATATGTCTACTCTAGTCTGTTTCAAAACTCAAAAGTGACTGTCAGCAAAGACTCTAATGTCAATCTCTTTGAATATGAGACACTCAAGTGAAAATTTCCATGGAGCAGTTGAACACAAATAATATGCACAAGTAACAAACGAAAAACGACATTCTGTGATATCTTTCTCATTAGGAGATGATACAAAAGGGTAAATGATGACGAAATGTGCAGACTACATTCATACTGGCCATAAGGATATATGTATGCCTTAACATAGGGGACACATTGACACTGTAGTCAAACGTTCTATCTCCTTATATCATTGAACCAACTCTTTCATGGTACATAGAGTATTTGTTGGGACCAGCAGCAGACTGTCTGCTGATCAACTGAATTAGATGTTTGTATTTAATGATACACTGTTAGAAGTAAGTAGTGTTCCTGTACAGCACATACTGGGGGCAACTTTTGTTCCAGTAGATTGTGCTGTAGACTACAGAAAGTCAACTTATGTATGTTTACAGCACATATACTGTACAGTAACAGAAAAATCCATTGTTACTGTTACATAATTAATTGTAAAACCAAACCTGAAGGTCTAGGTTTCACTTCTCAAGGCTGGTGATATTTTTAGTCACCATGAATTACCTTTTAAGCATTATAAATTATCTAGAATAACCTAATAGACTACCACCTAGAATTATAATAAAAAAAGGGTCATTGATAGACTTACATATCACTTTTAGAAAAATAAATCAAAAGATAAAGGATGTATAGTTTCATGACAAGCCTGGCTGGAGATTGAACTGGGGACCTTCTTATCACTGTCCCACAATGTAACTGAGTGAGCTATCGGGCCAGCTGGAGTAAGGCCTACAGCATGGCTCTCATATAAATGATCAGATGGATGAGCTAAAGGAAAAGATATTTAGGACCTCTCGCAAATCAAGTGGAAGGTTGACCTTGTAGTGCTAGAACCTTATACTATGTAGAGTTTGCTAAAGGTCTCTTTTGTCCTGTGTACAAAACAACATATCATATTTTTCTTCAAAAAATGTCTAGAAAGTTTCTTGTGTGTATTTCACTTTTAGAAAATAAGTTCCAAACATGCAGAAACTGCAGTTTCATGACTAGGCTGACTGGGGATTGAACTAGGGACCTGCCTATCACTGTCCCACAATGTAGGTGAGTGAGCTATCGAGCCAGCTGGAGTAAGGCCTGCAGCATGGCCCTCATATTTGGCACCTTTAGCAACATGCAGATATTATTGTATGACACCTAAATTGTTTACTATACAATGAAAACTATAGACAACTATAGAGAATGGTGTTAAATTTCTTGTGAACATTTAGTATGTAACACATTGAGAGGTGGCTAGACCATGGATCGATCCCAGGACCCCCCATGTACATTATATAGCACAGAGAAAAGTGCTGTAGGTTTACAACTCACTATTGTAAGCTGCATCTACAGCAACATAAATGTACATGTACAGCAAAATTTACTGAACAACAACTTTTTACAGTGTAGTTAGATCAAAATTATAAAATAAAAATGTTGCATTTATGACTGAGAGGGTGGCTGAAGCATACAGATGAACATTTATGACATGTAATCGGTTTCAACAGCTTCACCAAAGATCTAGGATCAAATAAAATCGTAACTACTAAAATGTGAATTTTGTTTGTGAAAACACATATTTTCCCCTACATTTTGGACGCGAGTAAAAAAGAAAGCCTCCCTCGTCATATTTTTCAGTACTTTCTTGTGACAACTCGCCAACCCAACCACTAAAATTCCAGTTGAATACTTTTCTCCAAAATCCTGAAAATGAATACATAAAGAATATGCTAAAATGGCTCTGGACTCCCCCCCCCCCTGTTTTCATGTACGCTTTTGTATGTATTTGCCCTGAACCCTCCCCCCAACCCCCTTGTTGCGTACATACTTTATGGAAACGCTTTTACTAAGATCACAGATAACAAGATTACACTAAGCGTGTGGTACATGTAGTGTTGCATATTAACACCAGGTGGCGGCACCACTCTGTAGTCTCAGTACCAGGACCACATGCACCTAAAAACAAGGTCTCCAGCACACAGGCAAGTAGTTATTGCACGGCTGACCAACTAAATTTTGCATCTATTTAATGAGAAGTAAATTAAATAATATTATAACATGAATAATATCTTACATTTTGTGGCTGGGAGGGTGACTTAAGCAAAGGCTATATAAGTAAAGTTGTCATCTACTGTCTGAAACAACATTAGTTATTGCATGCAACTTGTTTTGAATGTTCCACCACAGATGGTGCAGTCAATTAAGGGAAGGAGAATGACCCAAAAATGATGCTTCAGTACTCATTTTCTTCAGAGAATGAAAAATGTTGGACAACACATTTTCACCTACCTATAAACCAGCTCGGGTACTTTCATCCAACAATAAGTAAATATTTGAGTTGAATAACACATTTTTCATTTACCTATAAACCAACTTTGGTACTTTCATCCAGAAATAAGTAAATCTTTTCCAATTGACTCAACTGTTAAAGATACTCAGGGACAATGAGTGCATGCTACATGTAGTACAATGTATTAACACTAGGTGGCAGCATAACTCTATAGTCTCAGTGCCAAGAGCAGCATACCGATTGCTGCCGCCACTGAGGACTAAAGTGGCAGCAGTAATCAGTATCTTTTGCACCAAGATCACGCGGCCAGACAAACAAGGTCCCTTTCTCCTCCAACCCAACCTCCGGCTCAGCCTCCTGTCTTCCATTCACAAAATGAGTCCTTGGATATGCCAACTTGTTCTGCCCCCCTCCCAATCCCTTCAAATTGATTGTGGACAATCCATTTTGGCGATAGTAATAGAACAGGGTCATTTTCTACAATGGCTTCATAACTCAGCCCTCTTTGAAGGAGGCAGAGAGGGAAGCTGGGGTGAAAAACGACTACGGATTCAAAGGTCACCGGCATGGTCATTTCAAGTAGTTCCATAGCACCTGCTCCCAAAAAATCGTTCAAAAAGGTGTCGTTCAAAAACTAGAAATTCCTGGGAATATGCTACAAAACATTCACAAAACGTTCAAAAATCTCCTCAAGAGTCAAGACCCAAGAATGGCACGAGTTCCACTTGAGATGTTGTTTGCAGGGCTGTCTATAACCCTTAAACGTTTGTATATATTTGCCATTGTGCCACATCAACAGCGAGTACCCCCTAGACGCTGCATTTGTGCATCATGTCGACGTTTCAGAGGTGCATTAACACTGTAGGGTTTGCACGATACATAAATGCTACCATATGTTGAGCCATTTGCATTATAGAGATAGGAGGGATTGAGGTGGCATGCTGGCCTCATTGGGTCCGTGCGATGAGCAGGAGAAATTAAGCACAGGAATAGTTTCCGAGGTGCCAGCTTTTCAAATGCCACCAGGGAGTTTCTTATTCCCCACAAAATCTGATTTTCCAGAATTTCAGAGAATTGCCTTGGATTAAACTTGAGAAGAGTGTGTAAGAACTCTTTCCCTGTTTGAGGTTTGTCAGTGAAAGCTCCGTTTGAATTTCTGAATGCTCACAAATATGGTTTTCAAACAAGAGTACTAAATCTTGAATGGGCTAATTTATAATGCCCAATTCATCCTGTTATGGGCACTTTAATATGATATTCCCTTTGCCTTCGTTATAAGTGAAATTCATGAAAGGCCATGTCTCATGAGATTGTAACAATTGAAACGTCCTTGACCTGGTGTAGACTTTGATCAGTGTAGTCTTTGACCAGGTAGCTTTAAGTTGATTTTTTTAAATGTTTGATATTTTGTATATCTGTACAGTGTAAAATAGTTTGTGCCAATCCTGATTGCCTATTACTTTGCACAGTGCAGCTGTTTATACTCAAAGTTATATATAAAGTTACATCTTTGACCGGGCAAAGGGAAATAATGATAGTATGCTCTACTATGCATAGCATGCTCAGTATAAAAAACGAAACAAAATTGACGTATGTTTGCTATAAATGTGTATCAATATTAGTGGTGCACTATTTCCCCGCTTTTCTTACTGCATAAGTCTCATTTCTGCCATTTCAATGCTGCCTGGTCAAAGACTACACCCGGTCAAAGACTACACTGGTCAAAGACTACATCCGGTCAAAGACGTTTCAATTGTTACAATCTCATGAGACACAGCCGAAAGCACAACTGGCAAGTAACACGCAAGGCCTTCACTCATGCATCATGCCAACAAAGAGTTCAGGGGTAACCTGTGACAAGAGCACAAATAGCCCTACCTTATGATGCACCAATGCAGCCGAGTCATGATGCACCAATGCAGCATTATAGAGCTCTTATTGACCAATGTTTCAGCCCTCAAAATATAATTAACTACACCAGATATTCAACATTGAAATTCCCCCTTAAATCCATGATACAGCAGGGGGGGGGGGAGTAGTCTCTCAATGTAGACACCAGGGGAAATAAGTCAGCATTGATGATCAGTAGAATCTACTCTAGATCGAATGTAGATTCTACTGTAGAATGGATTTACAGTAGAATCTACTGCCTACCTACAATGACCTGTACACCTAGGTACAATACAATCTGCTGTACACCTACAAAAAAGGCAACCAACATTTTACAGTGCACTACTCATGTCTATAACTCACATCGTTGTCTGTTTAGCTAAAAACATTTGAATCTTATTATAATATATGAGGAATTAAACACATTGTGCAGAACTGAAAGCCGGCCTGTCCTGGGCACAATATTATATACCCCTCGGAGATCGGCGGCGACCTACCAAGCTCATCTACGCATGCGTGATTAATCAAACATGGCGGCGGCTTTTCATATTTCCATACAGGCGGCAGGGTGCGGGCTAAGTGGTGGCTGTTGACACTGTTATTTCAGTCGATAAGCCGCACTTTAAACCTCCCCTCTGTCTGTGGATGCTGCACCTAGACTTGTTGTTTGGGTGGGGGCTGTGTTTGTTATGGGGCCTCTGGTGGGGGAGGGTTACTCTCGTCCCCAGATCATTCCACAGAAACAGAAAGGCTCTGGTAGCCCTCCAAACAGAACTCGAGAATTGAACATTCATGACTAGGGAGAATCTGGGGAAGTCACCATAACACAAGAAAGACACGACATATTCCCAAGCATTGTGAATATGTCCGCACAAAATGAATGTTTGCAACTTGGGCGAATGACACAAGTTAAATCTTGTTCAAAAAACTTGTTCAAAGAACAAGAAATTCCAGGGAATATGCCACGCAATGTTCAAAAATCTCCTGGGGATCACGAGTCAAGCCTCAAGAATGGCATTAGTTCTGCTTGAGATTTTGTTTGCTGGATAATCCTGCTGGAAGCTTGGTACAAGCAAGCAGGGACTAGAATTATGATGGGACTGCTTTAAACAGTCTTTGTGAAAACGTTTTCACTCTGTATGTCCTGCGGTTTGCCAATTTTGCAGGACTGGATAAATTTCTGCAGGACCAGATACCAAAAGCATATAATTCAGAGTAATTTTCAATATTTTATTAAATTAATGCTATAAGAAATTCTCCATAGAATATCAGTGTGTACTATCTGACTTCTAACTTCAGTTCTACTTAGAATATTTGAAAAATTCTTTCAGTTTCGAAAGCCTAGAATGTGCAGGACATCTGGTCCGGCAACACTAGGTATTTTGCCGGACCAGAGACATTTTGGGTGGACATTGCCACTGTCTGGCAGGGTTTGGCAAATACCGTTGAACGCATAATGTTCATTCATACACCATGGCATAATCTATGGTGCTGATATATCCTCGAGTGACCGGTATATGATACACCAACGCAACGATGGTGGCTTACTCACCAGCGTTGCATTGGTGCATCATGTTGGTGATTTGTTTTAAAACTAATCACATGGCTTTGGTCAGGCACATTATGCTGTTTATGAGCTACGCCAAAACTATAGGCCTAATGTCATGGGAGGACTCAAAATGGTTGTGGAGTGACTTAAAGGGCTGAAGAATGGAAGAGGTGGAGACGTAGGGCTATTGGTACTGTATAAATTAGAATTTGTGCCAATAAAGGCAACACTGTCTGCGTAAGAATCTCTTAAAGGCCCAGCGCCCCTATATATAGAGCTGAGTACCTGTCCCGACTGCACTCTGACTGTTACTGGACATGCAGTAAGAACTGTGGGTTTAAGGAGAGCCCCAAAGGAATTTAATGATCTCATGTCAATGTGAGAAAATGGTTTCTGTGGCATGGGACATTTACATACATATATGAATGAGTATTTACAGTTTATTCTTGATATCGCATAAGAACATGTTGGCCAGGGGGCAATTAAAATGGAATAAAAAGTCAATCCAATCAGTGTCAGTGAAATGCTATGGTCAGCAGGCCTCTCCCACTCAAAGACCAGAATAGGACTCATTGGGAACGGGCACGTGCCCTATCGACTTTATTTCCAATCTTAAGTTTTTTTTACTAAAGATTACTCAGACATGAACATGATGTAATCTGTAATTCGGGCTTCTGAGCCTTCTTGGACAAGTTGTCAACTGAAACTACATTTTTATTTTTCTACCGATACATACCTTGAATGTACACTGCAAAATAGGTGTTTAGATTCCAAACACAATCTGAAACAAGATCCTGCCCCGTATAAATTTGTTCACACAATATTTTACTAAACATGTTTAGGCCAATAATATGGTTAGCTCAGTGCATAAAAAATTATTAAATTTTGTTTAGGAGATCAAAGTGTTTAGAAATCAATGTGTTTGGAACAATAAAGTGTTTGAAATTCAGCAATTTAGCATATTATTGTGTATTTCTATCAAGTGTTCAAGGCTAAAAGTGGTGTGTCTAGAGACATGTAGATTATTATTATGTTCAGATATTTATATTGAAATATATTCAGGAACAATCTTATTTCCCGGGACTGTCTTGAAGGGATTTCTAGTAAGATAATATGGATCCATTCCGAGAGTTCTTAAAAGAGGCGTCCATGTAACAGATGTGTCTTTATTGCATCATGATCATACTAATGTAGGATCCAACACTTGAATCCTGCAATGCATATTATTATCCTACTGTATCCCATCACATTCAAGTTAATTTACTCAGATTCAAGTACTTTTAGAACAACAATAACGTTTGATGGTTGTAGAAACTACAGTCAAGCACAGAGCTGCTATCTGGTATGTGTTTGGTAAATTATTATCTAAATGCTACACTCCTCATACTGTTTAGATGCTAAACATCTAGACACATTCAGCATAACTATTTAGGTGTTTTGAATAAGAGTGTTTAATTCCTAAACAGAAGGATTCGAAGACAAAAACCTGGTAAAAATGTTCAAACATGTTTAGACCTAAACATGTTTAATACATAAGCACCTTTTTGGTAGTGTAATGTTAATTCCACTGTAGCTATAGATGACTGGGTTTCTTTTGATGAGTAATTATTACTGCATTTTTGGTTGCTATTGGATATATAATGCTGAGGTAGCCAAGCAGATTGTCATAAAAAGTTATTGATATTAGGAGCATTATAGGAAGCATACTTGCAATGGTATCTCACTTTAAAATGTTTGCTGCTCATTGACTTATCTCTGTTTCTTCGGTCAATTAGCAACACATATATCATTTTATATTATAATAATGTATTGAATATGATTGGTTTATTGTGGTATTAATATCGATGAAGGTTCACTTGTTTACGTTGGCTCTATATTGGAGATGTGGCCGAATGTTGCAGAGTTTATGCCAATTAAAAGCTATCAAAATAGAGATAGAAACTCCTCTACAATCAAGTAGAATAGCAAATACAGGATAATTTAGGCATCGGCTCGATCTGACACTAAAATACTCAGCGGTAGATCGCACGGTGACAATATATAGGGCAGCAGCAGACCCTCCAAAAGAGCCATATTTTAGGAGTTTAATGCATGGAAATACTGATGGCTAAAAACTTTTTTTTTGTGTTTGGGAATGTCTTTGGACACAGGAAAGTGAACTTGTGTTATCAAATTCATGTGCCGTTTTTGCAGAATTAACGCTTTTTTACGACTACCTTATCAAATCCAGGCTCTTTTTCTGGGGTCTCAGTAAGTAGACGAATTGACTTATCCTGACATGAATATTGACTGTAGGAAGACTTCAATGATACCTACCCCCCCTAAATCAGACCCAAGGAATCCATTGGTGCTATTTTCTCATTGCTAGGACAATTGGTTGCCTAGCAACGCCTGTTTTTCATAGCAACCGGCCCCATCGGAGAGCAGATTATAGGCCAATTATAATCCCTTGGGAATTCCGTAATCATCTCAGTTTTACAACTAGATTCCATACGTTAAAGGGTCATAAATAAGAAAGTCACACTGCTCTGATTACAATTCCACATTTCAGGTTATTTCTAGGAAAATGAAAATGATCATTATAGCAAACAGTTAATGGAACTCTAGTTTCACATGAAATAGGTGTCAAATTTCAATACCTAGCCAGCCTCTAAATTGAGTCTAAGGAATCCTGCAGTACCAATAGGTTTCCCCTATGGACAATGATTGCATAACAATGTTTTTATTTTGCCTAGCAACCATAATTTTTGCATAGCAACAATAGCAAATATGCATGGTAGTGTCACAGATGAAACAAAGACATCAAATTTATATCTAGCAAATTATAACATTTTGTGTATTTTACATTAAAGTTACTCTAACTCTGCTGCAAGAGTATTAAGACAATGATGACAGAGGAATACTCTGATAAGAATATCAAGTAATAAACCCATGCTACAGAATAACAACAATTGGTACAAGATCCTATACTTAACTTACAACTTAAATCATTTGTACAGTCAACTTTCTAGTTTATGGCCACTCTTGTGACTTATAAATGAGAAATGGCGACATTAGCGAGGTGGCTGCATTAGAGGGAGTCAATTGTCAATAGTTATAACACCGCCCCCTCCTCCAACCACCAGTATCCTGGATGTACTGCTACTATCCCAGGCAACCTCTCCGAATCTTAGGGCCCTGGATTAAAGGGGCATGCAGAATTTAGTTGTCCATCCCCATTGTTTTATTAGGCAATGTGTGAATGCTGACTGGTCATATTTCTGTCCATGTGTGTGTGGAGTAGCTGTCGGGCAAGGGGTTATGGCTATAGGTGAGATGTTAAAGCTACAACTAGTGGTATACCCGGGATATACCCCAGTCTGGCTTTCCACTGGCACATTCCACTCAGCTTCTCTTGCATCCTTCCAGTGCTACATGTATTGCTTATTGTCAAATAGCAACACGAAGATGGCACAAGGGAAATACATTCTTCAGCACCTCTCAAACCCACAACAATACAATAGGTATCAGGCTCTGGCAGGATATACAAATGTATTTTATTTGAAGTATAAGAGCAGGTATTGGGGGGCAGAGAGAAGGGGAATTGATCAGATTTCAGGTTGATTTTCAGTAAACCCACCTGTGACAACTCTTGGAAGTATTGAAATGGCCACATTATAGAGTATAAAACACCTATTGGGACTGGAAAATGAGTGGCCACAAGGGGGGCATGTGACCAGATTAAAGGGGTGGCTGTATTAGAGGGAGTGTATTACATCAAAATAATGGGGAAAATGGTAGGGACTTTGGAAAAATGGCCATAATGATGAGGTGTCTGCATTAGAGGTGTGGCCCCTAGGAGGGAGTTGACTGTATCTGTAAACTATGGAGAAAGTTATGCCCCTTACTGACAGATCATAACAATATACAATACAGCACAAAGATTATGCTTATATTGTGTATGCTTTCTCCTTTTATACAATTAGGGACTATCCTGGACAGATTCAGTAAATTTGTTGAAGTATTCTTCTGTGATGGAATCCCAGTTTGGGTGCAAGTACAATTGTTATTGTCACTCCTGTCTGTCACTACACTCACAATCCAGACCATGCATTTTCTCTATAGAGCATGGCCCATGAAATGTACTGAGAATACATCGTCTCCCTCTGATATGCTGCTCAAAGCTGGCCTCAGCTTTTAGCAAAGGCAACATCCCCTGTAGAGATAATTCTAAATCCAAGAACAGTCAGGCCCTTATGATAAGAATGGAGATCTTTGCTTGTTATAACAGTTCTCTTCTCTAGCCACAACTCATCAATATTTACAAACTTTGCAAATATTGGGACATAATGATTCTTCCTCTCATATTGTTTTCTTCACAGCAGCATGCTCCAACCTTTACCAATAGTGACTTTCCCAATAACTACTCTAAGGCAATATATGGCTGTATAATCCTCCTGTAGTTGTTGTGGTAGTTCCCTTCCCTGCTATCAAATATTAGGAGGGAAAGAAATGTTTTTGGGAGGTTGTAAATCTACATCCAGGCAGTAGAGGTGAGTAGAAGATGTTTCTGCAAGGTTATGCACATATCTGAAGGCAACAGAACATGTCTCTGGGAGATAATCAATCTGTAGACCATCAAAACCTAATGAGAATGCCAGTACAGTGTAGAGTTACAGAAAAAGGGTTATGTTATGTGATGTTAGCCTTTCCTGACAGTCAGTGGCTGTTGCCACCCCTCCACATTGCTCACCTCCTCCTTTCTGATATGAGGAGAGGTTTGGAGTTCTCTAGTAAGAGTACAGGGCACCTGCACAGGACACGCACCTCTAGAGGATCTCAGTTATCAGGTATTTATGATCCTAATTGAGAAGTTTGTGGGAGGCCATGGTGGGAGATTTTAGATGTAGAGCAGGCAATAAGGTGAGTAGAAATATCCTACTCACCCTACAGAAGGGGTGGCAGAAGGGGCAGTTCAGAGGACAGAACATGACACTGGGAGGTTGTTCACCAAAGGCAAGCACTAGAGGTAAGTAAGAGTGTATGATTATGTCTCTTGGAGGTTTTACAAGGTGAAGGAGATAGTATTAGTAAGTAAAATGATGGGACTTTGAGGGTAATTATTTACCCCTTTAACCCTTTAAGGACGACCATAAATTGCTATGGTTAGCTATGGGGACGAGACTATTTGCAGGAACTTTCCCTAAGGGCGAGGGTTTGCTGAATCCCATAGAGTTATGATGACTAAAGTCGATGCTCGCCCTACCATGGCATCAACTATAGTTGATGCTCGCCCTGTCATGGCATCAACTATAGTTGATGCTTGTCCACAAAGGGTTAAGGACGACATAATGCCTTAACTCTTCCTTTCCCAGATCATTTTTGGGTGTTTTTTGGACTATGTCTGATGGCATGAGCATTCCAAAACTTTTGGAATTACTTAAATATTCAAACTAGAAGTGGAGTAATGACACTATGAACTAAGGATATTGACTTAAAAAGGCCATAACCTAGTTTTCAATATCTATTTAAATAAGCAAGATATGGCTCTATCGAAATAGCAATGATATCAAAAAAGTGTATCTTGAACCAATATTCAAACTGCAATATTTCAGGATTCCCTTGATCAATTGAAATGGAATAAAGACCATATTGTAGGTTTTGTTAGGTATTTTCAGATTTTGTATGTAGAATGGCCATGACGACCATATTTGATATGGTTACCATGGCAACCAATAATTCACAAAATCACAATTTCTAGCATATCTGTTGCTATGGCAACGGATATTTTGATCAAAATCACACCAAAAATAATGGGAAATATTAGTACCATCTTTTTAATCATAAGAAACTCTCTAAAGTGGGTTTTCACCAAAAAAATCATATTGTCCCACATTTTTAATGATTTTTACCAGAAAAATTGATTAAATATGGGTAAAAGTCGGGTTGATTGTCCCTCAAGTTGACAAGCCAACCATATAAAATAAAATAGTACCAGAAACAAATAGTTCGGGATCCCTGGAGATCATATACCAAATAGTGAGAATCCAAGAAATCTAAGCTTTGAAGCAATTTTTGAGAAAATGACAGGGGTCTCAAAATCGGCCAAAAATTGGCCAAAAATTCGCATAAATGCGCGATCGGGAAAGGAAGAGTTAATGCATCATGCCCTTGGTCATCATGATGTATAAATGCAGCCCTGGCAAGTAACTCACCAGTGCTGCATTCAAGCATCAACCTGACCCTACAGAGTTCTGACATCCCCGAAGGGTCGGCATGATGTACCAATGCAGCACTAGCAAGTTAGTTGCCAGGGTTGCATTGGTGGATCATGACAACAAATGTCATCTTTTAGTGACATCTACCCTTAAAGGGTGAAAGAAGAAGGTAGAACTGCAGGAGAGGTCTCTGAAGGTGAACAATATGAACAATTAGATGGATAATGAGAAGCACAGTGAAAGGTACTCTGGCTTGGTACTCCAGTTTTCTGATATGTTCACTATCTGTCATGATACTGGTGTTCAGCTGGGGACATATTGGGGTGTGAATAACATGGATAGGACAGGCACCTATCTAGACCTGATTCTTGTCAAATACACATGAGGTTTCTTGAGAAAGAGAATGTCTGCTGCTAGGTAATTTCTGCAAAATTAAAGTATTATGACTAGAAACAGTCCTAAAACAACTTGTTAGATATGAATTAGATGTCTTTGTTTCATCCGTTAAACTACCATGCATATTTACTATGGCTGCTATACAAAATAGATATGGTTGCTATGCAAGAGTAGCAAACTGAGTATATCGCTAGGCAACCATTGGGCACACAGAAAAACTATTGTTATTAAAGGATTCATTGGATCCAATTTAAGGGGGATTGGTATTATTAGAATTTCGATACCTCTATTTCCTGTGAAGCCACAGCCCATTAATTGTAATTATGTGCTACGGTATTCATATTAAATCTTATTTATATAGAAATGGCATCAACTGAAATTTACATTAGAACAGTTATACTGTATCATTCAGAACCCTTCAAAGCATGGATTCCAGTAGTGAAACTAAAATGGTCATGGAATTCCTTTTGGGATTATCATTGACCAATAATCTAATCTCCGATCGGGTCGATTGCTATGAAAAACAGGTGTTGCTAGGCAACCAATTGTCTTAGCAATGAGATAATAGCACCAATGGATTCCTTGGGTCTGATTTAGGGGGGCTGGGTGTCATTGAAATCCTCCTACAGTCAATATTCATGTAAAAAGTTGATTTATCTACTTTTAGAGACCCCAGAAAAAGAGCCTTGATTTGATGAGGTAGCCGTAAAAAAGCGTTAATGCTGCCAAAACGGTACATGAAATTGTTAGCACAAGTTTAATTCTCTGTATCCGGAGACATTCCCAAACACAAAAAAAAAGTTTTTAGCCATCAGTATGATCATAGAATTCCTCTGGGATTATAATTGACCAATAATCTAGTCTCTGATCGGGTCGATTGCTATGAAAAACAGCCGTTGCTAAGCAACCAATTGTCCTAGCAATGAGATAATAGCACCAATGGATTCCTTGGGTCTGATTTAGGGGGGGTAGGTGTCATTGAAATCTTCTTACAGTCAATATTCATGTCAGGAGAAGTTGATTCCTCTACTTTTTGAGACCCCAGAAAAAGAGCCTGGATTAGAAGAGGTAGTCATAAAAAAGCGTTAATTCTGCAAAAACGGCACATGAATTTGATAGCACAAGTTCACTTTTCTGTATTCAGAGACATTCCCAAACACAAAAAAAAAGTTTTTAGCCATCAGTATTTCCGTGCATTATGTCACTCCTGAGGGCCCCCCTCGCTGCTCCCCTAATAGTACAATCTAGTTAAGAGAAAGAAAACATTAAGACCTATACTCTTAGAGAATTATATAAAAATTTAGCTACTTTGTAGAACGATTTATATGGATACTTGGCAAGATACTCTATAATCATATAGGTTTAAAGCTTTAATATCTTAGAATTTAGCTTGCCCCCTCCCCCTATTTTCTCAGTTTCCTTGGAGAGTAGATGCTGTTTTGGTCTTATGGTAAAAACTTGATGAAAATATAGCTACTCAGGGTTCCCCACAGACTCAAAAATCACACCGTAAGTTCTCGCATAGAAGTAGCGGCTTATACGAGAGTCAGATGAAAGGTGCAGCTAGATCCTCCCCAGCTGGGCAAACAAGGGTTTTTGCTCATAATTTATGGTATCGTATCCAAATTGATGCATAAAAGTATTTTCTGTTGAATAAAAATATCTAAAATTGTAATAACTTCTGTTCTAATCGATGGATTTTCAAAATTCAAAAACCCATAGAAAGCTTAAATGACACTGGCGGTGATTCGGGGGTAATTTGACGCCAGCTGCAATGAAAAGGACGCCTCTGGCCCGCCGGCGGCATTGCAGTGTGGGTAGAACCCTGGCTACTCTTAGACCAGATGAACGAGCCACCTTAAAGTAGTGTGCCATCGAGGGATCAGCATGCAGCATTTCCTTTGGCGCTGGTCCACCAGAGTGAGGGCTAAATGAAATAATTACAACCATGGCTGTGAGATCACATGTCCAGGGGTCCCTCCAGATTCCACAACTCCCACACACCTGGTGGCTTCTTTGGGAACTACAGGCTGGTGGGGGCCGGCTCCTGAATCCTGCCTGTGCCTAATGTTAATAAATGGAGGTGTTGTTTTAGGACATCGGTGTCCTCGTGGTCTTAGTCAAAATCTGCCGAGTGCTTTGAGATGGTTTTAAATGAACAGAAGAAGAAGATCCTTCTCAATGTGTGTTTTTGGAGTTGTGAGAATGTCCTCCTGAGCGAGATAAGGCCTGTGTCCACTAGCACTTATCAGGCCGTTTGGCGTCCGACAAACCTTGAATTTAAAGGCGAGGGTGTTTTGTCTCCCTGTGGACACACCTTGACTACAAAGTTATAAAATACTAAAGTAAGAATTAGAACGCCTTGTTCACGTATGACCCCTGGGCAGTCTGGGCAGAGAGTTATCCCCCCCCCTAGTGGACACACTGTAACTGTTATCATGCTGGATGATAAATATAATGACATGTACCGGGAAAAGGGACCTTAGGGCACCCTGCACTAAGGGCCCTTTTCGCAGATCGTGGCATTGTAATATTGACCAAATATACTGCCCATTGCTGGACGCCAAACATGTAGAATCGTCCAGTTCCCTTTTCGTCCTGTGGTCTATGCATTTTGCTGCAAATGCATGCATACTACTCCCATTCCTTGGTCGCCCCACCCCCTCTTTGGGGGGGGGGCAGAAGAATTGCACCCCTCTTTGGGGAAAAAGCATGCCCGTTACTATAGCTCGAAAGGGCTAGCCGGACTAAATATCAACCTAACAAACAGCAGTACACCAGGAGGTCGTTACACAACCGTAACGTTTTCTCTTTATTTCCGCAACGTGAGCAAAAGTGTTACACAACCAAATTGTCGTTACAGAAAATCCCCAAAAAAGTCTCGCAATGTCATAACGTGAAAAAAAGTGTTACACAATCAACTCTCCTTGCTAACGATAACCGATGCGGTATGCGATTCTCGTTAAGAAAGGGACATAAAACGACTTCACTCTGGAGCTGCCCCTGCATCGTAACGAGAGTTTGTTTTTCACCCATTTCTTCCTTTATAAGGGTGGAAACCAGTGTAAAACTTTATTATTTTGGCGGGAAACACTTCCTCGCCACTTCCTCCATACCAAAATGGCGATACAAAGAGACAGCTTAGGGCGCATAAAGCGAAAATGCAAAAAGAGGTCCAACCCTTTTCATGTATACCGCAAGGACGAGTTTGAGAGTCGTTACCGGCTTAGCAAGAGCATCGTAAAGCGTTTGGTAAAGAAATACAAGCCCCACTCCTCCGTCAAAGGAACAAAACACGGAGGTGGGCTGTCACACATCAACAGGGTATGTATTATTTTTGCTTCCCTTTTCCTAATGTACCTGTTTCCTGTTTTTTTGTGTCATGTAACATGAAATTTAATTCTATTATGAGTTACACAGCCTACAGCATACATCTAAGAAACTCTCCCTCCCCCCTTCCTTCCTTCCACCCCCCCCCCCCATCACTCCCCTCATCCCCCCTCCTCCCCCTTCTATTACCCCCAAAATAAAGGGACCCCATTTGTATCATCTAGCCAATATATTCAAACATATACCCACCTTTCCCTATATAATTTGTCCCCCCAAACATATTATATTTCTATTAATTTCATTTTATGACATAGACTAACATAAAAAAAACTATTCTTTTTCAGTTCTGCCTGGCGTTAAGGTATTTTTCGACAGGGGCATCATACTCGGTGGTGGCGGACACTCAGCATGTCTCACGGGCCCTGGTCAGCCGGTCGGTCCGGGACGTCAGCGATAATTTTTATCGCCACAGAGACGAGTACATACGCTGGCCCAAAAGAACAGAGGAAAAAGTGACCAACGCCACCAAATTCTACCGACACAAACAACAGAAAACGCCACGTGTGATTGGCGTGGTGGACGGCACGCATGTCCCCATTGTCAAGCCTAGTGAAAACGAGAGCTGCTATGTGAACAAGAGCAGCTACCACTCTATCAACACGACGGTATGTCCTTTCATTTCTGCTATATCTCCTCCAACTTACAATGTCAATATATATAATTATTATGTTATATTTGCATTGTAATGTTAATACACACCAGTCTGGTATATTCCCTTTTTTATGTAACAGCAAGAATTTGAAAAAGTAGAAAGTAGGAAACCAAAAAATGTAAAAAACAAGCAACGAATGGTAAGATGTAGAACGCACTAAAATATTTTTATTTCAATTATAACACGCTGCTTCATATGCTATACCGTGTGTCACAATAATGTATAACGATAAAACACTGTTTTATTCTCAGATGTACTGTGACTACGACAAGCTTGTCATCGGTGTGGATGCTCGGTGGCCTGGGAGTGTCAATGACGCGTACGCGTTCCATGCCAGCCCAGTAGGGGATCAGTGCCAGAAAGGGGTGGAGGACGAGAATGGCCCTATGGGGAACTTTATCCTGCTGGCAGACTCAGGGTGAGCAACATATACTCTCTCCTTGCAAAATCACAACCACACTTTTACTTGTACTAAAGTTATAACAAGAATTTCCACTTTCTATCTTATTCTCAGCTGGGCATCAGTGCCAAATATGTAACATCTTATATGAAAGTATATGTCTTATATTTCCCAGGTACGCTTTGAAACCCAACTGTTTCACTCCTTTCCGTAAGCCAAGGACGTCCTACCAGAGGAAATTTAACGAGTGGCATAAGAAAAACCGTGTGCGGATTGAGCAGGCCATAGGGCTGGTCAAGCAGAGATGGAGGTAACTTTAGCTTTACTGTTCTTTTGTCTACTAAATATTATTCTGTCAACACTATATGAACCTATATAAACCATTTAACTGTAACGAGATCTTCCAGAACGTCAACTCTTAACAAACATCATATTGCATAACATAAACCTGTCTCATGTTTCATTTATTTTTGGGCGGACAACCCAGCACTGCATCATACAAACAATTGTTACACAGCGATAGAATGAGACATCATAACTTCAATTATATACAGTGCACTTTATAGAAACATGGGTGTATATATTTTCAGATGCACAGATTCAGCAGCCGGCTACCTACATCATCATCCCAGCAGGGCTGCAAAGATAATAGTCACATGCTGCTGCCTCCACAACATAGCCATGGACCATGGCATAAAGATACGGTCGCATCCAAACGATCCTTGGCAACCTACTCGGACACCCCTCCCCCAACCACGTCAACGTACCCAGAGGGAGCGGAGCGACCGCATCAAGAAGGTCCGGGAGGCTTACGCTAAGAAATATTTCCGTTAAATAGATCCTAACGCCACTGCCACTACAAAGACACTCCTTTCTGTGCTTTACTATCCTTTTTTTCTTGCCTCACCCTGTTCCTCTCCCTCCTATCCTCCCTTTCAGCCTTCCTCGCCCTTCTTTCCCCCTGCCTTTTTTTCTGGCTCTCCCCCTTGATTAAATCAACTCCGGCCTTCTTTTCCATTTTTTTATCCTTCTTCAGTTGCCTCACCCGGTTCCTCTCCCTCCGTGCATCCCTGTCAATTTTACGCTGCCTCCTTTGCTCCATCTTTGTCATGTCACCCCCCTCCTCCTTGAATGTTACTTCCTCCCTTTTCACATTGTCCTCCTTTTTTGGCTCCTTCTTCTCCTTGTTTTTCCTCTTGTCATCAAAATTGACCTTATAGTCCTTCTTCACCTCTAACCCCCCTCCCTCCCTCCCCTTCCTCCTCTTTTTCAGCAGAAGTGCTTCCTTTTCGTCTTCCTTCTGTTGCAACCTCTCCTCCCTCCTCTCCCTCTTCATTTCCTCTGCAGTGTTCCTTTTCCTCTGTTCCTTCTTCTGCCTAGCCACCCTTCTGGCATTCTTGTCTTTGTAGTTGGTAGGGACACCGGTACGGGGCATGTCGATAGCATTGTAGTCGGGCTTGGTGTCCCTGTCATGTGTCCACAACAGCTTGATGTTCCTCCTGGATGGAGCAACGTTTATAGCGCCTGCGTCAGTTGGTTCGATACCGGGTATCCCTGTCAAGACATAGTAAGAAAATGTCATAATGGTCACATAACAGAGTGATACAAGTAGAATTCATGTGAACACAAAAGGGTGTATATACAGAGGTATGACAAGTGCGGCAAGTGTATAGTGTCAGGAGGAAATATTCACATGTACTAACCTTTGACAGTTTCTGAGCGCAGATAATCCAAGGCCTTGCCCTCCGTGTCTTTAATGTGGTACTTCTTGCTGACTCGGCCTCTGCCAGTCTGTGCTACCTGGAATCGCAGCTTGTTGTACTGTAACACAGTAAGAAGCAGTAAGTCAGACATGTGCAATGAAAGGTGTGAATAATGCATTTCTCGTTGTGTAACAAGAATGGTGGTACCACCCTACTCTACAGGAAGTGTACAAAGGGAAAGCTTGCTGTGAGATCTATTTTTTATATATGTGCTATAGGATAGGACATGGTCATTGGACATGTTGTATATATGTATATAGTTGTACATACCTTCCCTTTAACGCGCTGAGAGAAGCGTGCAGCCTTGTCTCTACACATCTTTATAGTCCTGTGTGTCCCGGCTACGTCATTCACGTAGGCTGTAAAATATTTTGAAGAAATTTGCACTTAGTAATGTGAAAATAAAAATTTCAACCTACATGGATCATTTCATGTACCTAGTTAAAGTGACTTTCGTTGTTTCTTTCACAGGACATAAAAACTCCATCATTTTCCTATGTTCTCTCTCCCCATCCATTTGCTTACCTACAACGTCCAGCCATCCCTGCCTTTTCACGTCTTTGCCACCACCTGGGCCCTGGAAGTTGAACTTTATTGCCTCCCTGTTTATGTTGATAGCGTTCATCAGGGCATCCACCTCCTCCTCCTCCCATCTACCTGTTTTTATGGGCATGTCGTCCCTCATTGGTCCCGTCTCATTGTAAATGAGGTCCTCGTCCCCGCTGAGGCTGGTGAGGCTGTTCGCATCTGTAGAGATGTGGGTCCGGTTGAGGGTGTCATCTGGTATAGTGTCGACATCCGAACCCAGGTCCAAATCCGGATCCAGCACTATCTGACCTCTTCTTCCCTGAAAAGGATGTGAAACTCATGTTATCTGAGAAAAGGAAAAAAGGGCCTTTAACACATTACAAAGTAATTTTCTTTTCTCCTCCCCACTCCCAACCCCATGAGGTGCTGAGTGATGCAACTAAATAAATTATTCGTAACGATTTACCGGTACTGTAACGATAGAGCACAGATTCTCGTTAACGTTCAAGCTGACACGTTTACTCTCGTTACGGTTCACAGCGGAAAAGCGACCTTTTTGTTGTGTATTATACCCTATACTACCTGATGTTAATCCCTGCATTAACCATGGGACATATAACAACAATGTTGCACTCACCTGGCGTCTGTGTTCACCCATCTTCGTCGATATTTGACAGCCACCCGTGTTTTCGTCTTCTACGAAAAGAGACTGTCGAGAGGTGTGTGACGTCACAGACAGCTGGGTATATTGTGCTGCCCCCTACTGCTACTTGTTTGAACTAATAGTTTTTTTACGTTCTGTAGCGATTTACCGGTACTGTAACGATATTTGTTGATTTCTCTAACTTTGGCTCAATGTTTTTCGATATATGAGAAGAAAAGTATTTTGGGAATGGTTGTACTACCCATTCTGTTCTGCGGCATAGAGTGTAGATTACTTTTATAATTTGTTTCAGACAAAATAGATAAGGGAAACAGGAATTGAACTCAACATGAACTTTTTTTATTGGAATACCAACAGTATCCCTTTATGAAAAAATGGTTACAATAAAACAAAAATAGACTATCTGTCTCAAGGGTAAAAAAATAAATAAATAAGTGGAATGGATAGCACCATTAACAACTTAAGACTAGAAAAGACGCCCCGTATGAGCTTGATAAAATAGTTAAAATAAATCTGTGATTAGGCTAAAACAAAAAGTTGAGTTCCGGTAACATTGCACAAAAAAGGGAGGGTCGGTAGGTCGTTCATTTATCTTTAGATTTTGTTTTTTGGAGGAAGGTCAATTTCTGTAGTATAAACACCAAAAATTTCCAAACATTACCAAAGAGTTATAAAAAGGTCTGCCCCTAAAACTGAGGGTCGGCCGGGATACCAGAACACAACTTTTTTTTCTCTCAGGCCTAATATCATGCAGATAAAGTTGCTACATGTCCTGTTTATAAAATATGTATTGCTTATTGTCCTTAGCAAATCGTAATCTTTGATAACATATGTAATATAAATGCACCACATGCATGTACTTGCTACATGTCCTGTTAATAAAATATGTATTGCTTTCTGTCCTGAGCAAATCGTAATCTTGGATAACATATGTAATATAAATGCACCACATGCATGTACTTTCTACATGGACTGTCAGAAAAATATGTATTGCTTTCTGTCCTGAGCAAATCGTAATCTTGGATAACATATGTAATATAAATGCACCACATGCATGTACTTTCTACATGGACTGTCAGAAAAATATGTAGTGCTTTCTGTCCTGAGCAAATCGTAATCTTGGATAACATATGTAATATTAAGGCACCACATGCATCACGTTTCTACATGTCCTGTGAATCAATCATTTTTTGGTGGTGCCCTTCCTACGGGAGGAAGCACGCTTCTTACGGGCAGGGGCGTTTTCTTTGGCCTCCTCTTTGGTGCTGTCCTGAGGCTGTTCACTTTCTGTCTTTATGGTTGACATCGAGTCCAAAATTTGGACTGCCTCCTCCTCTGTGACAGGCTGAATAGTACCGACACTGAGATCCATGCCCTGGTCCGTTTCCACCTGCTGCTGATCTTGGACCAGAAGCACCGAGCCGGGAGGCAGCACCCCCTCCTTACCACTGGTCCCAACCACGGGGGTCACTGAAACATATAAAACCACAAAGGTTATTGCTATGTGCATACACCTAGACCGTAACGTGAGTTCGCCTTACATCGTTACAACAGCTCAAAGCAGACTGATTCTCACGTGACAACAGAAAAAGTGAGATCATAAATAGTGAGATCACCCAAAAAATTCATTGGTTGTTGTAGGTTTCATGTTATTTCTTCTTTACAACTGAGACAAGTGGTATGACACAGGTACTCACCGGGTATAGTGTTGCTCAGCAACAGCTCGGCGTACGTCGGTGGTGCCGGCGTCTGGCTGCCGCTTTCCTCCATGGCCGGTGCAGGGGCTGGATCCTTCCCTGCTGGTGTCTGGGTGCTCCGGGTGGTGGTTCTAATGGCACCAGCCGTCAGGTAAGTAAGCGTTGCCATCACTGAGAAAACAAAATAGGATTGCTTTTCTGGATTGACTGATAGTTCAAAGATACGGTGCAGTAAGTGGCAAAGAGATGTAGGTGAAAACTACAGGCAGGAGACTGATATATTACATAGTGTATGCTACAACAATAGGAACCACAGTTGCACAACCAGAGAGAAGCTGGCAAGAAGGGACAAAGTATAACGTGATCATTTTGTTTTCTCGTTACGTACCTTTCACTATGTTGAGCTGATTTTCAGTGGAGTTTTTCACTGCTTTCAAGATGTCCACACGGTCACTGACAATGCGTTCCTGCGTTGTCAACAGCCGTGCCCTCTCCTCCTGGATCATCTGGCGTAGCTGCCTCTCTTCCTTCAGGCGTTCCTTCCTCTCAACCTCCAGGTCTAACACAAGTGATTCCAGTTTAGCTAACCTCCCTTCCCGATCCTGTACTGGCTCCGTCTTAGTGTTTGTGGGGGGGGCAAACAAGGCTTTGCTCACACACCCTGAGCTGTGCTTGGAAGTACTGGGTGGTTTAGTGTTCACAAGTTTTGGGCTGGACTGGGTTAGGTCGATGTACGCTGTATCAAGACGGCTGTTTTGTAAAGCCGCCTGCATATCCGCTGTGTACTGATCTGCTTTTTTGACAGGCGACAGGTCCGGTAGGGGGTCAGGCCGCGCTAATTTCAGACGTTTCCGTGGGGTGGACCCTGGATTGGTGCCACTTTTTGCTTTGGTGTCACATTTTGCTTGGGGGGGTGGGACGGGCTTGTATTCTTTGGGTACGTGGTGGATAACGGTGCCCTTATGACCGACTATTGTTTTCACATCCCGCCACTTCAAACAGAGGACTTCCTGGGGAGTAAGACCTGACACTTTGGCTTTCCTGTTCTCTTTCAGTTTACGTCTGTACCGGTTGTTCTGGGGAAGCACAACAAGAGGAAACATTAGTTAGGCTGTCATGTCATACTCACGTTACACAGAGCAAACAAATCATGTCTGTCGTTAGGGAAACACTAGTTGTACAAGTTGTAATACTCGTGGAAAGTACTGTGTTATTCTGTAGCCTTTAGTCAAGAACAATTGCTGTTTTTTAATTAGAAAAAAACCTGAAGCTTAAGAACCAATATGTACCTTTTTGTTTGTTCTCGAGAACATATCATTTATTTGACGCCTTATGTCTGTGTATGTGCGTTCTGTCCCATCCTCATTGCTATCGACACTGTTCACAGCATCTGGAAATAAATTTGAACTGACATGAGACAGGAGGAAGGGACAAATATATGACATTGGCATGTTACACGACATATCACAAGTTATCATGTAGTAAGGTGAGACAAGCATAGCTGAAAGGTATAACATTATACCGGTTAATGTGGCTCCCATAAGGAGGTCATGTCAAGTGAACATGTTTTGCTTTCATATTGTATAATGAGAACAAAATAGCGTGAGCAGTGTCTACTGCAGGAAATGAGACTCGTTACGTTTGATATTAATATCATAAGGAGCAACTGTACTCACCCACCACCTCCTGCCAGGCCGCTGACTTCAATTCGGTACTCACTCCCTTGCGTTTGATTACCTCCTCGTTCTTAAGGCATGTCATAAAGAGAGCCGTGTGTTCCTGCGGGGAGAACTTGGGCGCCCTCACGCGGACAGTCCCTTTAGTGGTTAACTTGGAAGGCGTATCCTCCGCCTCCGCCTCTTCATCCTCCTCACCCTCTCCCTCGTCCTGCTCTTCTACCTCCTCTGCTTCGGCATCACTGCCTTCCTCCTCCTGTTGTTCTGAGTCCTCATCGTCTTGACCCTCCCCTTCTGATTCGGGCTCTTCCTCTGGCTCTGTTTCCAGGTCGGTCTCGTCTTGGGTAGTTTGTGAATCAGAGTCCAACACACTGGACAGTGATTCAACCTGACTGGAGGCGGTGGTGGCATCGTCCACCTCACTGTCAAGCTCATCGCTGCTCCTGTCCTTTTTCATCTTACGTTTTACGCCGGCCGTCTGGAAGCAGGCAAATAAATAATGTTAATTCTTTGTTAGTGCATGCCGATTTATTTCACATGGGTGAGATGCAGTAATGCAGCAGGAAGAGGGGAATATTTTTTCACTTTCTATTTAATTTGGATAGAAAAGAAAAGATGGAAAACAACATGCCATTAACTCGGGGTCTGGGGGCTGCCCTGTGAGTTCTCGGTTACGTATAAGGAGGTGGCGCAAGTCATCCACAGTCTCCTGTATTCGTTTGAATGAATGGGGGATATCGGCCTCATTCTACAAAAAAAATAAATATAATCTGCATCAGTTTAAAAACGCCAGAGAAACATCCAACAATTAGGGGGGGGGGGTTCAGCACTGCATGTAAAGCATAGTGTAGTGGAGCAGAGGGATGGGAAACAGGCAGGGGGGGGGGGGGTAGCGATACATTTAAAAAGGATATTAAAGTAAACGGCGAGGGATTTAGGCAGTAGAGGAGAGGTACAACATAGATCGAAGTAAAAACGGAACGTTAGAAGAGAATAACATGGTGTTTCTTGTGTTGCTCCCTCACTGTGCCGTAGCAGACAGTACTATTTGAGGCCGAATCGACAAAATCCCCCGTTATCGCCCACCAGCCGAATTTTGTGACATGATTTTATGGTGCATTCTGCCATTGTCAAGCTCTGTCTTTCTCTCAGAAGTTGCACGGAACAGTTATAAAGCATATTGCGTGGTTCTGTCAAGTGGTACTCACCTTTTTGTTGGGTTTTGGCATCTTGAATGGCTCTGCACGACACTGTTCACTACGATCCCGCTACTGATGCTGAGGTGGACCGGAAGTGACGTTGTGGCACAAGTAGGTCAAATTACGCTGGATCCCGGGGAATTTTTGTCGCTATGAACGTTCACGCTATGTTCTGGGCCAAAGTATCGTTAAGGCCGCAACGTGTGTCGTTAAGAAACAGAGTAAGGGGTTGTGTAACGGGGGGGTTGCCTCTCTCGTTATGACTTACGTTATTTTTGCCATTTTTTAACGTGAATGTGATGCACCGTCACGTTACGGTTGTGTAACGACCTCCAGGGTTACACTGGTGCATAGAAGACACCTCATCTCAGAAAGTATCCCTGGGGCACTGCGTAACATGCCGCATACTTCTTTAATGCATCATGCCCTCTGTCTTCATGATGCATGACATGCCAGTACTGCATTCATGCATCATGCCGACACCACGGGCTTGATACACTCCTGAAGAGTCAGTATGATGCTTGAATGCAGCCATGGAGGATAGACTCACCAGGGATGCATGAATCCGTCATGACAAACCATGGCATATTGCATTAATACATTAAGGCACTATGCAGCCTATAAAGGGTTATGAGATGGTAACGGCCCTCATGCCCCCCCCCCTCAATACTCCACCTAATTAACCCCCGTCTCTAACATGGAGCCTCCGGAAATTAAAAACAGACTCATATTTAAAGTATGAATGAGGTAAGGCCCCATATGATTCTATAAATGAACTAAGGTCATGCAACATATGCATCTGTCGTATTTAGTGCGATACAAAAAGCCGTAGAAATCTGGCGCGCTGTACGGAATGAGGGAATCATGTGTAACCCTGGTATTATAAGCATTCATTTTGCGATTGAAGAAAAACTAATTATATAGAAATCCCTATCAAGTTATATTCTTCAATGTTGCCCAGCTAGGGTTTGCCCTACACTGTAAATATCTAGTGTAGGTACACAGTAGACTAATACTGTAGATCAACAGTAGAATCTACTGTAGAATCGTTTACAGTAGATTCGACTGTGTACCTACAATGAACTTTACACCTTCAGTAGCATCAACTGTACACCTACAAGAAAGGCAACCAACCTTTTACAGTGTATGAGTATGACAAATATACTTTATATCAATCTCAATCTCACAAGTGTCATGCCCATAACATCAGCATATATACTCTTAGAAACATTTATACGCAGTGGGTGAGGGGGTCCAGTTCCAGTTACCTACCCTTCTCCTTCAACATTCACATGATCCTGGGTGGTTTATATGGTGGGGGAAGATGTGTTCCGGAAATTATAGTTGAGTCATGCGCTAACCGAGGGAATGGGTTTTTTTCTCGACCATTTTTCTTAATGCTTTAATGTCCTGTACCAATTGGCCAATTGGCCAGTCAACGTCTGACTATAGAGTTTCACAGACATACTCTACACTAGGGAAGCCCATGCCACCGTCTTGTTTCGTAATCGATTATCATTTCTGATACTCATAGAAGTGAAAATAAAGAGGTGGACTATTCAGTATAAGGAGTAACCTAACAGTATCAACTAGCCGTGGTTGGGCTTATAAGGAGCCTAGATAACCAGGTTAATCACTGGTGACTAAGTTGTTAGCCATTATCGACCAACCTCTGAAGCATAGAGAATATCAGTGGCGTATTGAGTCTTTGTGCATCTGCATCTGTCTGAACCCTGAATAAAACGTCTAATACGGCTAAGTCTCACCGGACCAATAGAAGTTGATGGTCTTTGACCGAGTGACCTCTTTGACTAGCAAGCGTCAAAATGACATTTCAGCAGCTTATGATAATAGTCAAACTGAAATAATATTAGTGTAAAAATATCAATTAACCTTTTCCTGACATCTCCTTCTGCATAGCCCCCATTTGAACCGTTTGGACGCTTGCCGGTCAAAGACGTCATCCGGTCAAAAAAGTCACCCGGTCAAAGATGTCACCAGGTCAAAGACGTCACCCGGTCAAAGACGTCACCCGGTCAAAGATGTTACCTGATCAAAGACTATCAACTTGTACTGATCTGGTGACACTTAGCCCTAAATACAACTCCTTAACCCCAGGGTAACGATCAGAGAAGGTCAACATCTTAACCCGTTAAGGACAGGTGTCACTAAGATATAACATTGGTCATTATGATACACCAATGTTCCCCCGGCGGGTAACTCACAGGTGCTGCATTGGTGCATCATGCCGACCTTCCGGGAGTGTCTTAAGCCATAGGGTCGGCTCAATGCTTGAAGACGCTTGCCAGGGCTGCATTTATTCATCATGACGACAATCCCGAAGGGTCGGCTTGATGCACCATCATGCATCATGCCGCCCTTAAAGGGTTAAATGAAACTATTTAAAGCAGCTAATGGTAGGATGATGACAAGGCAGCACCGCTCCCCTTACCCCAGTTGGCACGGCAGCAGACACAAACAACAGGGACTCACTTATACAGGACGGTCTCAGACAGGTGTGCTGTTTAATGCTATAGGGTTGGCATAATGCTTTGATGCATCATGCCCTCGGTTGTCATGCAGAATTGCAGCCCGGTGAGTAACTCGCCAGTGCTGCATTGAAGTGTCATGCATTTGGTCGTCATGATCCATGAATGCAGGATGAATGCATCCCTGGAGAGTAACTCGCCAATGCTGTATGCAAGTGACATACAGACCCTACAGTGTTGATATTTTCATGAAGGATTGGTATGATACACCAATGCAGAACTGGCGAGTTACTCGCTGGGGCTGCACTGGTGTCTTATGTCAAAATTTGAAAATTTAAGAAAGTTTTTGGAACGTTTTTAGAAATTTCCTGGGGATGAAACATGGACAGTCTTTCATACTCCCGACTTTTTCCGAGAATATCCTCTCACTGTTTTCAAAATTCGAGTCAGGAAAGAAAGTGTTTTCTTTGGAATTATCCCCTTATCAGATATCAAGGTGTTGTTGTTGATCCCTTAATATTCATATTACGTGTATTTTAGGAATTTCTCCCAATAAATGGTACGTGATTTGGCTTGGTTTGGCATGATCTGAAATATTAAAATGTTTCATGACATTAATCAAACCATATTGCAACTTCAATATTAGCGTGCTATACTCATGATTGAGCATATTTCATATGCATACTTTATGGTATATCTAGTTTTTGCATGTTGTGTGTTGAGAAAATCAATAGGGTAGCATTAAGGGTTAAAGCCAGTATTCACACACTCGCCCACTGGCAGGGTTTATGGAACTAGCAAATCCTCACCAAATGGTCACCATAGCCCCATCTGGTGGCTTGCTTCTGAACAACTCCAGTATCAATGTTGTTTCTAATATCCATAAAGAAGCAATAATTTCTAATGATGCTATGTCATATTCTCTTTTCAAAACATATCATAAATGCATAAGTAAAGCAGAATTGTCTGCATGCTTTTGGACAAGATACATGCTAAACTAAGTGGGAAAAATTATTTCCCTCAAAGGATACCTTGGCAAGATTTGAACCAGGGACCTCTCACACTCTAGGCCAGCTCTCCATGCATGTAGCTATAGAGGCCTGACTGGTTTGGGGAGAGGCTAAACTGTGGTCCTGCATTATGCTCCTACCTAGTGGTGGTGTACACTGGTGTGTACAGACTTGTCACTTGCCACCGTATGTCGTGTTCATGTTCAATTTCTGAAGAAACGAGTGCCGGTACCCCTCCTTTTTTTTGGATAAATACAAAGCTATGGCCATAATCTTCACCATATTAAAATTACATGAGGCCTGAAACTGTTTTTCTTACTTAGATATTATGTTAGATAAGTGTGGGCCAAAAACGAAAATGTCATCTGTTACTTCAAGTATCAAGTCCAAAATAAAACCAAAAAGAACTTTTCGACAAGCATTTTTTATTCTTATCCTTGTTCCTTAGTATAGATACATCACATATCCATGGTTTATACGAAAAAATCTGGTGGATAATATATGGTTTAACTGGTTTCTTCCAGGAATGTGAAAAATTAAGAAAATATATGACCCCTTGCATAAGCCATCGCAGCACAAAAGATAGTATGGGTACCCCCAAATTTTTTTTGCCCAATGGATTCTATAGTATTTAAGGAACCCTCTGTTAATTTCTTAGGAGGCCTGAAACTGTTTTCAATATGGGGGGAATAGGGACTTTCACCTTTAATATATCTGCGGCCTATCAAACGTGCTAGGAATTCCATTCAGTTAGGGATTTTGGCAAAGTAAACCCTTCACATGGCCTACAGGGATGAGACAATTGTGATAGCATCAAAATACAAGGGTGTGTGTAGGCAGCGATGACAGAAGACATTTTTTAATCATGCAAATATATGTGGAAGTGAAAGAGGGGGGGGGGGAATAAATACCATAAGAATAGAAAATACATATTGATCTGAATATTTATTGAGACATCCGTTATGGATTATCCCCCGTACGTAGGCCCCGCACACTTGACACTCAAGAAGAATGTATAGGACATCAGATGTAGAAGGGGTAGGGGTCTGGGTGTACTGAGTACGTATACTGGATAAGAGGGGGAGTCCTTATCCCTGCACAGAATCTCAAAGGGAACTTGTGCCATTCTTGAGTCTTGTTTTTTTAACATGTTTTTTAAACAAGTTAAACTTGTGTCATTCACCCCCGGCATTCACCCAAGGAGTGACCGTTCAATTTCCGAGTTCATTTTCTGAATAGGACACGTTCACAATTCTTGGGAATATCTTGTGTATTACTTGTGTTATGGTGACTTCCCCAGATATTCCCCAATTAGGCCTGTGTCCACTTGCATATATAAGGCCATTTGTCGTCCACCGAAACGTGAATTTTAACAGAAATATGAAATATATGTCCACTTTCCTTGTCGTATAGTGGACGCACACCTATTGCCAACGTTCAATTCCCGAGCTCTGTTTGGAGGGATGGGGCTTTTCGAGGAATAGATTGTTGAATCTAAGATACATTTTTGATCACATATAACATGCCTCACAATGATTGAGTAAATTGCCATTGCACCTGTATCATTATGGATTGCTTGTCATTCTAATATTAGTTATTGCACTATATACGAGGTTGAATTCATTATATTGAGCCACTGGATGAAGATGTATTCTGGGCTGACCATGTTCCTTCTTTATCCAATCTGCATAAAGGAGAATAGATATCTATACATCTCTCAAATGAAGAAAAAAGAATTTTAGAAAGAGGCTAGAGGTTGGGAGTCCGTTTTGGAGAAAATTTTTAATATGGATATGTCCTAAATGAGTGTCTGCTATTTATTCCATGTGGAGAAACAAAGTTACTATGCTTAAGTACTAGAATGGCCATTCTCCACACCCCTGTGGAGAAACTGGTGCTCATTCTCCATGGGCTGTTTCTCCACTATGACGTCACCAAAAAAGCTATGAAACCAATCTTTAATTGCATATTTTGATGAATTTAATCAAGAATCACATGAAATAAATACAGAGATCCACTCTAATCAGTCTGAACTCCTGGTTTCTCCACTCATGATGCATTGGATGGAGAAACTTGTCTTCAGACAGATTACCGTGGACCTCTGTCTATAACCTCCATCCAAACAGACGCGGGAGATTCTCAAGAATAGTGAACCTTCCATGTGATGTGTATTTCCCAAGTTTTACTCGTGCAAATAGCCAGAAATTCCACAAGTAGAATGAAGACCTGTATTTCACGAGTTTTACCACAAATAATGACACAGAATATGACACAAGAAAATTCCCAAAAACGTTGAGATTTTGTTGGCAGGGTATATATACAGTCATCTACTCCTAGCATTTATAAGCATGCTACTTAGTTTGAGCCTGTGGCGCAGACAGTCCAGCTGGTAATTAGCTGCACAGACAGGGCAGCCTGGTAGAAACCTGAGAGTCCTACTCACAATGCTCTAGTGTCTGCGGCCACAGGACAAGGGCAACAGCCTCTTAGATAAGCCGACCTCCCTGAGGCCCATTTTCCAACAGCCAGTTCCCAAAAACTTTTTCGACATATTATCACCGGCCCCAGGTTGGACTCCAAACGAGACAATTTTGGTTTTACCTGTATGAATAGATAAACCACTTTTGCTAAACCCATTATATATGGCTGTTGCATCAGTTTGGAGATTTTCGGATGCAGAAATAAGTGATTTATCCGCGCAATAGAATACAACATCATCTGCATATAGTATAATTTTACATTTTTTCACCACATTTGGGAGATTATTCATAAAACATATAAACAATATGGGGCCTAAAATAGACCCTTGTGGGACCCCAAATTTTACAGGTAATACAGAGGAGGTGGTGTTATTAAAATGACAGATTGCGTACGGTCGCCTCAATAAGCGCATAGCCAGTCCGTATATATATCTGGGATGTGCATATTGCGCATGTGAGCTATCAATTCACCCTGCTGTATGCTGTCGAATGCTTTACATACATCGAGGAAACATGTCAGCATATATTCATTTCTGTCCTTGGCAAGGTAGATGTCATTTACAAGTTTAGATACTGTGTCATTTGTACCACGTGAGTTACTGAAACCAAATTGGTTATTAACTAGTATGTGATTAGATTCTAAGTGGCTATTGAACCTATGGTATATAATTCTTTCCATGATTTTACTAGGGACTGGTAAGAGACAGATAGGCCTCCAGTTGCTTACTCGATGCAGGTCACCTGTTTTGGGTAGGGGGACTACTTTTGCTGAAGCCCAACTGGTGGGGAAGGAAATGTTATGTAGACATAGGTTAATTAATTCCCTTAACTGAGGGGCCAGGATTAACAGGGCATCTTTGAGAACGGAAGTGTTAATATTATCTATTCCACTAGACTTATGAGTTTCAATATCTCTAATTAGTTCTAACACCTCTTTGTAGCTTATTGTGGTTTGTTATTCAAAATGTTAATGCAAAAATGTGTTCCCCTAGAAACCTTTATTTATAATGGTCTGATTTACAAGCGGTTAAAACTGACATGTAGCCAAAGATCCAGCCAGTGTCTGGCATGTTTTCAGAAAGACTGCAATTTAGACGTGCTGTCGGCCGCTAATCGGCTGGTAGAACCACAACAAATCTATGTTAGGGCCATTTTCCATTGGCCGATTTGGAGGTGATCAGCAGTTAATCGGTAGACAATCGGCAGGTAGAGCCATCCCTCCAAACAAAACTCGGGAATTGAACGTTCTCGTCTAAGTCGTGAATGTTCAATTCCCGAGTTAATTTTGTGAATAGGACACTTTTACAATTCTTGGGAATATATTGTGTTATGGTGACTTCCATAGATTCTCCCCAGTCGCAAACGTTCAATTCCCGAGTTCTGTTTGGAGGGAATCTATAGCGATTTCGATCATCACTATTTTGATGTCAATTTGGTGTCAATTGGGTGCTATACCGATTTATTTCGATATTACAAAAACAGTCAATATTATATATATCTGCTATAAAAAAAAGTACCTTTCCATGTCAAAACCAAAGAGAAAATCGTTGTTAACTGGGAACAAAGTCTAGCATATGCAGATTGGAAATTACTTTCATCTACCAGTTTTACAAAGAAATTCCCAGGGAGGATGGCTCTTGATGACTCATTAACCATCGCTCAAAACGTACAGATAAATATTTTCCAAAATATGAAAACTTGTGAAAAAGAAAACCAATGAAGTTAGGGATGTCCCTTTCTTGCTATGGACGACCGGAATAACCTGAAACAACGCTTAAATATTATTTTGGTAAATTATGACGTTGATCTGATGCGGGAACTGCGAGCGTTCCCGACCAGGACCGTGATAATGGTGACCCAGAGCTAACTTCCTGACATTTTACTGACCACATTGACACCAGTGTTCGTGTTTCCAGGTCCAGCAGCGGACCCTTTAAGGACAGCATATTATTTTAATACACTATCCCCTATTGCTTGTATAGTGGATGAATCCAGAGCTACTCACTGGTGCGAGTTACTCACTGGTATGTTACAGGTTGATGCACTCTTGATAGGTTGACATGATGCACTAATGAAGTAGAGGTAAGTCACTGCAGCACTGCATCATGAATGCCCTGAAGCATCATGCCATCCTTACAGGGTTTGATGTCCAGGCTGACCTGGTCTGCAGCCATAGAAATAATCAATAACGGAAGGAAACCACTCTGACATCAGAGCAATCTTAGTTATAAAATTGATTCTATGAAAATAATTGTTGATGTCAACAATATTGGGTGTGCGGTTGACAATGTTAAGATGTTGGCTGGTATTTGATTAGTGCGGGCTTGGCTAATCCTGTCAACTTTACACGCTACCATGGCTTCCGTTTACAGTACGCTTGAAATGCAATGATAATTGCATGTATTGTAATTAGTACATTACTTCCTCAAGTTATTAATATTATTTGTTTAGCCTCCTGTCGTGGCACCTCTGGAGCCTGATTTGTAAAAAGAAAAAATATGTTATGATTTAAATTAGCAAGGAAATTGGGAATATAGTCCAAAACGGTAGTCGTATATTGGATGTATAATGGCTTGTATTATTCATTTTTAGAATCTGCTGTGAGATGTACCTCACATTCACAAAGTACTGTATAATGCAAAATACCTGTTCAAAAATGTGTATGGAAACGTCCAACAAAATGGTGTACAATTTGGTCAAATACTAAATATTTTCCTTGTTTGATCCTTCGTTTATAGATACAGAAATCAATATAGAATACATTTCTGACAAAATTCTTTTCGCATCTTAACATAATTCATCGTTGACAAAATTGCCTAAATACTACAATATTCACCTGTCAAAACATTATGAATCAGCCTCCAGGATGACACACATGATCAAAAATCGTTTAGACTATTATGTTTTCTTGAATTTATGAATTTTTGTTGATAAAAGGAATACCTTTCAGACGACATATCTATTAGCATCTCACTCCATGTCCAGAGTATATTTCATGGAATACCAAATTGCCTGAAAACTACAATATCAATAGCACCTCTTTGCACTTATTTGCCATGTCTGTGAATATGCAATACTAAACCTGCAAAAGGTTACATCGCCCAAAACTGCTTCCTCATATCCTTGTCTGGCGACATTCAGCAGCTTAAGGTCAATATAGGCATGGTGAGGTGTATCTATGTCCACACAGAGAAGGGAAAGAGAGTCAAATGGGAGTCCAGGTTGCCTCCAAAATGACTCCCCTATTTAGGGGTGCCCAGGTTGTCTAAGGGAGCCTAGGTGACTCCCTGGATGATCTAAGAGAGTCACCTAGGAGAGTCACATAGCTTCCAGGGCTCCCCTGTAGAGGGGAGTCATTCGGAAGGCAGCATGGACTCCCTTTTGACCCTGTTTCTTTTCTCTGTGTACCCAGACCTTTGTCTGAAGGGCACAGCTCTGGCCACAGTGGGGTAGGTTTACTTCATATACAGACATATCTCTAGTTCCCAATGATTGCAATGAAGGCTGCTTCTATAATTGTCGGTGGGCACTGTAGAATTGCAGTTTCCAACGTGGCTTGCAAGGCCAAGTGCTAAACCACAGGCTATATAAAAACTCTAAAAATAGCCCCAAAATAGCCTTACGCTCATTTGAAAAGTAGAAAAGAAATGTCTAATATTGACATTTTTTGCTAGGTAATTGATCGATGTTGATTCGATGCTAATTCAACATTGAACTGGAATTGGTGCCCACTGGGTAGCTAAGGAAGTGGTCATTTATTAATGACAGGGGGGATTGGGTGGGGGGAGGGGGCAAAGGAATTGGACCACTCTTGAGGGAGAGAACCGAAATATGTCACCCCTTTTGAAAAAGAAGAGTGTTACCATATAGCTTCAATAAGTCGGCCAATATCAATTTCGACCCATCTGGGTAGGGGGGCACAAAAAAAAGACAAAAAAAACATGAACTCCTCCTGTTGTTAAAAATGACCACTCCATGACTGTGAGTTAAGATGCCAACAACACCACTACCGGTACACATAACTGAAATGTTTGGTGATCGACACTCATAATTATATCCATGTCATGTGAACTAGTCTTAATGGTCACCATAGAAAAACGCATGGTTTAAGAAAGGATAATTACCAAATCTAGCGATTTTGTCATTTTCTTAAGCTGTGAATAAAAACTTGTTATTTAACATTTCAAAATATTGCTGACAGTGCACATTTAAGGTGACCATCAGGTAGGTGACTAGGCCTGGTTCAGCAGCTTGACCCTGCGGCTAACAGAAACCATTATCTGGCAGGGTTAATTATCTTATTATCCATATCCAACTGTATCTCCAAGGAAAGGTTTACAAACCAGCAGAACAACCCCCCCCCCCCAAAAAAAAAAAAAGAAAAAAAAAAAGAAACATAAATTTTTTATAATAATTTGCCAAGACACTATAATAAAATATGTATACACAATTCCCAGATAGTACATTTTCCGCACAGGGTAAAGTGGGGGCAGATGGTGTTAGGCTAGATTGTCTCAAAAGTGTGACATACATGAAGTCTCAAATTACTATAGTTTCATAAGTATCTCACAACCGTCAGGATAGTCTCAAAATTGCGAGATAGTTTCAACATCCTGACAGATAGTCTCAGAACTGCTAGATAGTCTCAAAATACTATAGTTTTTTTAGTATCTCGCAACCATCAGGCTAGATAGTCTCAAAATTGCGAAAAACATTTTGACGCTGAAAGCCCTATTCTGGCGCTGACAAATGGCACTGTTGTTCCACCGCCAAAACGTGTTTTTCAGCGGAAAAACATTCTAATAAATCCTAGTAGTGGACACAGGCCTATTGGATGGCATCAAGTCGAGTATACTGGAATTTATACTGATGGACAAATGTTTGCCAGGTAACAAAAACAACACAGTATTTAGACTGTTGACGACATGGCCTCTATGCAGCCTTGGGTCGTTGAGGTAAGCAGGACTGGCGATCGTTACTTGGAGCACAATACTGACAAACAACTCGGGTGACCTTATGGGCTCTCCCTCTAAATGAAAGGAAATCTTAAATAGGACATTTTGCTCCAAAGGGCATAGCCACACTTTAATTATTGCATTAGAAAAAGATTAATAATAGGCGCTGAACAAACGTCTACTCATTTCATGATATTAACACCACTGACGTGTAAGGAGGGCCTTAAGTCTCATATATCACGTCTTCATTTAGAAACATGTCCTGTTGTGAGGTTAGACCATATTCTCTCTGAACATGTTTAAAAGAGTTGACATGTTATCATATGCACAAATGGATTCAAAACAGAGCACTCACAGTAAACAACGTTATATAACGTTTCGCTATGGCTCCTTATTATGCCAAAACGTTATATAAGGTTCAAAACCCTATTTTGACGTAAAATAACGTATTTTTGTTAGCTAGGCTATAGTACCTTCAAAACAGAACTCAAAAATGACACAAAGTTAGAAACGTTCGTATTTCCTGGGAAACAACCAAGCTGTATACACAAGATAGACACGGGAGATTCTCGAGAATGATGAACATTCCTAGTTACATGTTCAATGGTGATAATTATGTATTTCCTGTGTTTTACTCGTGCAATAACCAGAAATTCCCCAGGTTCTATGAAGCCCTGTATTTCCCAAGTTTCACCACAAGAAATGACACGGAATATGACACAAGAAAATTTCCAAAAACTTTCAAAAACTTTCAAAAAATGTTCCGGAATTCCGAAGTTTTGACACAAGAATGTCATGAGTTGCGTCGGAGATTTTGTTTGCAGGGTGAGTATAGGGTAGATGAACCTTGAATCAGACACATACCTTGAGACAAACACATTATTGAGGGCTTACTTAAGCATTATGTGAATAATGGTAAAATGCAAGCGTTTCGTTCCAATCAATCACCACAATATGTATTTTTTTGGTGCCAAAACGTGTTTTTCAGCGACAACCAGTTTTCCATATCCTAGTGGACACTGGCCTAATAGAGAAGCATCTGAGAATGTCTAGTCTCGTGGTGCCACACCTACAACATACCGGTTCCATCAATGGTACCCAGACTCTCCGGCACCAAAGACCACGTCTTATATCCTGCCCTATATACATGCAGAAGGCCTCTGGGAGGGATCATTTTGAGACAACAGTGGGGATGGGGGGGTGCGGGGGGGGGGGGGTGTTACTCTCGTTCCCAAATCCTTCCAAAGGAAGGCTCTGGTAACTGCCAAATGTTGGGATTTTGCTGGGTCTGGGCAACCCCTGCTGGTAGCTTGGAACCAGCGAACAGGAACAGGAAATGGAACCAGAAAGGCTGATGGTAAAACTACCTAAAACTACCTAAAACTACCTAACTAAAACTACCTACACCCTCAGAAAAGTGAGAGTCATTGTCGCTAAAACTACCCTCACCTGAGAGTCAGGCAGTGCGTGACCCTCAGGTGAGGGTAGTTTTAGCGACAATGACTCTCACTTTTCTGTGTGTGTAAAACTACCTAAAACTACCATCATACATACAAGTTCAAGGTCATTTGGCTGTCCCCAGAGCCTTCCTTCGGAAGGATTTGGGAACGAGAGTAGGGGGGGGTGAATAATGTTGACCCCTTGACCGAAGGGGTAAACCATTTTGACCCCTCTACTGTTTTAAGCGAAAACCCCGAAGTGTTATTATGCAAAACAAGGGCGCAAACAATTGCAATGTTCGACCCCACTGGGAGAGAAGGAGTAAAAACCTTCCGCATGCTGCTCCGAATCCCCCCACCCCCTAGACCATAGAAGCAGTCCCTCAGCTAGTCAGTTGGCGTGGAGTGAGGGACTATGACATACCAACATCTGTACAGCCCCTGATTAGTCCCATATTTCGGCGCCATTATAACGTCATGTAAGAACGTATAGTGTGGGGGGGTACCCTGGGTAGGCTAAGACCGTGAACTTTCCCTGGGCTGTAATGGGCCCTTGCTCCATCAACATATCAAAGAGAGGAGCCACATATATATGGCCTATCCCCCCCCCCTATATATCTAAAAATGGACACTCCGTTGGGCCATGTGTCAGTCTGATTGCAGGACATATGTCACGTGACCCAGGTGTGGAGGGGAGGCAGGAAGTCAGGGCGGATGTGGAGCAGTGACGTCACAGGGAGATTAACTCTGACGTCACAAGGCGTTACAATATCAGATCTCTTTTGACACTGCTTGTCGGTTTCATTTGACAAGTAGCACCAAATAACCCCGCTGACGTGTCCTGTACGATACCTTGACGTCGTACCTCTACCCACCTTATTGCTAGAGATTTAAGATATGGGAACGTGTGCGTCAATGGGAACGGGAAGGTCTAGAAGTACAGGTTGCAGTACACATAAAAGTGAAGCTGTTAAACCCCGTGTGCCCCTATATATAGGGCTCAGTACCTGCCCCGACACAGGTCCGACCGTCGCTGTAGGGATACTGAGATCTGCGCCTTTAAAGGCCCAGTGCCCCTATATATAGAGCTGAGTACCTGTCCCGACTGCACTCTGACTGTTATTGGACGTGCAGTAAGAACTGCGGGTTTAAGAAAATCCCTGTGTGTCACACCAGTCAAGCTTGACGTATGTGGTCCCAGCCAAGCACGACAAAGGGTCTCAATAAGGTGCTAATTACACAGGCATTTATTTACCCAGAGCTAATTCACATACACAGCAGGTACTCATATACCTACCAATTAATTAAACAGGTCGCCTTGTCCTGGTGCGTTGGTCACAGGCGGTTGGTGTAACTTGTATCCTTTGCTGTAATTCTACTCTATGCTTAACTGTGGTATGTATACCAAGTCTTAATCCAGTCCTTTGTTTTTGCTTTGTACCAATTCATTCATTTGTGTATATTAATCACTTCTCTGTATTGTTATAATTTTTGTTGACAGTCTGCATGTTCTAGCAGCGAAACACGGGTGACTCTTGCGAATAATAGTTAATAGGTAGCTTTATATTTTTAACCTGATAAATCATCTAGGTTTGCATATTCAAAGGATACCCCGTCAGAAATGATCGGGTAGATCATGGCATCTTCTTTTTGTGTGTTGTGAGCGATCAATAAAAAAATATTGAACAGGTTTGGATTATCTATATATATAGGCCTATGCATGCATTTCTTGGCCATATCAATGTAGACAGCCTCCTACACGTCCAAATCGTCTAACCTACAAGTTGTTTATTTCTAGATGGGAATACTTCCACATCAGTGCAGTGGATTTGTCCCATTGATGACCGCAGGGGCTGCAGGAGATAACCCTGAAAACAAAATCTATGGTGGAACTCTTGCAATTCTCATGTCAAAACTCAAGAATTTTAGAACGTTTTATGAACATTTTTTTTAACGTTTTTGGAAATTTTCTTGTGCCATATTAACATATTCCGTGCCATATTCCGTGTCATTTCTTCAGGTGAAACTTATGAATTACAGATCTTCACTCTACTTTGAAATTTCTGGTTATTTGCACAAGTAAAACTCGGGAAATACACATCACCATTGAATATGTCTCTAGGAAGGTTAACTGTTGTTGTGAATCTCCCATGTCTATCTTGTGTCGGCAGCTTGGACGTTCCTGGGGAAATACAAACGTTTCTAACGTGTGCGATTCTTGAGTTCTGTTTGGCAGATTGTTAATTAATTAGGTATAGGCTCAAATTAACTGATTACTTTGCACATTGATACATGACACTAATTTGGTGTAGCAAAGAGGTCTTATATTGAGACTTGGAAGGTTGTAATACTACTATGGTTGGATCCAGATGTATACATTGGAAAGAAACAATCTATAAAAGCTGCTGTCCAGTTGTTCTATGATGATATGTTTTAGCTTGATTAAGAATTGACATTTCTAATTTGAAATATATTCACCTCCTGGCTTCCCGTTGTACATTGTATTGTTTATGTTTGACTGGGTACATTATGCTTTACCGCGACATGCCCATTGTTTCAAGGATAAATAAATGCAAGCCCGTTGTGTGTCACCCTGGTATGGTCGGCATGATGTTTGAATGCAAAGTCCAACATAGAAGAAGGTCTTTGTTAATTGTGGAATAGATTGTTTGTACAGTCAACAGGAACCGGATGTAGTTAGTGGGGCTTCAAGGGCGCAGACTCTAATGAGGTAGCTACCCTGGTCAGGGTACAGTCACCATGAGTTAGACACACACCCTGGTCAGGGTAGAGGCACCATGAGTCAGACACACACCCTGGTCAGGGTGCAGTCACCATGAGTCAGACACACACCCTGGTCAGGGTGCAGTCACCATGAGTGGGACACACACCCTGGTCAGGGTACAGTCACCATGAGTCAGACACACACCCTGGTCAGGGTAGGACCACCATGAGTCAGACACACACCCTGGTCAGGGTACAGTTACCATGAGTCGGACACACACCCTGGTCAGGGTACAGTCACCATGAGTCAGACACACACCCTGGTCAGGGTGCAGTCACCATGAGTGGGACACACACCCTGGTCAGGGTACAGTCACCATGAGTCAGACACACACCCTGGTCAGGGTACATTCACCATGAGTCAGACACACACCCTGGTCAGGGTAGGACCACCATGAGTCAGACACACACCCTGGTCAGGGTACAGCCACCATGAGGGGTACACACCCTGGTCAGGGTAGAGTCACCATGAGGGGGACACACACCCTGGTCAGGGTACAGTCACCATGAGGGGGACACACGCCCTGGTCAGGGTACAGTCACCATGAGTTACACAGACACCCTGGTCAGGGTACAGTCACCATGAGTCGGACACACACCCTGGTCAGGGTACAGTCACCATGAGTCAGACACACACCCTGGTCAGGGTACAGTCACCATGAGTCGGACTCACACCCTGGTCAGGGTACAGCCACCATGAGGGGTACACACCCTGGTCAGGGTACAGTCACCATGAGGGGTACACACCCTGGTCAGGGTAGAGTCACCATGAGGGGGACACACACCCTGGTCAGGGTACAGTCACCATGAGTTACACAGACACCCTGGTCAGGGTACAGTCACCATGAGTCGGACACACACCCTGGTCAGGGTACAGTCACCATGAGTCAGACACACACCCTGGTCAGGGTACATTCACCATGAGTCAGACACACACCCTGGTCAGGGTGCAGTCACCATGAGTCGGACACACACCCTGGTCAGGGTACAGTCACCATGAGTGGAACACCAACCCTGGTCAGGGTAGAGTCACCATGAGTCAGACACACACCCTGGTCAGGGTACAGTCACCATGAGTCAGACAGATACCCTGAGACAGTGAGTGAAATGTCAGGTTACACGTAAAACCTATGTTAGAGACGTCCAACAGGCGCCTCTCAGAGGACCCACTACCCAATTGCAAACACCTCAGAGGGGCACTCACTGGCCCCAGCAGTGGTTGTATATATGTTTACTGAGGGCTCTGCCTATGAAGTCATTTCCTTCAAAATCATGGGTCTCCACATCAATATTTAGACCATAGGAACAGGTAAGATTGGCATGCGGTCATTTCGCACCTAGGCCCATTAAAATCGGACAAACAGGAGAGATTCTATGCAAGAAAAGGGATTTATGTCCTCTAATTCTACAGGGAAGAAGTAGGTGTTATTAAGGGGCCTATGGTTTTCATAAATGGCAATGTGCAAGGTACAATGTATCATCACAACATTAGACATAGATACATACAATTTTGAAGGAAATCAAAATAACCACTTTTTCTTATAGTGGGGTGCATAGTGTTTCATAAAAACTATTGATTAGTGTAATATCTCATAGAGGGGCTTTAATAACTACAAGCCTTTCATTATGAATCATAATTCTTGGGAATATGCAATGAAGCCTTGTAGTTAGGGCAGCCCAAATATGAGGAATCAAATGCATAAACAGTTGTTATGATACACTATGCACCCCAGTGTTGACTGTCATGCATGAGTGCCCTACTTACAGCTCTACTTACTTGTAGCTGTGAATACCACTGATCATACTACAATGTACTAGGCAGTGGGGTTTGAAAATGCACCTTCAAACTGCTTTTGCTCTTTACAGTGATAATGTATTTTCTTCTGGGTTGTGGCAATGGACTTCTGAGAGTCTCCTTCACCAGATTCCCATATTACATTATATATTTTCTTGTAAAACAAAAACCACCGAATGTCCCTACCTTTGTATTATCCTTACTCGCACATTAGCCGTGGCCCTAACACTAACGAATAGTACAAGCCGCAGAGGGGTTCTGAACATTGCTGATTTGGTATTGTAATGTACTTATTCAAACCTGGTATAAGCCGCATCCAATATTTAGGCATGTTTGGTATCAAAAGAAGACTGACTCAAGTACAAGCCACGGCTTCTACGCAAGGTTTTAACATGTGTGTGTGTGTACACTACTAATTCTGCTTTTTGTGGTTTGAAAAAAAAAGAGAATAACACTTAAACTATTATGTCCGTCTCAATGTATGTGTCCGACTCCAGGTGTACTAACATAGCTGCCCTGTTAAAATTAATACATCAATACGGTATGTGTTTTTTATAGTTGTGACTGTTGTCATTGGTTAATTATCAGTTAGACTGTGGTACCTTGTCAGCTGCTATATAATGAATGGCACCTATTGTGTACAGTGGTGTAGGTGTGGTCTACTGTGGCTGACTCAGGCCAACCTGTACATTAGCAGATAGCCAAGCGGATAGACCTGCTCAAGTCTTTGAATTCAAATAAAGTTTTTGAAAATATTAAATTAGTCTCTCACCTCAAGAGGTTACTCGAAAAAAAACTGAATTCAAACAAAGACCAAAAATGGACCTTTTCAATCATACACTTAATAATGTTTGACTGTGGAATTCAAATACTTGTCAGACTTGGGGACAAAAGTAAGCCCCCATGAATTACAGCCCCTATCCACAACCCCCTGCCCTCTGGCCACCATGTTGACATATGGGACCGGAGACCATCCTCTCCAGTCTTCCCTGCAAACAAAATCTCAAGCGGAACTCGTGCCATTCTTGAGTCTTGACTCAGGATCCCCAGGAGTTTTTTGAACGTATTGTGAACGTATTGTGGCATATTCCCGGGAATTTCTTGTATATTGAACGAGTTTATTGAACAAGTTTTTTGACCAAGTTCTAGCTTGTGTCATTCCCCCAAGTTGTGAACGTTCAATTCCCTAGTTTATTTTGTGAATAGGACACGTTCACAATTCTTGGGTATATCTTGTGTCTTTCTTGTGTTATGGTGACTTCCACAGATTCTCCCCAGTTGTGAACGTTAAATTCCAGAGTTCTGTTTGGAGGGTTACCAGTCGGTGGGAGCAGCTAGGGGAGGGAAGGGGAAAAAGAGGGGTAGAGTGTGGTGGCGAGGAAGGCTCTCGCTGACGCAGGCCAGTCTACCTAGCGTGCTGCACACCTACCCAACGACTGCTTTGCCTGATACCATGTCAGTAGTATAGTATGTATCGGAACGGGACTATAGTTAAGTACTGTTTATTACTCAATCGACATGCAGCCAATCAGAGGCCTCCATTTGGTCACGTGACCGGAAGTGACCTACTTAGGGGATTAGTGGTGACGTCACGTGACCTAGTTAGCCAATCAGAGGCCTCCATTTGGTCACGTGACCGGAAGTGACCTACTTAGGGGATTAGCGGTGCATTCTGGGTAACCCTGCAGCCAATCAGAGGCCTCCATTGGGTGACCGGAAGTGACCTACTTAGGGGATGGTGCATTCTGGGTAACCTACTGACCTACTTAGGGGACCGGAAGTGACGTCATATGACCTAATTTAGGATCACGTGATCGGAAGTGACCTGATGAGTCACGTGACCGGAAGTGACGTCACACGACTTAATGGCCAACCGGAAGCGACCTGATTGATCACGTGACCGGAAGAAGAAGAAGTTTTTTTTTGTTTAGGATCCCGTGACTGGAAGCGACGTCGTCACATGAGTGACGCTTTAAGAGACTGCGCGACTTACTAGTAAAAGAAGCCGTATGATAATAAAAACACAACAATATTTTCTTTTAATTTTTTTTATTTATTTTTTTTTTCAATCTTGATAAACACTCTATTTTTGAAAAGATGCACACGCTTATTTTTTTTTTTTTTTTTTTTTTTTTTTCATATCTCTAAAGGACTCGTTGTCACACCGTCAGAATGCACGCGACGCTTATAATACAAGTAGCGCACGCCGTCTTTCTCTATGGTGTAGGTGACCATTTTGTTTCGCACCACTTTGAAATTTCTATTTACAGCAATGAGAGTTTTTCGTTGGCGAAGAACATCCAAGAAGGCGTCTGGTTCCTGGGGGTTTTGTTTCTTCTGTACGCCTTTTGCACTCCATTTTTTGGATTTTCTTTCACCGGTGTCGCTGACTCGATCGTAGCAAATGTAAGTCTTAGGGTTGAGACTTAGGATCCCGTCACCTTCCCACTCCGCTTTCATGAGCCCCGAAGTTCTCAGATCGTGAAGGTACCGTCTCTCACAACATCCGCCGGGCGGCGCACACCATTCTCGCACTCTTTCCGTTTTTGTCTTCACGAAAAGCTCTAAGTGCTCGTCGCACACCGCTGTCGGAAGCCACTTTCGTTTCTCTCTGAAGTACGTCTCTCTCAGGCGAGGTTTCACTAGGTCATCCAACGTGGCACCGCTGAGAGCCATGTAAAGACTGTCGGTGTCCATTTGACAAAGGGCATAATCGCGCCGATCGACGAATCTATCCAAGAAGTCGTATGTGAACTCTAACATTTTCAACTTCGCGTACTGGTATACCATGAACCCTATCTGAATAGGGAGGTTGTTCTTGACCGTTTTCGGTTGTAGTTCGACTTCAAACAGATCGGAAGTCAACTCGGACGCCTTTTTGAAGCGCCACGAATTGGCCAATAGTTCGAACTTCCGACTGTCAGTGTATCTCACCGCCGTGTGTTTTTCTTTGTTGCAGATTGTTTTACCGTACGTAGCGTTTCCCATTAACTTGTAACAGTCTGACAGAATTTTCTCGTTCTCGTTCACGTCGCCACGTCTTCGCGCCGCCGTCACTTCGTCCGCGAAACCGGCAAAGGAGCGTTTAGGTAGGTATTCTACCACCAGCTGCACTTTGGTGACTATCAAACCGTGCTCTAAATACCACTTGAGAAGCGGCGTTCCCAAGAGAATATTTTTTCCGTGGTAACTCCCTATCAGACATCTCTGAGGCGTGCTCAACAGCTTTTCTTCCTGCGCAAAGTCTGACATGTGAGGGCCTATGTCCGATTTTGAAACGGTCGCGTTCTTGAAAACGGGGGTCATTTCTTCGAAGTACTCTCGTAGGTGAGGCGGCGTAGTGATGTCCACTTGAACTAAACCGAACATTTTCTCCTCTTTCACAGCGGAAAGGATGTCGCTCTCGCTCATCGCGTTTCGAGACACTTTCAAAGCGTCAACCTTCCAGCGTTGTTGGGAGGCCTTGACCCGCTCATCTCGACGCTTCATCTCTCGCCATTCGCACTCCCACACGACGACCAGCTTGTAACCTAACGCTTTCAAGTAAGCGCTTACTCTGGTCGTTCTGTCGCGTCTCTCCTCTCTCAGTGAAGCGCACTGATATCGGTGCGACGGTATGCACTCGTGAGCGTGGAACCAACACCCGTGAAACTGGAAAACCGTATTAGAGGCCGCGTGAAATCCGTCCACGCGAATTCTCCGACAGCCTACCGCCATCTCGCCGCCGTTCAGAGCGTGGCGCAGTTTCACGTCGCGGTCGTGCTCTACGAAGCGTAACCACTCCAAAGCGCTGTGAGAGTTTCTTTGCCTGATTTCGGGCTTGAACTCGGTCTCGGGCCGTCTCACCGCGTAATAGCCCGTGCAGTGCGCTTCGCTCATGCAGCGCAAGTACAGTGAGTTAGCGTCTAGTCCTAGGATGTGTTGGCACGGTCTCGCTTCTTCGCCGTACTTGTGCTCCCTTATCCGCGTGGTGCCCTTCTCGTGAAATCTATGGAAGATGATGGAAGGACCGCCGACTAGATTCTCTTTGATCAGAGCGTGGAGGACGGCGTCGAACTGGGGAAACGTTGTGAACGCGTCTTCTAGGTTTTGGAAGAGGAAGCGTAAAGTCAAACCGGCGAGAGAAACTCCGTCTTTCAACATGTCGATGCCGCGATCTTGGAAAAATTTAGCGTGATTTTTCAGAGCTTCTATGAAAGGTTTCACGTCTTTGTTGTTGTAGTGGATCAAGTAGTCTTCCATAGTTTGCATCTTCTCGTCGGACCAAACTTTCTGACATGCGGCGTAGTCGGATTCGGACATTTTGACGCCCGTCAGCTCGCTGTCGAAAGCCGATTTCGGCGGCAGCGTTCTGTTTGCCAGTTTCCTGGTAGACGTCATCCATTCGTAAGGAAAGTGACCTTTCTCTTCGTTCCTGGTGAAAGCTCGCAAATAGGTCGCGTAGTTGTAACCGGGTGCCAAATAGTTGACTACGTCCAAGAAAACCGTGTGCTGTGTGTAAACCGCCAAGTATTGATTGCTTCTCTTTATGACGCTGAATTCTTGGTTTCTTCGGTCTCCGGAGGCGAAGAACGAGTGAAGGCGTATTTTGATCAGGTTCAAGTCGTAACGCCCCGAGTTGAAGCCCACCACTGGAGCTTGACGGATGTATCTCAGAAGACGCTTCTTCAGTTGAACTAACGGGTGTCTGGTCTGAGCCGCAGCGAAGCCGCCTGGAGAAGGGGTGGTGAACGTCGCCTCCTCCAGCAGGAGAGCTTCACCTATCGCCGCATCTAACTTCGCTAACGTCGGTCGGTAAAGTTCTAGCACAGCTTCCCCGATCGCTTTGGCGTTCTCGTTTATGTGATTTAAAACTCGGTCCAACAAGGGGTCGGAATCTGCGTCGGACGCTCTGACGAAGCAGACGGGCCCCTCCCACCCCGGAAAGTCGGATGCGACGCTAGCCGACAAAGGGACGTGATCCCACAGCAGGGACACGTGCTCCGTCGACGGTTCTTTGCACGGTCTGAAGAAAGCCTCGAAATCGAAGGCGATCTTGTAAGGGTAGATTCCGGAATGTCCGTCGGGGGGAAAAATGGAGAAGTCTGCTAGCGCTTCGAAAATCGTTCTCGAATTTTGGTAGATGCCACCTACGTAGCGCAACTTGACTTGTCGGCAAGAGGAAAGCTGGTTCCTGTGTCTCTTCAGCAAGAACTCGGTGGTGAATGCCGCCTTACACTTGCAACATTCGTATATGCCCGCGTACGCGTTGAAGTCCGTGACGAGAGAGACGTGCAAACCGCCTTTCGCCGTCAGGTGTAGGTTGACTTTACCTCGGGCGGCCACAGTTCTGGAAGGCGGTCTGATCAGAGTAACGCGTCTTCTCAACTTCCGCCCCGGCACTTGACGCGACGCGGTGTAAACCGCTATTTGTACGTCAAACAAGTTCTCTAACGCGGGTAAGTCGCGGATGTTCAGACCCGGAAAGGATTCAGGTGTGGCAGCGGGACAGAACTGACGTAACAAATCTGAAGCGCGCTTGCTGGTGTTGTATAAGTGAAAGGAAATGCAGCGGAAGATGCAGAGGTTGTCCTTGTTGGGAAAATCTAACACGCCGCTTCTCTTTCCAACTCGACCGGCCTGAGTGATCCTACCGCCTATGGGGAATTCCCCCGGTCCCATGTAAACGCAGATGTTCAAATTGGTAGGAAAAAGAACGTGCCACTTGGTGTCAGCGTCGCAAAGTTTCCGTACCTCCTCGCAAGCGACGGTGTTTTGCATCTTTGAGAGGAGCTCTTCCAAAGTTTCTGAATTAGTTACAGTAGGGAGCGGTTGTATGAGAGTTGCGTTGTTCTGGGAGTCGTGGAAGTAGCGCAGTTTGCTCTTGTCTTCTCTGTGTTGTAACAGTAAGCCTACCGAGAAACCCACTTTGTATCTGAATCTTTGTGTCAAGTGAATGCGACGCATAGTATCTACAGCGTCACTCAACTCGCCGGTTGGTAGCCTGAAGTTTGTTACACTCACGCGAGTCCCGTGCATCCTGACGCCCGTTTGTATCGCAGGCCAATTCGCCGTGAACGTTTCCTCCCCGTTCGGTACAGCACATATGCGCGGAGGGACGGTCACCCCGTCCAGAGATTCGCGTCGACAAGCGCTCTTTCGGCAATCCCCTTCGCCGCATAGAGGGCAAAACTTAGCTACTACTCTACAATTTTCTATGTGTCTCTCGTGGTTGTACGCTCTTTTAAACATTTTGAAACACTTTTCGCATACGTACTGTGTCATGTTTTTTTTCACTCGGTTACCAACTACTTAGCCGTCTAACTATCTATCTATCTATCTAGCCATCTATCAATCTGTCGTCTATGTAACTATCTTTCTGTCTGCTGTCTGTGTATCCGTCTGTCTGTCTGTCTGTCTGTCTGTCTCATACAGCGTACGTCAAACGCTGTGTGTGTGTGTGCGCGCGTGAGCGTTGAGCGTCTCTCATTCCGAATCTATGCCGAGATATTTCAGAATGATCTCTGTTTTGTCATCCAACTCTTTGAGCGCTCTGGCGGACAGCGTCACCCCCTGCTGTGTGGGTTTTTTGTCAGGACCTTCGTACTTGCGCACGTGGACGAGGTTCTTACCGCTGTAGTAGCTCACAGCTGCGTACACTTCGCCCGCCTCATCCAGCACTGCGAACCAGGGGGTGTGATTAGGTTTTCCTTGCGCGGCCGCTGTGTCGCGTATGCGCACCACTGCGCGGATATCGGCGATGCGTGCTATGAGCTCGCGCAGCGCGTCGGCCGTGAAGTGCACTCGCTTGCTTCTGGTCAGAGACGCCTCTTTCACCTGGCCGTCTTTTGTGTAGCGCGGCCTCCTAGACAGTCTAGCCACGTCCTCCCAGATCTCCAGCGTCAAAGCTCCGTCTAAGCAGAACTCTAACCCGAGTGTTTTCTCTGCTTCTTCTCGTCCATCTCCTTCTTTTTCTTGTATTTTTCTCTTCTTAGTGGGCCTTGTTGTTCTGGAACTCACCTTAGAACGTTTCACACCCGCAGGATGAGTAACACCATCAGCGTGAGCTGAATCAGCAGCAGAACCGATAGCAGGAGCAGCGTCAGCGCTGGTGGTATCGGAGGTCTCGTTGTTGGAACAGCGCAGCCACACGCCGTCCGTGCTGTGTGTAGCGGTAGAAGATGAAGCGCCGCCGCCGCCCTCGTAAGGTGGCGGTGAGGGCAGTCGCCACGGACCGGACGGGGGGGCGCTAGCAGTGGAGGAAGTGAGGTCGAAAGGTCGAAGAGGGAAGCCGAAAAACGTACCGCTCACCCCTTGCCCTTCGGGTTCTTCGTACGCCTCGTCGTCAGCGTCGTTCTCTGTCTCACCCTGTTGCTGCTCCTCCTCCTCCTCCTCTTCTTCTCGGTTCAGGGGCTGAGTGTCCGAATAGCTGTAACTCTCAGCGCGAGCGGCGTCGAGGGCGTCCGTCGATGTTGTGGTGGAGGAGAGGGGCTGTGCAACGTGCGGCAGGTCATCAAAGTCATCAACAGTAGTGGGGAGGTAAAAACCCGGTTGCCAGTACTGCGCTGTGCCAGGAGCGTTGTCGTCAGTAGTAGTAGCAGTAGCAGCAGGTGCAGCAGAAGCAGCCGCAGCAGGCGCAGCCGCAGCAGACGCAACAGTAGCAGGCGCAGCAGCAGCCTCAGCAGGCGCAGCCGTAGCAAGCGCAGCAGTAGCAGGCGCAGCAGCAGCAGCAGCAGCAGCAGCAGCGGCAAGCGGGACGGCGGTAGCAGCGGCAGCGCGCTTAGCAGCAACGTGTACCGTCGCGAGTGTAACAACGTCGCTAGCACGACGACTGCTACCAGTAGTACTACTAGTACTACTACCACTACTACTACTACTGCTACTACTAGTGCTACTGCTACTACTACTACTACTACTGCCGCGAGCGCTCGCTACAGCAGGAGGGTGATAAGACCAACCGGCTGCGGCGGTAGTCTCATGTTCAGTAGCAAGAGCAGGCACTGACGCTAAACGAACGCTGTTCCGCGTAGTCTTCTTGTTCTTGAACGCCGCTAGCTGTTGTCTTTTGCTCATGGTGGTGACTGTAGAGAGCAGCAAAAAAGAATGAGTGAGTGAATGGAGGTTTCCAAGCCCCTTATATACGCCTTCTCGCTTCTAGAGCTAAGCTACTTACCGACCCTGTTCAGCTGCCGCCGGCTGGCCGGCGGCCATTCACAAAGAGAAACAAAAAGACATAAGGCATGACGTTTTCAGCTGGATCCCTTTCCCCCCCCCTCTTTTGAGAGATCGACTGTGATGATGAGCTAAGCCGCTTACCACCCTGTTCAGCAATTCAACGCGCATTAGCTGTATAAAGGGTTAAGCGGTTGCTGCCTGCCGTCGACTGACCGGCGGCGGCCATTCACAAAGACATAAGGTATGACGTTTTCAGCTGGATCCCTTTTTGAGGGATCCACTGTGGTGAGCTAAGCCGCTTACCACCCTGTTCAGCCATTCAGCGCGCGTTAGCTGTATAAAGGATTAACGGTAACGGTGATGAGCTTACAGTGTGTATACAAAAAAAAACTACAGGAGGCGTGTGGCGTGAAGCAGGACCCCCCTAAGACGAACGTGTCTGTCTGTGAGTAGAGGCGTGTGCATGTGGTGAGCGACTTAAGTGTAAGACAAAAATCGCCACCTCCTGCCGTGGTGAGTAGACCGGGCCGGCCAGGCGGGCGGGCGGCCGGCTAGTTCAATAGGGAGGGGTGACAGCTGCCTAAGGCTGTGCATGAAAAAAAAATCCGATTTTCACCTGACCTCTGACGTTTGTTACAATGAATGTCAGAGGGAGGGAGACGTCCTCGGGTAGGGGGTAGGAGGTATTAAGGCTATGAGTGAGGAAAAAACACCGTTTTCAGCTGGTCTCCACGGATAGCGATGCCACACCCCCTCGTCATCTAAGCTCTTAAGGAGCGGAGCGGCTGAAAAAGCGTCATGCGGACAGGGCGCTAGACAGCTGGAGCGCTGTTGGAAATGGGATTAAACTCCCTCTGTATAAAAAGCTCTCATTTCTGTTGGAAAAAAAACATATCGCCTCTGACCCCAGTAACGGCTACTACCACCACCACCGCCACCACCACCACCGCCGCCACCGCCGCCGCCGCCGCCGCCGCCGCCGCTGCCGCCGCCGCCAAGACGAGACGAGATGGCTCAAGCTATTCCACTTTCAAGCTCGCCTTCACCGCCCGGTGCGCCTGAAAAAAAGTTAATGCGGCTTGACGACGTGAGACGCGGCGCGAGGCAGCAGACCGATGATGGGGAGACCCGACAGGTAGGACAGCGGCGGTTAGCCTATAGCGACGCCTTGCTTCGTCAACTAGGTAAAGAGTTGAGCGGCTGTTGGAGAGAGTTGGGCAGTAGCTTAAAAGTCAGCGCCGCCTGTATGGATGCTCTAGTAGAGCGCAGTGTCAAGACACCGGAGGAGCTGTGTACGGCGATGTTCCGAGTGTGGTGGGGTGAAACCCCGCATCGTCATAGATGGGGCGAGCTCGGTCGCGTCTTCACCCGCATTAGACGCATGGAACTGTTGGCTCAGTGGATGGCCCTTCTCCACAGACAGGGGTTGGATTTCGAAAACCCCGACTCGCGCGCAATGCATAAGCACTTGGGCACCCTCGGCAGACGTCTGGGTAGCAGGTGGAAAGAGGTGGGGGACCATTTAAAATTGTCGCCTGAGAGGTTAGATAAGATCGCTGAAGAATGCGAATACGGAGGAAGTCCCGCTGAGTGGGCCTTCCGAGTGTTGAAAATGTGGCAAGATGAAGCTGACGGCGCCGGCGGTACGCCTTTTGAACTCCTTCGAGTGTTGACTGAGGACATGGGAAAGTTTGGCCTCGGCATCGCGATATTACTTGACTTTATCAAGCAAGAAACAACGAGAACGACGGACATGTGAATTGTTGTGTTTTATTTTCATACGTCTTCTTTATTAGTAAGTAAAAAAAAAATATATATATATATCATAACAATTAAGACGCGCGATCTCTTAAAGTGTCACTTCCTCCAGTCGCAGCTGATCGCCTCATCGCAGCACGTGATAAACAAAAAAAAAACACGAAGAGACACGCTTCTTCCTCTCGAGAGGAAGAAGCGTGTCTCTCGATTGAAAATCTTTTTCTTTCTTAAAAGAGACAAACGCACCCCTTAGAGTGCCCCCCCCCCCTCTAGAGTGCCCCCCTCCCCCCCCCCCCTCCCCCCCTCCCCCACTCGCCCCATGCATCCTAAAAGCGCCCCCCTCCCCATGCATGTTAAAAGAGCCCCCCTCCCCCCCTCCCCCCCTCCCCTCCTTCCCCTCCTTCCCCCTTATACACTCTGAAGAACGCTTCTAACTAGTTCAATAAGTCACTTCCAGTCGCTCGTAAAACAATAAAAAATGAAAAAAAAACTTATATCGTGGTGTTTTTTATTAGTTTACCGAAAAAAAATAAGAGACTCGCCTCCTCCTCCAAAAAAAAAAAAAATCACATTTTAAAGCCCGTGACCCCTTAAAGACGCTCATCTCTTCATTAAGTCGCGTGACGTCACTTCTTCTTCTTCTTCTTCTTCTTCTTCTTCCGGTCACGTGATCAATCAGGTCACTTCCGGTCACGTGATCCTCAATGAGGTCACTTCCGGTTGGCCATTAGGTCATGTGACGTCACTTCCGGTCCCCTAAGTAGGTCAGTAGGTTACCCAGAATGCACCATCCCCTAAGTAGGTCACTTCCGGTCACCCAATGGAGGCCTCTGATTGGCTGCAGGGTTACCCAGAATGCACCGCTAATCCCCTAAGTAGGTCACTTCCGGTCACGTGACCCAATGGCGGCCTCTGATTGGCTAACTAGGTCACGTGACGTCACCACTAATCCCCTAAGTAGGTCACTTCCGGTCACGTGACCAAATGGAGGCCTCTGATTGGCTGCATGTCGATTGAGTAATAAACAGTACTTAACTATAGTCCCGTTCCGATACATACTATACTACTCATGTCAGAGTGTAATTTGATTAGATCACATTATGCCATGGAGGTTATTTTAATCACCTTGACTTGGAACCAGCCTAGTCAGTGTACTGAATGAAGATGGCCCGGGTCACAAAGTTTGTTAGTGTATTCAAATCAAGTCTGGACTTCAATCATGAATGTAAAAATATAAATAGTAACGGATTTACGGCTTTACTTTTTTTTAAAAACAGGAAGAATTGGATTTGCATATACATTGAAATATTTATTGTACACTGAAAGTATTCTGCTCATTATTTCATTGGGAACAGGATGATGTCAATAAGCGAAGCTGTAACTACCAACCCCGTCAAATAACTACACTCAGTATCCCACAGCCCATCAAATCATCAAATCACATACTTAATCAAGGTAAATCTGGTTCTCTTTTAAATCTTAAAAGTGTACTTTAAATCAACGTAGAGAGTAATTGCATGAGATAAATACAAAGGTACACACCAATTGTTCACCAAAATAAGGATTAATTCTAGTTGGACTTTGGTTACCATAGTAACTAACCATCACATATATACGTTTTATATATAAATTATGTTTTTTGTGCCTTCTTTTCCTGTAGGGGAGGAGTTAGTAAAATGTATTTATATTGGTTCTCTCTGATTAACACTGACACTTGTGATAGTATTGGTAACACCCACTCTATAGCGATATATCGGGTCTCTCCGTGTGGGCAGCCATGTTAGTTCTGTGCTCGCAGTTTATCGTGAGACTTAGGCAGGAACAATACTCACATACACCATAGCTTCTGGGGAACAAGCTGCAGTACGAGGGCAGAACCAAGGTCTCACGAGACTGCTGGGGTCAGTGTAAACATTGTCGCTGCGGGAACAAGTCCGCACCAGTTGGAGAGCTATAGGGCCCCTAGGGGTTAGGCCATGGGGGCATCCATGTTCGGGGGTTAGAAGTTCAAGCAGGTAACACTAGGTGGATACCTATAGACTCAGTACTACCCTGTGACGTCATAACCCCCGGTTAGCTGCTCCACCTACTGGCCAAGGGCCGTTACTGCAGGTTCTCAATGTACCACAAGCGGCGCTGCTACCGACGGCCAGGTGCCCTATGTTGAACATCAGTCCATGTGCCATCAGGCTGTCTACTCACAAAGATACAAATGGCGGCGTCAGGTATGTGGCAGCACCTGTGTACTGCACCCCCGATGTTATTTGTCTCTACAGCTCCACATTCAGTCAAGATATACACACTAGGCTGACAACAGAGGGGTAGTCGATTAGGGGGTGGGTAAAAGGTCTTGACCGGGGGAGTGGGGGGCAAAGAAATAAAAAAAGACTCTTTTGAACAAAAAGGCCTGCACGTTACTTCGATTGAAAAAAAACAAACTTTCGGCACACCGGGTGGTGGGAGGGGCAATGAAAAATAGAGATACCGGTAGTCAGTATCTCAATGTCCACTTCTGTAGTTATGTCTATACATTGTAGAAAACTGATTCACGCATTGACCAACCCCAACATGCATCGCTCTGACCCACGGTGACAACCACTTCCTGTCCGTATATCAGCGCCGGTGGTCGTTGTAGGTCACAGCAAGGTCAGCCAAGGTCAGACCAGGTCAGCACAAGGCTAGATTAGGGCAAGGTCAAGGTCACACCCGTCACGCAACTTCACTGTTGACATAGATAAATATTTCTAATAATTCCCCTTGGAACAAATACCTCCCCTTCCTCATCACTGGTCCGGGGTTCCCTTTGATGCCCGCCCAAGACGGAAACGAGGCTGCACGAACAAAGAGACCCCTAGTGGCGGAAGCCCTCTGCCCCCAAGGTCAAGGTCACGTGTGGCGACCTCTGTCGGCCTGTCCACACGTGGGGATGTGATGGATAGACAGGGAGGGACTGGTTAGATAGATAAGGACCGCGTCAGGCTCCTAAACTAGAGGTTCAAACTTGAAGTTTTGTAAATGTTTTCTTTTTGAACAAGGGGATATGCATCTATAAAAGTGTGTTGATAGATGTATCTTGACAAATAACGAGTGTAATCTATGTAATGACCCAAAGCTTACCATGCTATTACGGACATACCACTGGTATTACCAGGTCAGTTCTGTCTAAATATATCATGAGTTTTCATCTAATAGTATTTCATGAATCAAAGACCACCTGTATCTCACACATTGTAACCACCAAAGACATGCAAAGATCTCCCACAAGTGTTCGCTGGGAAGTCGGTAACCTTTTCGGCAGTATAGGATTCCATATCAGCCGGCTACAGGTAACTAGACCACCCTGTAACATCACTATAGGGGCCTACACTGATATTCATTGGCTCCCTATCCCTCAGTCACTATAACCTAACCCAAGTTAGCCATTTCTTGGCTCACTATAATTATGACCAATTGACCAACCTAGGTTAGTTAATATTGTCATGTTGGTTAGTACAGACCAACTCACCTAAGTCTTTCTATTTTAGTCAGGCATTAGTCATAATTATGTTGTTTTGCCCCAGTCATTTTTGAATAGCAGTTGGTCATGCCTGACCAATGTCCATATGACCAACCTGGGATAGCCACTACAGACTACGAACCAGGGCATTTAGATTATTTGTGCATTAATATAGCGGGTGCCTGGATGTATGCTGGTTATTACCGGTTATTACCGTCTGTACCCCCTCCCTCACCCATCCTCTGCAGAGTAAATCTAAATGCCCTGGCCCTTAGTCTGTATTGGCTATCCCAAGTTGGTCATAGGGACATTGGTCAGGCATAACCAAGTACAATTCAAAAATGACAACATATGCCTAAAAGCTTACTCAAAAAAACTCAGTCTAAAACTTATTGAGATGTGGAGAAGACTAGGTGAGTAAGTCAACACTGTCCAACCTGACAATATTAACTAACCTAGGTTGGTCATATAGGGAGCCAAGAAAATAGTAACTTGGTTAGGCTAAAGTGACTGTATAAGAAGCCAAAGAGTATCAGCGTATTTGTCTTTATTGCCTATAAGAAATAGCTCCCGTATATGATAACAGATATCGGCCAGCCTGATTTGCCTCAAGGGTAATGGGCAGGAGGAGGGAGTTGCTCTGTTAAGGAGGGAACGTGCATTGCTGGCACAAATTCCTGTATACATAGGCGTAGGAAGCAAATCTCCATGGGGGGGGGGGCAGGGGGCCCACCCTAACCAAGTTTAAGCATCGGATTTATGCATGATGTATCATATACACATATACATATATACTGTGTGTGTTATATTAGAGGCCTTGACAATTCTTGGGGCCCCCATAACATATCCCCCCCCCCCTACTCAGTGACTAGGGGGCGAGGGCTGCCCCCCCCTTCCTACGCCACTGTACTATAGTTGTCTAACTTGTCTACATACATATTGTTGGCCAAGTACTTGAAGGACTTCTTGTGTAAGTGGAATTTGCATGATATACACATCCATGGATTATTTGGATTGATAATCTGTCTCTTCTCATACTTAATTCTTTTACCAATTGAGTGTAGCTAAATCACTAATTCACAGAATTGAAAATTGAAGATGATAATTTTGAGTTTGTTCTCTTGTGGCATGATCTCTTGTCAGAGGTATTTTCAGGACACCATAGATCGTGATCTGAAACCTTATATCTGAATAAGACATTGCCGGAAATAAAGCAGAATCTCCCCAATAATTAAAACTTCCTATAGGCCTAATTTAGATAGACGATGTGACATTAAGATTTTGAGTAGAATCTTGATTAACTGCGAGCGGTCACAAGCAAGAAGACGACAGGATAGAATATCCTACCGAGCGTTTATGGGTAATTCCGACTCATGAGCTGACTTTGAATATTAGAATTCGCGATTTTCATAACAGTTAGTTAGGTGTTAGATTTCTCATCAAATGTTACTGGGTAATGCTTATTTCCATTCAGAGATGATTCCCAAAGTCAAGACCTGGCTAGTGCCTTGAGTAGATGTCAATTCTTTTTCTCTCCTTTCCAACGAGCTGGATTTGCAGGGATCTCATAGAATAATTACAGTGTTGTTTTGACATTTCAACGAGAATTTTTTTTCTGTGGAATTTTGTCTTGACAAAAAGAAATAAGGAACGATGGGAGAAATTGGCCGGTTTCTTTCCATCTAGTATGGAGCGATTCGAGGTTGTGTCCGCAGGCTTTCTTCTAGCCATGACACTGACTTTACCCTTTAAGGTTGACATGGCACTAAAAGGTGACATTTGTCGGCTTGACAACACAGCCCTGGTGAGTAACTCGCCAGTGCTGCATTTGTGCATCATGCCAACTTTGTGGAGTTCATCAACCACATAGTGTCGGCATGAATGCAGTACCAGAGAGCTACTCACCAGGGCTGCATTCGTGCATTGTATTAATGCATTATGACGTCCTTAATCGGTTAATAACACACGTTAACCCTTTACGGCTAGGATGGTGCTCAAAGATACATGCTTATTGGTCGTCATGATACCCCTAAGCATCACCCACTCTGCGCCTGTTATCATACAGCATACTGATGCTTCTAAGCTGTATCAACACTGTAAAAACACGGTTTAAAAATAAACACCAAACAACTCTAAACATACATTTATTTCAAACATGTATAAAGATAAAACTTCAGACTTTAATCAATCTAAATGTCTCACTATATTTAGGGGTTTTGTCAATAAACACCCCTGTTTAGATATTAAACACTTGCAGCTTAGTCCACTAGGTGGCATTTCCCAGTGGGCACAGACCACTCTTTTAGCACAACCAAAACCCTGCATATTTTCTGTAGCCCTAATAAGCTCTTAATAATGGCTCTTGAGCTGGTCTGTGCAGACTGGGTTAGGTTCATGGAATTACCTTTATGTGTATTATATTGTAGGGTCTTGCATAACGCGGGTATGTACTAGGCCGCTTAAATAATACTTCATGATTTTCCCACCAATAAAACTCCTTAAAATTGATTAAATTGAGAAATAGCTCTGTATCTAGTCTACAAGTTCTTTCCTGTTTATACTACAAGTCCAACATGGCGTCTAACTGGATCCTCAGATGCTGACCTTTTGCCGCCTGTTTTTCCTGCGTTTGTCTCGGTCCCTCACACACTGGGATGAGTTAAAAGCAGTGTTACCTTGACAACAGCCTCCCTACCCGACCACCGGGCTTTATTAGCCTCTATTACCTCCAAATCTGCCTCCATTTCTCACAAGAGGCACTGATTTATCAACCTCCAACCTCACAGCCTCCCTCCCCCCTCTGCCCTGAGGAAATGAACTTGAAACCCACCTCGACCTTCACCCACCGCCTTGACCTCTTTTTCTGCCAGCTCACGTGACCGCGAAAGTTGGGTCATGTGACATGGAGGCAGGTCACATGATGGCCAGCCGTCCCCCGGTTAGCATTGCCTTCTGGGAGTGTGACTCATTGTGAAATAACAGCCCACCGCTGGGAGTCAGGGGGTGAGGGCAGGCCGGAAGTGCGCTGACCACCCGGCCACTAGGGGGCTCTGAGGGATCAGCGAGGCGGCGTCGCGGGGGGCAGGTGCCGCCCTCTAGCGGTCGGTGCCCGATTATCGCCCGCGGGTCGCACCTTGACCCTGGGGAGCACGGGGTGGGGTGGTGTGTGTGTGGGAGGGGGGGATGGATCAAGGGTGAGGGGCGGATCACACGTTGGGATTTATGCAGGGTGGTTAGGGCCTAACCCGGGGGTTAAACCCGACCCATCCCGGTCCCAACCGGCGCTATGAATGACAGACGCTATGAATACTGCCTGGTCGTACAGCCTTACCGCTCAGCTTAACACCCAAAGGGGCATGCTATCTCTCTCTATAGATGACCACCCCATCCCTGCCTGTCTCTCTGTCTGTCTGTCTGCCTCTGTCTGTTTCTGTCTCTCTATCTGCCTCTGTCTATCTCTGTGTGTCTCTGTGTGTCTCTGTGTATCTCTGTCTGCCTCTGTCTGCCTCTATTTGCCTCTGCCTATCTCTGTGTGTCTCTGTGTGGCTCTGCCTGTCTTGGTATGTCTAGTATGTTTCTGTCTGTCTTGGTCTGTCTCAGTATGTCTCTGTCTATCGCCGGCTGTCTCTGGTTATCTCTGCTTCTACCTTTATTCTTCTCTCTGTGTCACTCTGTGTCTGCCTCTGTCTGTCTGTCTGTCTGTCTCTGTCTGTCTCTCTCTGTCTCTCCTTCTCCGCCTTTTTTGTACCCCTCCGCCTCTCATCATCATGGCTCCCATTTCTCCTCTGTTGCATCACTGACCTTAATATAGCTATAAAGTGGTCTAGTTGTATTCCAATCCTGTCAACTTCACCTCATCCACGTGGTAGTCTAACATGTCTAATTGTGTCCTCCCTTTCCGTCTGCCAAGGTCCCCCATACACCTGACCTAAATCACTCTGTTCTATTCTCTTCACCCCCTCCTCCTCCCTCAACCCCTGCTACCCCCACCCTCTCGCCCTTTGCCCATGACCCAGCCGACACTGCCACCTTGCGGCCAGAATGGCAGACAAGATGGACGCTCTGTTGAACAAGGTCTGTTGATGACTGATGGCTCTTGCCGCCAGGGGGCAGCACCCCGCTCTGGGCGATAAACGGGGTATTTGGGCGATAATAGGGAGCCTTGAGCCTGGGCGATAATAGGGAGTATGCAGGGTTAAGGCAGGGTGTGGACAGGTCAGCAGGGGGGGGGCTTAGGTCTTTGTCGGGGCCTGGAGTGACCAATGCTGATCTGGGGTGCGGCAGGGGGTGTTTTAAAATTGTTTACAACTCGAAATGAGTCAATAACGACCAATATAAGCAATAAAAGTTTGCTTATGTATGATCGATCTAACTTTGTGAGGTTCAATACATAATAAATTACTTCCCTAACAAAGAGCATTCGGTAATACTATTAGACACAGAATATTGTTATTCATCGCATTTTATGGAATATTATTCCATAAAATGCCATGAATAACGACGAACCAAATACGAGTCCATATGATTAGAAATTTATTCTCTTTTCAATGAACAAAATCTTAAACCCTGTTACTCTGGTAGCATCTGCCGCAATACATATTTGAAGTTTAAATCAAAGATGTCAGTATCTTCTATGTCTTTTTTTTCATGTGCAGCTTGTTTATGCAAGAGATTTCAATCATTTAAACCACGGGCCGCCGTACATTAAGGGCTGAATATCTGCCATGCCTACACTTCGACTTTCACTGGAGTTGTATACCTTTAAGGTTAAACAGCCTCCAGGTTCAATATTACTAAAACAGACCCCGGCTTGATCTGGATACAAGAGGGCTCAGCCTTATCACTGACCGAGCATGCATCATCGGTGGTGGAGTCACGGCAAGGCGGCTGACAGATAGTAGCAGGCCGTGGTCTGAGGTGGTGCGGCAGGATTCGGTCATCTGGTGGTGTTTGGTGTGATTAAGTAGCGTGGGGCTTGTACACTGGTCGTCAACCATGAATAGGACATTTTGTTAGAACTAATGCTACTTCCTGAGTCATGCAGGAGTAAGCTGGTTGGGTGAGGGGTGGGGGCGGGGGGGGGGGGTTGATGTCCAGGAGGTGCGGGTGGACAGAAACTGGTCACACCACCACATGCCAATCTCTAACTGATGTGCATTTTATCAATCTATGTCATTTAATTTTGTATGCTTTTATTACGTAATTCCCGTAATAACCTCGTCTGTCATTCATGGCAGGGGAATCTAAATAACTACAGTCATGTTGACCAAAATAGCAGAACACTATATTATTGTGTTAGGCCGGGCTCTAGGCCGACTGTCCCTATACTACTGCCTTAGGCCTGATTCTAGGCCGACATTCATTATACTACTGTGTTAGGACATTCCTAACCTTTTCTGTTATTCGTGGCAAGGGAATCCAACTAACTACATGTTTACCAAAATAGCAGAACACTACACTACTTTCCCCATACTACTGTGTTAGCCCTGATTCTAGGCCGACTTTCACTATGCTACTGTGTTAGGCCTGATTTTAAGCTGACTTTCACTATGCTACTGTGTTACGCCCGACTCTATGTCGACTTTCCCCATACTACTGTGTTAGGCCTGGCTCTAGGCCGACTTTCCCCATACTACTGTGTTAGGCCTGGCTCTAGGCCGACTTTCCCCATACTACTGTGTTAGGCCTGGCTCTAGGCCGACTTTCCCCATACTACTGTGTAAGGCCTGACCCTAGGCCGACTTTCCCTCCAAACAGAACTCAACAATGACACAAGTTAGAAATGTTTGCATTTCCCGAGAAACCCACAAGCTGTATGCACACGAGAGACATGGGAGATTCTCAAGAATAGTGAATTTTCCTAGTGACATGTTCAATGGTGACGTGTATTTCTCGAGTTTTACTCGGGCAAATAACTAGAAATTCCGAGAGTAGAATGAAGACCTGCATTTCACCAGCTTTACTACAAGAAATGACACAGAATATAACACAAGAAAAATTGCAAAAAACGCTCAAGCATTCTAAAATTCTGTTGAGTTTTGACATGAGAATAATTAAGAGTTCCACTTGAGATTTTGTTTGCAGAGCTTTGTTAGGCCTGACTCTTGCCAACTTTCATTATACTACTTCAATGGGCCTGATTCTAGGCCGAATTACTTTATTTCATTGCATTACTTTGATACTTTCAACTTTGATACGTGTTTGATTAACCAAAGTGCTGAGGCCCATTTCCGCCATACTTCTACTTTGAATCCAACTCTATTTTTGTACCCCTACTTCCTCTATACTGCTGACAATAACAACATTTAAACCTTTAAGGACGGATGTCGCTAAAAAATAAAATTTTACGTAATGATGCACCAATGCAGGCCTGGCGAGTAACTCACCTGGGCTGCATTGGTGCATCATGATGAGCCTTCGGGATTTTCGCAACTCCATACACTCTAAAAACAGTGTGTTACGTTTACACACTTTTCAACACACTTTTCTGAAGCCACTTTTAACACATTTTTTTGTGGTAACACACTACACACTTTTGGCAAAAGTGTGTTGAATCTAAAAAGTGTGTTGGTGTACAAAGCCATGGTATTGAGGAGGTGGGGGTTTAAATAGCTGTTCTACACCTCACAGAGTGTGTCAGGTGCCGTGGCTGAGTGGTCTAGGGGCTGGCACATAAGTCCTATCCATGCAGGTTCGAATCCCTTGACAATTATTGTTTTTTCAATATCAAGTATGATTACTTTCTATATGGGTTAAGAGTTAAATTAGTATAGATTTATTTAATTTCTTGTCAGGTCTATTCATGTTCATACTGTGCATATCACTTTTAAATGCTTCTTATATCTAGGAAAACTGTTTATTGAACCGCTCATAATATATAGAAAAGTGGGAATAGAAGTATTATATCAAAACTGACTTTGTATTGACAGTGAACAAATCATAGTCAACCACTTTGAACACATCCTAGCTCATGACCCTGGCGAAACTGACATACCTGATAACCAACTGGTGACTGTGGCGCAATGTGCCATGACCGTACCACTGTCAGATAGCGTGGGATGGCTGCTCTCACAACCTTTTCTCAGAGTCTCCAGTGGTCCATTGTAGCCTTTTCCCCTCCCGGCTAGGACCACCTTTGTCAACACTGATATCTGCTATATCTTTACCAGTCGCAAGTGTATTATGCTTCTACGGGTTGAAGCGGATCGGTGCAAGTCTCATGGGAGACCAGGACACCGAAGGTTCACCGCAGTCTGTCTACCGACACTTACAGACGCGACTCCTGTCAGGACAACTTGTTTCACTTGGGAAGATTTGGTGCCAGGTCTTCTCTGGGGATCGAACCCAGGACCTCTCACACACTTGTCCAGCCACTTGCTCAGTAGGCCACCAAATCTCCTTGTACAATCATGGTGTATTCCCCACTCAAATAGGTACCAGAACACACAACAGTGAGGAGACACAAAGTATTCTCAAAGCTCACACAACTTCTTACCAGTTACCAGTAAGCTATATAACTTACCCTTGGGTATTGATATGTTATGACAGGAAGTGGTTCTTAGACAATACAAAGACCACCCTTATTGAGGGATGCCAATGCACTGACTAATAATTTGCAGGGCTTTATATCTATTATAAAGACAATAGTTAATCAGCTATTAATAAGCCATGCTTTTACAGCCTTGCAGAACCTCTAATGAGGTCTTATATGGGATGGTTATTTGGTTCATGCAAAGTGTATAGTTGAAGAGAATAAACTTCCCATCTATTTCCAATATGGGTTGAGTGAGTTTGCTCATTCAATGAGATTCAAATAATACAGTTTTTGTATGTATCTCATTGCAAAGTAAATAGGTGTCATATCTTTCATTGTAGTAGAGGGGATTGGTTGGGGAGGGGGTTGTAAAACAGTTCAACTCCTCCTGAGGGGAAGAGAAATTTGACACTTCTTGAGGGGGGGGCTAAAATATTATGGTCCCTCTTAGAAAATAAACATTTCCATTTGACGGTCAGCCCCATAGGGAATCGAGCCGGGGATCTTCAAGTTCTCAGTCCAAAGACTAGTCCACTGAGCCACTGCGACAACTACTATATGGCTGTAAGAATGTAGCATAGGTACATGATAGACCTTTACTGCTGCTGCCCCCTTTTGTATATGATACACACCTCTCTGACCTCAAGTGTGTAAGCAGGTAAGTGAGTTGACAAAAAGTGTGTTACAATTCAAAAGTGTGTAAAATCTCAAAGTGTGTTGCAAATTTATGTGTGTTACTCTTAAAGCATGTTCCCACAACACACTGTTCTTAGAGTGTAGGGTCGGAATGATGCTTGAATGCAGCACTGGCTAGTTACTCACCAGGGCTGCATTCATGGATCATGACGACCAAAGGTATCATGCATTAAGGTATCATGCCATCCTTAAAGGGTTAACACAAGTCTATAGATTCAGATTGAGATGAGATAATCTGTAGTTTTATCAATTGTGTGTGAAACACGGATGTCATAATTCATTGGCGAATTTTATCAAAGAAGGCATCACCTTTTAACCTGCCACGGGCAGCATAGTACTTTCATGCGCTATATTCATTGTCCTCATGGTTAATTTATAGCCCTGGCAAGTCTACATGTTGAAGCCGTATTCATGCATCATGCTGACCCTTAGGTAGTGTATCAGGCACGTAGGGTTGAGTTATGATCAGATGCAGAACTGGCGAGTTACTAACCAGAGCTGAATTCATGCACAAACCGACCAAGGGTATAATGCAAATAAGGACCATGTGGCCCTTAAAGGGTTCCCCTCTTAACGTGTGTCTGCTGGTCCATTGTGTATCAGTATACCATCAACACACACAGAAAAGTGAGAGTCATTGTCGCTAAAACTACCCTCACCTGAGGGTCAGGCACTGCCCGACTCTCAGGTGAGGGTAGTTTTAGCGACAATGAGTGAGAGTCATTGTCGCTAAAACTACCCTCACCTGAGGGTCAGGCACTGCCCGACTCTCAGGTGAGGGTAGTTTTAGCGACAATGACTCTCACTTTTCTGAGGGTGAAGGCCAACAGAGAAAACGGTGGTAACAACCACATAAATCCCTTCAGAAATAGCACAGTACTTTGATATGTACTCACGAGGGCTGTATTCATGCAATAGTTAATATCGTGGACATGTATACACTTACAAAGAGTCAGCATGATGCAGCAATACTGTATAACATAGCACTTCATCAAAGCTCTGCTCCAAGATAAAAAGCAACAAATGTATTGTTGACACGATGTACCGTGTTCTGTGAATCGATTAGATGGGGAACACGATAGATAGACAGCTGCCACAACGTGTTAGCACCATATTGATAATAAGGCCAATAAGAAGGTTTGTTTCAGGTAACATGGAAGGAAAATATAGGGTCGGTAGGTTGGATTTTAACAATATTTTATCTCTTTTTTTTTTACTGTACTAGCCAGCCTCTCTGCATTCCCTAAAATTGACTAAAAAGAAAAAGATACGAAAATTTCTTCAAAATTGCATAAAAAGCGTAGGACCGGCCCTGTGTAGATAGGGTCGGTCGGGTAACCTAAAACAAACCTTTTCTTTTGGCCTAACAGTATGCACATTTTAGACTCTGATCGACCTTCTGATAAGCTCACGATGTGACAGATAATATATGTACGTCATCTGTGTCCGCCCTATCTGGAAGTGGTGAGCATCAAACTGGTGAACACATGTTGCACATTTAGATAGTGGTTAATCCAATTGCCCAGGGCGCATTCATGCATCAACCCTGTAAGGTCGGCATGATGCTTGGGCAGTATTAGTGAGTGAACCACCAGGGCTGCACTCATGCATCATGACGGTAAATGGGCATGATGCACATTAAAGCACGATCATACCTCTTAAAGGGGCATTCTCACCACTCGCACTTACCACATAGTAGACTAGAACAGTACTAGAATTGTGAGTGGGAAACACTCGGTGAGAATGCCACTTTAAAGTGTTAACCGTTTAATAGCATGGCATGGACCCTCATATACCCCAAGGTGGAGCCGCTGAGGAACTGTAAAGGTGCTGAGTCATCATGATCAATAGATTATAGGAAAAGCATGATGCATGAATGCAGTACATGATGCCTGAATGCAGTACTAGAGTTACCCCCATGACCAGCGCAGCATTCAAGCATCATGACGACAAAAGTCATTCTGCAATAAACCATAATTCTGGCCAAAGAGAGTTAAAATAAGGGAGTATTGTATTTTTGATAAGATCGTCCCCAGGCACAACTTCCTGTATACAAACATAATGGCTGACTCAACTCCATTCAATTTTAATTGTTTTAAATAGATTTATATCACTGTGTTACAACTGTGCGCCATATTGAAGGCAATGGCGCATTTAATGTTACCATTGTTGCAACCTAGAATATATGTTTCTTCCTATTTTTATGCATTGTATGGTAAACTACTAGCAATCTTCTCAAGGGAAGGGGCACGGATCTTTCATTACCTTTGATCGCTGTCATCATAAAGATATGAGAAACATCTACCAATTATACAGATGATATTCAAAACACATTTTAAGTATCAATGACATATAGGAAGGACGTATAATTCTAGTGCTGAGATCTATAGAAAGAACATTTTTGAAATAGCTATATTCTGAGATTGATTGATTGCGCGGGGACCTGATATAGACATGATGCCCGCACTCGAGCACCAAAGGGGGGGGGGGGGAGCTGCTCATACCCTCGTTATGCATTACCACCCATGAGCAGCTCAGGGAGGTGTACACGTAGAGGGATCTATCAAGTCGACACCAGTGCCATCTCTGCAAACAACATCTCAAGCAGAACTCATTCCATTCTCGTGTCATAACTCGAGAATTTCAGAACGTTTTGGGAACAATTTTGGAAATTTTCTTCTGTTATATTCCATGTCATTTCTTGTGATGAAACTCAAGATCTCTTCATTCTACTACTGGAATTTTTGGTCATTTGCATGGGGAAATACACATCACCATTGAACATGTAACGAGGAACGTTCACTATTCTTGGGAATCTCCAGCGTCTAGCTCGTGTATACAGCTTGTGTATTTCTGGGGAAACGTTTCTCACTTGTGTCATTCTTGAGTTCTGTGATGCTCATTCTCCATGGGGTGTTTCTCAATGATGACGTCACTAAAATAGCTATGAAACTAATCTTTAAATGTTGCTTTTTGGTATAATTCATCAAGAATTAAATGAAATAAATAAGAGATACTCTAGAATTATTCTGAATTCCTGGTTTCTACACTTGTGGTACCTCGGCTCTGCCTCGTATATGATCCAAGTTAGCACTCGTGGAGAAACTTGTCATTTAGACAGATCATCGTGGACCTCTGTCTACATGACAGGGGCTGGTCACTGGATCTAATGAGTTTTTATAATCATTTTTATAACACGCCCCAATCATTGAGTAGTGAGGCAAGAGCTTCCCATCCTATTTTCATAAAATAGCAACCATTTTGTTTGGAGACGTAGATAGCTTTGCAGCTTCTGCATATAGCACAAACATAATTATGCTGATACTAATGAGATATGCGTCTAATTTAGTTAATACTCTCGGAGGAATGGGGAAATAAATTACTATCTTGATGTACTGCCTATTTCAGCAGCAAAACTCTGCCATATTTGGCCACGTTCAGCGATTTTCAGAATGCAATCGTACCAAACGAAGTGCTTTACGTCCCCCAACTATATGACGGCTGATTCTGTGCACAGCATCCCCTTAGGGAGTGGACATTTTTTAACAACAGGGGGGGGGGGGGGCGGATTTTCGCGTGAGCGGGTCAGATTTTGTTTTGGTCCCCCCTCGGGAGGGGTCAAAATTTGTCAGTCACCCCCCCCCCCTCCTAGGCAAGCCTTTAAGCTATAGTAATGCGCGGGCTTTTTCTCTTTGTTTTGGTGCCCCCCTCAGGAGAGCCTGAGTTTATCTATCCCCCCCCCCTCCCTTCAAGGGGTCCAATTTTTTTGGACCCCCCAAATCCACCAACCCCCCCGCCTCCCCCCCTTATTAAAAAAGGACCACTCCCTTACACCCTTGGTCGGCTCAGAGAATGTATACCCATGTTGATGTGGTACGGTGCTCCCCATGTAGCTTTATGCATTGGCACCTGTGGGCATCAGGGGGGAGGGCGGGGGTATAACGATAGTTCGGATGGATCCATGTGCGCGGCCATGTTAGTTCTGTTCTCGGAATATCACGCGAGATTTAGCCTGGTACCAGACTCCCACAGACCGTAACTTGCCAGCAACAGCCGAGCGCAGAGCCAAGTTCTCACGAGACAACCGGTGTCCATGTAAACAATGTGGTCGCGGGAACAAGCTCACACCCGATAGATCGTTATAGGACAGGGTTGGGGGGGGGGGCAGCAGGAGGGGGGGGGGCACTGGAGGATAGGGTGTCTGAGGGGCAGTGGCTGGGGCTGGACAGGAGGAGGGGGCGGGGAGGCAGACGGCAGGGGGAGGAGTCGTTGGCAGCCCGTCCTCATCACGGACACTAATTGGCATCCATAATTAAGGAGTCTGTATACTGGCCACTGGGTGAGGCCACCAGGCAGGGGCCGTGCATGGTCTGCTGCTATGGATCACATGGGGGCACCACAGACCGTACATTCTTGCAGAGTAGGTCCTGAAGGTACCAGGTATAGGTGAAACTAGAGCTTCACTGCATGGCTGTTTGCATTTAAGTGAACTGAATTTGCTGAATGGAAAATTTTACCAGTTTAAGCATATCTTATAACTCCAATGTCGTTAAGCCACCTGAAGTGCTTATTTAAGACAGCTTGAAATTTTCACACATTCATGCAGTTTGTCAAAGTTAGGGTTGCGGGTTATATACCTTCAAAAATACAACACAGCGTTAACAGCATATGGTCTTACATCAACCAATAGTGGAACCTGGTAATGAATAATAAAACTACTGTCCAGGGCCAGCCCTCCCACCCCGTACACCAGCAACACGCCCCCACCCCTAACAATCACCTCTCTACATGCACCCACCTTCACCCCTTAACTGTACTCATCCTGCCCCTTCTGTACCCCTCTACCCATCACCCCCCGCCCCCACCCCACCCCCAACTCTTATGCCATCTCTCGAGGCATATACTGTAAAACCTCACGTACAAGCCTAGCTCGCATATATAAGCCGCCCCCTAGCTTAGGATAATCATATAAACCTATCAGACTATCTGAATATGGTGACTTTAGTACTGTAGTATACATCTAAAAACTCGCATACATAAGCATTTTAACTAATTGTCCATGGGAAATATGTTATCAAATACTGTGAATTCAAATAGATGAATTTCACCTGAAGTCGGACACCTAATTAAAATATTCACCTTATAACTTATATGTTTCTGATGGTAGGGATGTTCATATTGATGTGAGGATCAAGTGTATAGCAACAGGGTCGCCCGCACCTGTCCTCGTCTGCCGAACCCCTCAGATGGCACACTGAAAAAGTAAACTCGTCCCCAGACTCGGCTAAGTGACTGTCATAAAATAAACGAGTCCAAAGTTGTCTAACATATCAGGTTACCATCCCACAAATAGAATCTGGAGCTGGCAAATGTCGGGTTTGGGCTGGCACATACCAAGTGGGTCTTCTATCTCCAGCTAGAAGACTCGCTTCCTTGTCACTTAGACAAGTTTTTGACTCGTTTATTTTATTTATGACCGTCACTTTGAAGAGTCTGGAGACAAGTTTATTTTTTGAGTGCACACAAATGGAGCAGGGATATAGTAGTAGAGTTTAAGATCATGTGAAATATGTTTCCCCCTATATATGTATTCCATTCTCATTATGCTAAAACTGACAGAGTTGGAGGGGGGGGGGGTTCAAGCAGGGAAATTCTAGGGTGGGGCCAAGGGGGGGGGGGGGGGTATAGACACATGCCAATACCCATTGATACCGTCTCTGCAGTTTCAGGAGTGGGGGCTGGGGCCATATCCCAATATGGCCCTTCCTATAGTTAAGCGTGGTAAACCTTGTATTTCCCCCCAAAATAATACATCGTATCCAAATCTGAGAGAGTTCACCCCCCCCCCCCCCCTGCAGTGTGTGTGAATTCCAGGTGGGACAACTCCTGGGGGACAGAACGCCTAGCACCGGGTTGCGTGTACCGGTGGTAGGTGCTGGTCAGCAGGTGCAGTATGCCGGCCCAACACACCGCGGTAATAAAACAAGATTCAGCTCTGTTTTATTAGCTGGGCTTTCTTTCTGCAGTCATAGAGCCAAGTCACAGGCAGGACTCACGCCAGAGATTTGTTCTGAGCACCCCCCTATTCGTTACACCCTACAACGATTTATATTTTCATCAATCTCTCTCTCTCTCTCTCTCTCTCTCTCTCTCTCTTCCTCTCTCCCTAGATATATCTGTCTACCTATCTATCTCTCTTCATATGTATAGAGAGAGAGAAAGAAAAAGAGAGGCGAGGAGAGAGAGAGAAAGAGAGAGGAGAGACAGACCGACAGACAGACAGACAGAGACAGACAGACCTACCGAAAGACAGACAGAGACAGGCAGCTCGACAGACAGACAGGGGCATATATATATATATATATATAGTTATGTACGTATATATATATATATATATATATATATATATATATATATATGTATATATATATATATATATATATATATATATATATATATATATATATATATATATATATATATATATAAAGACAGAGACAGGCAGACAGGGGAGGAGAGGGAGAAGGAGAGAGAGAAACAGAGAGGAGAAACAGAGACAGACAGAGTGAATGAATATAGACATATAGATATATAGATATACTGGTAGATAAAGACGGGGGGCTATTAATATAGAAATAAAATATTAAAGTTGTCAGCGATAATTTGCAATAGGTATATGCTGGCCGGCTACTTCAACCTATAAATAGAAAAACGACCACTTCAGTAGTGAATTATGTAAATGAAATTTCGTAGAATCTATGTCCATACAAGGACAGAAATCAGCTCACGTAGAACTGGCACATCTATAGCCATATCTATTCATACACATATACGTCAGGGCATTACAAGAAAACGGACTAAACATGATTTAGTTAATGTACCTGACTATCAGTGACTTGATAGTGTTCCAATGAAATAGCGTTATCGTCATAGCAAACCAGAGAAATGATTTTCAGGAGTGCAATCCAAGGTCGCAAATTGGAGGGATATTAAAAAGTTGTTTATATCACAGGAAGGTTACATCTGTGCACTCATCTGGGACATGCTATGTATAACTCAAATAGGAAATTGCCTGTATGTTATATTGCCTAGGGGATGGGGAGGACTGCAGATGACATTCTTCACTCTCAGCGGGCTCTTAATGTACATGCAATTACACTAAGTGTCTTCTTAACTCAGTTAAGAAAATGTAATCCCTTTATAAACCAATGCATCAAGAAATGGCGACTTTTTCAAAATAAAGTTGTGTTTGTGTTGGTTTCAGCAGAATGCACGTTGTCTGTAATAGCTATATTTGGAGACATCTCATATCAGGAGGTTCACAGGACAATTAGTATTCAAATGGTATAGGCTAGAATCTAACTTAGATTTATGTATTTGTCAGTCAAACTTCAGAAATGTTCAAAAACTTCATCAACAACTATTCTGAAAAGTCACCCTTTCTTGCTGCATTGGTCTATAGGGGCAATGCCGCCCTTCTTCAGTATGACTCTATTGGGGAGCTGCTTTTGTATCTCAAATAAGGGAATTAAAATGGAAGAAGAAAATCCATATATCTTAATCACTACTCATGGTTGTAGTTGCACCTGTCGGAGATTTGCGGTGATGGAGACGCAATCAGGAAAGTGGCTTTTTTATAAAGTATAGACTGCGCCTTGATGTGCTCGTAGCTTTGAGTTTAGTAATTATGTCTGTAAATGGATGCTTTATATAAATGGAGGAGAACCTTGTATTAAGAAAGACATTTTATGTTAAGTATGGGAATGAGGCATCTGTTTGTGTACAGTTATATGTGTATACATAAGTGCATATATGGCAGCCAACTATAGATTACATTACCGTAAAACCTCGCGTAAACTCGGTCCAGAGTCAGGGTGCGGCTTATAGGCGAGTTTTTGCTATTATGGTACAGTAGTAAAGTCATTATAATCAGACAGCCATTGCGGCTTATGGGATCGGCCCAGAGTCAGGGTGCGGCTTATTACCTATATACGTGAGTTTTTGCTACTATGGTACTGTTGTAAAGTCACCATAATCAGACAGCCATTGCGGCTTATTGGATCGGCCCAAAGTCAGGGTGCGGCTTATACGCGAGTCTTTGCTACTGTGGTACAGTAGTAAAGTCATCATAATCAGACAGCCATTCCAGCTTATGGGATCTGCCCAAACTCTTACTCTAGGTGCGGCTTATACGTAAGTGAGGCTTATACACGAAGATTTACAGTAGGACATATTTCAGCCTTTGGGCGATATCATGTTAGCTCGCAAGTAATGTGCACAATGGATGAAACTATGTAATAGAGATGTAAATGATACCCTGGGAAGTAATTCATTATTTCATATGTGTAGGTTTACAAGCTGTAGACATGTACAATACCCAATACAAACATAACTAAGATCATCATTACCAATACTGTGATACATGGTAACATTTTGTTCATTTGGAGGCCTTCCAATATTTATTATCACCAATTGCTAGAATCTATGGCATATAATTAAGAATTTGATATCTTATCTTAACCCTTTAAAGAACGCAACCTGCAGAATGTTTAATATTTATGTCTGACGTCATGGCGACCATGCAGCGCTGGCAACTTTGTAGAATATAGGTGGCAGGATCTGCGAAAAAGGCCCTTAGTGAAGGGTGCACTAAGGTCCCTTTTCCCAGTATCTGTCACATAGGCATTTTGCTTGTTTGTAACACTGGTGACCCTGCTAGCACCACTTGTCTAAACTACATCATTATTATGTAAAACTGACGTGTTTCTCGTCATCTTTACGTAAAATCTACGTGATTTAGACGAGTGGTACTAGCAGGGGAGTTACTAAAAATGTAAAACTGGCGGGTTACTCACTACAGCTAAAAATACAACTGGTGAGTTAATCACCACGGCTGAATTCAGGCATCATGACGATAAAAAGGTGTATGACCTTGAAACAACCACTCAGTTACTGGCAATACAAAGTTGAGGGTAACTCTTCAATAGGACAATTTACAGAATACAAAGAAGAACACGGGACAGTCGACCGTCTGCACGCGTAATAGCAATTACGATTGAAGTGTTTGTCTTTTCATCAAATAAATAATGGTGTCATAAAGACTAAAACGGTGCAGTATAGAGGTCCCTCACCCTTTGTTACTTTGCTGAGTCATGCTCCCCTCACCTTTTAGATTTAGATGCACACCTTACATCTTGTTTGTCGGTAGATTTAGTAGCAGATCACGTGATATGAGCGTCTACTGATTGCATGACCTCTCTATCTAAAGCTGTAACTGGTCGCCTCATGCAAGGCGCCACGTTGTATCACCAGGAGGCTGTTACAAAAAAAACAATGTAAGTTTAACAACATACATAAAGTTATTTTTCCAAATAGGTGATACAGAAAAAAAATTCACGCTGTTAATCAATGTTAATTTTCATTGGCACCCCCTTCAGACATGGTGCTTATATTTAACCTATACAGTGTAAATTTGAAGACATTAACGTAAATCTGAAGGCATTATCGTAAATTATTAGAAATATGTTAGCACTAACGTAAGTTATTAAATTAGGTTAAGCATCAACGTAAATTCGCTGTATTTCTTACGTTATTTTCTGTAAAAGCCCAGCTGACTGGTTCCAGCATATTTTCTTTTGTTGGGGGGGAGGGGGGGGATGTACCCAGTGCTGTTCCACACAGCAAATCTTTACTACCCCTATGAATATAACCGCATTTCCTTTTGCATTAATCTGATACCAAATATGCCAATATTGGTCCACTTTTTAACAGATTTTCAATATAAATCTTTCAAAAAAAGAGTGTTCCCAAAATCACGATTTTCATGATGCGCGCTGATAAGAAAGAACTTTTCTTTTAGTGGTCTTACCAGGGCACTGTAGTCACTCAAAACAGAACTCAAGAACCACACAAGTTAGAAACGTTCATATTTCCCGAGAAACCCACATGTAAGCTGCTGACACAAGATAGACACGGGAGATTCTCGAGAATAGTGAACGTTCCTAGTGACATGTTCAATGGTGACTGGTATTTCCCAAGTTTTACTCGTGAAAATAATCAGAAATTCCACAAGTAGAATGAAGATGTGTATTTCACGAGTTTCACTATAAGAAGTGAGATGGAATGTAACACAAGAAAAATTCCAAAAACGTTCCAAAAACTTTCCGAAATTTGTTTGCAGGGATAGCACGATTATAGCCCTATAGAGTAGCATCGTCTTGGCTAGAACATACATATATAGAGGTGCCAACTACATTGTCCAACAGGTCTGGCCACCAGCCTAGATACCCTTGTCTACTCATGACGAGGTGTATGCATGGGGGGTCGGGATTCGGGGGGGGGGGGGCAATTGCTCAGTAATACAAAGGGTGTGGCCGCAGCTAGACTGTACCACACTCTAAAAACAGTGTGTTACGTTTACACACTTTTCAACACACTTTTCTGAAGCCACTTTTAACACATTTTTTTGTGGTAACACACTACACACTTTTGGCAAAAGTGTGTTGAATCTAAAAAGTGTGTTGGTGTACAAAGCCATGGTATTGAGGAGGTGGGGGTTTAAATAGCTGTTCTACACCTCACAGAGTGTGTCAGGTGCCGTGGCTGAGTGGTCTAGGGGCTGGCACATAAGTCCTATCCATGCAGGTTCGAATCCCTTGACAATTATTGTTTTTTCAATATCAAGTATGATTACTTTCTATATGGGTTAAGAGTTAAATTAGTATAGATTTATTTAATTTCTTGTCAGGTCTATTCATGTTCATACTGTGCATATCACTTTTAAATGCTTCTTATATCTAGGAAAACTGTTTATTGAACCGCTCATAATATATAGAAAAGTGGGAATAGAAGTATTATATCAAAACTGACTTTGTATTGACAGTGAACAAATCATAGTCAACCACTTTGAACACATCCTAGCTCATGACCCTGGCGAAACTGACATACCTGATAACCAACTGGTGACTGTGGCGCAATGTGCCATGACCGTACCACTGTCAGATAGCGTGGGATGGCTGCTCTCACAACCTTTTCTCAGAGTCTCCAGTGGTCCATTGTAGCCTTTTCCCCTCCCGGCTAGGACCACCTTTGTCAACACTGATATCTGCTATATCTTTACCAGTCGCAAGTGTATTATGCTTCTACGGGTTGAAGCGGATCGGTGCAAGTCTCATGGGAGACCAGGACACCGAAGGTTCACCGCAGTCTGTCTACCGACACTTACAGACGCGACTCCTGTCAGGACAACTTGTTTCACTTGGGAAGATTTGGTGCCAGGTCTTCTCTGGGGATCGAACCCAGGACCTCTCACACACTTGTCCAGCCACTTGCTCAGTAGGCCACCAAATCTCCTTGTACAATCATGGTGTATTCCCCACTCAAATAGGTACCAGAACACACAACAGTGAGGAGACACAAAGTATTCTCAAAGCTCACACAACTTCTTACCAGTTACCAGTAAGCTATATAACTTACCCTTGGGTATTGATATGTTATGACAGGAAGTGGTTCTTAGACAATACAAAGACCACCCTTATTGAGGGATGCCAATGCACTGACTAATAATTTGCAGGGCTTTATATCTATTATAAAGACAATAGTTAATCAGCTATTAATAAGCCATGCTTTTACAGCCTTGCAGAACCTCTAATGAGGTCTTATATGGGATGGTTATTTGGTTCATGCAAAGTGTATAGTTGAAGAGAATAAACTTCCCATCTATTTCCAATATGGGTTGAGTGAGTTTGCTCATTCAATGAGATTCAAATAATACAGTTTTTGTATGTATCTCATTGCAAAGTAAATAGGTGTCATATCTTTCATTGTAGTAGAGGGGATTGGTTGGGGAGGGGGTTGTAAAACAGTTCAACTCCTCCTGAGGGGAAGAGAAATTTGACACTTCTTGAGGGGGGGGCTAAAATATTATGGTCCCTCTTAGAAAATAAACATTTCCATTTGACGGTCAGCCCCATAGGGAATCGAGCCGGGGATCTTCAAGTTCTCAGTCCAAAGACTAGTCCACTGAGCCACTGCGACAACTACTATATGGCTGTAAGAATGTAGCATAGGTACATGATAGACCTTTACTGCTGCTGCCCCCTTTTGTATATGATACACACCTCTCTGACCTCAAGTGTGTAAGCAGGTAAGTGAGTTGACAAAAAGTGTGTTACAATTCAAAAGTGTGTAAAATCTCAAAGTGTGTTGCAAATTTATGTGTGTTACTCTTAAAGCATGTTCCCACAACACACTGTTCTTAGAGTGCAGCCTCCATCATAATAATAGGTTCAGTTAGCCACCAGCGCATTCTGCTGGGGGAAGACTTCAGATCCCAAACTTCTCAAAGAGGGAATCCCGAGTAATGATGTCATAGTGTGGCCAATAGCAGGCGTGCAAATGTTTGGGGTCAACTGGCTTCATTACCCAAAGGAGGCAGGCACAGCCTAAGCCGCAACTGCAATTGTAGTGTAAGAAGGACTTAGAAGGGGGCTTAGATCTCAAGTGGAACTTGTGCGATTCTCATGTCAAAACTCAAAGAATTTTTGAATGTTTTATAAATATTTCTTTTTACATTTTCTTGTGTCATATTCCGTGTTATTTCTTGTATAGTGAAACTCGAAAAATACAGGTCTTCATTCTTCTTGTGGAATTTCTGGTTATTTACTCCAGTAAAACTCACGAAAGACAAGTCACCATTAAACATGTCACTAGGAACGTTCACTATTCTTGAGAATCTCCCATGTCTATCTTGTATAGGCAGCTTGTACGTTTCTGGGGAAATACAAACGTTTCTAGCTTGTGTGATTCTTGAGTTCTAGTTGGAGGGGGTGTATAAATATGGTGTCTTATATGCCGAGTTATTAAATTAGGATGGGAGCATGTGGGCGGTCAGCTACGTTACTGTATGTGAACAAACGTACATACACATTGATGCAGATCTGTATAGCTAGTAGTCGGACACTTTATGTAACAGGTAATAAATAGGATGTTATTAATGCACTTACTAAGAATAGCAACCAAGTCTAATGGTCTATGATGGATGGAAGGATGTACAACAGTTGGAGTTTAGACTAGCATAGATCTCCCCAAGCAAATTGCTGATCATGATGGAAATACAATTCGTACCTAAAGGGTACGACTAACGGAGTGCATATATTATATATATACATATATATATATATATATATATATATATATATATATATATATATATATATATATACAAGGCCTACAGATGATCTGCTATGATAGGAATGCAGCTGTAAGATATGAAAGGCTAATGTCTACAAATATTGCAATCTACAGCTTTCAATAAACAGAAACGAAATGATGCTATTGACAGTTGCAACTGAGATGGAATGTAACACAAGAAAATTTCCAAAAACTTTCCGAAATTTTGTTTGCAGGGATAGCACGATTATAGCCCTATAGAGTAGCATCGTCTTGGCTAGAACATAGTTACATATATAGAGGTGCCAACTACATTGTCCAACAGGTCTGGCCACCAGCCTAGATACCCTTGTCTACTCATGACGAGGTGTATGTATGGGGGCTCGGGATTTGGGGGGGGGGGCAATTGCTCCGTAATACAAAGGGTGTGGCCGCAGCTAGACTGTACCAGCCTCCATCATAATAATAGATTCAGTTAGCCACCAGCGCATTCTGCTGGGGGAAGACTTCAGATCCCAAACCTCTCAAAGAGGGAATCCCGAGTAATGATGTCATAGTGTGGCCAATAGCAGGCGTGCAAATGTTTGGGGTCAACTGGCTTCATTACCCAAAGGAGGCAGGCACAGCCTAAGCCGCAACTGCAATTGTAGTGTAAGAAGGACTTAGAAGGGGGCTTAGATCTCAAGTGGAACTTGTGCGATTCTCATGTCAAAACTCAAAGAATTTTTGAATGTTTTATAAATATTTCTTTTTACATTTTCTTGTGTCATATTCCGTGTTATTTCTTGTATAGTGAAACTCGAAAAATACAGGTCTTCATTCTTCTTGTGGAATTTCTGGTTATTTACTCCAGTAAAACTCACGAAAGACAAGTCACCATTGAACATGTCACTAGGAACGTTCACTATTCTTGAGAATCTCCCATGTCTATCTTGTATAGGCAGCTTGTACGTTTCTGGGGAAATACAAACGTTTCTAGCTTGTGTGATTCTTGAGTTCTAGTTGGAGGGGGTGTATAAATATGGTGTCTTATATGCCGAGTTATTAAATTAGGATGGGAGCATGTGGGCGGTCAGCTACGTTACTGTATGTGAACAAACGTACATACACATTGATGCAGATCTGTATAGCTAGTAGTCGGACACTTTATGTAACAGGTAATAAATAGGATGTTATTAATGCACTTACTAAGAATAGCAACCAAGTCTAATGGTCTATGATGGATGGAAGGATGTACAACAGTTGGAGTTTAGACTAGCATAGATCTCCCCAAGCAAATTGCTGATCATGATGGAAATACAATTCGTACCTAAAGGGTACGACTAACGGAGTGCATATATTATATATATACATATATATATATATATATATATATATATATATATATATATATATATATATATATATATACAAGGCCTACAGATGATCTGCTATGATAGGAATGCAGCTGTAAGATATGAAAGGCTAATGTCTACAAATATTGCAATCTACAGCTTTCAATAAACAGAAACGAAATGATGCTATTGACAGTTGCAACTGCTGATAAGGGTCACCTTTTAATATCTTTATTTTTTGAACAGTTGTTGATCCATATGCAGACGAAATGTATTCTCTGTATCACTCCAAGACTCAAACATTTATCAATATACTGGCTACGGCTCTTCTCCATTTTATCGGATGTCGTTATATCCAAACATGTTTATGAGCGATGCAAAAGATCATATATAAGGTGCAAACAGGGATTTCAGTGCAGGGTGCACATAGGCTTATTTTCCCAGGAAATGTCACATACATATATGCAGCTAGACTAAAAAGCAAGTAACGTGCAGTATAATAATATGTTTGCTGACCAACATAATTAAGTTAGTCAATATTGTCAGGTTGGTCAGCACTGACCAATTCACCTTTGTCTTTCCATTTTAGGTCAAGTCCTTTCGAGTAAGCATCAGTCATATATGTTGCTTTGCCTCAGTCATTTTTAAATAGCACTTGGTAATGCCCGACCCATAATGTCCCTATGACTAACCTGGGATAGCCACTTCAGACTAACGGCTGAAGCATTTAGATTGTCTGTGTAGGCGCGTGTCTATTCTCCTCACAATGCACCAACACTATACCTGAGTAGATTGGTGTATTGCCTGTGAAACGAATGAGGATATTTATAGAAGGATTCATGGTGAATCATGCCAACACATTAGGAGTGTATCAACCACCTAGGGAAGGCATGATGCCTGGATGCACCTAGGAGGGGCATGATGCCTGGATGCCCCAAGGGAAGGCATGATGCCTGGATGCACCTAGGGGAGGCATGGTGCCTGGATGCACCTAGGGGAGGCATGATGCCTGGATGCACCTAGGGAAGGCATGATGCCTGGATGCACCTAGGGAAGGCATGATGCCTGGATGCCCCAAGGGAAGGCATGATGTCTGGATGCACCTAGGGAAGGCATGATGCCTGGATGCACCTAGGGGAGGCATGATGCCTGGATGTACCTAGGGGAGGCATGATGCCTGGATGCACCTAGGGAAGGCATGATGCCTGGATGCACCTAGGGGAGGCATGATGCCTGGATGCACCTAGGGGAGGCATGATGCCTGGATGCACCTAGGGGAGGCATGATGCCTGGATGCACCTAGGGGAGGCATGATGCCTGGATGCAGCACCAACAGGTCACTCAACAAGGCTGCACACATATTATAACGACAGAAGGATATGGTGCTCTGCTGACCTTAAAGGGTTAAGGACAACTGTCCTGACTCACCCTGCATTTATAACCCTTTAAAGACGATTGATTGATTGATCTTTTATTTATTTTTATCCTGAGGAGATACATATCCGTTATAGAATGTATTATAGTATTCCACAGCAAATGTAGTATGATGCTAGTTGAATGAAGCAATTGTTAAATGCTCAAGGCATTAATAGGACGTGGCACTGTCCCTGTTCTTAAGGAACAGCCCCACTACCTCCTAATTAGTTTAACGCATGAGTGTTAGCACATAATTTGGAAAATGTCTTATATGTAAATTAATGTAACTTTGAGGCTTATATAAAGTTCATTGCTGTTTTAGATGGTTGCACAGCAGCCTCTACTTAAATACATTATATATTATCATAAAGTAGGGGATAGAAGTAGAAAGAAAAGACAATGGTAGGTTTCATCCTGTACTGCCCCGTGCAGCACAAGGTGATACCTGTAATATAATAATAAAGTAATCCAGAGCAGTCACATTAGTGACCACTGGGGATCACATATGTGCAAGGGCCTTATGATGGTATATATCAGCATTTGGGCTCACTAATATTTTAGGGGTAAGTTTGTGTGTGTGGACTTACTAGTCCGCCCTCCCAGGAATTATTTGATAACTTGCTTATAACTGGAGCAATGTCAGGATAGCATAGTGATTTAATGCCCTGTGCCCTTTGCTGTCATCAGGCATGAATGCAATGAATCCATACATCATGTTGAATCTTTTTTTAAACATTTTTTTAAAACAGTCTATTTTGATTCAGGTCATATCGCTAATATACATTGCTGCATTACTGCAATAGTTTTATGGGTCAGATTGAGTAGTTTATCACTCAAGGTTAGACGTGCATGGTACTGAATTCATGCACCATGCCAGCACTACAGCGCTGATACCCTTTTGAAGGTTATGGACAGTTAATCGCCAACACAGTATTGGTGCATCATGACAACTTAAGTTGCATTAAGCCAATGTACAGTCCGTAACACCTTAAGGACAGCTTATACTGTCTTTATGATGCACCAATGTAGCCCTGGCAAGTAATCTGCCGGGGCTGGATTAATGCATCATGACGACCCTTTGGCAGTGTGTCAACCAAGTAGGGTCGGCATGATGCATTAATGGACAACATTGGAGAGCTATTTTTGAGTTACTGGCAGTGCTGCATTCACTCACCATGGTTGCAAATGGCATGATGCAATAACCCTTTAAGGACGGCATGATGCCTTAATGCATCAAGTCATTGGTCGTCATGATGCATGAATGCAGCCTTGACTAACTTGACAGTACTGTACCAACCATATGTGACCAGGTGAGGGAAAAGACCCCTCCAGGGGGGAAAATAATAATTAAGATTGGTGTCATAATCTTTAAAATGAGATATCATGAGCTAAAAATATCCTAGTGGTTATATGGGAATTGCTTTTCAAACATTAGTACCTATCACTAATTGAAAATGGTAAATAAGCTCTAATTGCATTATATCCCATAGTAAATGATGATAATTATAAGAAAATCGCTTTTATCTAAAAAATAACCAAATAAAATTTGATTCATAAGTCTAAATTTGGTTCTAGAAGGAATTTCTGCATTCTGTTTTCAGTTTTGGGTAACTGATGGGATTTTTAAAGAAATCCAGATTATCACCTCCAATTTAGGCTTTTGGGATGGTTTCCATGGCAACCAGAAACTATCATATGTGCTAATTCTTCGCAAAAACGTTCTTTTTGCATTCCAAATATAGAATGTTTGCATCAAAGATGGAATTATTTCATGTAGATCATTGCATTCTACACAAAAAATGGTTTTAGAACTTTTTTTCATGTATTTAACACTCTTTTGCATCTATGGTGCCTCCTGGTGGCCTCAAAAATCCCGCCTGAAGGGGTCTTTTCCCTAGATGGGTCACATATGGAGTTGAGACACTCCCGAAGTGTGGGCATAATGCACCAATGCAGCGCCAGCAAGTTACTTGCTATAGTCTCTAGCTGACCTAAGGGAGTCACCTGAGGGAGTCATATAGCTCTCTTGGTCATATGACTTCCCCAGGTGACTCCCTTAGGTCAGCCAGAGCGTCACCTCTAGATGCTCCCTTAGGCGACCTGGAGTCCTATAAACAGGGGAGTCATTCTGGAGGCAACCTGGATTCTCTTTTGACGCTGTTTCTTCTCTGTGTGTGATGCATTAAAGCACCATGCGGTCCTTAAAGGGTTAAAGAGGACTGTGAGCTCTTCCTCCAGGGCAGGAATCAAGCTTCCACCAACTGTCAGGGCAGCCCAGATTTACAGGCACTGGCAGAATCAACCCAGGGTCATTTACATAGCACGGGCGGTACCATGGGGGCCCTTGATGGAGGGGCGGGGGGGTCCCCATGTCGCATGTCGCATGTCGATTTTAAGAAATGGCCATGTTGCATGTCTGTGTCGCTTAATAATGACCATGTCCCATGTCAATTTTAAGCACTGTTGATGGTCCCTGCTACTATGTTTTGAAGCCTCATGTCGCATGTCATTAGGCCTCATGTCACATGTCCATTTTTAGAAATGCCCATGTCACCATTATCGATTTTAGGGGTCTAGAGCCATACCATGGGGGCAGCGGACAGGGACACACCCACCTCATTTACATAACATCTACATGTTCATGACAGTGATATATTTTACCAATTACCACACTGCATACATCTTTTGTGGTTTCTGGGATATAAATGTTGTTTTCGAATGAATGGCTGTTCTCTCGGTCAGAATCTCCTGATTTTACAGACGAGTGAAGTCCCACTGCTGTAGGCTGCACTATTACATCCTCTCTGAGGAGGACGGGGGGTTGATTAATGAAAAACTTTACTAAGATTTTTCAGCCAAAATAAAAATTCAAATACAATACAAATACAAAAAAAAGAGAGTAAAACTAAAGATACATCCTTTCATACTGTAGACCAACTGTAGAAAGAAAGAAATGTAACCAGTCACCACCCTGCCCTGGTACAACACACGCCACCCTCCCCCTTCGGCCGCTTTACAGGGTCAGAGGTCAAATTGACCCCTTTTTGACGCCACCTGTTGGCCGACCCCCGCGCCATCTGGTGGTACACGGCCGAGGCTGATAAAATACTGCCCGGATGTAGGGTCAGCGTCCGACGACGCATGCGCAAACATGGCCGCCGCATCGGGGGGGATTAGAGTGGGATCCGGAGTAGGAGATAAGTATGGGGCGCCGAGTGTGTCAGAAGTAGGAAATGGGGGCAGACACAGGTATGGGGCGCAGAGTGTGTCAGAAGTAGGATATGGGGGCAGACACAGGTATGGGGTGCCAAGTGTGTCAGAAGAAGGAAATGGGGGCAGACACAGGTATGGGGTGCAGAGTGTGTCAGAAGTAGGTGATAGGGGCAGACACAGGTATGGGGTGCAGAGTGTGTTAGAAGTAGGAGATATGGGCAGACACAGGTATGGGGTGCGGAGTGTGTTAGAAGTAGGAGATATGGGCAGACACAGGTATGTGGTGCCAAGTGTGTTAGAAGTAGGAGATAGGGGCAGACACAGGTATGGGGTGCAGAGTGTGTCAGAAGTAGGATATGGGGGCAGACACAGGTATGGGATGCCAAGTGTGTCAGAAGAAGGAAATGGGGGCAGACACAGGTATGGGGTGCAGAGTGTGTCAGAAGTAGGTGATAGGGGCAGACACAGGTATGGGGTGCCAAGTGTGTCAGAAGTAGGAGATATGGGCAGACACAGGTATGTGGTGCCAAGTGTGTTAGAAGTAGGAGATAGGGGCAGACACAGGTATGGGGTGCAGAGTGTGTCAGAAGTAGGATATGGGGGCAGACACAGGTATGGGATGCCAAGTGTGTCAGAAGTAGGAAATGGGGGCAGACACAGGTATGGCGCACCAAGTGTGTCAGAACCTTGCAGAGGCGTAGGAAGCAAATTTCATTGGGGGGCCCAGGGGGGCCCACCCCAACCAGCTTTAAATATCAGATTTTAGGTACGATGGTGTGTATGCACGCTTGTATTGGAGTTGTGTACACAAGTAGTTTTGAGCCCCCTTTAATTCTGATTGGGGGGCCAAGCAATTCTGCCCCCACTTTTTTCTATTTGTGAGAGGTACAATTTGGGGAATGTATGTATCATATGATAGGGTCTTGGCAAATTTTGGGGGGCCCAAACATATTCGGGCCCCCCCTCCTCTGTGATTGGGGGGGGGGGCCAGGGCCCCCCTGGCCCCCCCTATTCCTACGCCACTGCCTTGTCTTGGAGGTCTTGGAGCACTCCATGGAATATGGAATAGGGATTCTGTATCAGAGTGGAGGGGCTACTAGTAAATGGTTTTTGGTGCAAGTGAGAAGCGTGCATTTGTCATTTTGACAAACAGTCTGGTACATCCTGGTGGACACAGGCCTAAACGCTATTAAAGGTATGTACCAGAGTTTGGCCAATTCTGATCTACCCTTAATTTCTTTCAAACACTCTAGATTATATGAGTTTCATATGTGATGATGTAATTGAAGCAAATTCTCCAAACAGAACTCAAGAATCACACAAGTTTGAAACGTTCACATTTACCCCGAAACGCACAAGCTGTATGCACAAGAGAGACACAGGAGATTCTCAAGAATAGTGAACATTCCTAGTGACATGTTCAATGGGGACATGTTTTTTCCGAGTTTTACTGTTGCAAATAACCAGAAATTCCACAAGTAGAATGAAGACCTGTATTTCACTAGTCTCCCTACAAGAAATGACATAGAATATGAAAAAGAATTCTTGAGTTTTGACACTTGAGATCTTGTTTGCAGGGAAAGAAATCAATACCTCATCAATCCATGAAAATGAGTACTGTAAACGTAGATATTTTCGCGTGTATACATTCTAGCGAATTTTGCTAAAAAGGACATTTTCGCTGGTACCAAAATTCGTGGATATCGGAGATTTGGCTATTTGATTCAATACTGTGTATATTTTCGCTTTGTACATATTTTCGCCGATATTTAGAAATCGTGAAAGTCGCGAAGATTATGTACAGCAGGAAAATATCTACCTTTACAGTAGTCATAGGTGAACCCAAAGAGCCTTGGCCGATTGAGGGAAAAAACATTAATCAAAATAATTCTATTTTCCCTACATTTCGCAACATAGAAAAGACAGGCCAACATTTTGTAATCAAAACCTTAGCCATATGTACATACGAACAAAAGATACACTGTACAGCAAAAAAAATTGTGATTCATTGATAAATAAAAGCAGTTTGGGATTTATTCAAATCGTTTCTAATCAGCCTAGACACCTCTCATACCCTATTGAAGCAAAGAAAAATAGTAACAAGATGTGTAGAATACCATAGTGAGACATTTAAAGGGTTAATAAGGTGAGTTAGCTCATATGCAAAGGGAAGATTTGCTTTTATAATGGATTTAGGTAGTTTCACTTTTTTAGCCACTAGGTGCAGTATGCGTAGACCCTGGTAGATACCTTTAAAGTTAAACAGGCATTTTAGTACCTTATCACTACCGTCTGAAGCAAACACACACATAATATGTAGTTCGGCCAATATAAGTCCACTGGCCACCAGTGCAAGCTAGTGTCTAGTCTAGAACCTGTAGTATGTTGTATGCAAGTCACAGTTTATCAGAGCAGATCTAAGCTGGGAGTCAGTGCACCAGGATATGACTATGTCTCACGAAAACGATGCAGGTCTGGTGGTCGGAGGGGGATCTGTATATATTTTTTTATATTTTAGTAAGACCTTTTCCTTATACATGGGTATACTATAGGTATTGGGGCATCCAATTACGGAGTTATTTTTTGTTAAATATTTTCATGGTTGCCATGGTAACCATGTAAACATGGGTTGTAGTGGTTAGTGGCGTCTATATGACAAGCTACCACAAATGCCTCTATATTTTAAATGTTGTCCACTATAGGCTGTCTACTTCTATTGCAAAATGAGTGTCTATCCACATTCTTTCATAAAATATAAAAACTTTAAGCAAAAGCCTGCTATGTAAAGAAGGATAAGGGGATGAAAATTGAATTTTTCATGTTTTTTCGTGTTTATTCTTTTATACAACTTTGCAGATATAATATAACAACCCTGTTTGGCCTATGGTAGTAATTCCTTGTTTATGTAATAGTGGAAACCCTCCCCTAATGTATGTAGGCTATATAAGGTCCAGGATATGTGTAGGATTTTACTACAGCAGTGTTCATGTCTTCATGTCACCTTGTCATATAGACGCCATCTTGTCATATAGACGCCACTATGTATATGAATATATTGATACATACATTGGGACAAAGGATGTATTATATTGTCCATGACATCAACTCTTTTTTTTCTACATAATCATATACAGATAGATTATAGAAACGGAGCTATATACCTGTAGATATTTCACCTTGTCATATAGACGCCATCATATCATTATAGACAGCACTATATATATTTGAGTAAATCATTACAGAATACATGCATTGAGGCAAAACGTGTATTAAATATTGTCCATGACATGAAGGGGGTTTTAACTCTTGTTTTTACAAAACATCATGTTAGTACAGGAACTTTAGGTTTTTACCTGGAATTAAATACCATAAAGCTGAAAATCGCAGGAATGATTGGTTTTGGTATTGTTATCACTGTACTAAAAGTCCTGGAGTATCCTGTGTGGGCTTCCGTAAAAAAACTGCCAAATCCAATATGGCCGCCAGATAATCAGAATCTCATCTCCTATGACAACAATATTTATCCTAGAAGAATATAAACCTTACCTACCCCCCCTAAAATGGGTCCAAGGAATCCACCGGTGTCATTGGTTTGTTGCTAGGACAAGTGGTTGCTTAGCAACAGCAGGTTTGCCTAGCAAACCGGGGTTAAACCCATCTCCTATGACAACAATATTCATCTTAGAAGAATACAAACCTTACCTACTCCTCTAAAATAGGTGCAAGGAATCCACTGGTGTCATTGGTTTGTTGCTAGGACAAGCAGTTTCTTAGCAACAGCAGGCTTGCCTAGCAACCTGGGCTTAAAAGCAAATATCTACAACGAGACCCCCATGGTGCCATTCAGGAAGAACCTGCAGGTATCACAGAGCCCCACTAAATCAACTCTAAGGAACACATTGCTAATATTGCTTTAGTTTTGACCTCTAGTTGCTTAGCATCATTACTTTAAATACATAAGTGCCTAGCAACTCACATTTCACTTTTTTGTGGTTGAATTCCATGCAGATTGAGATGTTTTAACATTATTTTGAATTAATATTGAACATTCTAACAGCACCAAGTGGAAAAAGAAAAACAATGATGTCATTTATAACTGTGGGAGTTGCTTAGCAATAGGTTAACTGTTACTGATGTTGGTTAGCAATGGCACTATTAACCCTTTCCATCTGGCTCTATGATGGTGTAAACGCCACAGAATGCGGCAGATTGAGGCCCCAGACCCAGCAGTATTAACACTGCAAGAAAATGGAGGTGTAAGAGATATACTTATTACTTATTTCTCATGACAACCTCATCCAACCTCAGTATATCCCATGACAACTTAGGTCTTCAAGTTGACATGGAATATACCTAAGCTTAATACCTTGACTACCTGGGTGGGGAAGTTGTCATGGAATATAAAGGGGCTTGATACCTCAACTACCTGGGTGGGGAAGTTGTCATGGAATATAATGGGGCTTGATACCTCGACTACCTGGGTGGGGAAGTTGTCATGGAATATAATGGGGCTTGATACCTAGGGCCAGGGCCAGCTACAAGCCACCACACTGCCACCTACCCGCCCCTGCCTGTCCCAGGGCCGGCTACAAGCCACCACCTTGCTTGTGGGAGGTGGTGAGCGACTGTGTGAGGTGTAGGGCTTCTATACCCGACTTACCCCGCCCATAGGAAGCTGTTAGAGGTGGTGGGCGACTATGGGAGGTGTAGGGCTTCTATACCCAGCCTACCCCGTCCCTACAAAGCTGTGAGGGGTGGTGGGCGACTTTGGGAGGTGTAGGGCTTCTATACCCGGCCTCTCCACTCTCTACTACAGGCTCTAGGTAGTTGTGGGTGGTGGTGGGCAACTATGGGAGGTGTAGGGCTTCTATACCCGGCCTACCCTGTCCCTAGAAAGCTGTGAGGGGTGGTGGGCGACTGTGGGAGGTGTAGGGCTTCTATACCCAGCCTACCCCGCCTATAGGAAGCTGTTGGAGGTAGTGGGCGACTTTGGCAGGTGCAAGCCACCCCAGTGCTTTCTACCCGGCCCTACCTGCCCAGGGCCGGCTGCAAGCCACCCCAGTGCTCCCTACCCTGCCCTACCTGCTCCAGGGCCAGCTGCAAGCCACCCCAGTGCTCCCTCCTCTAGCGGTAGCCACTTTCAATATTAATTATTTTCATTTTATTTAATCTAGTAATGAGATTTATTCAGATATAAGTAAGAAATATACCCAAATTGCCATGTAGATTAATGGGGTAAGTAAAATACAATATCTCTGCCCCCCCCCCCCATGTGCACTCCATGGTGGTCAATGCAAGACTGATCCCTCAGCTGAAATAACTCTTGTCTCACAAAACAATCTGTGTAGAGAGTGACAGAAGAGTCAGTGAGTGGAGCCTATCAGACAGCTACCTCACACCCTGGTCTGTGCTTGATAAGACTATTGTGGCCTCCCTTATAACTGTCTGTACCAAATGAGAAGGAAAAGGTGGTTGTAATTACTTCATGTATAGAAGGAATAGCCTCCTAACCATATATTACCTTCTATTACACTGTAAATTGTAGTAGAATATACTGAACTTATATAGGATTTGTATGACTGGGTACATATATATTTAGTCTCATGTGAGGTCACTCTGATCTTCTTTATTACTGGTTTAAGTACATGATGCACATTTTGATAGTGTGCAAGTCAGAATATTGCTAATCAATACTACTGATAGAAGGCCAAGTGAAATCACGCTGGTCTTTTCCTTTGACCCGAATAATCAATTTTAGAGAGAATATGTTAGCAACGAGTGATTAGCTACACTTTCATTTCTATCCCAGGATTATCTTATAATATAAGGAAAGGCAGAATGAAAATTGATCTGGGGACCCATGGTGCTGCTAAGCAAATAAAGAAATATAATCAAGGTTGCTAAGCAAGCGCACATGTTAGCAAGAATTGAATGGAAAAGAAAGAGATTAATGACATGATTGTTATCCTCACTGTCCCTTTTGAGGGGATCGCTATATTGATATTGCATTAGGAACAAGTTAGACATGTGTTGCTAGGCAACAATATAATTGGAAGTAATATTGCTAAGCAACTAGAGGACCTAGCAATACCAATTGATTCATTGGAGTTAATTTAGTATAGGAGTGGGTGATGTCAGGATCTTCCTAGATGTTGTAGTGGGGTTTTGCTGTAGATGCTTGCCTCTAATCCCAGTTTGCTATGCAAACCTGAGATGCTAAGCAATTATATGGTTGGAAGTGATATTGTTAACCAACTAGAGGTCCTAGCCATACCAAATGATTCATTGGGGTTCATTTAGTTGGGGTGAGTGATGTAAAGATCTTCCTAAATGGAGTCTTGGGGTTTTGCCGTAGATGCTTGCTTCTAAGCCTGGTTTGCTATGCAAACCTGCTATTGCTTAGCAACCACTTGTCCTAGCAATTAACCAATGACACCAGAGGATTCCTTGTACCCAATTTAGGGGGGGTAGGTAAGGTTTAAATTATTCTAGGAGTGATATTGTCATTATTGGAGTTGAGATTCTGATTATTTGGCGGCCATATTGGATTTGGCCCGTTTTTCAATGGAAGCCCACATAGGACACTCCAGGACTTTTAAGAGGTCAAACCTAATATCATGACGAGCCATTCCTGAAATTTTCAGCTTTATGGTATTTAATTCCAGGTTTGGGTTAGAATTCATCTAAAGTTCCTGTACTATGTGCACATATTATAAAATCAAAGATGTATACAAATGTACGTCACAGACATCATATAGACATCATTATGTCATTTAGACACCTGTGTGTCATATAGATGTCACTATATATATGTGAGTATAATGATTCATAAATGGTGTCACAACGTTTATCATTATGCTCTTTTTGTCCAAGACATAAGAGTGGGTGTAACTATATTTTTGACTGAACGACATGGCCTCATAGATTTTCAAATTAAAGATAATAGACCTACATATGTCACCTTGTCATATAGACACCATCATGTCATATAGACGCCACTACATATATATGAGTATATTCATACATTAATTGAGAAAAAACATTTATTATGTTGCCCATGACATAGAGGGGAGGTTAACTCTTATTTTGAGAGCACATCATATGCACATAGATTACCAAATCAAAGATATGGACCTATATATGTCACCTTGTCATATAGACGCCGGCATGTCATATAGACACCCGGCATGACTTTTCACTTGTATTAAGTACCCTAACACCACACTCAGGAATGCTATATTTCACATGTACATAGTATGGTAGTGGGCATATACAATCTATGGATTCGAAATAATTAAATATAAAAAAGGTAGAAAATGCAGGGCTAAAAGGCTGCTTTGTCATATAGACGCCATCATGTCATACAGACGCCAATTGCAACTTTGACTGACTCTGGGGCAGAAATATGGATAGATGGAATAACATAAATAAGTGTACTATGTGCTTATATATCTTATACAGTAAGAAATGTCATCATAAAGACAAATGTATTAGTAGTTATTTTGAGATTAAGCAATCACAAAAACCCATGTGTTACCATGTCATATAGACGCCAGTTGGTGTCTATATGACACAAAGCTATATTAATGTACTGCTCTGTTAAAATTTGATACAGAGTCATTCAAAATGATGCTACATATGTCTCAGGGGCATGTGTACATAGAGAAAACACAGAAAACAGTATGTTGTTATAAAAATACTTTGATTTTTGGTGATGAGTAAGTCCAAAAACGCATTTTTAATCAAAATTTGAGTAATTCTGGCCCTTTCCATCCCTCTGGTAGCCAAAATATTGGCAATACATTGGCTAAACCAGTAATATTCAGAAAGGCAAACCCCAGCTGGACCCTATAGAGCAAAAAAGAACACACAAAAAATAATTATTAAGCCTGTGCTATGGACCAAACCTAACTACCCGCAGAAATAGCCCTGATCCCAGACCTGCATCGTTTTCATGAGACATAGTCATATAGAGCTAAAGCCATGGCTAGCCCCAGCTGACGCACTAGTATTTCACACAGAGACATGACCAAACTAGGGAGGGGTATGGCTGTGGGCACTGTAACTCACCCAACATGACAATTGGTGATTAATAAAGCTGTATAAGGTTTTTCGTAAGCAATACTATATCTAAATGTATAATTATATAGTCATAATTTTTTTTCTAGTAGCCTCTTTAGGTGAAAGACAAAAATTTACAAACATATAGTCATAAATCCGACTGCAAATACTGACAAACCCCAAATACTACTTAATAAAATCCTTGGTTTGAGTCCGATTTGTGGGAATAGCTCCGATTTGAGAACAAATTCGCTTAGTATAGCCTCAGCTTTAGCCGCCTGAGCCAAATATGGTGCCTTAAGGCCCCATCCTTGAATACTGGCCCTTAGGAGGAGGAGAACAGGTAGTCTGGGTCTTTATATGGGAGGTAGGGGGTTAACCCTTGAAATAAAGCAGCATAATCACCAAGCGTGTCCCATTCACATTTATAGTACTGTTCTAGTCTACCATGTGGTTAAGTGTGAGTGGTGATATTGCCCCTTTTAGGACAGTGTGTTGCAAAAATGTGACATTTGCCGTCCTGCCCAACCAATGCATTAGTGCATCATGCCAACCCTTCGGGAGTGTCTCAACACTGTAGAGTCAGCATGATACTTGAATGCAGCACTGGCATCAAATTTATCGAATATCATGTGAAAAAATAAATTTGTCTAAACCAAAAAAAATAATTATGCCGTCTAAAGTTAAAGGGTTAACAAGTATGTTCTCCAGTATTATAACTTTTAGCAGTCTTTGCGAATATATGCAGGACAGTGGCAATGTCCCTCTAAAATGCCACTAGTCCAGCAGATTGACAAGTCTAGCAGGACCGAATGTCCAGTCAAATGTTGGGTTTTTCTGAACTGAAATAATATATATGGCTTTCTAAACTTGAAATATGTTTGTCAATATACTGTGTAAATTATGTATTTATCCTGATTTAGCAATAGATGATTACAAATAAAATGCTTTACAATGGATAAATCTATTTTATACTAAAAGTGCATAAATCATCAGATATGTGTCTATCCAGTCCTTCAAAATTGTAGTCGGTCATACAACATTGAAAATTTGCAGGACCGAATGCCCTGTGGGATAAAATATCAAAGAGAGAAGAGGTAGGATCACTGTAACTCTCAAATAGGAGTCCAGCCCCGATCACTGAGGTAACTCTCCCCACAACTCTAAAGTGACTCCTATTCATTAGGGAGTCTTAGAACAGAGTCATTATAGAGTTATTTTAGAGTCCTGCTAATGTTAAGGAGTCACGTTAGAGTCCTGGGGAGAGTTACCTCAGTGATCACGTCGGGAGTTACAGTGATTCTACTTCTTTTCTGTGTGTATTTTGGCAAAGACTGCTTTAGTTGTGTATTCTGTGACACTTACAGCAGCATGGCAGCGTCCAGCCCTCTGTGGATGAGGCTAGCTGTCCTCTGTCTGCGCAGGCGCAGTAACGGCTGACCTGTAATACCCCACCCTCTAATGGCGCCTCCCTGTACTAGCGGATCAGTGCCTAAATTACCACAGCGCCCTCACCGGCCACCCAGGGAATCACTGCAGCGCCCCCACAGGCCCTGGTGGCAAGGGGAGGAACTGGGGTGACCCCACAGGTCCATTGGGAGAAGGGGAGGAGTTAGGAATCAGGGCCTGGGTCTGAAACCGGAAGCTGTATCAGCAAAGGATGCTGGGGCTGTGGGAGCCCTCAGAACAGAACTCAAGAATGACACAAGTTAGAAACGTTATCGTAAACGTAATCCCCGAGAAATGCACAAGCTGTATACACAAGATATACATGGGAGATTCTCGGGAATAGTGAACATTCCTTGTGACACGTTCAATGGTGACGTTTATTTCGCGAGTTTTACGCAAGCAAATAACCAGAAATTCCACAAGTAGAATGAAGACCTGTATTTCTCAAGTTTAACTACGATTGATGACACAGAATATGACCCAAGAAAATTTAAAAAAAAAACATTTAATAAACATTCAATGATTTTTGAGTTTTTACATGAGAATGAAATGAGTTTCGCTTGAGATTTTGTTTGCAGGGTGGGGATGAACATATATGTTGGGGAGTGTGAATCAAAGTGAAGTGACTGAGGGGAATTACGAATGCACAGGTATATGACCCCCACAAAACGTTAAGTTAACCATTTAAGGACGGTATGATGCATTGATGCATCATGCCCTTGGGGTAGTCAGATGCATAAATGCAGCCCTGGTGAGTAACTCGCCATATATATTCAAGCACAATGCAGACCATTCCAGGTTCGGTCACTCCATAACGGTCGGCATGATGCATCAATGCAGCACCAGCGAGTTATTTGTATTGGTGCATCATGAGGATAAATGTCATCTTTTAGCGGCGTCCGTTCTTAAAGCGTTAAGATACTAATAAAACTAATATAAACATCACAAAACATTGCATCATACACCACTTCAAGCACGTCTAACAGAGTTTTTTGTAAATAAACCAACAAGACAACCAGTGTATGCCTACACAGAGAAGAGAAACAGCCTCAAAAGGGAGTCCATGTTGCCTCCAGAATGGCTCACCTCTTAAGGGGAGCCCAGCCTGCATAAGGGAGCCTTGCCGACCTAAGAGAGTCACCTGGGGGAGTCACATAGTTCACTGACTGACTTAAGGGAGTCAAATAAGGACCTGGGCTACCTTAAAGAGGGGAATCATTCCGGAGGCAACCTGGACTCCCTTTTGACGCGGTTTCCCTTCTCTGTGTAGAGATAGTGGAGGTCCCTGGGGATTGATCTGTGGGGTATTGACTCCACCTTAATCATCCCACTCACCACCAGGGCCAGCAGTACAGGTATTATATAACCACTAATGAGGCACGGCTCTAACCCTTTAAGGATGGCAGGTTGCTAAAAGGTGACATTTGTCGTCATAATGCACCAATGCAGCCCCACAAGTAACCCAGTGGTGCTGCATTGATGCATCATGCCAACAATTTGTGAGTGTCTAAACCATGTAGGGTCAGCATGATGCTTGAATGCAGCCCTGGAGAATTACTCGCCAGGACTGCATTGGTGCATCACGACAACCGAGGACATGACGCATTAAGGCATGATGCCGTGCTTGAAGTGTTAACCCTGTAAGGGCGGTATGATGCCTCCAGGGTGTATCTTAATGATCAGCATGATACACCAACGCAGTGCTAGTGAACGCAACTTGCCAGCGCTGCATTAGTGCATCATATTGACCTACCACAAGTGTATCAACAATGTATGACGAGCGAGGTACTAACCAATGCTACCTTGAACTTGACAAAAATAAATAAAGATAATGCAATAGTGTGTCTATAAAGGGTAGCATGTGTGCTTTCTACAGATGATTTTGGCAATGAGACAAACCTTGATAAAATCGTGTAACTCCTTTGTTAGCAGAGAAAGGTCGCTTTTTGCTTTCATGTTTTGTACGGTTACCATTAGAGACATACCTCTCGGGTGATGTCAGACAGGCTTGTCATTAAGTTGATTATTTAGCCTTACCTCACAACACCCATCACACAAATAGATTAGTCAGTAAATGTGTATATTGTTACAAACGTCACAAATAATCCCCAGTCCCCACCCTAACCCAACTCGGCAGGACCCGGGCGGAGCTAAAACAGTATGGCCCAGTCCCTAGCCCATCCTAAAAGGCTCTAAATCTCCTGTTTTCTTTCACCTGTTTTGTTTGTCTGATGCCCATATGTAAAGACACAGACACATGTATTATCGGTAAAATTGATGTCTATGTAGCTTCCTCGTTGTGAATATGACCTCATCAGTTGTCGGAATGGCATTTAATCCTTTAAGGATGGCATCATGCCTTAATGCACCATGCTCTTATAGTTATCATGATGAATGCAGCCCTGCAAAGTAACTTGCCAGTGCTGCATTCAAGTATCATGCCGACCCTAAAGGGTTGAGGCACTCACAAAATATCAGCATGATTCACCAATGCAGCACTGGCAAGTCACTCACCAGGGCTGCATTGGTGTATCATCATGACATGACAACAAATGTCATCTTTTAGCGACAACCGTCCTTAAAGGGTTAACAACGATTACTCACTCACTATAATGCCCAGTAGATCATGAGTATGTGCAAAAAGTCAAATACGTATGTTACCTCTCTGGCTTCTCTTCCTTCACTATTGTAATCACATATATCATTATAATAATAATATAATTTAAGTTGAATTGTTTGTTTGAAAAAAATAGATACAAATCACCTCATCTGTACGTATGTGCCCTACATGGGTGCCCACATTTTTGACCATGTCACCCAGTCGAATTTAGCCACGTAGCCAAGGACCATGTCGTCGTGCCAAATTCTATGTATAAAGTATAAACTATAGGGATTCATAAAAATGTCCATATCGGTCAATTTCTAAAAGGGCCGTGTCGCACGTATCGATTCTTAAAACCCCCGTGTTGCAGTGTCGTACGTGTCCACCTTTAACCATTCACCCTGTTATGGTTGCATGATTATCTCTTTTTGTGAAGTCTACTTTAGACTCGATTTTCTCAGCTATTTTACAGGTTCGAAAGAAAATGAAGGTATTTATCAATAGGACACAGCCATTTATACGCATAAACATTTTTCATTTCTTTCAAATATGTAGACTAGCTGAGTAAATAGAGATAAGAATAGACTTCACCAAGAGAGAAAATCCTTTGGATCCTCGTACAAGGAGGTGCGCAATTGCGAGAGCAACCATGAGAGGGCCTATGTAGATATACACGTATGTGATGCACAATATTCATGAATCATGTTTCAAAAATTGATAAAACTTTCTACGACAGTTTTAGTCCTATCCAGGCCTCAGTTCTGATGAGTGATTCCAAGATAATATTTGTTTATTGGAATAAGCCAACCATAAAGCTTTGAAAAGGTAAGATGTTTTGCAACCCAAAAGGGTATTCATTTGAGGTGATGAAAATATGAAAGTAAAGCTATTGAAATTGTTGGAAAATACGAAACTAAAGCGGTTGAAGACGCCGATGGAGGGGTTTGCAAAAATAAAGTAATTACGAATTGATGTTTTAATTCCATTGAACGTCGATGTAACGCCAGTGGCTTAGGTAAAACCAGATGTCTTTATTATTTATCAACAAAATGTCGTCTGACGTATTAAAAGCCGATGGGCAACCACAAGATTGTAAAAAATCCTCAGAGGACGGCTGAAAACATGGTTGTTTTTAGAAGATGAAGGGTCGGGTGATCAGTGAGTCTAGTTTTTGCCGCCAGGGGCTGGTGCCATGTGCTCTGCCGCCATTGTTGCCGAGTCATGGTTCACTGATCTCCAAGCAGACGACGTAACATGGTGGCGGAGTGACACACAATGTAGCGGTGAGGCGGCCGCATCTACCCAATCACAAAGTAGTCCCACGGGTGAATCAATACGCGGCACACAGGGGGTGAGTGACGTTTTTCAGGCATGCTCAGGGGAGAGTCAGTCAAAATAAAAGGGCCCTGCGGAAGCTTTTCCTGTGATTTGGTCGTGATTTGTTTCCACATTAAAGCCATGGGGCGTAGAAATCCGTCTGGCCTTGGGAAGTGTGATTGAAGGACTATTTACATGTTCAGAGTCAAGGGGTGGAGGAACATGGCTTTGTGATTATGTGTGAGGTGAAAGGCTACACAGTTGTTGGATTTAATTCATCAAATTATACATTGTCCTGAAATGAAATGAAATGAAATTCAAATAATAATAGCCCTAACAGATGTACATATCAAACCATAGACATAATTGATACAATATATATATATATATATATATATATATAGTTAAAATCGTGCGTTTCGTCGGAGGATCAAACCCGGGGCCGCAAGACTACGAGTCCAACGCCCTATCCACTAGACCGTGCTGGTCATACAGAAGAAGGGGATAAAATAAGAAGTTTATAGACACATTCCCAGCCCTCTAGCTCTTATATTAACAGAGATACAGCAACTTTTACACTTTTTGTTATAACTTCTCCTAAAATCAAATTTTTTTAATAATTTTTTTTTTAATATAAAGGTAGTAGTTGGACTTTACTTACCTATTCGTTAAAATAATACCGGGGCCGTTTCTTTACTTACATATAGGCACTTTAAAACCAGTGCGTTTCCACCCAGGTTCGATCCGGGGACCTCTGGTGTATGAGGCCAACATGCTAGCGCCCATGCCCTTCTGGCCACGATACATAGGGAGGGAAACGCTGGCTATATTCCAGTCTATCAGGGAGCGGTTAGTTTTTTAACCAGCAGGTCGCGCGGCGCGAGTACACTCATATACGTTAACACTGAGGGTATGTTGGATTTGAAATAATGACCGCTCCCGCACCTGGCTCCTTCTTCCTCACCTCCCCTACTGAAGATTTCCACAACATGGCGACTGCACCCTCTATAAAAGACTTAGATATCGTTCAAAATGGCGAAATTAGGACGTTTTAAAGGTAAATAAGGACATATGAATAAAAAAATCGTATAATAAACCTAATAATGAATGTCTAACAGGCACCCTCAGGGTTGTATTGCTACGCGACTCGGGCGTTATCTAGCCATACAACCCCTCGGGTGCCTGTTAGACATTCATTATTGGTTAAATAATGCAGGAAAGGATATCTTCTCCCTCTATAGGTGCGTATTCCTATTTGACGATATGGCTCAACAATTTCATAAAACATAACATGTAATTTCAACGTGCATGACCATGATTGATAATAGCATGTTTAATGATTGATACATTTCCCATTATATAACAATAACGTTTGACATAGTCTTATCTCAGACTGTGTTGGGAGAGTGTACGAAGCCTTGATGACTGCTCAGGAAACTATCTATGCTTTATAAAAAAGAATCACTGCTATCGAGATGGTTGTTATTGTACTTGTTAGGTACGACTGCCAGGCTGAAGTGAAAGAAAGGATACCATTGTAATTACAATGTCGTAAACACAATTCTAGCCTGGTTTATGATCACCGACCTTGAGTAATGTCGTAAACCAACTGGTGACTCCTACAAGGACGCCATCTTGTCCTCCACAGTTTAACCTACCGAAGTGGTCCGTTTAAGCACCACTGAGCTTATGAAATTCAAGTCCCTGTTACCCCTGCGCTTATACAAGGACCTGCGCTTATATGGGTCCCTTTAAAGAGAGATTTTGCATGGGTGTCGGAGGGGTCCTAGAACTGTGCTTAAATGAGACCTGTTCTTATATGAGACCCCTGTCGTGCCTTCCCAGTGGGAACAATATCCAGTTCAACATTGAATTAACATGCTTACATGAATGCAGCCCTTTTGAGTCGCCAGTGCTGCATTCAAGCATCATGACGACCTTATGAGGTTGAGACACTCTCGAATGGTCGCGATGATGGACCAATGCAGCACCGGCGAGTTACTCGCCGGGCTGCATTGGTGCATCATGACGACAAATGTCATCTGTGAAGAACTGGTTGCCATTGTCTGGTGTACATTAGCTGCTACTGTAGGTACACAGTTTACTGTAGGTAAACAGTAGAATCTACTGTAAATTTACAGTAGATTTGGTGCACTAAACCTATTCTACAGTAGACTCTACTGTAGACTTACAGTAGAATCAATTGTGTACCTAAAATAACTATTTACAGCGTATATAGCCCTGGCGACTTCCTAAGTTGCCTTACTACGTTGCCAGGGCTGTATACACGATTATAAAAGAGTGATACACTGTGCACTGTGCGACCTTTGAAGTATCACGAGAGTCACCTGGCTTGATGTACCACGTCACAGTCACGTGGTCAGGAGACGCTGCCTTAATAGGTAACTATGTAGTACATGCAGTGACAAAACAACCATGTCGTGCCTCCAAATATGGAGCTGTACTTTCCTGCTGTCAAATGTCGTCTGTTATTTCCCGCGCTTTTTAGCAGATGCATTCCCGTGTAGCTCACGGTGACCGACCTGCAATGCATGCTGACCTTCTCCATGAGGCTTTTATACTCTGGTGCACTGAACCAGCTAACTAGAAAGGCTCAGGAAACTCGTGAATTCTAAAAACCCAAAGAATGGTGGGGAGTTCTGTAAATATAATCAGCTGCAGCTCGTTTTAGGCTAGTACTGTACACCCTCGCGTATAAGCCTAATGCGCTTATTAAATTAGCCGTACCCCTAGCTTGCGCCTAACTTTTGCAAACATCAGGGAGGTCTGAAAGTTGTTGGTTTAGTACTATAATATACTCAATAAACATGATAAAAAGATCGCCCTGGGCCGATCATATATATATATATATATATATATATATATATATATATATATATATATATATATATATATATTTTTTTTTTTATTTATTTATATATATTATATATATATATATATATATATATATATATATATATATATATATATATATATATATCATAACGACCATGGACATGGTGCATAATGCATTATACTGTCCTTAAAGGTTTAAAGCACTACCCAGGCTCGCAATGGTTAAACCAGGGAGGAAAACCTCACTCATCCATAGGCAACCACTAGCGGCTCCGCTAGTCCCCAACTTCCCATTAGAAAGGTCTCGTTAGTATACACCAGAGACCAGCGCAGAAAGCCTTTCTCACCTCCCGCCCGTCTTGTCCACCTTGTGGTGGGTGGAGAGCTCCACAACGCTGCTCTTATCTTTTTAACCCTTTAAAGGCGGTATAACCCTTTACTCCGATATGTCCTTTGTGGTCATGATGCATTAGCCTATCTGCCAATGCTATATTCATGCATGATGCCGACCCTGTGCATCAACCCGATATGATCCGTATGATGCATAAATGCACTTTACCAGCGCGTAACTCACCAGAGATGCATCATGACAACTAAGGCTAACCACATACTAAAAAACCTATGCAGCTCTTACAGGGTTAGGTCCTTTATTGACAAGCAGTGACCGGAGCGTTCTCCCCTATTTATCTACGGACCTGTACCATTGATCTTTGAGTGAAGCCGGCTTCCTTCCCGCCGCCTCCGTCTAGCTCTCACTCTCTGACTGTTTAGTCCGTAGTACTGTCTGCTGTGTATAGATGGTGTTCAGGATTTATATTTGTGAGTGACATCCCTCCAAACAGAACTCTGGAATCACAACAATTAAGTTAGAATCTGGAGCTGGTATTTCCCTGCAAACGCATTAGCTGTGTATACACAAGATAAACACGGGAGATTCTCGTGAATAGTGAATGTTCGTAGAAACATGTTCAATGATGATGTCTATTTCCCATGTTTTACTCATACAAATGATCAGAAATTAGAATGAAGACCTGTACTTATCGAGTTTGGTTACAAGAGATGACACGGAATATGACACAAGAAAATTTCCAAAAATGCACTTTGACTCCAGACTCATCTGGGCTCCCACTGGTAGCCCTGCAGAAAAAGGACCAAAACCCAGGGTGGGCAAATCAGCTTGCCCACGTAAAAACACATATGGGCCCCATCAAGCAGTGTTGACTGGGTAATTCCCTTGAGCTAGGGTCTCCCAGTACCATATGGTCCTGCCCCATAAACCCCTGGGACTACCTCACTTCGAGCTCCTCCAGTTTGAAACCATTCCCTCTGTCCCATGAATAATGTGAGTACACCCTCAGAAAAGTGAGAGACAATGACTCTCACTTTTCTGTGTGTGTACTTCTGTATGTACCAAAGGACAGACTTTGGAAGTTTGTATATAAGCAACCAGCGATCTAGAACTATAAGGTATGTGAAAAGGGGAGCTAAAATACTTTTACCTTCACACATACAAATACAACAACTGCATTCTATCGAAATATATATATATATATATGTTCATCATACTTTACGCACGAGCTTAACAAGCGGCGTATTGTGTTAATTACCTGTTTACAATCCAAATATGAGAAAAATTAACGTTTTAACTACTCTTGATTTCCGAATTTATAGGCCATGGTATATTGAACCCCATACTCCATGCGGGTCAAATAGGCTTTAGCATAGAAATGGCTGTGGCAGGCAGCCATTGTGAACACAACGATCACTATGCTTAAATACAAGAAATCCCATATTCCATGCCCCTCCTGCATGGGGTAGCATGGTCTCGTATCAAAGGTCATTTAACGGCAATTTAAACATCTTTGGATAGAAAAAAAACATGAAATAAAGGCAAAGGTCCATGGCGAGGGTAATTTTGGAATGTTCCCCACTTGGTGAGACTGAGACTACATCCCACTCGGCCTTGAGCTTAATGGGATTCTGCCCAGTCTCACCTTGGACCTTGGGAGGAGCAATCCAAAATGACCCTCTTGCTATGGGTCTTTTTGTGTGTAACTTGACATATTTGAATCCATAAGTGTTAATTTTGTCTGTTTGAAATCGCCCTCCATCTCCCGCTCCCGCTCCCGCTCCCCCTCCCCCTCCCCCTCCCCCTCCCCCTCCCCCTCCCTCGCTCCCTCGCTCCCTCCCTCCCTCGCTCCCTCCCTCCCTCGCTCCCTCGCTCCCTCGCTCCCTCCCTCCCTCCCTCCCTCGCTCCCTCCCTCCCTCCCTCGCTCCCTCCCTCCCTCCCTCCCTCCCTCCCTCCCTCCCTCCCTCGCTCCCTCCCTCCCTCCCTCCCTCCCTCCCTCCCTCCCTCCCTCCCTGCCTCTCTCCTCCCCCCTCCCCCTCCCCCTTCCGCCATCCTCTTTGAAATCCCCCCCTCCGCCTTCCCCGCCGCCTCCCCCTCTCCCTCCCCCTCTCCCTCCCCCTCTCCCTCCCCCTCTCCCTCCCCCTCTCCCTCCCTGCCTCTCTCCTCCTCCCCCTTCCCCTCCCCCTCCCCTTCCCTCTCCCCCTTCCCCTTCTGCCACACTCCCTTTTAACCTTTGCTGGTTGAGCTCTTTGACAGATATGGGGGTCTGGATGGGGGGTGCCAATTTCCCATGGCGATTTTAAGAAATGACCATGTCGCCCTGTCGATTTTAAGAAATAGCCATGTCGCCATGTCGATTTTAAGAAATGTCCATGTCCCATGTCGCTATCTCTAATATTCCTCATGTCGCATGTCACTAGACCCAAAAATGGCCATGTCGCCATGTCGAATTTAGTGGTCCACACCCATAGATATCGGCATGATGGTGCTAGACCGTATCATACTGTGGTTTACCATGTTGCCGTCACCATCACCCCACAGCCATTCCTGCACTCCCCCTGACACAGCCACACATAGCCACACACGGTCATACAGTCCTAGCCTGACCACACATAATGCCACCACAGTCACACACAGCCACACATAAACACACGGTCACACACAGCCACACATAACCGCACGGTCATGCTCATAGCCTACTGCCTGACCACCTTCTGTGCTTCATTAGTTCCCTCTCCAAATGGCCGCTGTCCTCCAAACAGAACTCAAGAACCACACAAGTTAGAAACATTTATATTTCCTGGGAAACAACCAAGCTGTATTCCCAAGATAGACATGGGAGATTCTCATGAATGGTGAATGTTCCTAGTGACATGTTCAATGGTGACATGTATTTCCCGAGTTTTACTCATGCAAATAGCCACAATTCCACAAGTAGAATGACAAGCCGTATTTCATCAGTTTCACTACAAGAAATGACAAGAATATGGCAAAAGAAATTTAAAACAAAAACAAAAAAAAACGTCCTAAGTTTTGGCACAAGACTAGCACGAGTTACGCTTGCGATTTTGTTTTAAGGGTGAGCATGATGTATTAGATATAGACACCCAATTCGTAGAAGCATGAGAAAATAAAATCCCACAGAATTCAGCATACTGCCTTTTCTGACTCTCCTATCGGAGTTATATGACTCCTTTAGGTGAGCCCCAGTGAGAAGTTGCCTGGCTCACTTAATGGGGTGACATAACTCCAATAGTAGAGTTAGAAAAGGGATATCGTTCTGAATGCACACTAAAAATGTAAGCTTGTCACCAGACTCATCTAAATGACTGTCATAAAATAAACGAGTTAAATGTCGTCTTACCTATCGGGTCACCATCCCACAATTAGAATCTGGAGATGGCAGAGGTCAGGTTTTGGGCTGGCACATGCCAAGAGGGTCTTCTATCTGCCAACAGCAGCTAGAACACCCACTTCCTTGTCACTTAGACGAGTCTGTATATGGGTTTGTGGGGTGGTAACTTGATAGGTTAGACAACCTTTAACTCATATATTTTATGACAGTCACTTAGAAGAGTCTGGAGACAAGTTTACTTTTTCAGTGCAGCCTCTGTATACACAAGGGAATGAAAGACAATGATACAACGAAAACCACAAACCTGCTGGACCTGTGGTATAATATCCTGTGGTAGTATCCTGGAAGAGTCATCTGTATGCATGTCCAAACATCTCATCATCTCTAATGAAAACACAACCTGGCACCGAGTGGTTGTTTCTTTTAGCCCACCTGAATCTCTGTTGTGTCCTCTGGTGTCACTTAAGGAGTGGTCATCAATTAATCAAGATGGGGGGGGGGGGGTAATTTTGCGCTGAGGTGGGGAACACTTTACGCCCTCCTCAAGTGCGGGAATATTTTGAGGCCCCCACCCCTTGAAGGTGCTGAAAATCTCTGCCCACCTTTAAATTATAGCACTATATATTTTTTCTTTTCGCATTAAAAAGAGGGGACAAATTCCTACGGGGTTGAGAGATTTTTGTACAAGTAAGTTGTACATTTTTTCTGCCCCCACTAGAGGGTTCAAATGTACCTTGGCCAAACCCTTTGAGCTATAGTAACGTGCAGGGGGTGACATATTTTTGACCCCCTCTTCAAGAGGGGTCTAAATTGTTTTGGTCTCCCCATAACAAGGGATCCAAATTATTTTGGGCCCCCGCCCAATCCACCAACACCAATTAACTCCCACCGCCCCACCTCTCATCACAAACCAACCCAACTTGTCGGCTAAAGGTTGTAGGCCCCCAGTCCCCCCCCCCCCCCGTTGTTAAAAATGGCCGCTCCCTGAGTGAGTATCACAACAAACACAGATGACCAGCAGTAAACAAGGTGTCACCGTGCTGGCCTCACATATTACTGACTGATAATCTAAATGCTCCGGGCATCAGTCTGTAGTGGCTATCCCAGGTTGGTCATAGGGACATGGGGCAAGCGTGATGATGTGATATTCAAAAATGACTGAGGCAAAACAATAATCATATGATTACTCCTTACTCAAAATTACTAAGGAAAAGATTAGGGTAAGTTTTCCCCTGCAAACAGTTTTCCCCTGCAAACAAAATCTCAAGCGGAACTCATGCCATTCTTGAGTCTTGACTCTCCAGGTGATCTTGGAACGTTTTGGGAATGTTTTGTGGCATATTCCTGGGAATTTTTTGAACAAGGTTTTTGAACAAGTTTTTTGGAACAAGTTCTAACGTGTGTCATTCCCCCAAATCGCAAATGTTCAATTCCCAAGTTCATTTTGGGAATAGGACATGTTCACAACTCTTGGGATTATCTTGTGCCTTTTTTGTGTTATGGTGACTTCCCCAGATTCTCCCCTCTTGTGAACGTTCAATTCCCGAGTTCTTTTTGGAGGGTTAATTAACCTAGCTTGGTCATATAGGGAGCCAAACTTGGTTAGGCTATAGTGACAGAGAGATCGGTAGTGTAGGGAGCTAAAGAATATCAGTGCAAAGCCGCCTGCCCGGCTGGCCACATGCTTGTTGTGGTGCTCACACACGGGTGGTCCACAGTAAACAACGCGTCATCGTGCTGGCCAATCTCCCAGCAGATTCTCCCATGCGTTTGTACAGGCACTACTTCCTTCTCTGCCAAAACACGCTGGATTTCCCTCATAACTTACCTACGCCATGCTTATACTCATTTATACAACTATGATTCGATTGAAATATATTAAGGGATAGATGAAGGCCAACTGTTTAAAATTATAGAAGTATTGGACATATTTTTAGTCCAAAGAGGACATGTATAATTAATTCTGGGAATTATTTTTGGTGTATTGAGGTGGCAGTGTGAGACAGCTACAAGTAGTACAGTTTTCACCCCTTATTCCAAAAAAAGATTTCCTGAAGTCCAAGCGTTGTGGCAGAGTCTTATTTGAGACTGTGCTGGCAGAGTGTAGACAAGGTGTCACCATGCTGGCCTCTGATCTTACTGCCTCATGCAGCATCCTGCTCCTCATCCCCCAGGCATCCAGGCAGCTCCCACAGTGCTATATCCGCGTTCCCACTGACTCCCCTAGGCTGCATGACTCTCCCTGCCACTCCCACTGCATTCATACAGTCCCCACTCTTCCCACACATCACTGCAGAGGCGTAGGGAGCAAATCTTCATGGGGGGGGGGGGGGGGGGGCAGGGGGGGACCAGGGGGGGGGGGGGCACTCCAACCAGCTTAAGGAATCGGACTTTATGCATGATACACACCTATATTAAACTGAATGGAAAAGTAGTGTTTGAGCCCCCCTTAGTTCTGATTTGTGCAACCGTAATGTGTATCAAGTAACGTGATGTGTATCTGGAATGCTACATACGGTAGGCTCCATGGTGCACTAAGTCTTAGAGGTTTAGTCCACCAACTGGTCCACCATTGAGTTATACTTACGTCAGGTCGACCTTCACTAGTCTACGCTCTCCTGTGATAAGTCCTACTTTCACTATACTACTTACTAGATGCATTCCCCCCAAACAGAACTCAAGAATGACACAAGTTAGAAACGTTTGTATTTCCTGGGAAACGCACAAGCTGCCGACACAAGATAGGCACAGAGATTCTCGAGAATAGTGAATGTTCCTAGGGACATGTTCAATGGCGACATGTATTTCCTGAGTTTAACTTGTGTAAAATAATGAGAAAGTCCAGAAGTAGAATGAAGACCTGTATTTCACGAGTTTCACACAAGAAATAACACGGAATAGGACACAAGAAAATGTCCAAAAACGATCTAAAACCGTTCTTAAATTCTTGTGTTTTGACAAGAGAATAGCACGAGTTCCGCTTGAGGTTTTGTTTGCAGGGATGTCTAAAAGGGGACATATTGCACCAATGCTGAGCATTCAGATTGCATCAATCACAGTACTGACCAGTTTCTCACCAGGGCTGCATTCATGCATCATAACAACAAAGGGCATGGTCTACACTGTTAGAAGTAAGTACTGTAGCTGCACAGTATAAAAAGAGGTATTTTTAGTTTCTAGTATGACATACTGTACAGCTACACTCACCTACTGTAGAACACCACACACAGGAGATGATGGGTTCGAGTCTAACAGTGTAGTGTCCGGTTGACCTCCTCCTTCATTATTCTACGCTCGCCTCTGATAAGTCGTACTTTCACTATACTACTTACTAGATGCACTGAGCCGCTTTGGTCACGGAATACTGAACATTACAAGTCTGCTTCTATATCTTAGCAATTATACACGCTCTGTGAGGGATATATTATACTTATACCACAGCGGGCACGGAGAACAAAGCATTTCACACCTCTTGTATACTGCATACAAGGCTCCTTCACTGTATTTCGCGTACAGATTGGTACACGTCCTATAACTACTACATATAGATGCAGCTAAGCAGAAACGCCATGATACTATACTTTTTCTTCATTTTCAACCCGACAGAGTTATGCAATTCTAATAGAAAAGGGGTTTAACGCAGAATTATGGTATTAGGTAGTTCTGCACCATATGGCAGTGATAGCCGCAAGCTGTCTCCCCCTCTCTCTCACACACACACACACTATTACGTGTTTATGCCGGGAACTGGGGACTCAGGATATGTGCTGGCAACTGGGGACCATGCCTTGGGACGGGTTTGGGAGCTCTACAACACTACTGATTGCATTGTCTGGACTTCTAAAAACATATTATCACTCGCGTGAACGGCCATATTGGTTACTTGTATGTCTGGCATAGCATCAGGAATTCGACCTGGAACCGGGTACTCGGCAGCCTTCTGTGTGTGGCAGTGTGTGATGTCTCAATCAAGTGGGGACTCAAGTCCCCGGTTGAAGTTCAAGTCCCCGGTTCCAAGGTCATTTCCTATCAGGAATTCCACCTGGAACTGGGTACTCAGCATCCTTTGGTGCATGGCAGTGTCTGAGTATGAAAAGTCGTGGATTTTTCATTGCAACTGGGGACTTTTGCCGAAACCGATTTTCAGGTATCACAAAGCTATTTCCTTCCCAAAACAGGTCTCAATTAAGTGGGGACACCGTCAAGTCCCCAGTTAAGTCTCAAGTCCCCGATTCCAGGGTGATTTTTCTAATTCGAGTCCCCAGTTATGGGCAGAAACACACACACACACACACGACCACACACATACTCACTCTCCCCTTCAACTTACCACCACACTCATATTGACGTCAGTCTCCAAGCACCTGACCAGCTCCCGCACACGGGCAGGACCAGGGAGCGCAGAGTCAGTTTTGTAGAGAGCTTTTTAAATATCAGTCTAGACACGTGCAATTGATGCAATAGACGCTGCTCTTTGGGTTGCCATTTAACCCTTCGATGGCGGCATGGTCAGCTATGGTCACATGATCATGAATTAGGTTGTGCATGACATAGTAGGTTCGAATCCCACCTTGGCACATGCTGTAGGGTGTTCTTTACATTATTTATTTACCTCATTTGAAGCATAAATCCTGCTATACTGATTGTACCAATTTATAAATTTATACCAATTGGGCCAAGGTGGGACTCAAAACGATGATGTCCTGTTCCCTGATATCCAGTCACAAGGTCTGTAAATCACTACATAAGTACTCTCCCAGATTGTCGGGGCCCGGGACTGGGTGTATAAATGCACTGTGCTGTGCTTACAGGGTTAAAGGCATTGCTGTCTGCGCTGCGGCCTCAATATGCATGACCCCGGCCTGCCCTGACTGGGGCTGTACACCTCACTAAGGGAGTGGTAGTTTTTTAACAACGGGGGGGGGGGGGGGTGAATTTAGGGGGGACTAAAAAATTGGAACTCTTTAAGGAGGGGACCATAAAAATTTAGACCCTTCTCAAGGGAGGGGGGGGGGGCAACAAAAATGCACCCCAAAAAAGCCAGCGCAGTACTATAGCTCAAAGGGGTCGGCCGCGCTTGATTTCAGTTTGCCTGAGGGGGAACCCAAAAAAATGTTGACCCCTCCCGGGGGGGACCCAGGATAATTATTGGCCCGCTCATGCAAAAATCCATCGACCCCCTGTTAACAACGTTGTTAAAAAATGAGCACTCCCAAAGGACCTCATTACTGTATTAAGGTCCGCCCTCCTCATATACCTATTACCACCAGGCATGTACCTCCTCTCCTAACCTCCTAACCCCTTAACCCTTTAAGGGCGGCATGATACCTTAATCCATCATGCCTTGGTCGTCATGAAGCATGAATGCAGCCCTGGCAAGTAACTCGCCAGTGCTGCATTCAGGCATCATACAAACCCTATCGGGTTGAGTTGGTCCCAAAAGGTCGGCTTGATGCATCAATGCAGCACCGGCGAGTTACTCTGAGTCAGTCTGAGTGGAGCCGGCGCAGGTATTTTGACCTAGGGCAGGTGGGGTCTTAAGGCCAGATTATCGGTCCCCACCCCCTCTAACTGCTGCTGGATGGGTGGAATGCAGCATACCCTGTGCCATCATAATGCATGAATGCAGCCCTGCAACACTCTCAGTAAAGTGAGCGTCACTGTCGCCGAAATTAAGCACTCAGAGAAAAGAAACAAAGTGTCAAAAGGGAGTCCAAGTGGTCTCCAAAATAGCTCACCTCTCTAGGGGAGCCCAGGTCACCTGAGGGGGCCTAGGTGACTCTCTGGCTGATCTAAGGGAGTCACCTGAGGGAGTCATGTAGCTCTCTAGGTCATATGAATCCCCTAGGTCACCTAGGCTCCCCTAAAGTGGGGAGTCATTCTGGAGGACTCCCTTTTGACTCTGTTTCTTTTCTCTGTGCTCTCACCTTAAAGCCAGGCAGTGTATGACTTTCAGCTGAGAGTGCTTTTGGTCGCCGTGCCTACCTCACTGTCTATGTGTGTGTTTGTTCGTATAATCTACATCCATATATATACCCTTCACATTGTCGTCTTTGCTCTCTACGTGTCCCTTTATCTATATTTGTCTTAATATGTCTGTATCCGTCTAACTAACGCCTCTATATTTTTCTTCCCGTCCATCTCACTCTATAACCTGTCTCAGTGCCCCACCTTGTCCCCACTCTGTCCCCACCCTGTCCCCACCCTGTCCCGATATTGTCACAGCTATTGTCCAGATATGTTATACCTTCATCCATCATATCGCCAATCCCCTGTCCCCCACCCCTGTCCCTATCCCACACTATTAAAAGCATCTCCCCACCCAGTGAACACTAATGAGTACAAATGGCATGCCTTTTAGAACAGTGACCCATGCATGGCCCCGTCCCTCGCTACTCTCTAGAGTTTGATCATTAGTTCACTTAGCTCACATGGCAAGCCCCAGGGGCAGCTATATTTAGCTTAAAACGTCCGATGTCTAGTCATTAGCTGACTGCTATAGATCCACAAACTGAGAAAGAGTCCCAAATTTGAAATAATAATCTCATGTTATTCGACGACATGTGAATCAAGACTTAATACCTCAGTTTAAGGAATACTGTAAACATACTTTATTTTGTGCTGTGCATATTTTCGCGATTTTCACGGATTTTGAAATCCGCGAAAATATGTACAGAGCAAAAAGGTATCCAGGATAGGCATAATATTACCATATTCAAAAATCTATGAATTTAAATACACGTGAAATTGCACTCTGTTGTCAATCCGCAAAAATACACATGCGCGAAAATATGTACGTTTACAGGATAATTTATGGCCAAGTTGAAGATGAATACATAATTGGCTTGAATAAGCGCAGTGGTCTCTCAAATAAGCTAGTGGCGGATCCATGGAGGGCGGGGAGCGACGGGCCTTCCCCAGCCCCTCCCCCCCCCCAAAAAAAAAAGGAAAAACAGAAAAGAAAAGAGATAAATAGAGAGAGAAGGGGACGATATCATATAAAAATATCATAGTCATATGGCAGATTTGAATTCAGCACGTCCAGATAACTCTATTCCAATACAGAATACAATTCTACTCCAAAACTCCCAGCACCTGCTTATAATGCATCTTTTCAAGATTTGACTCCTGACTATAAGCGCCGATCTTGTGTAACCGCCGGGTAATTGCTACCATCGGAATTTATAGGTGCAGGTGCGCTTATTCAAGCCACTGATAGTTCGAATTGGGGGACTTCACTCTAACCTTGATTCTTCCTTTATTTGATAGAACAAGCTGGATTCTCAGAAGTGGCCATGATTCCCGAAAAAGATCTATAGTGGATGAGCGGCTCAGGACCATGCCTAAGGGGCGGCTCACCGAGTAGCAGCTAATTATAACTGAGTATTTATAACCATTAAATGGCAGCATAATACTTTTATAATTTTTGCTCTTTTGTCCTCCTGATGCATGAAGACAGCCCTGGCGAGTAACTCCCTATTGTTGCTTCCATGCATCATGCCGACCCCATGGGGCATGATGCAACAATGCAGTACCAGCGAGTAACTTGCAATCACTGCATCATGACGAGAAATGAACATGAAACATTGAGGCATTACATCACTCTTAAAGAGTTAATCCTTTAAGGACGGGATCATGCCTTTATGGATCATGCCCTTGGCTGTCATAATGCATGAATGCATCCCTTATAAGTAACTTTCGCGGGGATGCATTCAAGTATCATGCTGACCCTGTGTTGAGACACTCCTGTATGGTAGGCAAGATGCACTAATGCAGCACCAGTGAGTTGCTCCATTAGCGTATCATAATGAGAAATGTCATCTTTTAAGCGACATGCCGTCCCTGAAGGGTTAATGCCTTTTTTGACTTGTGACCACAATAGCAGCTAGTGATGAGGCGTTGTTTGTTGTGAGAGGATCCTCCTATTCCTGGAACCTTGCTCCCTCTGAGGGAGGGGATTATGGTAACTGCAGTTACCAGATCACCCATGAGGGATCTCTATTGTAGCATAGAGAATGTAGCATAGAAGTGGACTATGGTAACTGTTTTGGTCTACCATTATAAGTATTATAGTAACTGTGTGACGGTGACCAGAACAGTTACCATAGTCCACCTGATTCTATAAACCCTTTATACTGCTGTTTTAGAATAGTCCATGGTAAATTCAGTGGGCCACATGATAAAGTATGGTACCAGCTGTAACTATACAACTATGCAATACCCAAGCTGCTATAAACACAGTGTAATTACCACTTCTAATTCTCTATGCTACAGTAGGTATCCCTCAAAGGTGATCTTGTAACTGCAGTTACCATAGTCCCCTTCCTCATAGTGCATGTTGGGGACAAAACATGACTGTGACTCACGGAGAGTGGGAAGGTGTTTGTGGCTTTTGTGTTAATGTCAAAGGGGAAATGTGACAGTAGTAGTCAATAGAGTATATTCATTGTTGAATCATTTTATAGACCTAGAGAGAAACAGAAAAAGAGAGAGGGGGGGGGGGGAGAGGGAGGACTTCTGAGGAGGAGGTGGACAGCAAGTCGGGGAGAGACAGACAGACAGAGACAGACAGAGAAAGAGAGAGAGAGAAGGGTAGATAGAGAGACAGAGACGGACAGAGACATAGACAGGGACAGAAAGAGACATAGAGAGACAGGGAGACAGAGAGACAGAGAGAGGCGGGCAAAGAAAGAGAGACAGATACAGAGAGAGGGAGCAGAGGGAAAAGGAGACAGACAGAGGGAGGCAGAGAGAAAGAGAGACAGCCTCCATGAATGCAGCTCAGGTGAGTCTACTATGGTCATCAGGACTGTATCAACCCTACATGGTGCATGAATGCAGCACTGGCCAGCTACACTCTGGTACAGGTACTGCATTAAAGGCACATTACCACCTCAATGGAACCAAAATCAAGTTATGAGATAAACACAATGTAGACCTCCATTAGTCATTTCCTTGCCAATTGACAATTCCTTCATCATAGGAAATCCATTTGTGATGAAATATGTATGAAATACTCAATGGAGGGCTCTCTGGTAGACCTATGAATTCACTGTGAGAGCATATATGTGTTCTGATTGTTCATAATGCACCCCTTGCTGGTTTCCGTTTCTGGTGGCTTGCAGTTATATATTTTGCATGCTATTATGTTCATATTTACAGATTAAAAAGGAAATACCATACTTTAAATCTCTTATATAGACTTACAGGCACTTGATATATGGAAACATGATGAAATAAAAAATCACCCAAAGTTCTCAAGGGGTCCAATTCTCTTTGGTCCCCAACAAAATTCCACCATCTACCGCCCCTCCCCCCTGTTTAAAAAAAAGAAGGGTCACATGATTTATACAGACCGATCACGATCGGTGTGCCCCCTATCCTACATACAGGTAACACCCGGTTAGCGTTTGTCTATTCGGCTCAGACAATACTCATTCCAGTAAAGACAAACATCTTCTGTGGACGTTTCTGAACACAGTTTCTAGGTAGCAACTAAATATATATTGAATGTAGATTCATTAAGAAATTTTAAGACCTGGATATGTATATGTTCTGCAATGTTTGCATGTATTTAAATCATTTAACATGCAAAGAAACTTCTTAAAACATTGACAATTATTTGATATCAAAATGTAGATTAACATTTGGTTTAGACCATTTTTTGATAAATAAAATAAAAAACCATTTGTCTTCACGATGGACCAATGCAACCCCGGCAATTAAGTGACTCGTTGGTGCTGCATTGGTGCATCATGCCGATGCTTTGGAGTGCCTCAATCCTGTTTCATAGGCATGATGCTTGAATGCAGCACTGGCGATTACTCACCAGAGCTGCATTCATGACGACCAGAATGATGCATCATCGCCCTATATGCCGCCATTAAAGGCCCAGCACCCCTATATACATGTATAGGGCTGAGTACCTGTCCCGACTGCACCCTGACTGTTACTGGACGTGCAGTAAGATCTGCGGGTTTAAAGGGATAAATCTTGACCTCATCTATATGATTCTCCACTGAATTATTGCTACACATTCTCTGATTCTCTCCCTAATATTATATTACTTTATACTAAGCTAAGAGGATCAATAAATGGTAAAGCTTTCTGAGATCTGTCTGGACGAGGTAAATGTACAAAATCATTCTTTTGCAATAGGAATAAAATTCAGAGCTCCAGACATGACAAATATATATATATATATATATATATATATATATATATATATATATATATAAATATATATATATATATATATATATATATATATATATATATATATATATGGGTCAAGCCGCTGACTTATGTAGGTTTGGTCTTTTCAGGCCTTTTAAGCTTTGTAAGCCTACATAATTAAGACTTTTGCTTCCAATGCTTATATTCTTTGGCATGTGTGAAAAAACATCCTAACATTTCAGGGGAAAAAATATTTTTGTGTATTGGACCAAGATTTTGTCTTTTATGGCCCCCCGAAGTCAAAAAAGCCCTAAAAATGACAAAAATTACAAAAATTACATATTTTACATGCCCCTCATTTAATCTCAGGAATCAATAGCCCATCCCAATTAATTTTTTCCATTAGGCCTATGTTATAGTAGATGGATTCAAGAGATTTTACCATGATATGTATCTTTTATTTTTTACTGTAGACTTTTTGCTGTGAATTTGTCACTTATTGTCAATCTGTGTTATTATATTGGTGTCCTCATAATTAATTAAAGAGATACCATAGCATAACTATTTTACCCCTCATGTTGAGGTAGCATGTGGGCCTTATACTGGAAAAAGAAAATTTTCAAAAAAATCCAATCCTCTAGGCTCCAGGGGCAGATGCATATTTGATACAACTTAAAAGCACGGAGTAACAATTGCCATTTCTTTCTCTCCTGTGGTCATTTCTGGCTATATATTGAGTCATTATGTTCCAAAAGGACTTGTGGTGACAGGGGCTTAGTGCTTGATAGCTATGGTTGATCATTCATTCACCCATGCACACCCAAATGCTTCACCATGACACATTTGAATCCCGGATGGTGTTACTCTGTGCTTTTAAGTTGCGGTGTTACTCCGTGCTTTTAAGTAGCAGCAGGCAAATCCTCACAAATAATTAACTTCTCTGTGCTCCAGAGGGTGCCTACAACACTCCTTTATCATTTTAATGCTTTATAATCAACAATGCCTTACATATCTAGAATCTGTGGGTAATTTGAAAATTCACCTTGACTTAAAAGCACGGAGTAACTCTCGAAAAAAATAAAGGCTCACAGAAATGCTTATATCCAATATATCTAAGTTTTAACTACTTCATTGCTTTGCTACCAACCCTCTTATATAGTCTGCACCATTAAATGTGGGAATTTCACATTTCTTTTACTATTTATTGTGATATTCTATCATAAGCACGGAGTAACTAGTGTTACTCCGTGCTTTAAAGTGCTGATATTGGCCATATTCAGGCCCGTACTGTGAAAGGTGGGTGATGGAATGGGCTAAAGTACTAGCTTTACACAAAAGTAGATATGTTGAAGATAATACAGAGTGAGTAACTAGAGTATTTGACCCCTTTTGAAGAAGTAGGAGTAAAGGTGGGGAAGTGTGATTAAACTTTTCAATTTTTCCAAAAAAGTCCAAATTTCACAGGCCCATATCTCAGAATTTACTAATTTTATTATTTCAATCTTTATTGGGGTTAAGGATGTATATTGTGCCATGCTGTAAATTGAATTATTAGTTGCTGTGTTGTTTTTGAGAGGAAAATAAGGTGTCCCTGTACTTAAAAGCACGGAGTAACACCAAAAATGCCCACTCATCTTCACATTCTTATAAAAACTGAACCGCTAGGGTTAGAAGCGTACTGGCGGTGGTTTCATGGGGCCAAGATATATACCTTTCAATAAAATAAACTTATATAAACATATTCTGAGGTTTCTGATTTGTCCTTCCCCAGCGCAATACCTATAAGTCAGCGGCTTGACCCATATAGCCCTGGACTCATCCCTAGTCCCTGTGCTGCCTCTAAACCCATGTAGCACTGTGTGTAGATGACTTCATTAGAACATTCAGTATGTATAAAGTCAGTGTATAAATTGAATGTTTTCTAAGTTGATCTTAATCATAATTGTAGAAATACACATTCATATTGAGGAGAATCTTGATATATATATATATATGTATATACGCACGTATGTATTGAATCAGGAAGATGAGGACTTTATCAACTAAATATGAAATTTGATAAGACGCGCTGCTGTCGACTTTTAAATTGGCCAGGCAATATAAAGAAAGGATTGGAGGCAAATGCAAGAATATATGGATGCCATATAAGCATCCGCTTTTTGTATAGTGAAGCAACTGAATGTGATAGACATATACATCAGAAAGTGGCTTTTTAAGATGCAATGGCGTGATGAAATAACAAAGGCCGAGATAATTTCATTAATCTGCGGCCCAATCGGATTAATACCGAGTCCTATGTCGATCGCACCATTTGATTATCAGTCATGCGCCAGGCGAAGCGTAGGCTGCTGCGTCCATCATTTTTTAAACATTTTAAAATTGCTGACCTAATTCCTTACATTGGCATTATTCTAGTTCAGGATCTGACTCATCATACTCAGCAAAAAGTAAAATGAGTCCCTTACCTCACCCATATAAAGCAGAATTATTTCTTTCAGCTGCCTTTCCTTTCTCTCCCACCCACCCCTCCCCACTGCATTCCATTTCTTATTAAAATTCCCTGGGACACTAGTAAACCCGATATGCAAGGCCCCCTGATTTTTTAAAGAGCCGGCGCAGACATTTTCTAATTCAAAACCTCCCCCTCCCCATGTGTGTTTGTCCCGGTGCTGTGTGTTTTTGTAATGTATATTTCGCGCATGCGCCGGGATTGTTCGCGTTGGGGAAAAACTCGCGGTGTGCGAGAGCCTGCGAGGCTGCATTGATGAGATGAGTGCCCGTGGAAGTAATTAAAACCGTGGCGGCCTGCATTAAAAAGGGGCTTTAATTTACTACAGTAATGAAGGCTGCGGATACCTAATCCTCAAACCTAGATTCAAATGAAGCAGGGACTCATCAGGCACCATGATTTATGGACAGCTCCCTTCTTAATGTGGTACAAATCCACCCCCACCCTCCTCCATACACCCGTGTATTATTCCCCTCACGATCTAAAACATAAATATTTACTTTAGATTCAACATACAAAATAAACATCCTTATCAGTCCCTAGCCTCCAACTCTAATGCAAAACAAAAACTGTTTTTCTCTATTATATACCATTCTTTTCCATTAAGATGAATAAATTCACAAATATCTTTGAATTATAACATCTGAATGGTTAAGTAGAGGGGAGGGCTGGTTTTCTGATTCATTGAGGCCGCCCGTGTGCATACAACACGTGGCGTAAGGCAAGGGCCTGATTTTACATTAAGCAATTAATTTTCAACCCACTCCCCCCACCACCCACAGGCCCTTTTTGTTTTAAATTTCATAGAGTACTGTAACTTGTGTAAGAGGTGGTGGCTCGGTGCGGATATATGGGCCGACTGATATTATACAGTGTGGAACGAAAGTGGGGGAGGCGGAGGTCGGTGAGGGGGTTGTGAAAGAAAGGGGTGGTCTTAACCCTTTACGGACAGCATCATGCCTTAATGCATCCTGCCCTAGGTGGTCATGATGCATGAATTATGATGCATGAATCATTGGTGCATCATGCTTATCCTTTGGGAGTGTCCCAACCCCTTAAGGCTGGCATGATGCTTGAATGCAGCACTGGTGAGTTACTCACCGGGGCTGCATCGTTGTATCATGACGACAAATGCCATCTTTAAACGACATCCGTCTTTAAAGGATCTTATAACTGTAATTACTTACCTGCTTATCTCCCTTCTCTAGTTCATTCATTGCCTCTGATCAGCCTGGTTTTTATCTTGGTTTTTTTCTTGGATCAGCGGCCTCCGATCTAACTGTAACTAAGACTGTAGAGATTAGCATCAAATACATTGCATCAGTCATGTCATACACTGTCCTTATAATTCTTTCATTTCTCTACTCCCTTGATCAATGCAAATGCACTACATTTTAATATTTCGCCATACTTTATTTCATGCTTTGATATTCTAAATACTCACGGAGATGCCTTGATGACAATATAGAGAATCGTCCCACGGTAACCACCTGTCCTTTGATGGGCATAGATGGTGGTGCCATCAAAGCGGCTGTAGATGTTCTCATTACGAGCCTCATGTAAGGGATGCTGAACCATTCTCTTCCCCCTTTTTAACATTATTTTATGAAGTTTGAGTTAATTAATCTTTTTATTGTCATGAAGTATGTCTACATGCAGGCTTTCAAGCAATTGTTAACGATTGTGCATGAAATACATATCGGACAAGTTAATATTTCTGAACCCATAAAGGTAAAATTATAGGGTTAACTTGAAAACTGACCCTTATTATGTATTAAACATGGATCAAACAAGTGAACATTTCTGAGCCGTTAAAGGATATTTCAAATATGGAATAAACTTATAAAAGGACCCTATGCCATTATCTGGAACTGCACTTTGAAGGTATGAGTAACACACTAGTAAGTAAAGTGATACATCTTATCATGCACCTTTAATGCCTTAGTTTATGACAACCCCCTTTAATGAACTACATCAGACTTCACAGGCGATATAACTCCTTTAATTACCTCTATAAATTACCAGGTGTTTTAATGCGGCCCCGCTAGATGGCGCCTATAAATCACTCCACCACACAGAGACACATCTATGGCAGAGTTATAATTATAGTTTGAACAAAAACTAATGATTCTCCAAGGTTGCGCCGTGGGCTTAGTGGAGCACGTGGATAGTGGTTCTAAGGCCACTCCAAATGATATGCTTGTTGCTCATCGCTAAGGCATGACAAATATGACGAGGGTGTTTTTTTGTGCTTTTTTTTTGTATTAGTTCCACTGTAAGCTTCCATTTGATACCAAATATGCACATAATTTGTCTATTATTATCAACTTTTCCCTTGAAATTTGCAAGAGGAAAAAAGAAGAAATCTCCAAAACACGATCTTGGTGACGTGCGCGGCGATGAGAAACAAGGATATTATTTTGAGTGGCCTAAATTCTAATTGGTACTATTGATTATGATGAGTAGTTGTACACGCACATCTACCCCTAGGGGGGTATCCTAGACTGTAGAGAAAGACAAGATCAATATAGATCATATTGATAGTGTCTTAGACGCTGGGATTATGTTGGAATATGGTACTGGCAAATGCTAAAGAATCAACATAATATGTCTGCCTTTTTTCTTCGTGAAGCTCTATTACAAGTCCATTTCCACCTGCAATGTTTGCCTTGCGGCCATATAGGGTAGATTCATCCCAAGTCGGCCATAACCTCAAGTTGGCCACCCCTTTCAGGGTAGAAAAGAGTCAGTAATATGTTGAATGAACACTTGTAACTGGAGGAATAACATCGATTCTACTAGTTGGTACTGTTTAATATATCTCCAAACAGAACTCAAGAATCACACAAGTCGGCAACATTCGTTATTCCCCAGAAGCGCACAAGCTGTATACTCCAGATAGACACCGGAAACTCTCGAGAATAGTGAATGTTCCTAGTGACATGTTCAATGGTGACGTGTATTTCTCAAGTTTTAATCATGCAAATAACCAGAAATTCCACAAGTAGAATGAGGACTTGTATTTCTCGAGTTTCACTACAAATAATGACATGGGATATAACACAAGAAAGTTTCAAAAAACATCAAAAAATGTTCAAAGAAATGTTCTGAAATTCTCATATTTTGACACGAGAATTGCACGAGTTCTCCGTGAGATTCTATTTGCAGGGTACTGTTACTTTAATATCATATTGAGTTTTACCCACACTGGAGGATGTTGGCCGACTTCGAGTGAATCTACCCTATTACCTCCACGACCAGACAGCATAAATAATGCAATCTTTTCAAATAACTTCCGTATCCCAAGGACATGTGTGAATTTAGCTAAATTTGTATGATTACCCTAATTATAGTAAAAGATTGCCGAGATAATGTGAACTGAAGAGTTTTCGCTGAAGTGGTTTGTGAATATTAAAACATCATTTCAAATACTGGAGGGGAGGGCACGCACAACAGGAAAGATTATGTTACTCTAATGTCGATATAGAACAATGATTTACCTCTCGCAATGGCATAGGAAAATTTGTCAAGTCCCTCGATATAATATACACACTACTTTCAATCCTTCCCCGCAAACAAAATCTCAGGCGGAAGTCGTGCTATTCTCGTTGTGCGTTTCCGGGTTGATTTGAACGTTTCTAACTTCTGTGATTCTTGAGTTCTGTTTGGAGGGTCGCCTTTGGCTTGCACTAATCGGTATATATCTAGTACTAAGATGATGGTCTGTCCTTCTAAGTGTTATTAATTGACCTTTACTGGATATGTCAGACGAATCCTTTATTAGACTTCTTCATTTGGACTCCCACTACTCCAAATACATTACATGTATGTCAGCAAAATATCAGAACCAGAGTATGTTGGTCTTACCGTTTATTATGTTTCATTAAATATGGTAATGCCATTGATTAAACAAAAGAACGCCATTTCACACCCCATGAAAAATAATAACCCATGCTCATATTTCACTACCCTGTGACATCATTGAAATGGCGGTTTGTTTACATTTTCACGTCGTAGAAAACGGCTAATTTAGGCTCTCCCTACCATAATTTGGTTGATTTGAGTCAGAAAACATTTAAGAAAATAATCACACAGGAATACTTGTTTGGGTCTTTTGACTGGGTTATTTCACTTATGGACCATTTGGCCGAGGTCAACGTGTGTAATAATCCAGTCGGCAGACCAAAACTTGTGAGCCTTTGTCTATAATTATAGTTTTGTAAAAGTTATGGTACTCCGATATCAGGATTCGTGAAGATGAATGTTTTTGTTTGCCCAGTAGTTCTGAACGTTTGCATTAACACATTTAAGCAATATCCATGCAAATACATAATCAGAATAGCTGTTGCTAGGCAACCAGTTGTCTTAGCAACAAGTGTGTTACACTTTTAAATTCTTAGGGTCATTAAACTGGGGGTAGATGCAATCAGAATTGACCTAAGAACCAGGCAAATCTATGTTGCTAGGTAAATAGACGATTACCACTGGCCCTAGCAACAAACATAGGATAGGGGGGGGGGGTAGAAATGATTGTTATCCATCTCTGGTGATTATCAATGGTATGTCAGATGAATTTCTAATTTTGTGTAGCCATTTTGGATTTGTGCCTATTTGACAGCGTTCCACACCTCGGAAACTAGGGCATTTTTTCGGGGGGAGGGGAACTATAATTTATAGGCTTCTCTGAGACATTTGGCGGCAATATGAATTCTGTTGCAATTTGTGATGGGTACACCCCCTATATGCTGTAAAACGACTGGACTAATTCTGTGGAGCTGCACTGACCTTTTAAAAGCAACCCTTTGTGTGGCATAGGTATAATCATCACCACGGTCCCCATCAACAGCGTAGAAACATGGCGGCCATTTTTAATTGCGTGTTGCCATGCCAGCGGACTGTCCCTGTGTTAAAAATCTACAAAAAGAAGTAGGTACGTCTCTGCTGTTGTCGGCAGGGTAATCGTTGTTTTACATGCTATGGGATGTGCAATGAAGTATCAAAAACATATAGAAACTGTGCTAGGATGCAGTCTAACCCTTTAAGGACGGCATGTCACTGAAAATGACATTTGTGGTCATAATACAGTAATGCAACCCCAGCAAGAAACTCCCTGGTGCTGCATTGGTGCGTCATGTCGACCCTTCAGGAGTGTCTCAACCCTGTAGGGTCTACATTGCACTTGAATGCAGTACTGGTGAGTTACTCGCCAGTCCTGCACTCATGCTTCATGACGACCAAGGGCACCATGCATTAATTCCTTATGCCGTCCTTAAAGGGCTGATGTGTCTCAAACATGCACGTCATATTAGTATCTGTACATGTGCAGAACGGTACTAGAGAAGGTTAAGTGTTATCATCAAGGGGGAATTATATAGGCCTACACTACATGTATATACATGTACTAATTTTGTCCGATCTAACCCAGAGTTTAGACATACAATATGTACCTATGTACTTTGCTTTATTTAATGCATCGGACTTACTAATACGGTATACATTGTATCTCAAGTATATTAAGTAAATTACTACACTGTGACTATTGAACCCAAAAATACCATATTTTATCCTGTAAATTCCCAGTATTTTATATTGTTCATGTAGATTACCACCTTTGTACATAGTGTAGACCAACGTTAGATTCTACTGCCCATGCACACTAATAGCGTAGTATATACTATAGTACTGTAAAACTACAGTAGATTCTGCTGCCCATGTACAATGATAGCTTGTAAAATTACTGCCTATATATGTACATATATACTCTTCTACCTTAGTATACACTGTAAAAATATAATAATAATATTATATCCTACTGCGCAGCTACATTAGCTAAACTACGACTGTACACATATATGGGCTGCACCATAGTCAAGAGAGCAGCTAACAGAGCCGCTCAAGGCAAAGCAGCGTTTTTCAAAAGGTGTCTCTCGGTCCTGTTAGGAGGGAGAGCCCCACCCGTCATGATCCATTACCTCCCTGCACATAAATGCCGCTATCTTAAGCTTTTGGTGGCTAATGTATTCCCGGCTAGCCTTGGTTGCAAAATGCTGTAAAACCTCGCGTATAGGCCGTACTTTCATATTAACAACACTTAGACGTTGGGGCGACTCTATAAGCCGCACTGGCTATTTGATTGTGGTGATCTTAGTAATACACCATACTGGTAGTAGCAAAAACTCACGTTTAAGCCGCACCGGCGATCTGACTTGTGTACTAGCCGGAGTCTACACAAGGTATTACCCGACAGGGATTTTAATTACAAAAGGGTCCACATACATGATTGGCAACACTAACAGAAGGTACATTTTTTGACTAGCCTGTTGATTTGGCAGCGGTCGGGATTTGAACCTCCCACCTACTGCATATATGCAGCAAATACCCTATATTGTTAGGGCAGTGTGTTTGGAGTGTGCTCCCCCCATGTTAGGCCACTCCAATAATGTCGTTGCTTCTCATCACCAAGCCATGAAAAATATGACAAGGGCGCTTATTTTTTATGTTTTTTGTTGGGTACCAAATTGGTGGGTAAATGTGGATCGATCCTCGGTAAACTAGAATTTCTGTGATCAAGAAATTATCAAACGGCAATCATTGTAAAATATGCATATTTTCTCTAGCACATTGCATTCTTGACACTATAAGCTTTGATTTTCTACCAAATATATCCATATTTGTCCCTTTAATATCATCACGTTTTTCACTAAAGAATTGCCAAAAGAAATCCCAAAGGATATTATTTGGAGTGGCCCTATATGTCCCTCGTAATGACACCCACCTCCTGGTGCCCCCCCCCCCCCTCCTTCTCTTGTCACTTAGCTGTGAGTGATGTGGCGGTAGACAGTATACGACCTTTAATTAACCCTTTAAGTATGGCATATTGCTAAAAAATGATATTTGTAGTCATGATGCACCGGCCAGTATCTAACCGGTGCTGCATCATCTCAACCCTGTATGGTTGGCATGTTTAAATGCAGCACTGGCGAGCTACTCACCAGGGCTGCAGTCATGCAACATGGCGATCAAGGGAATGATGCATTAATGCTTTATGCCATCCTAAAGGGGTAGGAGCAGAGTTGGTGTATAAGAGTGCATTACCTCACCAAAATAGGGGGGAGCTTCTGATTCACATCTCACATTCATAAATATATAAATTCTCGCGTAGAAGCCGCAGCTAGTACGAGAGTCAGATTGCCAGTGCGGCTAAGGGTCATTTTCCATCATCCGATTTGGGGATGTTGTCGGCCGATAGATGGTCCAATCGGCAGGCAATCGGCAGGTAGAGTTACAACAAACCACTGCTAGGTGCACTCTGTGTAGTGTAATTGTTGTGGCTCTACTTGCCGATTGTCTGCCGATTGCCTGCCGATCACCTCCAAATCGGCAAATGACCCTTATAGGATTTGCACAGAGTCAGGGTGCAAAGAGTCAGGGGCCAAAACAGGAACTACCCAGCAAAACAGGGTTGATAGTCCACGAGTCAACGCTGTTATCGGTGAGTTGGCGCTGAAGTTTGTGAGTCAACTTTTGGCTACTTTCCAGGCCAAAGTAAAAAAAAATAAATTTTAAAACCCGACCTACCATACCTAGATTTTCAGACTATGTAACCTTTTGGCCTCATTACCGAAGCAAATACTGTAATACTACAGTAGCCTCTACTTCTCGGCTACATTTAGTTCTCACAGTGTACCCCAGAACCCTACCCATCTAGCGCACATGCAATACCATCACCGCTGGAGCAGCTCTGGTTGCGAAGGGACCCATCCCTCGGGGATGTGAACAACGCCTAATCCGCCCACCAACGTGGCTGGGATTAGCATCAGCTGAGATAATCCCTCATCAGGATACACCATACGCCCAGCCCCATGGGCACAGACTGCCTACACTGTCAGAAGTTAGTGTAGCTGCACAACATGATATACTGCGTAACGGACCCTAACTTCAATATGATATCTCGTATCGAAAGAAAAGAGTCAAGGCAGTTCGGGTATGGTGTAACAGGTTGCAATAAAAGACTTTATTTCAAAGCAAAACAAGTTCCTTATAAATACGATCCGAGTTCTTACTTCAGATCAATGAGGTAGTTGGGTCTCACACCGCTTTGACCAGTGAGCTTCCTAAAGCTTATAGGACAAGCCAGCGAGTTCCCCTGGACACCGGCTATATATAGGTAGCCAGACCACGCATGCACGCATAGTCCAGGCCACCTATAGCGCCCTCTGTTCGTACCTTGGAGTCGCGACAGGTGTCTCCACCTGTCATCAACCCAAAGGGATCCGGAACAGAGTTTGGAACCAACGTCCATTAGAATCCGCCTAAACACATAATAGTAAATATACTGTTGCACTATATTCATCTACTGTAAAACCCACACACAGAAGGTTGTGGGCTTGAGTCTCACCTTGGCCCACTATAGCAATACGTTTTCTTTCCCTATTCATTAACCCATTTCAGCAACCCATGGTGAGCAAACAGATTTTGTCTATTTGTAATGTAAATACTTGATGTTCTTACATGATAGTTGGTAGAAACCTAGTTTAAGTAGGCTTTATATGGTCATGTAGGCAGTAGAGAAATCAGCCTGAAATAAAGATTGGAGACTATGTTAACTCTGTTGATGCGACTAGGCTAACTCATAATGTTGTTAGGCTAATCATCCATATGATAAAAACATTATTACCTGCTCCTACAGACCATTATATCCACAAACCATTAGAGCACTACATAATACATAGCTATAGCCACCAACACATTTATAACTTAACAATGTTCAACTCCCTATAAATACTGTGCAATCACGCCCCTGTAGTTTTCCTTACAAACACAACCATCCGCCATTTTTGATTGGCTAACTACAGATTCCAGGCCCAGTGTTAGTACAATGAGACAATGGATGACAGTAGGTGCGTTTGTAGCTGAACAGTATGTGATACTGGCAACCAAGGATGCCTCATTTTATACTGTGCCACTACACTACTTACTTCTAACAGTATACTTCCCACAGTCTACATAATATTATGTCAAGTCCATCTCCCCTATATAAGGACCAGAGTACCAGCCCTCGCTCCACTCTGACTCTTGCTGGAGGGACAGCAACATTTGGAAATTTAATAGACTTCTTGCGCTCTGGGCCTGGACAGAGGGAGTGCGGATTTAAGCCTTAAGGGCAGTACAGCACTGTAAATAGTTACAGTTAGTTTACAGCACAATATACTGTAAATTTACAGAACATTTTGCTGTAGTCGGAAATACAGAACTATTTGCTGTATATTTACCAACTTCTGTGCTGTAAATCATATTTACAGTAATGTTGCTGTAAATTTACAGCACATGATCTGTAGATTTCTACCACATGGTGGCAGCACTATATCATTTTGTGTAACAATTCTTGTACACACTGTATTTTGGGGGGTAAATAAAGCCCCCTGTCTGTCAAAACATAGTAAAATAAGAATGTGTGAGAGAAACTTCAGCAAGATATTGTATAAAGTATTTCAACTTGCAGAAATGTGTAAAATAATGCAAATATCAGCAAAAGTATACAATAGATACTACATCTGTGGAAAAATTAAATCCTTAACTGTCTGAACTGTGTAGTGCTGGTATCACATACAGTTTAGCTGAATATGTATTAAAGCCATTACATTGTGTAATGTTTGTTATCCATAATGCAACTGAAGTAATGCAGGAAGGTTCTCTCCATGCATATCAATTGAGATCAATTGATAATAACAATAATTAATGATTAAAAAACTCAACTTATGGCAATTACAGTACTTTCTGCTGTAAAATTACAGCATACAATATACTGTAAATTTACAGCAAAATATGCGGGCAGTTTTGGTTCCAGTAGATTTTGCTGTAATTGAACAGAAGAATATACTGTTAAATTACAGCACATTCTTCTGTTTATATTACAGCAACTGAGTTGCTGTAAATTTACAGCAAAATGTGCTGGAACCAAAACTGCCAGCACATTTTGCTGTAAATTTACAGTGGTTACTCATAACAGTGAGTGTTTTGTTTCACTTTGTCCATTTGTAGCCATATACCATATCAGAGCTGTAGGAAGCAAATCATTATATATATGTTGTTTTTTTGGTGTTTTTTTTTTTTGGGGGGGGGGGGCTTTGAGCACAATCTCTTGCATGACACATACTTTTATGGGAATACAAATACTAGAATAAAAATAGTGGGAAAGGTGGGAAGGGTTACAAATGAATAGATATCTTCAATGGAAAGAAGGAGATCGAAGAAGAGTAACTGTCAACGTCATCAATGAAAATATTAGTTCTTGACCTTTTGCTCAATAAACAGGCAAGTGTCGCCAAATCAAACACTTTCTGAAAACGAAAAATTCTGGCGCTGCCTGACTTTCAGAACTGTTTAGACCGAAAATCCAACCCATGCATGCGTTTCTCCATCGTACGCATCTAAAGAGAAGAAGAAAGCTGGCCTGGGACACTGCAGGCAATAAATACATATCAATTAGTCGTTAATGACCTAATCTACGGGAATTAATTAGGGCCTAGTGATGGCAGAGCCCGGTCCCCGCACTCCAACACTTATACTGACACCGACCTCGTTATGGGTTTTCAAATATTTCAACTTTCCGCGCATTTTGAAGAGGGAAAATGGCGGACATTAGGGGCCTCTACAGTACCCTTTTTTTTTAATGAAACGCTAACATTTTCGAAGCACACTATTTTGATTATTTTCCAAGAAGCTCTTGGTCCAAAAGAACTCCCTTTTCTGGTTGCTGCATACATGCAAAGTCCGGGCAAGTGCAAAAAGAAAACATCTCCTTTCCGCGATTTCTGTAACATGGATGGTGTCAGACTGATGCTGGAGTGCAAGGACTGGGCGCTGGGTATGGAATTGGGCGGCAATTTATAACTTGCCGGATAATCTCCGCCTCACTCGCACCTCCTTGCCATGACGTCATCCTCATTAGTATGCAAGCGTCCACCTTTGTCCAGCGGGAACCCCGCACTCTTACCTGTACCGCCTTACTAGACGGACCTACCTTTTGTAGCCATGAGCGAGGAGGAGCCCGTACTGGGGCCCGATGGGTTACCGGTCAGAAAGAACCCTACTCAAAAAGAACTTCTACAGAGGTTTGAGCAACACCAAAAGGAACGTTTGGATGAGTTTAGGGATCAAATGGCGTCTATGGGTTCTACCCTGAAACGCCTGGCCGATGCTGTACTCATACAACCAACACCTCCACCACCTCACGAGACACCAGATGAAGCTCAGGCCCGGCTACAGCGGGAACAGAAACAACAGGAGGAGGCGACCCAACAAGCTGCGACCGCCCGAGCAGCGGCAGAGAAGCAGGCGGCCGAGACCGCGGCGGCCGAGACCGCGGCGGCCGAAAAAGCTGAGGCGGAACGCCGAGCAGACGCGGCCCGTGCGGCGGCGGGAACGGGGCCCTACGCGTGGCCCTACCCATGGCCGCCACAATGGCCGACCACGACAGCCGGTGGCCATCATGCGCCACCGCAGATGCCGCACCACCAGCCACCCCACCACTACCACGATTATGCAAGTACCGCAACCACACCAGCGCAGCGCCTGGCTGATTTACTTCAGATGGCGACAACCGACACCAATCTACGCCCAGGTAACAATGCCCACATGCACGCTCATCATTACGTAACAAAAGGGGAGAAGAGGGAGAAGACCGGTCCCGGAGAGCTTAACTTTCCCGATTATCTCTGGGGCATGTTCATGTATCACGACCTCCTCGATACCCCCGAGATTGATAAGAGGGAAATCTTGTCACACATAAAAGACATGACGGAAGACGTACGGAAAGGGTACGCATGGCCTAACGTCAGGTCATGTCCTGAGGAGCTGATTACCAACATCCGCACGACCCCAAAGACATGGCAGGACCCGGGCATCGGTCTCATGAGAGTAAAGATGGCCAATGCTACACCGCCGGACCTCATGAACTTGTATAACATTGGCCTTACGGGCTCTGCTCAAACTGTTAAACATGTAACCAATTCACATAGCATGACTGTACCCACTGTAAACACCTCTGGGGGCACGCAGCTCTACAGCCTGTCCTCAGAGGTGTTGGCTGCCAAGCCAAGTACCCCATGCCGTGAGTTCAACAAAGGTATATGTAAGGTGCCCACCGATCATGTAGCCTCAGGTTATACAAGGCAACACGTTTGTAATTGGTGCCTCTTAAATGCAGTAGAGGCACAGCCCCACCCAGAGTCTGAGTGTAACAAGAAGCGCCGCGCTGATGAAAAACGCGCACCAAAAAACCCCAAGCCGGCGACCCAGTAAAGGGTGGTTGCCGGAAAACTGGTACTCAGGTAATTAATCAATTACTCCAAAGTGGTAAAGACGCAAACACTGTCACATGTACTCATGCAGGTAAATATGATTATGAAAGTGTTGGCGTTGGTAGTGGCGGTATTGCCCCCTCTGATGTAACCGTTACCCCTGTACCAGTAGTAGTTGTATTTGACTCCCATGCTAACGTAGATAGATCCAGCGAGATCTCAACTAATGTAATTAGGGAGGAACCTACTATTAATGCTAATGAAACCAATGAAATCTTGACGGATGAGGAGGTGCCCCCACCTCTGAAAGGCCCGACAGATTTCAAAAGGTTTGTAGACTCAAACTGGCCTTCAGTATCAAAAGAGGCCAGAAACAGTCACCCTGATGTCACAAAGATTTATGATGTAGTAAAATCACACGGTCTTCCCAATTACCTGGGAGCAAAAATCAAGGTAAAATCAGGTTTCAATGTAGAAAGGTGGGAGCGGGAGCTGACGTCTTACCATGATAAAGAAATATGTAAATTCTTGTCTTTCGGCTGGCCTAGCTCCTACTGTAGGGAAATAATACCCACCCCCACACACAAAAATCACGACCCAGCCTTAGATTACCCAGACCATGTCAGGGAATTCATAAGGAAAGAAATAAAAAGGGGTACCTTATTAGGGCCTTTCTCGGGACCCCCCTTTGAACCATGGTACCAAGTCAGTCCCCTACTCACCAGGGAAAAGAAAGGATCTGCTACCAGACGGGTTATAGTAGACCTTTCCTTTCCACACGGGGGAAGTGTAAATGATGGTATAAGAAAAAACAACTTCCAGGGTAGAGAAATACATTACACACTCCCTACCATAACTACCCTCACCGACAGAGTAAAAGAGGCCGGTAAGGGTTGTTTCATATACTCGACGGACTTGGCGGCAGCATACCGCCAGCTCCGCCTAGATTATCTAGACCTTCCCCTAGCAGGTATAAAATTCGACAACTTGTACTACTGTGACGCCGCACCAAGCTTCGGTTCTAGAAGCAGCTGCTCCCATATGCAGCGGGTATCCTTAGCTGTGGCGCACATTATGAACAACAGGGGTCACCCAATACTTTGCTATATTGACGACTACGCAGGTGTCGCCAAAACAAGAGCTGAGGGTGAGGAAGGTCTAAGAACCCTCCTCACACTCGCCAAAGAACTAGGGTTGGAGATGGCGGACGAAAAGACAGTTCACCCCTCAACCAAAGTGACATGCCTGGGCTATCACATAGACACAGAGAGTATGATATTATCTATTCCAAAGGAAAAAATGTCAGAAATGTTGGTAGAAGTTCAAAAATGGTTGAAAAGAGAGGTCGCTACCAGAAAACAGTTACAGCGCCTCTCGGGTAGCTTATTCCACATAGCAACAGCGGTACCCCCAGCAAGGACCTTCCTCAATCGAGTCCTCTCTACCCTCAGGGCTGCCCCCTCTAGTGGTATAACCAAGGTCCCCCTAGACCTAAAACTGGATCTCAAATGGTTTGTTGCATACTCATCCAAATGTAATGGCATTCACATGATACCTGAAAGTCGCGGCGTCTTTGACATTGAGTGCGACAGCTGCCTAGAGGCAGCTGGTGCATACTCAAAGACACAGTACTATGACATAGTGTACTCCCCCGACTGGGAATCAAACCACATAGGCCAAAAGGAAGCAATTAACCTTGTACTAGCACTTAAGACTTTGGGGCGTAGGGCCCCAAAGGGCTGCGAAATCCGCATAGCCACGGACAACATGAGCTCGGCAGCATCCCTCACTTCCGGTCGTGCCAAAGACGTATGGCTTGGCGCGTGCGCAAGGGAGGTTTGGTTGTACGCGGCTACCCGTGATGTAAGAGTGATTGTGGAGCATCACCCAGGCGAGACAATGGTACTTAGTGATGCGTTGTCAAGGTTACACCTGGGCGAGCCCTACACCAGCATCGCAGCGCGCGAGATCGCTGCGCGCGGCCTCGCGCGCGTCGACGCGGTCATCAGCCGGGACATATGTACAATTGATTTGTAATATCTCTTACAGATTTGGCCACTCATCCATTATACGCTCAGGCCAGACTAACCCTACAATCTGCTGTTAGCGACCCTACACGCGTTAACCGCCACAGACAGAAACTCAAGTTTCTCACTTTCCTCGCTGATATCAATGTATCCCCTTATCACCTATCACCGCAGATAATATCCATGTATGTGCAGCACCTGTCAAACTGTATGAAAAGCATTGGTACTGTTAAGAACTACCTGTCAGGGGCGCGTATATATGTAGAACTATTACCCGCTGACGCCTCTGCATTTAATCACTACCTCCCACGCCAGGTGGCGAAAGGAGCGTCTGCATTATCAAACCATGTACCTAAGCAAGCCCCGCCACTGTTACCACAGCACTTGGTGAGGATTATACCTATATTACAAGCACAGAACACTGATGGATTCGTGGTCGCTACTGCTATATCGATAGCTTTCTTCACCTTTGTAAGACAGAGCAATGTGGCAGTTACCCCCTCAGCTGACTGGGGTGCTGAACACACGCTCACTAGAAAAGACATTGTACCGACGCCTACTGGCCTATTAGTGGTTATATGGTCATCAAAGACTCATTCAACAAGAGACCCACCGTTATGCCTACCTATTCACCCCCTCCCCGGAGGGCCTTCACACTGCCCGGTCAGGCAGTATATGAACATGCTACTCAGGGTACCGGCCGGCCCCGACGCTCCGGCCTTCATAAAACAATCGGATTACCAACCCTTGACCACCTCCAACTTAATGACTGCATTACGCAAGGGCCTTAGTAAGGCCTCAATCCCGGGGGCGGATCAGTTCACCCCGCACTCCGTCCGCCGGGGCGCTAGCCAAGTGGCGGCCCGGGCGGGAGCTACAGTAGAACAAGTTAAACAACATGGTCACTGGACCTCCAGTTCAGTTCATAGTTATGCACCGACGTATATGTTCAATCCAGTCCCCACTATGTTGCGGGATGCGTTTGCCAAGCGCTAACATTGTTGTATAACATGTATTAGTTAAGATAAGTAACAGGTGTGAACTCATTACCATGAGCATGCCAATAATCACATGATAAATATTGTGTATCTCGTGTACTTGATGTGATCTACGTATCATCTCATATCTACTTAAACATCGTCTCATACTACCAGCGATGATTAATTATATTTTGTTATTCCCGCGTGTTATTGTTGAATAATAAAATATTTGTGCAAATTGACTGCTTGTGTTGGCTTGTAGATTGGGCGGCAATTTATAACTTGCCGGATAATCTCCGCCTCACTCGCACCTCCTTGCCATGACGTCATCCTCATTAGTATGCAAGCGTCCACCTTTGTCCAGCGGGAACCCCGCACTCTTACCTGTACCGCCTTACTAGACGGACCTACCTTTTGTCCCACCCACCACTCCCTTAAGGTAATAATAGGTAATTATATTACTATATTGTTTGAGCCAAGCGCTAACATTGTTGTATAACATGTATTAGTTAAGATAAGTAACAGGTGTGAACTCATTACCATGAGCATGCCAATAATCACATGATAAATATTGTGTATCTCGTGTACTTGATGTGATCTACGTATCATCTCATATCTACTTAAACATCGTCTCATACTACCAGCGATGATTAATTATATTTTGTTATTCCCGCGTGTTATTGTTGAATAATAAAATATTTGTGCAAATTGACTGCTTGTGTTGGCTTGTAGATTAGTGCAGCTAAATAGAGTTAGTCAGGCTGATAGGCAGTGTGCCCTCTAAATAGATACACCAGCCTCCCCTCCTCATGTAGAAAATTAATCAAACTTTACAAGCTCATTAAGACTTAAATCACGTGGCGTTGATGCTTTGATGGCTGCTTAATCTTTTAACACATTCTGCCATGCGCGGCATGATGTGCTATATGCAGCCCTGGCGAGTAACTCGCACATTTGAGACTTCATGCTAACCATACAGGGCTGTCTAGTTGGCTGGATGCCTGATACTCCCAAAGGTGCGGCAGCATGCATGTATGCAGCCCTGGTGAATAATTATTCTCCAGGGTTGCATTCATGCATCATGACGATAACGGACATAGCGCATTAAAGTAATTTACGGCCCTTAACGGTTAAATGCATTACCTTTTTAGTTTTGACTTAACTTTGTACCCGATATTTCAAGTCGAGGTCTCCGCATTTTCTATTGAGATGTTGTTTTCTGCTGGTCATTTGAAGAATATTTTTGTAATGTTTCTATCTGAACATGTTTAAATATAACTTAAATCGGGATATCTATACCGTGACATTTGAGGACTCCTGACTTTGTTCTTCTTTCCAACACTGCAAGGTTCGGGGGCCGGACCATGTCTGAAAACGCCTTTGAAGCCCGCTTTGAAGGTATTCTGGGAATAAGGCCAACAATAAATTAAAGATGTGTTTCAGGTTACATGGTTAACAATCTAGGTATGGTAGGTTTGATTTTTTTTTTGATTTAAAAAAAACTTGAAAAATCCTGAAAAATCATCCAAACACTGACTCGCCAACTTCAGAGCTGACTCACCGACAACGGCGTCGACTCGTGGACATCAAATTGACTTTTAAATTTTTCCTTGAAAATAAGTTGAAAATGTCTAGGGTCGGCCCTTTTTGTTAGGTAGGGTCGGGTGACCTGAAACATACCTTTTTGTAAATTTGGCCTAAGCACATGTTTTGGTTGTGGATATATATAGAGCACCGGACACTACCTCCTTTTTGATTGTGTTACCAAATTCAGGTCCCCTGATCTCATTAACGTTTAATATTTTACATTAGAAACTATGTCTAGTGTTATCACGTTTCAGATGATGATTGGAACACAAAACAGCTAATAATCTATTTGGATAAATGTTGCTCCGTTCATTATCGGGGGATAACGTATTTCAGGCTAATCTTTGTAAAATGAACAAGTCATTATCTGAACATAATGGTATTTGTGTTTGTGTAAGCCAGTTGTGTATACAAGAAAACTTCGAAGGTACTATAGAGGCTACTCTGCTAACCTTTTAATCCGAACCTATATAGAGTGGTCATTTCAAGAAAAACAAGGTCGTCTTGCAGGAGAATGCGTGTTCTATTTGGGGTGGCCCCGTGGGGAGATATATAAAACCCTATATCAAGAGGGGATAAAACAGCTAAAACCCGTTTGATTGACACGGGGCAGGCTTATACACGGGCCCTGGATTATACACGGGGAAATGCCGTACACCAAGTGAAAAAAAACTAGAAAGAAACTAAAACTGAAACGTCATCAAAATGCCTTTTCCGGCCGTTACACTTGTACTGTTGACAGCAAAGCTGACCCGTGGACACAGTAATCGGCCAATAAGTGACGCCTGCAAAAGGATAATCGGCACGATAAATCATCCGCCGCCATGACCGCCCAGCCGTAACCAACCCGCTGATCTCGCGACCAGACGGGATTTACAGCGAGATCTGCCGCGGGATTTACGTGAGGGGGCGTCAAGGGTGGCTCCGGAGATTTCCCTTCTGACCCGCCAGGCTGCCCCTCCTGCCCCCTCCCCTCCCCCATGCCCCCCACTCTTCCCCTGTGTCCCCTACCCCCTCCTCTGACCCCCGGGGCCCACCTTTCCGCCTGTCTTTACCCCGGCCCCCGCATTCCATATGAAACCTGACACCATCATCGTTTGAGGGATTGAAATGTACGCCCTTTCCACGATTTTTTCAGTGAAAAGGGTATCCTATTTCTGGTAAAAACTTTTGGAGCCCGAAAAACTTTTACAAAAACACTCTCATCTTTAGAAACTCTACCCTTTCATTAGGAAAACGCTTATATTATCAAATACTTAACCTTTTAAGTAAGAAATAAAATGTAAATGATATAATGTCATTTTAATTAAATTCCCGTCCTAATTCTATATTTTGTAGGCCTACCTAGATATATCTAAACCTCCAGCTAGGGTGTTCTATAAAAACCATTTGTAAAATTCTGCGAACATTCAGTTAAAGAAACACTATTTCAATTTTCAATTTTGATAAAAGGACCCCTTCCGGCAAAACAGGTCAAGCTTGTGCACGAATAGGGCATACCTACCCCACACTATTTTGCTGATCCATTGCAAAAACAAAAATGTAACACGATGACATTTCCATTGGAAATGTAAAAATAAGACCATATATTTGCAGTTTTTCCTAACGCTAATGGTATCAAGGAAGAAATAAAGTGCAGTGAAGTCTCTCTACTGCTATGGCTCCTGGGATTGGCGTCTCCCCTGCATATCTCGACGACTCGTGGGACTGCCAATCAAGTCGGTAACCACGCCCACAGTGTCTGTAATAGGAGACGGTGGATTGGGCCAAAAAATAAAAGGTGTGTTTCAAGTTAGCCGATCCCATCTAGCAAAACAGGGCCAACCCTAGACATTTTTATCCAGTTTTGAAAAAATACACTGTTTTGGGCCATTAATTTTTGTGGCTATTTCAGAGTCGAATCTAAGCTCTGCTGAATCAATGTGATAGTTGGTAAGCCGGCACTGGAATTAATTTCTTGATACTTTTCAGGCTAAAGTTTTAAAAAACATTTGCACTGTAGGTTGAGCTATCACACAAAACCAAACAGTGTGAGTTTCAATAAGAGGTTGACTTTTATTTCCGATATTAACAAAGTAGAATTGGTAGCAGTGTATGTAGCGTATAAATAGAGTGATCAACGTTTCAAAGTATTTTATACTTCTTCTTCAGGAACTTTTTTTTAATCTGACCTACCAACCCTCTTACATTTTTAGACCATGTAACTTGAAACACACCTTTTTTTTGGTATTGGGGGGTGGGGGGGGCAGGGGTTGGGGTCAGAAGTAGGGGTAGATGGAGGGAGTGGTTGCATATTACTGGGTGGATGCTGGGGGTGGAGGGGATGAGTTGGGGTTCTGCCCTAGGGTTCATTAGAGACTGACCTCTTTATGGTCGGCCAAGGTCAAGGCCTTGACCTTGGCAGACCTGGTGAGAGGGGGCCATTGGAGGAGGTGATGGAGGGGTTTCATTTTATCCGCGAATATTGCTCTTAATGTAGCAGCAAATCTTAATACTGTAAACTTAATGTGTCTCCTTGCAGCTTAAAGCAGTATGAATTCATTGGAAATATTATAGGGGTCATTGAACGACAGGTACCGTTAAACCTCGCATATAAGCCGGCGATCTGACTCGTGTACTAGCCGCGGCTTATACACAAGGTTTTACAGTATACAATATTCTTGAAAACCATCCACCAATCCCATTGCAGCCATGATTATAAAACTCGCTTGTTATTATATAATATATTGGCAAAATTAAATATTAAAAGGGGGGGGGTCACTCACTCTTTTCTATAGTAACTATGTGTGGATATCACCTCAAATTTAGGACCCTTATCACGGGAGGTAATTCAACAAGATAGCACACTTATCACGGGAAACTGAGCAAAAATGCATACTCTAATTGAGGGGGACCAAGGAGAAATACCCTTATAGTCCAGTTGCCAGCTTGAAAACCTTGCATAAAAACCCCCCGAAGAGGTTATGACTGATTTGAGTACAGGAAGTCATATACTTTCAGAATCTTGACGATGCCCGGCTGGCATCGTTGAGCGTTTTCCGAAATTCAAGATGGCGTCCAAGATGGCTGACGAAAATGTTTAAAGTCATAAATCAGTCAATTCTTATGTGATTTGCATGTGTAATACCTCTAAATTAGGGTTTTTGGGCATGCCTGATTGATTAAAAGAGTGAAAAAGTCATTTGAGTAGGTATCCATGGTGATAGCGTGTTTCCATAACAACCAGTATGCCGATTCTAATACAAAATATATATTGTTTTAAGAAGTTTGTCATTTCTCAACACCTACACTCATGTAATATCTCAAATTAAAGGTCTCATTGAGATACATCATTTTAACATAGTTTTAGAGTTGTCACAGGTCCTAGGTAACCATGGCAACCAGAAATCACCAACAATAGTGCCTAATGATTGATGCCGAAACATCATCATCCTTACTGATAACTGTGATTGCATGACAGAACAACCAACATGGCCACAATATACTCTGTCCTCAATAACAAAAAGTCATTTGAGTGGGTATCCATGGGGATGCATCATTTCCATAGCAACCAACATTTTAACTCAAAACATGATTTTAGCTCACAATACATTTTGTATTGAGGAAATTGTCTTTTCTTAACATGATATGGTCATGTGATATCTCAAAGTAAATGTCTCACTGAGATGCATGATTTTAATATGTTTCCACAGTTGTCTTGGGTACTGGGTAACCATGACAACTTCCCCCTGTATTAGTGGGGACCTCCATGATGGGGCCATGAAGGAGTAGAATAACTTGCTGGTGGTCTTTCTTGTGATCTTTCCTCAGAGAGCCATGTCTAAGATATCAAAAGCTATGGTTTGTCTGGCCCTGCCTACTATAGTATTAGCCCAGGTATGTAGGACCATGCAAATAAAAGAACGCTTGCTCTCCTCTGAAAAGAGCAGGGTATGTGGCCCGGTAGCGGTTTTCTCCCTCACCTCATAGATGTGGTCATTCATTTCATCATCCATAGATGCAGTCACTGCTGTATTAGGCAAGCAGCATATAAATATTTGTCTCACTGCAAGGCAACACTACTACTATTTGTGGAAGGCTACCTTGCTAACTTGAAATGTGTCCCGTGAGGTACTTGATGTACGTCTGGACATTAAACAAATCGATCAATCATTCAAATCTGACCATGACAACTGGAAATCAACAACAATAATCCATAATGATTGACATAGAGGTAGTTCAAATTACCACTCCTACACGCTTTTAGGCACTATGTCTCTCTGGTCAGTCTCTGCAATCCAAATACCCTGTGTCTGCAACCTTTCATCATCCATGGTAACCACCATAATCTGACCCCCTAACCTCCCTTTCCACCAACTTTTACTGGCCTGACCCTAGTGAATAACAGGCCTCTTACTCCAAAATCACCACATGTACATGTTGAAGTTGTTGCCAGAATTAACTGAGGAAAAGTTGATCCAGGGCAAGCACACCATGTGACCCATCAGTTCCAATGCAGTGTGGTTTGTACTGACTAACATAACCTCAAATGAGAATGTCACAAACTAGTTGGCACTGATCCTGCTGTTTGCAGCTAGCTGTTAAGCACTATAAGAGATTTAGGGAGCAATGATACACTGTTGCCAACATACACAAGGAATAAATCCAGGCCCATATAACAAAATATGAAAAGGACAGAAAGAAGCTACATGAGAATATTAATAGCCATGTACACCTCAAGCATCAAAAGAGGCATTCAGCCTTACATGAGAAAGCTTTCTGATGGTTTCATTGACAAGTTACTGCCATGGCTGTGAACTGGAAAATGTCATAGATAAGGGAGGCAGATTCAGTTGACACAGAAGTGTCAATGGATCAATTGGAACCAATCAGGCTCTATCGATCTTGATTCTCAAGAACTGAGAAATTCAAAGACTCCTCTTTGATCAGGAGAATACAGCTACATGATCGAGCATCACAAATGAACAAGCCAATGCAATCATGACCAATCCAGCTATGACATCTGTGTAGTAATATCAAAGAATACATGTCATCTCTTATGGCACCGGTGTCTTTATTCTGCTAATCTGAGGGGGTGCTATGTCTTCAGAACATCCAGAACAAGACCCTCTGCTATTTGACTGGTCTTTGCATAGAGCAATGAAGTGTGTCATCCCCACACCATTGCCAAATGTGATTCATATTCCTCCATCAACTATCCTCAAAATGCTTTGCTGTAACTGTTCTTCCTCAGACCCATGCTGTTCATGGAAATGTCACTTGCTGATGATCATGCTTGATTGAACTGCACTGATATGTGGAAATGTCAGATCATTGATTCACATCCTTAGTGTCCCATCCAAATGACGCTATGGTGGACAATCTGGAGGAGGGAACCATTGTAGATGACCATATTGATTGTAGTATTGGCCGTAGTATTCGGTGAGATAGTGACTGAAGCCATTATTGTGTGCTACTAAGCTAACCATCAAGCAAAAAGTTACAAACTGTTATAGCATTATACATTAATTTTTGTATCTGTATAAGGAATGTCAGCAGACTGGAGTTATTACACAGTAATGATACACATCTGCATGTTCATATGTTTGCGTATTGTTGATATTGAACAGCTATACTGCATCATTCACTCGCTGGCCAGGCCCACAAAGGGGCTGGCCAGGCCAACAAAGGGGCAGCCAGGATGACAAAGGGGCTGGCTAATAATGAGTGCACTATGGGAGGACTGGCAGGGTATGAGCTGCTTTAATAACTGTTGTAAACATCATAGATTTATGGGAGCTCTGAGGATGCATCTTATAGACACCGCTAATATGACTTGTCATCACCTCATAGTCAGGAGGCTTGCCAGCATATCCCAGATTCAGTATGTACAGCAGAAAATTATTTTTAGATACCATAGTAGCAGCAGCAATTAATAACATGTTAGAAGATGTGAGTTTTTAAGATCTATGATAAAAAGTGCACATTTGGTAAAAATCATAACATGAAATCGAAACTTTCTGCATATAAGCATATTGGTTGCTATGGAATTGACCCATCTCCATAGATAACCACTCAGGTGACATTTTGACATCAAGCAGAGAATCATTATCTGGTGGCCATGTTGGTTGTTCTGTCATGTATTTGCAGTTATCAGTAAGGATGATGATGTTTCGGCATCAATCATTAGGCACTATTTTTGGTGATTTCTGGTTGCCGTGGTTACCTAGGACCTGTGACAACTCTAAAATTATGTTAAAATGATGTATCTCAATGAGACCTTTAATTTGAGATATTACATGAGTGTAGGTGTTGAGAAATGACAAACAAAAAATAAAAAATAAAAGAATATATATTTTGTATTAGAATCGGCATTCTGTTTGCTATGGAAACACGCTAGCACCATGGATACCTACTCAAATGACTTTTTGACTCTTTTAATCAATCAGGCATGCCCAAAAACCCCAATTTAGAGGTATTACACATGCAAATCATGTAAGAATTGACTGATTTATGACTTTAAACATTTTCGTCAGCCATCTTGGACGCCATCTTGAATTTCGGAAAACGCTCAACGATGCCAGCCGGGCATCGTCAAGATTCTGAAAGTATATGACTTCCTGTACCCAAATCAGTCATAACCTCTTCGGGGGGTTTTATTGCAAGGTTGCAAGGATAATTCCTCCCTGGCAACTGGACTATTATGAAGTGTCCCTCCAAACAGAACTCAAGAATCACACAAGTTAGAAAAAAGTTAGGAAACGCACAAGCTGTATGCACAAGAGAGACACAGGAAATTCTCAAGCATAGTGAACGTTCCTAGTGACACATTCAAATAACCAGAAATTCCACAATTAGAATGAAGACCTGGATTTCTCGAGTTTTACTACAAGTAATGACACAGAATATGACACAATAAAATTTCCAAAAACATTCAAAGAACATTCTAAAATTCTTGAGTTTTGACACGAGAATAGCACGAGTTCTGCTTGTAGATTTTTTTTCAGGGGTGTTTTAAAAAAATGGTCCACATGGTATCTGAGAATTTCAGCCTTACAATGTACCCCTTTTCCTCACAAATGGCCTAAAAACACCCCTTTTCAAGGGCCGTCGCGGTCTGAAACATACCTTGGAATCGTGTTCACATATAGTGACCAATAATGAGGGAGTGAACCCCCCGGAATACCATTAAGGGCTGCATAGTGCTTTGAGGTGCTATGGCCTTACGAAATGATGCATGAATGCAGCCCTAGTGAATAACTCTCCAGGACTGCATTCAAGCCTCACGCCTGGATTGATACACTCCCAGAGGGTCGGTATGATGCATCAATGCAGCCCTGGTGAGTTACTCGCCATGGCTGCATTCATGCATCATGACGACCCAATGGGGTTCAAACAACCCTGAAGGGTCGGCATGACGCACCAATGCAGCACCGGCAAGTTACTCGCCGGGGTGCGTTAGGGGATTATGATGAAAAAAAACACTCTTTTAGCAACATCCATCCTTAAAGTGACATGGTCCGATTTTTTTTCATATTCTAAATCCTGCTGAAATGTGTTTCAAATGTTAGTACAATATCATATTTGGCGGATAGGGCCCAATAAAATGTCATCTATGGGCACTAAGAGCCCAATTATAGGGTCAGATGTGACCCAAGTATAGCATTTTACAGTGTATTTTCAATGGGGGAATTATAGCGTGCACTCCAAAATTAATAAATTGAGCCATAATCTGATAATTAGTCGAACTCTAAGCTGAATTCTAGGGGATGAGATTAAATAAAGTAGCTAGCACATGAAGTATCGCCATGGGGAAGATTCTGGTTCATTTTTAACAACATTCATTTTTGAGCTCTAATCATCGGACCATGTCACTTTAAAGGGTTAAAGGAGGGATGGGTCAGGATAAGGGTAATGGGTACAACTCCTCAGAGACTACAACTAGACCCAATGCCAACCTGTGAGGCTCCTAGAGCTAGCGCCCCTGCAATCATCGAAGGGCCTGCTCATGTTTTAACAACAGGGGTTGTGGTGGTTTTCCAAAGAGGGGGGGGTGGATAAAAATTCGATTCCTTGATGTTGAGGGCGAGATGGTAAAACATTTCAACCCCTCTTTTTTGGAGGAGGCGAATTTTTTTTTGTGTGCGTGAATTAACGCGGAGTGTCAACCCCACCCTGTTATTAGAATATGAGCACTCCCTATAAAGTCTGAGCCCACTCAGCCCCAACCACCCCTACCCTCCCTGCCCACTCCCCTCCCTGCCCCCCCCCCCCCTCGCTCTGGAGTCATGTCGACCCGCCTCTGATGTCCTCAGAGCTCCTGGTCTCAGGCTTACCGGCCTTGAGCTATTGATCAAGCTACTTTCTGAAACATATCCGATATTAACCCTAAAATGGTGGCATCTTAATGCATCATGGCCTTGGTTGGCATAACCCTGTAAACACAACTATGTAGACCAGACGTAAAATTACGTTAGTTTTAGGACAGAACTACGTAATTTCAAAAGGTTTTCAACGTCAAAACGTTATGGTTTAGTTACGTGCAACAAACGTAGGCATCTGAATTACGTTCTTTAACGTAATTTAAACGTAAATAAACGTAGAAAAAAACGGGTAACTGGATGTAAATAAATGATTTTAAATTTTCTAAATGAAAGAAGAGCTGCATATGGGTTCGATCCATTGATATTACTGTTTTATTGGGCTTTGAAAATGAACCTACATATCATTTTATCTCACATTTGTTTAAGCTGTCTACTGTCCTGTTTTCTTTTTATGTTTTAAGGTTTTTATTGCCAAAACACAACGTACTCAGTAGAAGTGACAACATAGGTGATCCTTCAGTTCCACAGGCATTCAGTTTGTTATCACATCTGCGTCTAACGCATTGCGTCAGTTTGAGTGGGTTTGCGATTAACGCAACCCCTACGCAATGTACACGTTTTTGACGCAATGCGTGATAGGATAACGCAGATGATCTCAGATAAACGCTAATTTGCTGGGTAGTGATTCATGATACAAAGATGACTAGAACACAATGAAACAAAGATGAATTATACTCATACTATATACACACAACTATTTACATCAGAAAATATACACAAATTGATATAAAATGTACAACTAATAGCGCTTTATATAAAATAGATGACAAGATTGTCAGTCCATAACATTTGTGCAAGCTGATGTCTAGAACTGCTAGGGGTACATATAAAGTAGTTAATAATCAACTGAATCAAGCGTGTCCCAGTGCCATCCTGCTCCACTTATATGGGGAAACTTTTCAGGTGAAGTTACTACGACCTCTCCCGTCCACAGTACCCTACGTGCATTTTTAAGTTGGTGAGGCAAGTTGGCACCAAGACAAACTAGACAACCATGCCATCCTCCCCAATGTTATCCACAGAAGGGTTTTCACTTACTTTATCCAGATCAGCTATTTTGGCTACTCTTTTTTTGAAAGTGAGCTTGTCATTACTCCTTTGATACAAGGATCCAAGATTATTCCAGAGTTTAACTTCTCTAAAAAGTGGTGAACTATATATGCCATTATTGCAAGCTCTCGGCAGCTTAAAGCGGATTTTGTTATTGGATCTCAGCCCAGGCCTTATCTCTCGGTCATCTACCCAACTGAGATTCAATGACATCTTCAGCATGTAACTCAATAATAGATCCTGCCTTCTTCTTGGGAGTCTGGGAATACCGGAGCGTCTATACATGGCATCCTCAGTCATGACCTTCCCTCTAAAATAAATCTTCAGTCCACGTTTCTGTAGTTTGTCCAACTTCTTTGTAATGTCATTGTTGGCACCATAATGTACAAAACTGGCATAGTCAAACAGACTCATGACTGTAGGTTTATATACTTGGATACACACATTTTCAGACATAATGTCTCATAGTACCTAGCCTAAATAGACGGTTGTTAACCTTGGTACACAGATCCTTAATGGCTGGTTCAAAACTCAAGCAGTTGTCTATTTTTAAACCAAGATAAGTGTAACTATCTACTGTTTCCAGAGGTCTGCCCAATAAAGTATAATCCATGCTCTTACACAGAGCCAGTTTCTGAATAGTACCAAACCAGGCAACCTTAGTCTTATCAGTATTGATTGATAGTCTCTTATTACAACACCAGAGTGCAATGTCATCAATACTCTTTTGCAATCTCCTGACTATAGTGTCAATTTTATTGTTAATTTTATTGAACAAGCACAGTATCCCCCGCACCAGGTTTACATGCTTGAGTTATATAAAATAACTATCCAAACCATGATGGACCTGAAATCCACCATCGCATAGAGTGACCAGGACAACAATAAATTAGATATGCTTGAGTTTGGCTGCACTGAGGCTTTGTATTTAATCTATTACAACCAATGTGGTGTCCAATTAGTTAACTGCAATAATACACATACTATACGCAACTATCTAATCAACTGTCCTTTATAACATGAATATGTTATGGTTTGATGCTAATTTGTATAATATTAAATTCATTATTCAGAAGAGTTTACCGCTCAAATGGGGTAGATTTGCTAAAGTGCCGTATGACTCTCTTCCTAATTTATGGTGCTGCAACCTAGTATGACACTTGCAAACTATGTAGGAACATTAAGGAAATATGTACAAGAAGTAGTATTATCTACGTTGAAATACATAGATTTACTATGTTTATTTACGTTTGAATGGCATAGATAAACGTAATACAACCTGATACGTCTGTAGAACGTAACTAAACCTTAACGTTTTAACGTTCATAAACCTGCTGAAAAAACGCACCTCAGACCTTTGGTTGAGAAAGGACGTAGACAAACCTCTCAGCTACGTTGGAAATAGGTAGTGTGTTTACAGGGTATGCATTAATGCAACCCTGGTGAGTAGCTCGCCAGTGCTGCATTCAATAACCATGCTGACCCCATGGGATTGAGACCCTGTCTAAGGGTCAGCCTGGTGCACCAATGCAGTACCAGCGAGTTACTCACCGCAGCTACATTGGTGCATCAGATGATAAATGTCATATTTTAGTGACATGCCGTCCTTAAGGGATTAACCCTTTAATGGTGGCATTTTGTATACCTCAGGGTTCAATTTGTGTCATGATGCACTAATGCAGTGAAGGGGAGAGTAGCATGCCCCTGCTGCATTGGTGTATCATTTCGCCCCAAAGCTGCTACATGATGCAAGGAGACAATTAGTTAACAGTGTTGCATTCATGCATCATGCTTATCAAAGGGCATACAGAATACAGGTGACTGCCTCTTTTGCACTGTAAGGAAGGGGACTATGGTAACTGCAGTTACCAGATCACCCTTGAGGGATCCCTACTGGTACCAGCTGTAACTATACAACTTTGCAATACCAAAGCTGCTATAAACATAGCGTAATCACAACTCTTGATTTTCTATGCTACAGTATGGATCCCTCAAGGGTGATCTGGTAACTGCAGTTACCATAGTCCCCTTCCTTACAGTGTTTTGGCCTGAGACCATACGATGTCGTTTTCCCAGACACATAGGACATTACATTCGTACTCAAGATGCTGAACGGGATACGGGTGATGAATTACAATATTTTAAGAGTAGAATAAATTGGCTTTATGATAAAGTCTTTGAGTCTACTGTCGTCTTTAACATAGCCATCTGACTCACACAATGTGACACATGTATAATATGTAGTCATTATTCAACAGTAACTGAATGGGTGGTTATAAATACTCTGATATAGAGTGAAGGTATTTGACATATTTCTACTGACCCACCAGATCCCTCCGGATCTCTCCATCCGACCCCTCCTTCCCTCCATGCTTTCCTCACTTACCTACTCACTCATTCATTCACTCACTCACTAACCTACTCACACACTCACTCGCTCATTCACTCACTCACGCACTCACTCACTCACTCACTCACTCACTCACTGTATCCCTGTTTCTGTCTCTCTGCTTACTCCATCCCTAGCTCACTCACTTACTAACTCACTCACTCACTCACTCGCTCATTCACTCACTCACTCACTCACCCACTCACTCACTCACTGTATCCCTGTTTCTGTCTCTCTGCTTACTCCATCCCTAGCTCACTCACTTACTAACTCACTCACTCACTCACTCGCTCATTCACTCACTCACTCACTCACCCACTCACTCACTCACTGTATCCCTGTTGCTGTCTCTCTGCTTACTCCATCCCTAGCTCTCTCTGCAGACTACCTCTCCCTCTCTCCCTCTCTCCGTCTCTATCTCACTATCTCCCCTCTTCGTTTCTTTGTCTTTCTGTCTGTCCGTCTGTCTTTCTCTGTCTTTCTCTGTCTCTCCCTCCTCCCGTTTACTGTCCCTTCCTTATAACTGCCCCCTAACAGTCATGTAGGCCTACATTGGTAATCTGTTGGTTAACAGGTTAGTCAGTAGTGGTTATGGTCAGTATTATCCCAAGTCAGTTATAGAGGTATACATCATACATTAGTCACAATGTTGTCAATACCTAAGTCACAAAGAACAACTCTTGTACTCATAGAAATGAAACCTTAGTCTTTTCATGTCTACGGGTATTAGAGGTAATCTTTTTGACTAAGGCAACAGTCTAGACCTTTAGAATATGAGTTTTGATTAATGCATGATGAACACACCTGGGATGGTCTCCTCTTAACAGAACTCAAGAATCAAACAAGTTAGAAACGTTCGCATTTCCCCAGCAACGAACAAGCTGCCTACACAAGATAGAGATTCTCAAGAATAGTGAATGTTCCTAGTGACATGTTCAATGGGGACGTGTACTTCCCGAGTAGCATGAAGACCCGTATTTCACAAGTTTCACTACAATGACACGGAATATGACACAAGAAAATTTCCAAAAATGTTCAAAACATTCTTAAATTCTTAGTTTTTGACACAAGAATCGCACAAGTTCCGCTTGAGATCTTGTTTGTAGGGTCCCTACTGACTAACCTCTTAGACTCATAGATTATCAGTGCATAGTCTGCTGCACTAGAAGATAAAGAAGCTCTCTGTGGCCATTTCAGCTAATAGGTATATAAAACAGACCCCCACATCAAACCAATTACACACATCAAAGATTGGGCTCCACAGGCAACTCAGGAACCTTCTGGTGACCGTTAACCCCTCCCTTCATCCGGGAATTCTAGACATCTAAAAGTTGAGTAATTGAACTGCAAGAACCTCGGTACATATCTCCATTTTCATATCTATATTGGGGAAATCTATTTTTACTTTTCAAAATGGTTTCATTTGAATAGAACTAATGCACTGGTTTTCGCCCATAGTCTCACCCATAGCTTCACATGTACATAATAGGTATTAACTTCATTGAGATAACATTTATACCATACAATTGCACCATATAAAGCTCTTAATTTACTCAATAATTATTTAACCTATTATCAGCCACAATATGCTTTAATGCTTTATCCGCTTTTGTCGGCAGTTTCCTGGCCAGTGCTGCATACAAGCACCATGCCCTTCAGGAGTGTATCAACTCTGTATGGTCGGCATGATGTTTGAATGCAGCCCAGGTAAGGGCTGCATTCAGGCATCATGACAACCAAGGATGTTTACTTTAAAACACTCTGCTCCCCTTAAAGGTTTAAATAGGTGGCTCATTAGCCTGGGGTGGAGTATAGGTCACATGACAGAGCTAGGTCATGTGACCAGGCAGGCTAATGGCAGTATGGATGACTAATTAGAAGGAGAAAGGTCAGGGAGGGTAGAAGTGATATAAAGGACTGACTACCTGGGACGGTCATGCATGATCGGCTTTTATAAGAAGGTTAACCCTTCAAGGACACATGTCGCTAAAAGACATTTGTTGTCATGATGCACCACTGCAGCCCTGGCGAGTAATAGGAGGGTATTAACACCATACGGTCGTAATGTTGCTTGAATGCAGCACTGTCTAGTTACTCGACAGGGGTGCATTCATGCATCATGACAACCAAGGCATGATGCATTAATGCATTATGCCGTCCTTAAACAGTTTAAAAGGGTACACTCAGTTGACTGGGTGTGGCCGATGGGGATGACTGATATAGGGGTGGGGTCGGGTGTTGAGCCCAAGGGATGGACATGGATAAAGGGGTGTGGTGGGGTATAGAAAATGTGGGCATAGACTTTGGTACGATGCTGCCTTGTGTGTATGAGTAGGGTAATGGTCACGCGCACCAACTGACCTTTGTCTCCAAGCAGTGTCCTAGTCCTACCGTCAGGTAGGACAGTGTGGGCCATTCTGATTGCTACACTTGGCTACCTGTGCTACCTGTGTACAGACCCCTGTCCCTTCCTTGCTGCCCACAATGTTGTAGGTATGCAGGCCATGTGCTTTGAGGACCGCAGCAATGTTGACACAAAGCAGAGGGGGGACTTTGCTAAATGTGGGTATATCTCCAGTGTAATGCAAAATTGCGTGTTCTACATCCCAGTAATATTATTTATTATGCAAATCCATTAGATTATGGCATTTTAATGCATTCAAATGCATGAATTTTCACCAGAATGCTATGCTCAAAGCAGAGGGGGGACATAGAGTTGACTACCCTGTTTCTGTGAACAGAAACACCTGACCTCCCCCCCGAGGTTTAGCTCAGTGGTGGCCCGTGGTAATGGTAGACCACAGAACAGTTTGCTGCTACACAACACCATAAACTCTACTCTGTAAATACATAGGTTTAACGATGATCTGTTCGGACGACAGGTTTTTTTCACAAGTGATGATTTGGACCGTATATGCAAGTCACCATGAGTGTAGAAGCCGGACGGATTTGAATGTATTCATCTTGTATTTGATTTATTGCTTATTCTCAATTTCAATTCAACTTCAATTTGACATGAGTTTTTTCTGTAATCTCAAAAAATATAAAAGTACATACACAATTATATTTGTTTTAATTGAATCACAGAAGAGGTTGATACTTATGATGAAATCACAATATTATATAAACATTTTGTTTCACTTAGGGAAAGGGGGAGGGGGGAGGATGAAGAATCAATTTGCACTTAAAGATTTGGTTCAAAACTAATTTGATGACGCCACAGTAGAGGACACAGCATTGGAGAACAAGATTCGGTTTCTCCATGGAGAATGTGTCTCCATATAGGCAAGCATGTCAAGACATATGTTTTTAACAGGGGGTGGAGATACTGGTTTGCGTTTACCACCACCGCATTATCCTCTGTGACGTCATCAAAATACCTTTGAAACCGATCTCCAAGTGTAAATATTAATAGAATCAATCAATAATAACATGAAATAGATCCAGGGGTTTATTCTGTTTGATCCTAAATGAGTTGTTCCATGACTAGCGTCTCATTCAGCATGTGTGTCATGATTTCAACTCATGAGGAAACACTACCCTGCAAATTCCTTGGAATTTCTGGTTATTTGCATGAGTACAACTTGGGAAATACACGTCCCCATTGAACATGCTACTAGGGACATTCACTATCTTTGAGAATCCCCTGTGCCTATCTTGTGTAGGCAGCTTGTATGTTTCCGGGGAAATACAAACGTTTCTAACTTGTGTGATTCTTGGGTTCTGTATGGAGGGGAAACACTAAGTTTGGATCAATCACTGTGAACCTCTGTTTATATAATAACTCTTATTGATCCTAAAATCGACTGACATCTACTAATAGCATCTGATGTAGAGACATTTTAAATTGTCTAATGTTCCTTCAAAGAATACTATTTTACTTAAGCGAAGGGACTGTATCATAACAGTACACAGAGAAAAGTAAACGTGTTAACTGTGTCTCCCACGTGGCTCTGGTAAAATAGAGAGTCAAATTGCTAACGACTCTGCTTATATGAAGGGTCAACTCGAGTTGACTATGTACAATCAGTGTCAACTCAGGTTGACTCTTGATATAAGCAGGGTACCGGAAAAACTCGCGTATAGGCCACGGGTAGTACGCGAGTCAGATCGCCAGTGAAGCTTATAGCATCAGGACAAATTCAAGGTGAAGTTAATACACGAGTTATACGCGAGGTTTTACGGAAATTAACTACTTGACACTCCCTCTTTTCACACAACCACAGACAAAGTTACCTCCTTTACTTCTGTGTGTGTGGTCTTTAGTGAGGCCAACAAAATTAGTTTTGTTTCAGGTCTCCCTACCGTCCCTATCAAAACAGGGCCGACCCTACGTTTGTTATGCAATTTTGAGGAAATTTCCGTATTTCTACCCCTTTCTTTTGTCAATTTTAGGATCTGGTGAGTACTTTAATGTTAAAGATAAAGTTAAAAATAAAATCCGACCTACCGATTCTACCCTTTCTGCCCATGTTGCCTGAAACAATCTTTTTCTTTTGCCTAAGTCCATGGTGCATTGGTACCTGGGCGTGCCCTTCACGCTGTGAATAGTTTAGGTGTATATTACTTAGACATTCAACACCTCCAGAACCCTGGGGAAACTCTATGTGAGAATGCCTGACAACGACACTGGAGACGGCAGTATGTGTAAAGTTCTGCAGGTATAGCGTTGCACCTACCAGGGTTTGACATTCAGGTGAAATACTATATACCAACTACAAGTGTGTGCCATAGTCCCTTTGTATTGCATGCCAGCAACACAGTGTGAACGCAGACAATTGAGATATAATATTATGTGCTGAGACGTTAGCACCTTTTTTTCGAAAGACTCATTTTACCCATCTGCAGAAAATTGCTAGTACGATCAGCTAGTCCTTTTAAATGTATATTGTAAGTAGTGTGAGTGCAGGTCAGAGATGACAGATATGATGCGTGTGACTAGCTGCATTAGTGCTATAAGCCTTGGACAGTGGTAATTATCCACGGCTGACGCCTTGGACAATTACCATGTCCTTGGCTTATAACTTGTATGCAGCAAGTCACTTGTAACATAATTATCTACTACAGAGAGAGAGAGAGAGAGAGAGAGAGAGAGAGGCAGAGACAGAGAGAGAGACAGAGAGACAGAGAGACAGAGACAGAGAGACAGAGAGGGGAGAGAAAGAGAGAGACAGGCAGACAGACAGACAGAGAGATAGAGAGACAGACATAGAGATAGGGGGCAGAGAGACCGAGAGACCGAGAGACCGAGAGACCGAGAGACCGAGAGACCGAGAGACCGAGAGACCGAGAGACCGAGAGACCGAGAGACCGAGAGACCGACAGACCGAGAGACCGAGAGACCGAGAGACCGAGAGACCGAGAGACCGAGAGACCGAGAGACCGACAGACCGACAGACCGACAGACCGACAGACCGACAGACCGACAGACCGACAGACCGACAGACCGACAGACCGACAGACCGACAGACCGACAGACCGACAGACCGACAGACCGACAGTCCGACAGACCAACAGACCAACAGAAAGTGGCCCCTGATTAGAGTGAGGTCCGAGGTACCATAGGAAACAACAGTTGGACCTCCTGTCGGCCTTGTTGAACGCTGACATGGTAAACGCAACAGTTGGCGCGGCCTGCCGCGTCCCCCATGCCATGGTGGCCATGACCTCGCACCCCTACCCACAACATCCAGGGGAGGTGCGCCTCTGGAGGCACTCCGCAAGCCTACCTCACGCACTCCGATTCGCCCCAGTAACCTTATTGAACGGACCTCAGTAGTATATAAAGAGTGGGCAGGGAAGCTGAGTAGTATATAGAGACGGAGCACGTGGCATGTTCAGTGACTGGTTTGTACCTGGCTAACCACCACCTACATGGCCAGGCCTGTACCCATCCTATAAGCTCTTATCCCTGCTGGCCGCCACAACAAGATCCAAGCCCGCCTTATATAGAGTGGGCCCTGCATTATGTGAAGTCAGTGGTAACGGTCGGACCCTGGTTAGGGTGACGGTAGTAGTATATAGAGACCCTCCAAACAGAACTCAAGAATGACACAAGTTATGCCTGTAGAACTCAAGAATGACACAAGTTATGCCTGTAGTATATAAACTCCAAACTTTATGAAGTGAAGTGAACGGCCTGCCATATGCATAACCTACCTCTTACACACCTATGACACGTACATCCCCCGTTTACCTATTGGAAACCCTATAACGTTATCTACTTACGCTGCTGTGTTGCTGAATCCATACACACTGACTCAGTGTCATATTGCTACTACATACAGTACATAGTTATAGAACACTGCTATTGTTATGGGATATGCAGCCTGGGATTGGGTGTGGATGGTCACTGGTAAGGTCACTCCAAATAATATACTTGTTTCTCATCTCATGAAGGAAACATGCATACTTTTACTTTAGCAAATCCTTATGTTTACTAAAGTGTCAATTTGGTTCTCCGTGAGCCTGCAATACCCTATTTGGTTTAGGCCTCATCAAAAAAAAAAAGCGCCCTCGTCATATTCCTCATGGCTTAATGAAAAACAATTATTATTTGGAGTGGCCTAAAAGAGTCTATATTGACTTAATATAAGCTTTTCGGTATAATTCTAACTCACATATTAGCCGCACCGGGGCAGCTACATGGGAATTTATGGCATATTTCAGTATCCACCTTATGACGCACACTCACACCTCATGACGCACATTAATTGTAGTAGAATCTACTCTAGTGCACTGAAAATCCATAGATTGAAAGGGTTAGTCAGTACAGACTATCCTAGGTTGGTCATATGAGTGTTAGTCATAATGGCAAAGTTATATTCAAGAATGACCAAGGGGCCGGTCAGTAGTGGCTAACCTAGGTTCATCATTGGTATGTTGTATTTGTATACCACTAGTTGGGGCAACCTGTCATGACCACTCAGTGGCTCCCCCTGGAAATAAAAAGACTAAGGTGGGTTGGTCAGTACTGACCAACCTGACAATAATAACTGACCTAGGTTGGTCGTATAGGGAGCCAAAAAATGACTAACTAGGTTAGGCACTAGTGACTGAGAGGTCGGGTGTATAGGGAGCCTAGGAATATCAGTGTGTTACAGTAATTACTGAAGCTTTACAGTAGATTCTGCTGTTCACCAACAATAATCTGCACACCTACAGTAGATTCTACTGTATACCTACAAAAAAGGCAACCAACTTTCAACAGTGCAGGTATTTTAGGGTTGCTGCCTGTTTCACTATTTCTCATATGTAGTAAGATCATCAGAATAAACTGATGAGTCATAATGCTTTTTAAAGGTATGGCATTTCGAGTCCATCAGCAATACGGCAACCTGAGACCTCCTCCCACCCCCACATAGGACTGCCATACATAGACAATGTTAATGTTCTGGCCCTTAGTCTGTAGTGGCTATTCCAGATTAGTCATAGGGACATTGGTCAGGCATGAGCAAGTGCACCCCAAAAATGACAAAGGCAAAACAACATATGCTTATGCCTTTCTCAAAAGGACCTAAAGGGAATTGCTGGTTCCTACACAGAAGCCATCTGGCGGCAAAAATCGAAGCCCATGAAAAGTATTCTTTAAGCTGTATTCATATTCCTACATAGACCACTTTCCCTAAATCAACTATTTGTATTTGCTACTTTGACAGTATACCTCCATTGTTCACATATATTCACTGCTAGGACACCCATAGGATCCTATAGTTAAGACAAAAGAAATATTTTTTCCAAAATTCATGCTTTTCTCATTTTATCCGTGACCCCCTGTTTTATTGGTCATAAAATGTTTGTATAGATGTCCATTCTACATTCCCAAGGTTTAGTTGCAATATCAATAGAAGACGGAGATAATTGGATTGGATAATATTAACCGTTATTGTGTTAGGCAGTACTGACTAAGCTCTGGAGCCTAAAGATTATCAGTGTATACACTACAAGCGAAGTCGCTAACATGCCTTTCTCCTCTTCTGGTTGTAATACACCGTGGTCCATGATAATAGTGCGCACATAGTGGGCCATGTGGGCAGCATCTTTAAAATATACCACTAATAATCCTCAAAAAAAGAGGTGAGTCGGTTGAGTATAAAGTCCATTTCACTATTTAATACCATTTGGTGCTTTAGTAAGGTTTTCTCTTGTAAGGAGCACATCATGTACACATTAGAGAGGCAGGTAGAAACTCACAGTAACCATTTTTCCTTATCAGCCTGACCCCAGCTCCTCATATGTCATACATACTTTCATTACTACTCCAAAAATAATATGATTGAAAAAGGTTCTCCGTCACTGTGATGGGCCTTCTTAGTCCTTTAAGGGCTGCATAGTGCTTTAATGCATGATGTCCTTTGTCAGCATCATGTATGAATGCAGGGCTTCATGGGGAGTAACTCTGCATTCAAGCATCATGCCAACCCTACGCGGTTGAGACACTCCCAAACGGTCGACATGCATTACACACCAATGCAGCACCAATGACTTACTTGCCGGGGCTGCATTGGTGCATCATGACGACAAATATCATATTTCAGCGACATCTGTCCTTGAAGGGTTAAAGCACCATGCTGACCTTAAAGGGTTACAGATTGCTTGTTTGCTGCGGTAAACCCCGGCCGGCCAGCACACCGAAACGGGGGAAGGCAAGTCCAAGCTCACAATTGATTCTGCTTCTTTTTCCTTTGTGTGTTTTATCAACATTTTTAGGTACTCCTCTATTTCTGAGGGAAGAAAAAGGTTACCTTTGTATTGATGTTATACAAAAAAAAAAGTACTGCCGGTGAGGGTATGGGCTGTTCTGTCACCCACCTGTCGGCGGAGGGAGACAAGGTAGTGACAGGGCAGGCTGGGGGAGTAAACAAGGGCAGAGAGGAGTATATGGGACTAACTGAAAATGGTGCCTTGACAAAAGGTGCCTTGACATAGAGGGTAGTATTTGTTACACTGTCCTGGAAGTGTTTAGGAATGAGACGTGTTTAGCATCTCCATGTGTTTCATTTCTAATCACTTGGCATCTTTTGTGTTTAAACCCTTAGCACATAGGGGTTCTAAACACTATGATGGACGTTTTCTACCTTATAAACACCATAGTGTTTAGATATATCCCCTCCAACCCCTGCTGCCTCCTCCCACCTCAGTGGTAACCTAGGTAACCAGTGAGCTTAATGTTGTTGTTTCATTTCTGGGTGTCACTTCCTGGGACCTGCCAGGGATAATCCCAATGGGGACACTGGGTTCAGGCTGAGTTATGTTTATCCACTGGTGACAGGTTATATACATGCATCATGGAGATCTCCACCTGCCACATGTGCTTAATTTCTGGTCACTCTTGAAGAAGACTTCAAACAGCCAAGAAGGGAGGCTTCCATGCACTGAACTTTGCAATTTCCATAGGAGCTGTCATGAATTAGGTAAGGTTCTATGGAAGATCTAATTCTGTATTAAAACCACAGAATCCAATAAGATAGCATACTAATTATCTGGTTGCAGCCGAGGGTATTCCCATCTAGCACTGGATAATGGTTTGATAGTTAACTACTACATCAAAATAGCAGTAGTCTGACTTTGCTCTATTGTACATGGCCACACTGTATATATAAGCCAACTACATGATCTCAAATGGTATAATTGTCTAATATATCATACTCCCCTAACATGTCAACCTACCTTTATGCCTCACATTTCATATGATAATGCAATGTACCTAACTGAAACACTATGTGCATTTCACAACCAATGAAAAATGGTTCTGCTGAACTATACATACTTGTAAATATAAGTAATAATTATGTCACTTTTTCTTATCTCACCGGTCGCGACATAATGGGGGTGGGGAGGATATTTAGGATACAATTCCAGATGATAGTCGTACAATGTGCTGTAAATTCATATTCATATTCAGGATTATGTTGCTTAATTTGAGTCCGTAACCTAATACACTAAATGCTACACATTACACATTACCTGTATACAATTAACTGCGCATATATACAAACACCCAAATATAGTCAGCTATATAAAAATTCACAATAAATGCCACTCTATTGTGCATAATGATTAGAATTTATGTTGGTGGAGTGATGAAGAGATGAGAGAACCGGATGAACGTATTTGGGCTACAAGATCAGTTAGTTTTTATATAATGACAGCCTGACATATAATATATAATATTTTGGTCCACCATTGTGTCAGTGGTTAATGTGAATTACCCATAATTGGGCGCTTATACCTCACTGCTGCATATCATTGTGTAAACCATTGTGACAGTGCATATAGCCCATATCCTGGACCACTCTGTACTGTGCCAGTTCTTTTTTTAGACAAAGGTCAGGCATCTATATTACGAATAGAAGGAGTGCAGCCTGGGACTTGTGAATAACATAGCAACGTTGACCGTGACCTGTAACACAGAACATATTAGACATTGTTAAATGATTAACCATATTATACCTGTTAGTCTGCCATGAAAAGCCTCCAAACTAATACAACTATACCATGTCATGTTGTATGTCCTTTCATCTCACCACAAAAGTTGTTAAGCGTGTATAGGACATTTCGTATTAGCTATGTTATTTGCATACATGGTCAACAATATCAACAGCTTCATAATCTTATATTTAGCTTTATATATTCTTTATCTAACAGACACAACCATGGTAGAATTCAATTTTGATTACATGTGTATGTAGTGACAACGATAAACCTAAACTGTTTGGAAAATATGTGAACACCAAGTTTGCACATTGCTACTTTACACTGCTCTTCCAGCAGAGTTTTGATACGGGGTTGGTGGTGAGAATAGATGACTTCTCCTAGCATTGACATTGCCATAATGTGTATACTATGTAACCGCTAACTGTGTTATGGCATGTGTAAATTGTTGTTTGAGGCACTAGATGGTCACATGCACTCCATGGACTGTATTTGGTAGAAGGACTGAGGTCAGAAATTAGCTTGTCTAATGCCATTCCATTCACCACAAAAGAAATGTGACATTCTCTTTTATACCTGCAGTCACTTTTGATACATATTTCCTCTATATGGCAAGAGGGTGACAGTTGTCTTTTTGTACAAAACATACATATATTGAGGTAGTCGTCCTTACCTCCTAATGACACCCACTAAGGGTCATGTTGATAATAATAATCTAAACACTTTGGAACCTAAACACCAGCATTTTCTAAACACTTCATGTCTAAACACCTGGATTTCTAAACATGTTTAGCCCCTAAACATGTTTCCAAAAGTGGGACAGCGAAGTGCTTAGGAAAGTGTTTAGAATCTAAACACTTGCCCTGAGAGTGTATATATATTGGGGCCTCTGCCCCTGAACCCCCTTTTCTTTCCTCCCTTTTCTTTCTTTCCTTTTCTTTGTTAAACTGATAATACAAATTTAACACATTTATATTTAATTAAGACAATTCACCTTGGTATATTGGGAGAGATACCTTTTAAGACTGTCATATCGGGCCATCATAATCCTAATGATCTGTTAGAATCATATGCAAGAACTAAATGACGACAATAGTTGGCAATTAGGTGTGTAGTTCATTCCTGAATACATACAGTGTAGATGTTATAGCACTGCAGTATCAACCAGAGTTGTGTGGACTCCTATATATTATAGTACACAATAGTGGTAGCGGAGCGCCACACAGTGGCCACTATTGGTAGTATACAAGTCTATACGTGCATAGTAGTATCCATGAAATCCCAGATATATGTGTTACACCCAATATGTATTTTTAATTCAATAGCCGTTAAGTCTTCATAATATCACAAAACTACGGGGTATATGCCTAAGACTTGGCACAATATGCATTTTAAGACTATGCAGTACATATGCTTTCTGTCAAGGCATCTTTTTTCAATTAGTCCCTTGTTGCATTAGGCATGTGGGAGAGTACTGGGATGGGGGTGTGGAGGAGGGAAAAGGGAGGAGGGAGGAGGGGGGAGGAGGGGGGAGGAGATGACAGCTGGGTTTTAGTCCCTCCCTGCCGTGCACCGCAATGAAATAAAAACCTGGCAGCTGCCGCCGGTGCTGTTAGGTTGATGGTGTGTCGGGGGGGGGGGTCAGGGTGGTGGTGGGGAGGGGAGCAGGTGAGTGAAGGTGGAAAGATGAGCTGCTCCTATAGGTAAGGTAAGGGTATGTGCGTGCTGTTTTTTTTTGTTTTTGAGTTTTGAATTAATTTTATTGGCAACATTTCATTTCTTCAATGCTGTTCTAAATACAGCCCGGATATGGATTATGTACATCATATTGACAAATGATACTTCAGATTGCATAAAGCAAGTCAGGAGAATGAACTAAAACATGTAGAGCACAATAGTTGACTCATACAAGATCATTTACAGTGATCAATACGGTTTCCATGAGCAGTTCTAGCAATATGCATATAATTATGGTCTACCTCACCGAGACTGCACTAACTAAACAATATATGCCATAGGGTTTTAATGTGGGGAAACAAATTTACTATGCTAAAGTTAGCCCAGTGGTGAAACTGGTGATCATTCTCCATGGGATGTTTCTCCATGATGACACCACTAAAATAGCTACGAAACCAATCTTTAAATGTCGGTTTTAGATATAATTTATAAACACAAAGACCAACTCTAATCAGTCTGGATTCCTGGTTTCTCCATTTGTGGTACCTTGGATCATATCACACTCGGCTCTGCCGCATGGGTCATGATCCAAGGTACCACTCATGGAGAGACCTGTCATTCAGACAGATCATTGTCATTGTGTACCTCTGTCTATATACTGTTTGCATAAAAATCGACACAGCCGTTTTGCTAAAATTTGACACGGCGACATGGTAAATAAAGAGGGTACCCATGTAGAGGCTCCAGTATGCATACCTAGGAGCCCCCAGGGTGTTGTATAGCTGTAGAACATGCATAGTGGGGGTGGAGGTCAGGGGTAATGGTAATAGTAGCAGCAGTGTCATGTCTAGATAACAGTGCCCATACTGACTGATGGGCCTGGGAGGTAGAGGTCCCCTCCAGGAGTGTAACTTGTATCACCCTACCACGCAGAAAATCGAAATACTCCGGTCCTTAGTCTGTAGTGGCTCTCATAAGTTAGTTATAGTGACATCGTTTAGTCATGACCAAGTGCTACCGTACCGTCGCAAAAAAAAGTGTCAGTTTCAAAAGAGTGCTGGCCTTATAATAAGGATCTCGTTAAGCACTTGTCTTGTGTTTTTTGCCCTTTCAAATTGCATAGTGCCCGGCACTAATTCATGATGGGACAATATCCAAAAGTGACCGAGGCAAAATAACACATCACATAGGTCTTACTCAAAAGACCTTAGCCTAATACTTATTGAAATGGGAAAGACTAAGGTGAGTTGGTCAGTATCGACCACCCTGACAGTATTAACTAACCGAGTTTGGTTGTATAGGGAGCGGGAAAATGACTAACTACGTTAGGTACTACTGACTGATTTGAAAGCCAACTGGTACAGACTAAGTTCTAGAGCCTAAAGATTATCAGTGGTATCTAGGTATGTAGAGTCTAATGGGACCCCCATTTAAAATTCCGAAGATCAAAATATACAATTAAAGATTCGTTTCATAACTATTTTGGTGACATCCTCGTGGAGAAATAACCCATGGAGACTGAGCACCAGGGGGTGTGGAGAACGGCAAGTTTAGTATTTAAGCATAATAACTTTGTTCCTCTGCATGAATTAAAGTGCATTCATTACACTGTGACTGACCGGCATGGCCACCTACAGAAGTGTTTATGCTATATTTCTCTTAAATTTAAAATTATTCCCATTTCGTCAAGCTTATCAAATTAAAAGCCATATCATGGAGAAACTATACATAGTCTATACAGAGGATGAACAGATATAATTGAGAGAGAACCCTTCAAAGTAAACTGGGCCTCAATGAGCAAACTGATGGGCTCAGAATGATTCTGGGTTGTTTTGCACAATTTAGACACTTCCTTGGGCTCTAATTGTAACCTGACCATCTGCCCAACTTAAACGCAGACATGTCCTGAATTCAGTACAAGCAAAAACTAAATTTTCTCCAAGTGCACTTGTTATTAACCCGGGAACTAATAGCTACTTATGGCAGGGTACACCTGTCCCATGTGCCATTTGCCAGAATAGCACTTGTAAACATCACTCTGACATTGACATTGATTTCTTGTTGTGTTTTAGGCGATCCCTATTATAAGCTTGGAATCAGTAAAAAGGAACCAGAACTGGAACCAGAAAGTATGGTGGGCAAACTCTCACTAGAACATTTGGTTCCTGCTTACATGTTCAACGCTACCAGCAGGGATTTCCCAGAGGCAGCAAAATCCAAGTTAAAGGTCATAGTGGTGGTTACCAGAGCCTTTTGGTGGAAGCATGTGGAAAACAATATAACGACAGAGCAGCATGACACAGCACTGTGTTGAAGGGGACATATAGTCAGCCATTCTAGCACAGATTACCTTTTGCTGCATTTAAAGCAATTCAACACTGTTCCCTCTCTTATCTAGGCTGGTCTGATGTCTATCTCTAAGTACCAATTACATCTACAGGTATAGTCACTCAGATCTCAGGTTTAAAAGGCACCTCCCATCCCTGCTATACTCTACTTACTCTAGTAGGCACAGTGGCCATGCCTCAGTTCTAAGTTGATGTGTCATTAGATGTTCTTATAGTACCATTATACCTGTCGTTTCAACCTTAAAGGCTGCATACACTGAGGCAAACATGGGTGTCAGCCCATGTCGCCAAAAGCACTCTCATACAAGGGTTAGGCATTGCTGTGGGCCGTTGCACAGCAGAATTATAACGATTTTGGCAAAAATTAAAGATCATAATGCTATCTTGTTATCAAAGTATACCCTAGGATAGATATGAAATTTAGTGAGAAATACACTTGCAACTATCACCAAAAGGAGATCGTCATCATAGCATAGCATTTCTAAAGGCTAACGATATTATTATTTGCTGTGCAAAACACCACTGGACTATAACAGATGGGTAAAGTGCCATTTAGTGAGGGTCAGGCTATACTGTACCTTCAATAGCATGCTTGGCTATCGAAAAATTGCTTCACAGTCTGGCCATGCTGGACCCTGCTGCTAGAGAATGCTGGACTCTTGGAGGCTGAAAGAGACTCTACCCAGGGTCCAGCATGGCCAGGCAAGAGGATTCAACATGGCCAGACTCTCGAGCTCATCGGGTGGGTCCAGCAATGCCTGACCCTCATGTGGGTGGGTCCAGCAATGCCTGACCCTCATGTGGGTGGGTCCAGCAATGCCTGACCCTCATGTGGGTGGGTCCAGAAATGGACCCTCACTAAAATACCTTGTAGCAGAGTCCTTTTGGTGACAAAGCCAGCGTCCAGCTGACCCTCATATTTCTCTGGGTCTAATGATTCATGAATTGAGTGTGTCAGCCATGTTAGCATGTCATGAAGCTTGTAATTCTTTACCATTCATAAAATGTTGTTGGGCGCAATATGTATCCGTATCCTGCCACCTTAGCTAAGATTGCTTTCGCAACTGCTTCCTGCGGTGCTGTAACCCAACCCTCACACACCTATATTATTTACTGATAGGGGGAGGTTACTATATTCCTCATTTGTTGATACAACTGTAGTCAAGTATATTTCTTATTAACCTGATGTCGCGAAAAGATGACATCTGTTGTCATGATGCACCAGGGCAGCCCTGGTGAGTAACTTGCCAGTGGTGCATTGGTAGATCATGCCAACCCTTCAGAATTGTCTCAACCCCGTAGGGTTGGCATGATGCTTGTGTTACTCACGATGGCTGCATTCTTACATCATGACGATCAAGGACATGATGCATTAAGCCGTCATGCTGCCCTTAAAGGGCAAAAGCGAGTTTCATGGTCCCCTAAGCAATGATTATTCCTCTTTTGACTTCATCGACATTGATATGAGCAGTGATATAATAAAGAAGAAATTTGGGATAGGAAACACACACATGTCTGTACATAGTCATATACACACAATACCGGTAGTTTTATATAAATGGCTAAATCAGCTCAAGTAAGCATCAATGTGTATGCGCTTAAACTATTGATATAGAGACCTTCCTCACCGCCCCCGTTTCCTCCTGCGGGCTAATGATTAATCCTATACTACTCGTCTCCTTACTATAGACCAATGCAGCGAGAGAGCGAAAATTTTCGCAAAAGTTGTTGATAGAGTTTTTGAACATTTCTGAATTGTGATCAACAAATACATGAATATGACCTAAAAATCCTGCATGTTAATATACATTATTTTTAAACAATTCTTAGGTCAGACAGAAAAAAGCAAAATTCTTTATTATCTTTAATGCAATCTCAAAGTGCTGCATTCTAATATACGCTATTTGAAAGATAATTCTCTTTTGAAACTCCTGATATGACATGTTTGCAAACATATAGCCATTACAAACAAATGCTATGACATTTCTGCTAAAACCAACGTTAACTTAACTTTATTATGAACACATTTCCCTTTCTTGCTGCATTGGTCTATACCTGATGACGTCCGCTGTGAGCTGCTCTACCTGATATAGCGCCGTGCTCAGGTGTGCCGGGGCAGCTCCCAACCATTTAAGGACGACATAGTGCTTTAATGCACCATGCCATTGGACGTCAGCTCCCTGAGTTGTCACTCTTTAACAAAAGTCGATGGGTGGATGGATTTGATTGCTTGACCAAAAAGATTGAGTTAATGTTCAACTTCAAATATATATATATATATATATATATATATATATAATATATATATATATATATATATATATATATATATATATATATATATATATATATATATATATATATATATATATATATATATATTACGACAACGACAATTATATTTCATTTTGGTTCATCTTGTATGATACAAGTAATGATTTTATTTAAATCAAATCCTCTTGGATACCTCAATGCTTCCAGATACTCCAAAGCTAATAAGAATTACCTAAAACGAGCCAAGAGTAGCGCCCGAAAAGGAAAGCCAAACATGCAGTGAACATTATTATTATTATTTGGAGACCCCACTTCATTTAGTAAGTGGGTCTAAGGACGGTTCCCAGCCTACTTTAAAATCAACAAAACTTACCCAATTCGAGCCAAGGGAAACGCTCACAAGGAAAGCCAAGCGTGCAAACAAGAGTGTTGACTCATGATCCCCAGGAGATTTTGAACGTTTTGTGAACGTTTTGTGGCATATTCCCTGCAGCACTTGTCGAGGCCGATTTACGATAGTTCATTGGAGTCGAGGGAACCGCTATTAGGACAATTGGTGGTATGCACTCGGTTGGCCTGTGGTCATCCTATAGTCATAGGGTGACCACATTGCATGGTCATACCTCTAGATAGGATGGCCACTTTGACCTTCATTGTTCATTATTTGTTGCTGCTGTCTGAGAAAAATAATTGAGAACCCATCACAAAATTGTCTTTTTGGGCTGCTAGAAATGAGTACCAGCACCAACAATAACATAGAAATTTAGATTAAAATGTAAAGTATCAATTTAACATAATTTTTATTATTTAGGATGTAGACAATCAGCTGTGCACAGAGGGTCACGGCAATGACTCTGCAGCACACATGTTATTGTAATGAGGACCACCTCATTAAGTGAGTGGGTCTGGGGAGGGCGGCCTCTAGCCCTGCAGCCTATGGGAGAGCAGCTCACGGCCAGGCGAGCAGCTCGTAGTACGCTGTGCCCATATTTAGGAGGTCCTCCCGATGACGTAGCCGCACATTCACTCCTCTCCCTCTCAGTCCTCCCATGTCTCACTCACCAGCATCATTCATACAGAGCTGTGGCTGCATTCGGTGACTCAGTTCCATGAATGAGTCTTCCTACCTGTTTTTGGCCGTACAGCTCTGTGGTTGTGCCGGTACTAGGCTATCTGTGTTAATGAGCGGGGCGGGAGTGTAATTAAAAGCAATGCTTTCCCGAGGATCCCCAATTCTGCCTGCCTTTCACTCATTCATTCACTCATCCCCCTCCATATCACTCTGTTTGTCTGTTCCTCTGTCTGTCTCTGGATGTCGGTTTCTCTGTCTGTCTGTCTGTCTGTCTGTCTCTCTCTCTCTCTCTTCCTCTGTCTCTCTGTCTCTGTCTCTGTCTCTGTCTCTGTCTCTGTCTGTCTCTCCCTCTCTCTCTCTCTCTTTCTCTCTCTCTTCCTCTCTCTATCTCTCTCTCTCTTTCTCTCTCTCTGTCTCTTGCCCTATCTGTCTGTCTGTATGTCCCTCTCTGTGCGTGTGTGTGTGTGTGAGTCACCGAGGCTTGTATGTTTGATCAAATATGATACGGCAAGGTGTAAGGCAACTATTAACATTGTATATAGTATTACGAAGTGACATCATCCACGGCCCCATTCACAGCCTCCTAGTATAAGCCGCACCTGAGACTTCTGTGGGGGTGGGAGCAGTTTCCGAACGCAGCTATTAGTACCAGGTATTGCCGTTGGTGGCAGCACTTGTCACGTGGTGGGAGAGGCGGGGACTGGGTATAAGCGTCGGGCGTGGCGCGAGGAGGCGTCATTACTGGTCTGAAGGCTGAGTAGTGCACGCCAGCCACAAGCAGCAGCTCACCGAGCAGCTCACCGGGCCTACCACTACCCGCCACAGGCTACAGAGAGTACCCTAGGACCCAACACTGGAGATAACAACAGTACAAGGACCGATAAGGGACTCCCAGGTGTTAACATCAAGATAAGGATCTTATCTGAGTAGTTTGAAGAGCTACATCGTTTTGGAGCTAACTTTGATACTAGTGCTAACCGCCGCCCCGAGTGGCTCCCAGTGCTACCTACCACCCACGCGGCTATTTAGGGTGTGAGTGACTGACTGAGTGGGACTTCTTGTGTTGGTTGGGAGTGACCCATCCTTGCTGTGAAGTTTTGCGGGGGATCCTACTACCCACTCATACCCACTACGGCACTGCAGCCATCCGGGATCGCCACCTGTCCCCCCACTCAAAACACCACAGGGTGGGAGTTACTCACTGGACGTCAGTAAGCCTGTATACACACACATATACCTGTGCCTCTGGACTGTTATCTGAGGATAATATAACTCCTTCACTACATCCATCCTACCCCCACTGAGGGATCCACCCTATACCTCAAGTACTCCATACCTCATCATAACCATGAGGACCGTGTTCAGCCTTATCGCCCTGGTGTCCATGCTGGCAGGAGGGCAGGCCAGCTCCGCCCTGATGGGTCCTGGTAAGTTTTACTATTCATCACAACCTCTCTAACCCTTTAAAGACTGACGTCGCTAAAATATGACCTCGGTGAGTAGCTCGCCGGTGCTGCATTGGTGCATCATACATACTCTCTGGGAGTGCCTCAAACCCGTAGGGTCGGCATGATGCTTGAATACAGCACTGGCGAGTTACTCGACAGGGCTGCATTCATGCACCATGACGACCAAGCCATGATGCCTTAATGCACTATGCCATCCTATTCATCAGAGCTTGTCTAATTAACACTAATTACGACCCCCCTCCCTCCCCTGGCCTCTTAGAGATTACCTACACTGACACTGCTATCACTCTACTGACAAATTGTCTGTAACGGCAATTAAGATCTAAAGGGGAACAGTATCAAGCCCATCCTTCCTCTTATGTCGCCGACAGGGGGACCTTGAGGGGTTTGGGTACCAGAGTGCTACATTTGTAGTTCTAAAGGGTCCTATTAAAGTGGTTTAATTGGACCTAAAATCAGTTCTCAAATAGACTGGGCCGTTTATATTAGAGCATGTACATGTGGACGTGACTGTCGTTCTTTAGTGCATGTATTATTAATATAAATAACATTTGTCTCCGCTGTGGGATATTTGAGGAATGTATGACTAATCCTTCTCAGCTGAAGTATGGAATGTCACAGTGAACTTCTAAGCCACTTGTTGCTATCTTTACAAAGGTCGTAGAATGTCAGTAGAAGTGGGGGCCTTTCAAAAGGTCTTGGCAATGTAACCCCCCCCCCCCCATCTCCACCCTCCTCCCCCCCCCTCTCCTGGCCCCGACTCAGTCTACAGGTGTGTATTCTGGGCCTTCAAAGTCCCGCCACAGGATAGAGTGGGAGTGGGAGGCGCTGAGCACCTCACACAATGTGCCGGGCGGCTTGGTGAGTTGCTCATTGAGCAGATGGACATTGACATTTCTGCTGGTTGCCGGGAGGCGGTTACTATAGGAGATTAAGTACACGCGGGAAACCAGTGTTGACCTTTACCTAGCACCACCTGTGTCTACATTAATCTTATACCTGTGTTCTTCTTAGAATTTATAAAGTGTACACATCCATTGCGGCACCTTATTGGGTGGATATACACGGTATACCCCGCATAGATACAACCTTAATGCTTGACATGGTGTGCAGGTGACATCATCCCCATTTCCAGCATGGCTCTGCCAAATATGGACTGAGTTGTGACGTCACACGCCTACGTCGTATCCTGAGCAACTCCCTCAGTTGCTAAGAATAGCGCAAATCATGAAAGCGCAGCTAGAGGCTGTGATAGAGGCGCTCAGCATAGGAGTTCCTGCTCACAGAGATAGCTACAGGGGCTGTACATGAACAGATTGCTGTTGTTTCCCTCAGTTCCTGTTCCGCCGGTGAGGACTATCTATAGACTGGGGGCCTCAACATGAGGATGTGCCATATCTGCTCTCAGGTCTACATAGTGTCGGGTTCTCCTGAGGTTCCTGCCCTCAGAAGACTGACACTTGTCTACCTACTGTGACTATACAGCTATATAAGGGACCGCAATACAGCCTGTTACTTCTCCTTTGATGGACACTTTGACAGTCGAATTGGCATTAGTGACAATTCATTGAGAGAACTGCTGAGCTGTGATCATTCTAAGAGAAATGTTAAACTGTCTACTTAAAATGCTAGGCTGTCTACTTGAAATGTCAGAATGGACTGGCTCTGAGAGTAGGTTATTTTTCAGTATTTCTCTGAGTTGGTATGATGGATACATGTTGTTGACATCTAAGATAAATATGGCCGCAAAGAAATAGTTTTTGTAAGGCAATGGAAGTACAGTAGAAATACTTGTCCATTTAATTGTACATCTAAATGAGTATGTATCTTGGTTGGCCTGGTAAAGCATTGTAAATTGAAAAGATGAATGTAAATGATTAATGCCTTTATTTCCAAAAATCAATTATTTTTCAAATTAGGCTTCATGTGCTATAATGACTATTACACCATCTGTCAACCAGAAAGCTCCCAATATGTTAAGATTGATAATATCAGTGTTAATTGTCCATCTGTCTGCTACGGTGGAAAGTCTGCCTCTGGCAACACTTGGTTTCTTTGGCATGGTTAACCATTTTAGGGCAGTATAGTGCACAATTGTAATTGTGCTGTCAATATGTATGCATGCAGCACTGGTAAGCAATGTTTGGGTGCTCCATTGAGGCATGAGGCAAACCCTACTGGGTTGATAAACTCCACAGTAGTTGCAAATGAAGAGATATGAAAGGAAGGTGTCACAGTTGTGCAGAAATGTGACAAATGAATGCCTGAGGCATTAAAGGGTTATGTGGTGTGGCAGCCAAATATGGAACTAGCAGAACAGCAGCGGCAAGTGCTGATGAATGGTAAAGATAATATATCAGTGGCGGCTGGCGCAGGAGGCAGCTTGCTGCTGTCTGAAGGGATGGGGAAATAGCCGCCGACTGTCTGAGGGCCGAGGTAATACACCCTCCAGCTGTCACCCCAACAACAGCAGGGGGAGAGCTACTGCTGGGGGCATCTATAAGGGTGGAGCTGGTGCATGCAGCGCCATGCTAGCAGTAACAGTGGTAGGGAAGGGAACTAGTCACCCCTACAACAGCATGGGGTGAGCAATACGCTTGACCAAGCCTTATACTTTGTTATGTGGGCATCCGTGAGAAACATGGGGGACAAGATGGCAGCCCGCATAGGGTGACCAGTTAAGTGTTATATAGGAGAAGGCCTCTGCTGCTTTTGACATAACTTGTGAGGTTTGGGAGCTGCTCAAGAAATGGGAAGGTTGTGGGTAGTACAAGGGGTATGGGTGGAAGGGCCGGGGGTAAAGAACACTGATGTTGGTTAATATTTAACAGGAGATGGCATGTGAATGGTCGACGAACATGAATATATGAAAGCTCCAAAATTAACAATCGTGCAGTATTTAGGCAGTAGTTCCATTGTCATAATTTCCGCCATCTCCATTTACCAGGAGAATAACATTTTCATTCAATTAACGCATGCAATGATCCAATGGTCAACAACCTATTTGAACTAAATCACGTGCATTTGTACTATTTATGTCAGAGGCTGCTACAACGATCAAAGACCATAACGATTAGTGTGATGAGCATCCTAGTAGATTTACTTAAGATTGGGATCTGATTGTTCAGATCAGGACAACCAGGGACATGCTAGATGGTATCTCTGCATGCAATCAACAAGACGGGGGATCCATCCCCCCACCCTTTACACAGCACCCGCCCCCCCCCCTTCACTCCCCCACCCCCTCAGTGATGACTCCACAAAGGCCATACACCTTGCCCCTGATACCAATCTCCACCCCACACCCTCCCTCACTGCCGGGGGGGGGGGGGGGGGGCACTCTCTCAGATTTGAATACCATGGGTGAACACAAATTCAAGGGAAAGAGTCCACTTCTTTGGCCATGAGCACGGACCCGCGGTGGCCTTTAATAAGGGGAGCGTTTTAAGTATTTTTTGGAGAAAATGGGGTACAGTTTAAGACCATTTGACACAATTGCCATTTTCCTGGCTACCACATTTATTGATGACCCATGCTTATATGGTAGTTCTTTCATTGCCGCCCGTGATAAGGGTCATTCATCGTTAGGAAATGTTAATAATGCTAAATCTATTGCGAAATGGTTATACGTTTTGTAAATTTCTGCCTTCATGGTGCCAAATTTAGGGTGATGTTCACACATAGTTACAGTGAAACTTCGTTATAAGGAACTCTGATATAAGGAGACCTTGCTTATAAGGAGCAGATTTGTGTGGTCCCGATTTTCCCCTATACATCTCTATAGTAAGAAAACTCTCTTAGAAGGAGGTATATTTACCGTAACCTCTGATATAAGGAGGTAATTTAGGCTCATGTTCTTATATCGCATATGCAAACCTTACCCAGGGAAGTAATCTCTCAGGGTTACAGTCACATACTGCTTAAAATTTCCCCCCACTCTAGTCCCGAGAGGTTGGCAGATTACTTGTGTGGTTGCCTTAAGGAGAAAGGGAGATGAAAATATCCAGGAAGAGGACCTAGAGGGATTGTTGACTTCAAGTAATACATTCTCCCGTCTGAATTGTATTAGAATCAATTCTATTAGGGTTTAAGAGACACCTGTAGGGGTTAAACTGTTATCTGTACCTTAATAAGGCTGACCTTGCTTATAAGGAGACCTTGCTTATAAGGAGCAAATGGCACCGGTCCCAAGGTCCTCCTTATAACGAAGTTTTACTGTACTATAAAAAATATAGGGAGTCCCCCCCCCCCCGGGCCCTTGCATACAATCGCTACCAAAGGTAGGAGCAGCCTCCGGGGCGGGGTAGGCCCTGAGTGGGGAGGTTATCTCAGAAGGTGGATCAGCTATCAGACCCCAGGGTATCCTGCAGTCATCTCATCGCCTCTTATCTCCGCTATCATGTGGCATGGTTAAGTGACATGGGGTATCTTTGTATCGTCCGCCACTTTGTGGTTCTTAAACCTTTAAGGACGGATGTCGCGAAAAGATGACTTTTGTCGTCATGAAGCAACAATGCAGCACCGGCGAGTTACTAGCCGGTGCTGCATTGGTGCATCATGCCGACCCTTTAGGAGTGCCTCTCCCCTTTAGGCTTGAATGCAGCGCTGGCGAATTACTTCCCAGGGCTGCATTCATGCACTATGACGACTTAGGGCATACTGCATCAATGCCGTCCTTAAAGGGTTAAATGGTTAACAGGGGATGCAGACAAAGGTCTCTGCTGAACTGCCTTTAACCCGTTAAGGGCCACAAACAGCTCTAAATATATTGATCGTTATGATGCTTGAAAGCAGCACTGGTGAGTAAATCGCCAGTGCACTATTCAAGCATCATGCCGATCCTACTGGGTACTGGGCTACTCCCCCTGAGGGTTGGCATAATGCATGAATGCAGCCCTGGCGAGTAACTCGCCAGTGCAGCATCCATGCATCATACCACAGAATTAAAGCAGTATGTGGTCCTTAAAGGGTTAAGTCAGGCAGTTATTGTTAACAAAGAGGCTTCACCAGATACAGCTGATGTTTGGGCACTGACGACGTGAGGCTGATAGGGAGGGGGGGGGGGGGTCGGTAGGAGGGGAGGGGGGGGGGGGTATATACCAGTGGCAACATGCACTTAGCCTTTAAGAGCGGCATAATGCATTAATGCATCATGTCCTTGTTTCTCATGATGCTTGAATGCAGCCCGGGTGAGTAACTCACCCATGCTACATTCAAGCATCATGCCGACACTACGGGGTTGAGACACTCCCATTGAAGGAGTCTGTGAGTCTGTGAGTTACTCGCTGGGGCATCATTGATGCATCATGACGACGAATGTCACATTTTAGTGACATGCCGTCCATAACGGGTTAGGTCTGGTATACTAGTACACCCCGTGTTGTACATGTATTGACCAGTTAATGCATGTTAATTTGGCAGTGTTTTCACCCGGAGCAATGGCTCGTGTCAACATGCCGTCTCCAGGCCTGCACCATGTGCCATAGTTTAGGCCGAAAAAGAGGTTTGTTTCAGGTCACCCGACGGTGCCTACCTAAACAGGACCGACGCTTTCTGTTCAATCTTGGAGACATTTTCGTATTTTCCACCCTTTTTTTTTGTCACTTTTAGGGTATGCAAAGAGGCTGGCTAGTACATTCATGTTCAAGAAAGAAAATCTGTCCTACCGGCCCTACATTTGCTTCCCATGCTACCTGAAACAAAACGCTTCTTTTTTGCCTTACTAATGGTCCACAGAGAGGCAATATAAGAGTATGGATCGTGTATCAGGATGTTGGTGCGTGGGCTTTTTCCTCTGCGTCTTCAGTTCCCCCATTACATACATATAGCTGCTTACAACGGCTTCATGCTAAGATATATGAGCCAGGTAAGAAGGGGAAGCATTTCATGATTGCTCCATAGGCCTTGACAGGACAAGGCGTGTAGATTCTTTTCTCTGGAAAAAAGAGAGAGATAAGTGCACTTTAAGGACGGCATGATACCTCAATGAATCATGCCCTTGGTCCTCACGATGCATAACTGCAGCCCTGGTGAGTAACTCGCCAGGACTGCATTCAAGCATAACGCTGAACCTAATGGGTTGAGACACTCGTGAAGGGTCGGTGTGATACACCAATGCAGCACCAGCGGGTTACTCACAGGGGCTGCATTGGTGCACCATGGCCACAGATGTCATCTTTTAGTCACATCCGTCCTTAAAGGGTTAAAGACTTGTATAGGCTATTAGTAGGTACCATCAAGTAGTCCTTTAGAACTGCAAGCATTACCGGTATACACATCACATAACAAAACCAACACAAAAACGTGATTTCATCTCCCTTTCAGGCAGGTCTCAACTTTCAAAGAATGCAGCAATTGCACCCCCAGCAATAAGTAACGACGACTATATGTACAAATTTATAATTCTGTTTGGACCATGGCTGTTTCCTGCACTGAATCCATCCGAAATTTGATAACCTTCATGCCTGAAACCACTGTTGTCTGCAATTGGTATCAATAGAGAAGTGACTTCTTTGAAGGTTGTTCATCAGTTGGGCTACACAGGTCTGCATGGGGTGTTCCTTAGTGCTGTACACCATTCAGGAAACTGTTTCACAAATAACAAAAAATAATATTTGTGAAACCTGATGAGTTATTCTTTATCTGGCTGTAAATGATCCATGGGTGCAGCAAATGTTTTTTGAGGATTCCAGACAACCCTATGAAGCGCTAGCGCCACCCATAGAGCTTTTGTGTTGGTCCATGAAGCATTTGCTGGGATTGTGCTGAAACAGTTCGGGAACAGTTTCTGGTTTTGATAATCAAAACTGACATATTTTACCTGAAATAGCTACTTTGCCTCACATTTCCATTACAACTTCTGAAATTATCCATGAGATTGGCCTCACAAAATGTTATTACAATTTTGATTTGATATCGTAAACCTCTTATTGGTAATGTAATAGGCTTGTCTCATCCAGAGGGACGTATGACATTTCAAATCAGTTTCAATGAATGCAAACAATACTTTGTCCTTCCCATTTTCCATTTTTCTAAAGAAAAGTCAAAGAATATGATAAATGTCATTGAATTCAATGCGAGCTTAAATTTTATTACATTTTCCATGGGGGAAAACATGAATCCCACACATCGGTATCACTCCCAGGCCCAGTCCCAGATTTGATCTGAGAAAGGTACAACACTTGAAGTGAATGCCATGCAACGCTCACGGATCCCCATGACAACCATTTTAAACAGCCTGTGTATGACTATGCTGGCTACTTGGATCCGGTCAGGTTATTTTTAATACTTAATGACTTTACTTTAAATCTGGACACATAAACCTTTTGAATGTGTCATCACTATTTTTACTTTTCCTCTCTAACATGTCTTAGAAGCGGGTTCATGCCAAGTCGGTGGCCGGTCGATAGGAGCATGACATTGTAATGTTAAAGTGGCCGGAGGAGGAAATGTCACGCCTTTGGAATTATCATGAGCCACAATTGGTTAATTAAGTCCCTTAATTGAGTTCTATCAGTGACATCATTGTTCATTCTCGAATCTGAGTCAAATGACCTTACGCATTAATTTTAGCTCCAGATCTGTTCCGGACCGCCGTTTGAATTCGATAATTATTAAATGGTTGAACCGGTCAATGGTCGGATAGAACTTTCATGTGCAAATATGCATCAGGCTGATCCTTTGGGAGTATATGAACCCTGTAGGGTAGGCTCCAGGGGTAGGCTGCTCAGCCATGTATCATGACGAGTTATCACTCTAAAGCGCGATACTGACATATAAAGAATAGTGTAATACCAATTCTGTACCAGCCAAATGCTAAATTCCTGGAATGTAGCTGAACATAAGGCCTATTGTGGACACTGATCATGCCTGCTGAGTACATTACGGCACTAGTTCCCCGGAATGGGGCTCATAAAGAACTACGGTAATTCATAGCCGGCATGAAACATGCACAAGGCCCATTTCAGGCGGCAAATTGGAGATACATCTTTAATAGCCTGCACACAAGACTCAGGCCCTGCTCCGTGAAAGGGTGCGAAACCTGCTTCGAGATTAATAGCACAAGGAGAGAATAATGGAAGCCCAAGTGAAAACGAGGTCAGAGGACGGCGGCCATATTGGATGGCTGGTGTCACAGGGCAAAGTTCCGCCCGGACAGCGTCCACTGCTTCCGGCGCCCAGTCGATGCGCTAGTTCCCCGCGGGTATGCATTGTCAATAGCCAGACCTGGGCTACCAGCGCTGGGGGTGGGGGTAAGGTTAGCGTTAGGGGGGAGAATAATCAATAATCGGACGCTCGGTCACTTGGGGCGACCTCTGGATTCAGGCGGGTGAAGCTGGGTCGTTACGAAAACGAGGCCGGACAGGGGTTGGTGACCCTTGACCTGGGGAGTGACAGAGGGGACAGGGGTAGGGAGAATTTACCGTTCTCCAGTGTCATGACTCAGTGTGACTGCCCCCTGACCGCTTTGAGCATCTCTTGTCTGAACAAAGCCTGCACAGGGGGCTTGGGTAAGGGGTTAGGGGTCGTGAGGGGCCCCACTACGATTAGTGCGAGTGGGAAGGGAGTCAAAAGGCAGTGCCACTCCTGCCCTCTACCGACCATCTGCAGAACTACTGCATTAATGCATTATGGGATAGTAATGGTGCAAGGTAATAGATGTGGGCAGAAAGGTTATAGAGACAAAGAATGGCAATCTTTGTATCTTAGACGAGTCAATACCTGTTGCAATTTCGTTATTATTAATCGTGCTCTCAGGATATGCAAAATAAGCGTTCAATTGATCTTCTCGCTATGGATTCTGGAGGTATTGCTTTCAAATTCTCAGCTTCAAGTCTACAATTAGAACCTCGCCCCCCTTATCAAATTAACATGCATTGCTCATGCCGCATGTCCCATGGTGGACCAGCAAACACCAAGATATCTGCCTGATGCAAATACTATATTCAATGTTCTCAGTGAATATTCAATACCATCCGAGTCAGATCATCTCACTGGTTGGCGGAAGCTGGGCCGTCTGGAAGGATTAGATGACCATTTGTATGAGAGGAGAAGGTGGAGAAATACCTCTTCATCGACCCCACTCAACCTTTGTACAATGCATGACATCCGGGGAGGCAAATAAACCACCCAGTTCTTTACCCTATTGATGACTACCCGCAAATAGAAAAAAAACTTTAAGAAGGAAGAAGAAAAAAGGGTGCAATAGAAAATAAATCAGTGATCAATGCTATCCATGGGATCCATAGAGGACTGAGGCTGCCATCTGGCGGCCTGTGGAGCAACAAGAAGGGCGTGACGTCACAAACAGAGGGGTCACGTGATGTATGGCCCTCTAAATTCGCGCTAAGAGCTCGGGCAATCGGCAGCGGGTGGTGGCTGGAGTCGTATAGAGGGGGAGGGGGTGGCTGGAGTCGTGTGGGGTGGGGGGGGGGAGCAGCTCAAGTGGGGAGGCTGTGGTATAAAGGGAGCAAGTCAGGGGACAGGAAAACACTGAAAGTGCCGACTGCGCAAGACCGGAAGTTGAGAAAACAAGCAGTTTTTCTTAGTTAGAAGTGGGTGTTAAAGCTCTGTATATCACATTCCCACAAACACACAATGCTAGTGCCCTGAAACCAATGTACAGGACACTCAGGAGCCAGCAGCCAATCAGATCTTTTGATAATTTGTCAGTGTCACTCTCTCAGTAATCCAGTATTTGCATTTAGATCTGAGCTAAGAGTCTAAAAGGCTACATTTGTCCTCACAATGCAACAATGCACACCAATGCATCCCTGGCGAGTAACTCGTCGCGGCTGCACTGACGCATTACGCTAGCCCTTTGGGAGTGTATCAATCTCATATATAGTTAGCATGATGCTTGAATGCAGCACCATTGTAGCATTCCTGCATCAAAGGCATGATGCATTAATGCATTTTTATCCTCAGAGGGTTAATCAGTGAGTATGGCGGGGTATGAGGGGTCAGTGATTGTGGGGTGGGCAGGTTATTGGGTTTAGGTGTGGGTGACCAGGGGCCAGGTGCCCCTTCATGTGCTGATTTATCGCCCGTTAACACGTGGCGTCTGTAATCGGCACGATTTATGACCTCCGTGTCAATTTGCGGGCTCGCTCTGCGAACGGATATTCCGGGGGCCCCTTTTCAGCTGTTTGATCCGCCGACTGGGGCGGGCTAAACTGTTGACCGACCCACCTCTCTGCCAGTCACACTCCCTCTAACCCTACCTTCATCCCACCATTGGCCACTCCCCCTACCCCTTAGAGCCTTCACCAGGGGGCTTTCAGATAAAGGACCAGCCTCTCAGTGGGGTTTAATAAGATCAGAGAGATCAGCGGAACGACTCCTTATGGATGAATGATACCCGGAGAAATGTCGGAGAAAAGCGCCTTCCCAGACGCATTGATAAGGTGAAGTACACCGCTAACTCCTTTTTCACATCTGCCACGCCCATTTTACCTCCTTCTCCATGGCAACGCACAGTCCAACCCTCACATTCTCCTATCAAGCCTGCCCTCAGCCCTACACCTCCAACCAAGGGGCTCTCTAACCCTCTCCACTGGATCTATCCCATAATAGGAGGTGTCAATGGTAACCTAGCCACATCCGGTCTACGGTCACCATGGCAACCTGGGACGGCTCCAGCCTCATTCTGGGTCCCTGTGTGGTGTGCCGCAGTGCGCATGCGCCCGGTTCTTGTTAGTCAGAGACATATATCAGGCATGGGGCCTTTTACTGGCCTCCGCTTTTCTCATTTATTTCTCCATAAAGGAGTCCTCGAGTCAGGTTTGTACTGTGCTATCCGGCCCGAGCGATTCATGGGGCAGACAAGGAAAGGGACCTCCATGGTTATCACCAGATCTCACTCCACAGCTTCATAGCATTTCTTTGTATTGCCTCAGGACAACTTCACCTAGTCAATATAAGGCAGCCAGCTTAAGATGGTTGCCATTGCCAAATGCTAAGCATTACAATTTATGCTGACTCTAGGAGGTAAGGGTATACAGTAGTGTAGTGTAAACACTGCCCGAGTTAATTTAAAACTGAGCTACTCTAATTGATAGCAATAAGGGGGGTGTAGAAAGTCTCCCTTAGACACTCCGCACTCAATCTCCCTGACAGAGTGGTTCTGTGGACACTCTACCCCCTATACCTCCATATGTTCCCCTATATAATTATACACTAACTCAATGGGCACAGAACATTGAATCAACATTGACAAAAAGGGTGTTATTGTTGATTCAATGCTGATTCAACGTTGATTCAATGTTGAACTGAATTTTGTGCCAACTGGTAGCATGCAGGGTAAGCACAAAGGGCTTTAATGAGAAAACTGGTGATTATTTCTCATTCACTGCAGGATTATCTTTTCCCCAAATAGATATTTCCATGATGTTTTTTAGTCATTTCACAATGCATTTTTTTAAGGAATATTTTCACCTGATATAGTTTTCGGTAGATATGTATACATATATCATATGAGGCTGTGTGAGATGTGCACCTAATGAACTCTAGACGGTGCCAGAAATGCAACGGCAATGCAAATACACTACCTGCCAGATGTATTTGACACTGGCCTTGACACTCAGCTATATTTAGTTTGGATGGTGTCTGAAAGCTTCAAGTATATTTCATTCTGCTTCTCTGTCACAGTGTGTATATTCAGATGAAATGGAGTCAAAGCACAGTTATGGGCTTTGAGAACTAATAGTAGACTATGCAGGATGGGTTTAATTCACTTAAATCACAAATCAATATATTGATTTTTCATCATTCTAAATACCATTACTCCTCCCTCATGCATGATGATATGATTCATTTAAGTTGAATTTATAAGTTGGAACTCATTATGAAGAATATTATTAGCAATACCGCAGGGAATATATAGGCAATTCAAATAGCCTTTTTATGCCTGCTCATCGTTTATCTGGCATTTAGATCTACCATTCCCTAGGTGGTAGGGTGTAGCTCTTCTATAGCAGCTTGCACATCTGAGGGGTACACATATGGGGGTAGAACTACAGCGTTGATGATTGATCTGTGACTTATTTTTCTACCAACACGTCCACTCGCCATCTATCTTGTGCTGGTGATTTTTATTGGGAATAAATACAAGGCACGCGCTTTGAGTTATTTAAGTATGTAAATTCGGCTCGCTCCAACACCATTGTCAATATGCAGGTTCACTTAGAGTTGTAGGTCTAGGGGAGTGGGTAGGCTTTGGATAAACACTCACTTCAAGTGTGGAACTCCATGCTTTATGAATATTCATTAGGTTTAGATACACGCAATGTGTGTACAGCGCATGCGTGCACCATACGCCCCTCCCACCCCGCTCTTTGTGTATGTAAATTAGGTATGCTAATTAAGTGAGATACGCCGCGAGTAGCACTTGGAACTCTCCGGGGAGTGGAGATAGGAATCATTGCTGCACGCAAAGCAAGATGGCCGCATGCATGGTTATAGAGCACGTCTTGGCCATTACCATTGGTGTCATTATCATTATTATCGTCATTATCCCCCTCTATGTGCCTTATCTCTATACAGACCCGTCTGGCGCTCACAGCGACGCCTACAGGCTTTACCCCGCATTACAGCTATCAAAAAACCTCAGCCCATCTGCCATGGGGAAATTATACAAAATCAATGCCACTCTCTGGAGTGGGCTCCACTGGCTAGGCCAGGGCCTTGATTTTGATCGTTTATAAGTATGATATATTGTTTCCTATTCCAGAGCTCTAGCCTGATTTTGTCGTGAAGTATTTTTATTCTGTAATTGGGGATGGTATCGATTGGAAGGAAAGACCCCGGCAGGCTGTGGTCTGGGAAGACTCTTTTGAAAGTCAATAGGGAGACACTAGATGATATGAGAACCCCAGGAGGGTGTGTGACTCCATTCATTGTGCCCCATTTCATATTTCAAGATTCCTTAATGAACACAAATGTGGCATTTAGAAGACAAACTAGCAGCTAATCTAAACACTGATGACATAGTCCCTATTGCTAATAAAGAAGCAGATAACTTGATGAATTCATGAACACGTTTCTACACTTAAGGCCATCCACATTTTATAGAAAATGATTTAGATTGACTCTACAGTCTATAAACCAGGCAGGGGCCATTCACCAGGGCCACACTTCATCATTGAAACAATACACCCCAGCTAAAATACTCAAACCCCTGCCAATTGATTTCATTAAGGCCTTAGCCGCTGAAGCTACTCCGTAGTCTGGGATATTCATCTCAATGAATACCCCGGCGGATAGGGGGCTTAGCCTGGGGCTAATCAGATGCTTACTCCATGTATAAAGACAGAGGAGTGAGGAGCTCATCTCTGAACATGAGCTGCTCTGAATGAGGATGGGCTCTGTATGTCTGAGGGTATCATAATGATGGTACTTAATTCTTCAAGGGCTACATAGTGCATTTAAAGGGGCTGGGAACTTTTTAGATCCTGCAGCCATGTGGCCAGTGTTGGTTTCGCTTATTATTATTCAGGTGCCCACAAGAGCTGTGTGTCAGCAATAATACATTTGTTGTGATACCATTTGTCCTCGTGATGCATAAATGGACACTTGGCGAGCATACTCATCCTTAGTATCCGAGTGACAAACTCCTTTAAAAGTAAGAAATACACTGCAATAGTCTTCATTATAGAGGTATCAGATAAAGCGTAAGTAAAATAAGATAAGGAAGAAAACGTAACGTGGAGCGTTGATTGGAGTTGTGGTGAGCGTTATATGGGATGCTAATGGTAGACAATATTGACCAAGGGCGTTGGTGTCCTCCCCCATCCTTGTACCTGCCTCTTCCCCTTCAGCTCAAGTCCTCAGACCACTCGGTGTCATTTACCCCCTCACAATGTGTGCCATCAGACTTGGTGATAAACACATATAAAATACCCCTACCCTGGGGGAAATTCTGGTGTGTTTTCTTTTATCCCAGGCCGTCCTGTATCAATCGAAAATGGGAGGTTGATATAGATGGTAGTGTTTGGTGCAGGGCATTCACCTGTTTTGTTTTTTCGCGGAAAGGCAGCCTTGTTGATATAAACAGAACGCACATGTTATACCCTTGGGGGAGATTCTGCTTCTTTTGTAATATGGCATTCAAAACTATCCTTGACAAGCGAAGAAAAGCTGAAGGTAAAATAGGCGCCAAACGTGGACCCGGGATGCTCAAGGATTTCCAAGATGGCGGCGACCATGGCTGTTGCCGTTCTGGCGCGGTATATGTCACTACGTTGGACATCTGCCAGTTGGTGCGTAATACCTGAGGATAAGAACGTCAGCCGGGATATTAGAATTCTAAGAATAACACGTCTTCATATATAGCTTTTCTTCCCTGGAAATACAATTTAAATGTCAAAGTGTCATCATATCATATATACCAACTTCTTTTTTTTGGCTCGGCATGAGGGGAAACCTCACACTTCCCAAGCAGGAATATAATATACATTAAGATTATATATTGTAACCAGTATACATGCCTCTGTCAGTGCAAAGCTAAAGGTCTGTACCTATATATATATATATAGAGAGAGAGAGAGATTCTAGAACCACAGTAAAAGGGATTATGGAAAGATTTTAACATAAGTATTCTTAATGTTAAATGATTTCCAACTTCGATCCCCCCCCTCCCTTGGCATCAATGTAGCGGCAGCAAAGCTCTAAGTCCTAGGTACACTCCTCCTCTGCCTCCTCCGCCACATGTTGACAAAGGATGTTAAGGGGTACTTCTCATTGCTTACATCCAATATTGTCTCTGCTCTACACCGTACTAGCTGCGATTAGCATCCATGATGGATAAGGTCGTGGCAAGTGTGCTGTGTTTGCATTGAGTTATAATCTATCATCATAAAACTGATGACTTGAATTCAAATGTGAAATTTTCAAAAACAAGAAAAAGTGTATCTATACTTGGGTATATATTATGGGTTTCCTTTTTGGGAAGGGTATTTCGAAACTTTCCTGAATAAGAAAATAGGGTCCGATGGGATCATGTTGATTTAGATGAAAGTAGAATGTGACTTTTAATAGCGGCAGTTAAAACATTGAGTAGCCCGCCCACTCTATATGTAAATCTCACCCTTTGAACCGCGGCACTGCCCTCTGCTGGCAGTACTAGTGGGAATTTATAGCCCTCACCGATAAGAATTAACAGAACACAGTAATGTGCCAAGTTTAGTTCTTTTTCTAGCTTCCCTTAGAGTCTGTTAGTGTCCACACCCACCCCTAGGGGGGCTCTGACTCACTGCCCAATGGTCTCCACTTCCGGTTTCAGCTTCTGTGTGCGCATGCGCATCCTGACATATGTTTACATGGCCGTAGGCGGCCTTGTCAGCGATTAGCCCCAAGAAGCAGCCTGGTGATGGGCAGGGGGGAGGAGGGAGGGGGGAGGGGGGAGGGATGTCCAGTACCTCACTCCATCTGCCCTGACCAGCCAAGGGCCTAACACTATTAACATGCAAGAGGCAGCGGACGTGGTGAGAATGGGAGAGGAGGGTTGGGTAAAGTCGCTGATGGAGGCGGTCATTTGTTTGGGGGATGGGAAGCGTGGAATGGGATCGGCTGGGCACACGGAGATGGGAATTGCCGACCGTGAGTAGTTTTTTTCTTCGCTTTTAGAAAGAAAGGGAGCTTTCCAAGAAGGTAGCCCTCAGGATTTTGGTCACAAAGTGTTGGCTGTTTGCCCTGTCTGCCTGGGTAGGGGTGTGTTTGTGGTTAGGGGGGTCAGCGGCCTTTGGAATCATGGCCCCCGGTCACTCAATGCAAACAGGCTTAAGGCTCTTCTCCTGCAGTTTCAAATTGGTTAACCCTTTAAGGACGGCATGTCGCTTAAAGGTAACATTTGTCATCACAATACACCAATGCAACCCTGACGCGTAACTCACTATATAGGGCCCCTTCAGAAGGATCTCAACCCCATAGGGTCAGTATGGTGCTTGAATGCAGCGCTGGTGAGCACCGTCGATTCACTCGCCAGGGCATGATGCATTAATGCATAATGCTGTCATTAAAGGGTCAAGGCAGCACCCATATCTCCCACCCCACCCCCACTTAGACACCCCTACCCCTACAGCATTCAACTCACTACTTGCTAATCGTCCACAATGTTTTTTCCTCTCTTAAACTGGCTGAGTACCCCTCCATTTCCCTCACCACACATCTCTGGTCACCCATTTCCTTGGGTCATCAGTCTCACCCAAATCCAATTTCAGCTTGGGTTTCTATGTTTGTAGCTTTGCCATGCCTCTCCCTAAAGCCTTCACCTTCCTAAGCAAGCGCTGCATTTAGAATCAGCCACAATACTTTGTGTACACTTGACTAAAGAACTTGTAAACGTATATGGCTGTATTTAAGCCTAGAAGACTAGGCCGATCACCTAGATATTGGACCTCTAATCAACATTGCGGATACATTGTGAACCTTTCAAGTCTTGACCATTTATGCATCCTTTTAAAACTTTAAATACCACTGTTTCAAAATCGTGATCTTCTCAACCCTGCCATTCTACTGTAAAGCCCACGCAACCTCCTCCCTTTATTATCAGAATGAAAAAGTCCCCTGCATGTCATGGTGCCCGGCCGCTTGTTCCCTGACTCTACGGTTAGAAACAAAGACTCACCACCATGGGTCGTCTTTTGTGAAAGTAGAAAAACCAGCTTCCCTCCCTTTGATTCTGACTCGCTGCGTCTGGGGAAAGAAATGAAAGGTTTATTCGACGGAAATACCTTCTTTGCATTTGGGATAAAATTCTTGAGAATATAAAAAAGCTAAAAGGCATAGAGAAGACCATGTCTTGAAAGGATGTTCTTTAGACTGCCCACAGGCCTGTGTGGGTGTGTGAGTGGGGGGGGGGGAGGGGTAAAACATTATGTGGGGAGGCTCTCAGCCCTCCCCACTCGTCCCCTATTTATTGAACAGCTGGGTACCCTTTGATGAACAGGATGTTTTTATACGTCCATGGTCTACCAAGCTCAACTGTTGAAGGAACTTCTCCCTCACAAAAAGACAGGGGGAAGTTTCCCATGGAACAATCCATGTTTACTTCTTTATTCTATTATAAATACATCCTTAGTAGAGAGAAAGAGAGGGGAGAGAGAGAGAAAGGACAGAGAGAGACAGGCAGAGAGGCAGACAGAGAGAAAGTGACAGAGGGACAGAGAAAGAGACAGAGAGAAACAGAGAGGCAGACAGAGACAGAGGGGGATACAGAGAAAGAGAGACACAAACAGAGAGAGAGAGCGTCATATACTTAACCTACCTTAGTTAAACAAGTAGAGGCGTATAGATACAGGTTGGAGATGCTCCGTACAGCCCTCATGTTTTATTTACCCATGACAAGTCTCCCCCTTACACGTCTACTCCGCCTTACCCCTCTGACACACGCCATGCCCACATCAGCACCAATTGGCATCAGGAACTCTCCTGGAGAGGAGACAAGAACCGCTCCTGTACATCCGGGCTTCCCGCCTCATATCGCACCACTTCCGGTAGTGCCAGGGACGCTCCAAAGGTGTCGCTTCAATCGACCTTTGGCGCGTGCGCTGTAGGCAGAAGGGAAGAGGGGGTATGTCCGTTTCGGGGTTACAAGATTTCGCTTTTACGGCAGAGAGCAAATCGTGGGCGGATTGGGGCGCCTCTGGTCGAGGTTGAGATCACTTAGAGGATCTGAGACCAACCTGGGGGCGCCGAGTGGAATCGATACCTATGGGAAACTAGAATCTAAGGCATGTAGATGGGGAATTAAAGCAAAGACATGGGGGATACCCAGTCTAGGGTGAGCGACTCTTACACCTCAATGCCCAGCCCCTTCTAAGAACCATAGGATTAAAACAACACAGGCAATGTTTGGATATATATTAAAGGGCCACCACTCTACTAGAATCCTAATCAGGGGCCAACAGTGAAGCACATATATTCCACTCAAATTCAAAAGCAGTAGAAATGAGAGTAGAATGAGAGTAGAACTCCACTGCAGGGGCCACTGATGGGCTGAGAGTAGCGAATCCACACTTTATGCATAATCAAATTAGGGACACTACACCACAGCTAACCATGTGAGTAGATAGATAAGGAGATTTAAACCGAGGGGTCGGAGCTTTCCGAGCTGAAAACCTTTAGTCGGCTGATAATAAGGCAATGGAATACTTACTATATACGCGGAAGTAGCGGGCTATCGTGTTTAAGTATAGGATGGCTGAGGAGCAGGGGGTGGAGGTGGGGGGTCTCTACCTAGTAAAAAGCCACATTTGCACTGAAGCATCCTCAGCGCTTTCTGAGAACTGTCCAATCGGATGTATCGCCTACACCAGTACACTGCCTTAGATGCTGGACATTGATTCTCATTGGTCGGCCGAGCATATACCATACATAGAGAGACACCTACACCCAGACTCCCCACCCCCCCCCCCTTTATCCATTGATCTCACCGCCACTAGAGGGCGTTAGGGTCTGGAGGAGGGGCCCAATGGTCCAAGCCGGCAACTGCCTCATTGGGCGATAATCGATGAGGTCACCGTGTGGGATTGGGCGGGGGGGGGGGGGCTTCCTAGGGGGTATAGCGATGGACAGAGCGTGAAATGTGATCATGTGAACATGGGTATGCCTCACTGGGTCTGATGGCTGTAAGGTGGGGATGGGCGGATTAGTGGAGAGGGTGTGAGCTCAAGTGTAGGGTATATATGAGCCTTATATAAGGAGTTGTAAGTATGCACTGGGATGAGAGGGAATGGCGCTTGAGCTGGAAGGTTGGGGTTCACAAAAGGGACTGAGGAATAACTGGGGTCGGGATACTAAGCTCATTACAAATATATATTGCACCAATGCAGCCCCGGCAAGTAACTCGCCGGTGTCTCAACCCCATAGGGTTGGCAAGATGCTTGAATGCAGCGGTGGCAAGTTACTCGCCAGGGGTGCATTCATGATGACCAAGGACATGATGCATTAAGGTATCATACCGTCCTTAACGGGTTAATAAAGATGAAGCCACTTGTAATGTCACTGAGGTGGTAGTGTTATAGATTGCATGTAACATATGGGCTTATAGAATTTCCATTTACTGCCCACGATGCAGGTAAAATGCTGATATTGCCACGTCCCTATTTATGTGTCTACATGTATGATGTTGCGTTTTTTCTGCTCCCCCCCCCCCCACACATATTGGTGTGACCTGTAGCCCATATGATAATAGCTAATACAGTAGTATATATTGTGGGGTGGTGGAGACGCACAGCCAATCAGGTGACGTCACCACACTTTTTAAATGTCTACCTTGACTGGCTTCTCGGGGAATACATGCACGAGTGTCCCCTTTCCACAAGGACTGTGGGTTAACAAGAGCGGAGCGCTGTCATGGTTTTTGTATGTTATTTCCTGGCTGAATGTAGTCAATCTGACAGAGTGGCGCGTTTCTTTAAGGTCAGCGAGCTAAAAACTAGCCGTCTTCTGTGTACATGTGCACGTGACTCAAATGACGCATGCGCGGAAAGAAAAGGATTACAGGTAGAATAGGCTCTAAGCAGGAGCAGAAATACCTGGACTCGCTTTTCTATATTTGTAGCTATTACCAACATTGGCTTCATCATGAGGAAAAAAAGTGGTTTGTGATAATATTTTAAGTTTTCCTTATTTGGGTTTATTTTCATTGGAATGTGCTAAGAGAGTACTTCCCTTGTTATGTCTGGTCAAAATAAGGTTTATTTATGCCAACCCAGCCAGCAAAACAAACCATGCAAGGCGGAAAGAAAGCACTTGGAGTGAGAGGCATCTGTGTTAAAGCGTTAAGAAATGGATGAATGGGTGACCGGTCTGGAACCATTAGCAAAGACTGCGGTGGTTTTTATTAAAGGTTACAATGTCGTGGGCGACAGAGAAATCTCTTTATTTTTCCCATGATCACTGGGTGTAGATGAGATTGGTCTAGTTAACATTTGACTCTCATTAAAGGATGCTAATAAATAGTTCAATTGTCAAGATGCACATAGAGGTGTGGAGATATTTGGTTTACATCACGCCCACGGATTGTAAAACCGCCTATAATTAACATCATTGCCTAACTTGAGCGAACCGTAAAAATTCCCGCTATCACTCGATCGAAAGGCTTTATTATCATTTAGAGACACCGCTAAGTGGTATTTCTTCCTCTTCCCTTAATTTCTTACACACAACCTGACCACTGCGCAATGCGATTTGTCCTCCTCCTCATTTTTACCTGTCGTTTCCTGCCTCATATTTCCAATTAGCTCCCCACATTCAATGCTAACCCTTTAAGGACATGTGTCGCTAAAAGATAACATTGGTTGTCATAATGCACCAATGCAGCCCTGGAGAGTAACTTGCTGGTGCTGCATTGGTGTATCATGTCGACTCTTCGGGGGTGTCTCAACCCGTTAGGGTCGGCATGATGCTTGAATGCAGCACTGGTTACTCGACAGGGCTGCATTTATGCATCAGGACAACTAAGGCTATAATGCATTGAGACAGTATGCCGTCTCTAAAGGGCTGCAATCCTCACTGATTGGCGAGGAGGGAGAGGGGTGGTGGGGAGTAGGGGGAACTGTGAGGGTCATGGTCAGGGCTATGTAAGGTGTGTCAGGGGGTGTAGGGGTGCGTGATAGGTAACAGTGGGGATGAGACAGACCTGTAACAAGACCCGAGTACAAAGAACCACTAGTTTGGCCACTACCACCACCTCCCTGTCTACCTGTGAGCCTGCCTTGGCATTAATCCTGCCTCTTGGCCTTCGGGTATTGCAGACCAAAGCCCCCCCCCCCCACCCTCCATACAACCACTCCCCTACCAATCTACCATGCCTCATCTACTGAAACCCCCCTTGTATGCTGCTTGGACTCAGACCACAAGTCCACCAAATAACCCTCTCGGGTTTCCTGAGCCGGTCTAACATGAAGGCCGCCACAGAAACCTTGAGACGCTCCCTGTGTGTCCCACAGCGTCATCAGGTGGAGAAGAGAACATCAAACCTAGCGTCATCAGGTGGAGATGCACCAGGTAATTAGCCATGTCTCACAGCCTCAAAACTAAAGTTGTACTTTTCCTGCCCATCTCAGGTATGTCTATTATATAGGGGTGGTGCGGGTCACCTTGTGTGTGCCGCCACCTTGTCCCCCTTGAGAGACAGGCGCTGGTTCCTAGATCCCGACTCACAAGTCCTGCAGTGAAAATATGATATGGGAACTGTAGGCCTCATCTATATTGTAAATCGATACTTATGAAAAAACAGGAGCGGATCCAGGGGTCCGGGGGAAATTTCTTGAGATATTTTCGCTGATATTCTGATCTGCCATAACAACGCTTTTCCATACTTTGCTGTTTGGTTGAACCCCCCCCCCCCCTTTTTCGAATTCGCGGGAGCGTCCCTGAGTTTAAAACGAGAAAAATATGCGAAGGTACCAGCAACACTTGGTTCTCTTACCAGCCTCTAAGACTACTACAATGGCGGCACCATGGCCGTCCCGCACCCCTATAGGAGGTTCCTCAGGTATATCAGAGGCTGCCCCTGATTGGCTGCCGGCGGGCAGACCTTGGTGGACATGGGTGACAGCTGCCACGCGGGGAAGACAATTGATCCGGGTCCCTTTGGTTAATAAGAGGGTTCCGGCGGCAGACGACAATCGCCTCAGATCTTCCTTGACCCTGAGGACACCTGCCTCAATTGCCGCAAACCAGCCGTGTCTGACCTCATGCACAGGGATGTCGTAAAAACGGGACTGTCGTAAAAGAACATGTTGAGAAGAGATTAAAAAACAGTCACTGCGGTTTTTCACATCGTAGGGTTTGGTCATAGAAACAGTGCAGGGAGAATGCCATCATGCAACTTGTTTAAACTAAAGACAACTTTTTACGACCTCTGACAAAAGTCAGATATTTCTGATTTCCCTGGAGGTCACTTATATTCGTTGGATGACCTATGGCATGATGGATATATGTATAGAATCTACAGAGGTCAGACGGTTGTGGACGGTGACTAAACAGTGCCATTTGGGTTCTCGCCCCCTGTTTTTAACCGAGGGTGTCACAAGGCCAAGTCACAGATTTACCATTCTCTGCTCTGAGGCCCCAGGGAGGTCACCTGACAAACAGCTCTTTTTCTGCGTCTGTTGTGCTTTTTCGTTCTTTTCCTACTAATGGCACTGTGTAGGCGTCCGCTGCTCAAGTTGCCATTCGGTCTTAGAAACAGCGCGAGAAAATGGAAAATGTCATGTCGAACGTGCATTTGGGAGTTAATAGGTGAGGATTCTTCAATGAGAGGCATTTAAAGATCGTAAATATTGTCCGTTTAGAAGCGATGATTGGAATTCCAGGAATAAACGTTGATAAAAAGGTTAACAACAGGGAGTGTGTGTCATGACTGCTAATTAGTAGGGGGCAGGGGGGAGAGTTTGGTTAGCTGGGGGAGTGGGGGGAGAGTGAAGTTAGCTGGGGAGTGGGGGCAGAGTGGGCGGGCAGTCTGGCCTTGTTTTTGTTTGTGTGATTCCTCTTTTTGCTCTGTCCCTTTGCAGACAGGAGCCAGAGTGCCTTTTATCACCCCAGGGTTGGACCCTTCTGAAGTTGCGAATGTGAGGGGAAAATATTTCTGATCAAACATCTGTTTAAGAGCAACAAACATTTGATCAAAACCTAATATGAGACCTTTTTGTCATAGAGCACAGGGGAATGGCTTACAAACACCGACAATTCATGACTGCAGCCCTGGTGAGTAACTCACTGATGAACTCAGCCCCATATTGCAGTGAGTAACTCACCAGGACTGCCTTCAAGCATCATTTCACCTTAGAGAGGGTGGATACTCTCCCGGAGGGTCAGCTCGATACATAAATGCAGCATAATGACGACAAAGGGGCTTTATTTAAGGGTTGGTGGGGGTTTAAGCTACTTGGTGAGGTGCAGCTAGATGTGGGTGCCTCCTTGCACAGGTAGGTAGGTACAGGTGGGCGTTGGTGCTGGGTAGGTGTGGTAGGGTGGGTGGGAAGCAGGTGGGGACAGGTGTGGTTCGAGAGGGGATTGTACAGGTGTATAGGTAGGGGTGGGGGGTGAGAGTGAGGGTGTGTGGGGGGGGGGGGGGGGGGGAGGGAGATCATCATTATCAACCCCACCTTGTCATCACCATCCGGGGGAGAGTGACCTTTCCTCTAATGAACACTCTCCACCCTTGGGCCTTCTTTTGTGGCTTTCTGATGGGAATCTGAAAGGGGAGAAAAGCCAAATGACATTATCCCCCTCTAAGGTCTACCCTCCCCTCCCTCACCTTGCCCCACCCAGCCGGTGGGAGTGATTAGAATCACTTTGTCTCTGGTAAAGGTTGTCCTCGTAATCTCAACATTTGATACGATATTTGATCATTGATTGAAGGTCAAGTATATTGAGTTTCATTCATAAACAAGGACAATAACTACTAATGCATCATTATATAATACAAATCATGACCATGTTATTAAGAAGAAATGGTCAGGTATCAATCTACTTTGATTTATACTAGCTACGAGTACAAATGAAATGGAAATGAGTTTTAACCATGCACATGCAGACCCAAATCTCGTGTTAACTTTTGACATAAATCATTTCCCACATATTTAAGGTGTGCCACTTTTGCAAATGGGTAATCTAAATCGGAGTGACAGGGGAGCCTGTGATAAGTCAGTGATAAGCAGCTGATAAGGAGACAAGGTAATTGAGTTCTTATTAAATTCATGAGGGGCCCAGGGCTGTTTAGCCAGGTGATTTCTTACAGACAAACCCGGTCAAAACCTGTTATCCCCATAGAGATGGGAAATCAGTAACGCTCATCGATGGCCATTTCGCGTGACGACCGAGTTAAACTATTCAACAGGTTCAGTTAGGCTGTCATTCTGCTGAAACAGTTGGATTTACATGACTGACTGCTTTCACCCCCGCTCCACTGAGAACGCCACCAATCAATGTAGACCCACTCATGAAATATGCTCTCTTCAAATCTCATTTTAAAAATTCAACATTCATGGTGGGAAAAACACCGGAGGCAAGTCGATGGGAACTGATCAGAGCTATGCACAGAAGGTGGTGGTATTGAAATAGGGATGGGGGGAGGGGGGAGGGGGGTGTTGGCAAAAATCACATTGGCTAATGAACTGTTCAGAGCGCATGCGCTGAATGCGGCATTGTTTTTAATGAGTGGTTTTGGACATGGGTGGTGCCACCTGTCGACGGCAGGGGACAATAGGAGAGGTGTGCATTTGGAGGGGAGGGGAAATAAAAAGAGGGAAGTTGGCGCTGGGTGTATTGTACGGTTGGTATGACGGTACGGGAGGGGAGGGGAACAGAGAGAGCGGGGTGTAGAGGGAGGAGGGGGTTGCTTAGTTGCTCTTTTGGCTGCACAGGTGTGTATGTGCTTAACGTACCGTGAACTAATGATGCCGGTACGACACGCTCACCAAAAAGGGAACTCCCTCCCCGCCGCGCACGCGCACTGCGCCCCTCCCCCACTAGCGGCAGGTAACAGAACTAAATAATGGAGGCGGTAACGCCCCCTACCGGGGCTCCACCTCACTTGATCTCTGAGTGATTGGGGTACAGATAGCTGGTGATAGGCCGGGCGGGCTGACTGCCACTTAGCTGGGCGTGGGGCTAGGGGTGGCTACAATGGTCGGAATATAGGGGTGTGGTGAGTCCCCCATGTAGGGCGGCATCTTGTCCCCCAAGTGGTTGCTGGAGGATGCGGTGCTGGTTTTAGGAACCAGCGGATATACTAGCTGGTTGCATAGTAAAGGCTAACAAATACATACTGCTACTACCACCACGGCGCTGCAGCAGAACCTATAACACAATTCATTGCAGTCAAGATGGCGGCCCCTCTAGCCTAATGCGCTAGTCCCCTATAGCCCCTCCTCCACCTGCAGCGCGCACCCTCACCTCGCTGTTATCGCCCGAGCAGACACCACAGCAACGCTCCACTGCACACCGTCCGGTATTTCGCGCCAAAACCTCAAAGTGAAAAATCAAAATGTCGTCTGCTTTTCCCAAAATCAAACCCGACGCGTGAAGACTCAGCGACTATTTATTTATGACGAATTACACCTTTTTTGGCCTGCATTAGTTATGACTTTATTTTGGGGTGCTCTAAAATGTGATGAAGCCCTTGCAGAGTAATGGAGGATACCTTTTTGTTTGGGAGTTTTGATTTGTGTTTGGTCCGGAAAGGGTTTAGGAAGAGCCCAGGCGGCCCGTCAAGCTACATTAAGGTAAAACCCGTCAGGTGGTAAAGTGAAGTGCACTCTGCCAGCCCCGTGGCCTTTTTATTCCCAATCAATGGCCGCTCACAAGTTAACACTCGTGAAACCCAACACAAGATACATCTTTCTCCACCTCCACCAAAGAGCATTTCGCGTTTGCAGTGGAACAAAACCCAGATTTATTATTTAGAAGTAGCATTGCCTGTTTTTGGTAGAACAGAATTTCAAAGAAATTTAACACCAGAAAACATAGTCTTCTGCTCAGAATTTTACTGGGTTGAAGCAAATAGTACTTTCCCATTGTCGATTTTTTTGGTCGTGCAATGCTTTTTGGCCATTAAGGTATTTGGCGTGTTACTCAAGATGTTTTGTTTTGCGCATTTTCAACTGAAACTGACGAGCAATGTTTGACAGGTTTCAAGTAGGTGCACAATGTGCAAAAACCCTCCCCATTTCTCAGATTTTAAACAAATCCGATAATAATGATAACACGGTGGGACATTACAACACGTCCTGCCCACTAGATGTCACTGCACGTCAAACAGCGTCCGCCATTAAAAACAGAAACTACAAAAAATGGCCACCAGAGGGCTGCGTCCTGACGACCTTGACACTGACCTCTAGCGGGTCACGTGACTCACGTGACCAGTTATTGAAATGGCGGCCACCATTAGCGTCCCCTGGTGACAGAAGATGGAACCTCTGGGCACTGAGGCAGGCTGGGAAGGTGGCCAATTAGTGACTGCTGTGTTATAAGAGCAAAGACTGACCCTTAGCCTCTAACCCCCCTGCTCCTTTCAACCCCCCCCCCCCCTCTGAGCTAACCTTTTCTATAACTGTTCACCCCCCCCCCCCTCCCCACCCACCTGCTACCACAGACACAAACTCCACCTTAAGGGGGGCACTTTAAATGAGCAACAGCCATATTTTAGTAGCTCAACTCTAGGTCATACTGAAAGTCGTACATGTATTGTCATTTTTATCTCATGATATTTTACAATTGGAATGGTTCTATCGCGCTACTAAAGAAGGTGTAATCATCAGAGGCAGCTAGACCAAGCGGAATTTGAACCCTGTGGCCTGCAGTGACTGTAAGGGCATGACGCCCCCCGCACCAAGGGGTCAGACATCACTCAGGGCCCTGCCCCCGGACCCTCACTGATATGGAGATTGTATTGAATTAAGGCCTCAGCCGTGCTGACCAACTGTGTGGAAGCACTAGCCACTGTTGTTATAATCTGATGAGATAATCCAATGATCTAAAAAGTGCCCCTACCATTAAGTAAGCACCCTCCCAGTGGGCACAAAATTCAGTTCAACGTTGAATCAACATTACATCAACATTGAATCAACATTCACAACCATTTATCGATGTTGATTCAACGTTCTGTGCTCACTGGGCTAGAGGCTCTGGTGGTCAAGCTATATACATGTACGTCATTGCAATAGCAACATATATTCTACCCATACTATAAAAGTATTAAAACATCCCCATTTTTAGGATACATGTATAGGTCGTTAAGATCTACTGTGACGACAGTGTACATTTTGAACATAAATTCCTTACATGTTCCTTGTACCGAGGCCATAATACCTCATAGCAACATGATATCTTCTTTGAAGTTAATAAGATTATTTTTTCCTTGAGATATGACTCAGCTCAAGCTTCATAGTGAATGCCACTAGGGTTGATGTATGCTCATCAGGACGACATTAAAATCTGATGAAAATCTCTCACTCGGTCTTAATATACTTAGGGTCGTGGCCGATTTAAAACAGAAGGGTTGGGGGGAGGGGTGATGCCCTACATTCATACACCCCCTTCTTCTTGTCATTTCTACATTGTGCGCCACATGATATAATAATGCTGAAGCTCTTAAAAAGACTTCACTCGCGCCGCGTCCTCAAATGGAGGGTGGAGATAGGGAAAGGGGTGGTGCTGGCTGGAGGCTGGAGGGTGGAGGCTGGAGGTAAGGGGGGGGGGTAGAGGGAGGCAGAGACGCAAGCAGCCAGCCAGCTGGGGGGCTTTTTAGTTTTAAGTAAAAAGACCCAAATTAAAAAGAATTATTATTTCAACGAAGTATGAATCATCTCTAGGGGGTAGGCTGGTGTATGAAGGCATGAGTGGAGGGGGGGGGGACTACCGTGCATGGGTGTGCGTGGGTAGGATGGCGGACTCATTGTCACCCCCTACCATGATTGTAAAGATAGTAATAATGACTTATCTCCGTGCTTCGTGCGGCAACAGTGGGCAGCAATACAACAAAATAAACGCCATTGTTTTTACCTGTCTAATCCATCAACTTCTCCTGGTCCGTCAGGCGGGGACTCTTTGTTTTACTACATAATTGATACGCCAGGGAAAATAGTCCCTAGGCCTATTTTCCACCACCCGCAAGGAAAACAATAACTTATAGTCTTTTTATGGTTTAATCATAAAATGGACTCGAGAAAAATAAAAAGTAGCATCTCCCTACCCCTTACCGCACATAGCATATCGCGTGGGACAGGATTTAATATTGCTAAGGAGTATTAATATACATTAGAGTGTGGCCCTATGGTGGCGATAACCGATGGTAATAGTATCATATTACCATACTGATAGCCAGATGAGGCATTGGGCCCCTACCATGGATGTGACAACTGGCATTGTTATAAGGATTTACAGTGAGATGGTTCTGTCATAACCCATTTATATTGTTTGAATTTAATATAAACTAAAACAGATCACTTTCATTCTAAATGTCCAATAAGACATTGCCTCTGATGGTATCGATATAGACCGGCTGCACTATTGTTTTACCACACCAATCTCCCTATTTGTATTTTATTTATTCTAACATTTTATGCTTTATAGCTCATGCAGGGTGGTATTAATGTAGGAGTGCACCAACACAGACCATGGCGTTTCAGTACACATGATATTAAACTACCCAGTGTTCAATTCACTTTTTATCGCTTCATTCGATTTAAGTCCGAGTGAGTCTAGTGCACGAACTCGAGGTAAATAGGCCACGGTGACGTGTTCTTGCTTTTTCGATTTTTTTGTCTGTTTTTAATGGAAAGCTTTGAAAAAAGGGGATTGAACGTCGGCTTGCAGGCTGATGCATGATCATAAAATACCCTCTGTCTAAATCCATGAAAGAAAGGGAGAGGGGGAGTGGGAGACAGTAAGAGGGGTTGAAAAAAATATCACGAGGCTTCACACCCTACAAAAGGGACATTTTTTTAGAAGACTGCGCAAGCGGGCCGGAAACATACTCCCAAGTATCGCATCCCCACGTCTCGTACTAACGAGAGGAGAAAATAAAAGGGGACTCGGTTCGAAAGTAGGTGGAGGCATTTCTATGTGCCCCACAACACGTTTTTAGCAAAGCGACGTGCAATATTTTCTGAACGCGCATTCACCCCCCCCCCCCCCCCCCAACCAATCTGCCCTGCAGAAACCTACACCATGCTGTAAGTATTGGGACTACTTTTTCTTCCGTCTCAAAGTTCTGCAAGTGTAATGTGTTCATCCATATACCATGCAGAGCTATATGTTAGCAAAAACAAGTAAGAGAAGAAGTACTAAAGTAAACGTAAGGAGAGAACGCCTCTCTCCAAAGTATAAACAACTTGACAAAAAGCACTTCTGGCGGTATCATTTGGCTCCCGTGCTAAGGCAACCAATGCATTGTTGCCATGCTTGGCTCGCACATGGGTCCTCCTATGTGAGAGAGCTGGGATGGGTAGGGGAGGGGAGGGAGGGGGTGTAGTACGTAACCCAGCCCCTGGGCCCTGCATTGATTTGTCTTTTTTAACAGGGATTAAAAAAGTGGTCGGAGGGGGGGGGGATTCCACACGTCCATTTAAAACCTCCGTGTAGCACGGCATGCAGGCATGCGATTGGCTACTGGGAGTTTTTTTCACGTTGATTATGAATCATATTGCCGTGGTGTGTTTTCACTAGCACGGCAGCTGCTGGTGGTGCCGCCTGGCGGTGTGGTAAGGGTGTAGGTATGGGGAGTGGGGTGTGGGATGGGGAGGTAGGAGAGGGGGGGGGGGCTCCTAGGGGTGGGGATCGAGGGAGACCAGGGAGTGAAGGGAGCGTAAGGGGTGGGGGGTATAGAGACGTGTGGCTGCAGATCCAGGGTACCAGGAATCTCTCCTAGGGTGGGGGAAACTAAAGGGGTGGCATCTTATAGAGGGAGAGCGGGTGGGGTGCTAATAGTGGCCGGGGTAGGTACTAGGGGTGGGGTTTCAAAAAAACTAAAGAAGTCCTGGGAAAACTAATCGGATTCACGTACAACCCACATTAAAAAATTTCACTCTCTGATTAAAAAAACTCCCCCATCCCTCCCGCTATCTTCATATAGTTTTAACACAAGGTGAGTCAACGCTAGGAATGAAAGTCACTGATTCATTTCTTTGTTCTACCCAAACAATCCTCCCTACTTTGTAGAACAGAGGAAAGTTGGAGATTGCCATCCGAGAAAGTTGAGTAATGAGAACAGAGTCGGGCATTGTGAGAGGTAAAAAGTGGCACATTGAAGGCAGCGGCTTCTGAAAAAAGGGTGGAAATGCACACATAACTGAAGTGGAGCCTGAAACTTAAAAAGCGGCCTGGATAAAACATGTACTTTCCTATACTACTTACAGTCTCTCTGTATACATGCACTACTCGGACTGTCGGAGTTTGAAACAATATGCCATTATTTTATTATAAATATTTGTATAATACTTTGCCCATTTTTTATTATGCTGACGTACACTGCCTATATATATATACCTTACTCACATCTAGGAAGTCGAGATAAAGCTGTATCATTGACAGTCACTCACAAGTAAATATAAAATAGCTTTCTAGAAATACATGGCAACTATCTCAGCTCTATATTAAGCTTTAGGGATGTTTGTGACATATAATATCGTATGGAGGAGTATCAAGTTCCTGACGGGGTTTAGATCAGTACAAACCCTTTGGAAGGGGTCCTATAATAACTCCACTAACTCCTATATAATAGACTACAACACAGTTAAGTCCCTCTACATGTATAATGCCTTTTCAACACTTACTCTTTAACCCCCACGCTGGTACCAGGCCAAAAGCCAACCTTGTCAGTACAACACTCTGGCCACCAGCAAAAGGCGCCTTAGTTCCCCGGCGTTCCGCTAGGGCTACAAGGTCACGTGGCGCGCGTTGCCTTGTGGGTGTTGATTCTGACTAGCACCCCACTCCCCCCATCCACCTCCCTACCACACAGGCAGGGGGAGGGGTAGGGAGCCCATTATTACCCCCTTTCCCTCCGGCACCCACCCTCTCCCTGGCTGCTGCGTTGACAATGCCTCGTTAACAGCCGATGCTCGATTCATGATCCCAAGACCCTATTACAGGACGCAGAACTCAGGCGGAAAATTACCGACAGGTTTCAAACAGGAAAGTGGGTGTTATCTACCCGTATGTGGGGAGGGGTATGTGTGTGAGGATGGGTGATATGGATGATTGGAGTGTGTGTATTGGGGGGGGGGGGTGATATGGTTGGAGAAGGGGAGACCTCCGGCCGTAGCTGATGTGGTGTGTGGTAGGTTGGGGAGATATGCTGGGTTGGTGAGGGTATCTGTAGGCCGAGGGTTAGACTTGCTCAAATCTTTGTATTTGAATAAAGACAAAGAAAGCGGATTTTTTTTCTATGATATCTTTTTCTCAACTGTAAAATACAGTGGGAGCAGCTGGGGGAGGGGAATAGGAGTGTGTGATACTAGTAGGTGGTAGAGATATGCTGTATTGGTGGGATATCTAGGTTTATGGTGTGTGTGTGTTGGGGGGGGGGTAGATATGCCAGGTTGGAGGGATATCTACAGGACATGGTGGTTGTAGGTAGGGGTGATAAGGATGAACCCGCGGTGTCAGGAACAGTGATTCCGAATAGATAGGTTATACCTGGTATGCATAGCTGCTCAGCTCTGATATGAAGGTATATATAGGTGAGGTAGTCCTGTAGTCTAATGCAGAGAAATAAAATTATAACAAAAACAAAGACTCTATTGATTAAGCCTCATTTAAACTGGTCAAGCACCTATTCAAAACGTATTTGTTAACCCGTTCGTTAAGACTAATTGAAGTAGTGGGACTGATCAAATAATTTGGACAGCCCCACAACCTATAGTATATTATCCGCCCAACGGGACATATGAAATCATGAAAATGCTGTGGAATACAGAAAAAGACAGTGTATACGGTTCTGCATTTCCTCAGGGTAAAAATAAATAAAATAACTATATCAACAACAACAACAACAAAAATAATAAGAGTTAATTTCCAGGAGCTTGATGCACTGTGCAATATGTATTCCTGGGTAGGTAAGATTGGGGAGTAATTGCAGACAGGTAATTGCTAGTAGTGGGGAGGGGAGACAGGTAGTTATATAGCAGCAGACAGCAGCACTGTGTGAGGCAGACTGTTCATTTCCCCCATGGAGAGTCATTTGTATTACATTCCCCACATAATGGTACAGCCACCCAGACTCCCACAGTCACAGCAAGGTCTATTTATATACAGGGCGGTAGTAAGTCAGTGACCTGGTGGCAGGGAATGGAACTATAATAGCACTGCTCCTCTGAGACCACAACAACCTATTACATACCATGGCGCGTGTGAACAAGACCCTCTATTGTAAATACTTATCCAGAAAATATGTTAATGCCAATCTATATCAACTATTAACAGTGTGGGCCTACTAACAGTGTAGTGTGTGGGAACTTGCGATGACCATGGGGGGACAAGATGGCAGCTTCTACAAACTGACCGGTTACAGCGGCATAGACATGCTTTTGTTCGGGGGCTGTATGTGAGGAATTTAATTCTGTTTGGTATACGCAGCATCTATCACCCTCCCTCATCACCTCTATAGCCATGCTGATATCAGATGGCATTGTGCACAAATGCATGAGGATGGCAAAGAGTGTGTGTGTGTGTGGGGGTGGGGGGGCTTTGTACGCTATATAGTGCCTTCAGATGGCGAATTCCATTTCGTCTACATATATTCGGGGTTTCACTAAATGCGTGACAGAAATGTGATTCTTGAGAATATAAATCATGCAATAGCATATTTGAATTATCAAATCAGAGAATGCTCATTTTCCTAAGTCGGTACTAAAACTGCTAATCTACTGGACGTTATCTCCCTATACAATATGTATGCATTACTAGGAGCTTAATGGGGGGATTTGCTGTATGTATGCACCCTTCTACACGGGCATACACACTGATAGTGGAGATTAGATTGTACAGTATGCATCGGGCCTGTACAGTATTTCCGATAATACCATCCCATATGTGCACGCAAGTAAGCTATTCCCACATAGATTCCAAGGAAAAACACTCAAAAAATGGGGGAATATCCTCAGCCTTAAAAGCCATAGCAACAAATAAAATATCAGGTTGCCATAGCAACGCCTCGGTCGTGCACGCGAAGATAAGTTTTTAAGCTTTCCCTCATTTAAATAGTTTACCGACATTAATTTCTGGAGGCCCCTTCCCCATCCGGATTTTTGTCCCTATCTACTAAGTCTTTCTCTTCTTTCAATTTGTTTTATTTCAGCTTTTTTCAGGGAGCGTTCATTTTTTCGCCGCCTTGCCCGTTTGGCCTCCATTCCACTGGGCCGCTGGGGGATCCCTATATGCTGCACCCCCTCCCCTCACCCTCTTTTATTTTCCTCCCATTTTAATGAGAGTATGTGCTTTTTCTGTCTCCGGGAGACCATCACGTCGCCGTGGAGACTGAGCAGGGCTCCATACAACGGCTGTTGTTCTCTCACGCATCCCTTACAAACTCACGGCTAATGATTATTTTTTGAAATTCTATTTTACTTTTGCATATTTTCATACAATTTAAAATACAACATTCCCTTACACACTATAGCAGAGCTAACCCTCCTCCGCCCCCTCCCATTGTGAATGTCGAGACAGCGGTAGTGTAAGAAATGCATGCTAGTTAGCTGGCACACAGTAAGGCAAGACGTTCCTTTTCATTTTATTTCATTTTTTCCTAATCTTAAGAAGCTAGGAGACTTTCTTTGTGATCGCACTGGAATGACATTGATCGCGAAAGGGGGTGCATGGTTACCATTAGAAACCAAGATGGCGTCCATGAATGCACATACTAGGTCACATTTATACAGTGCACTGTACATTAGATCATAGGCCTGGGTACATATACACATGTATATATTGGTATACTTGAATAGACATGCTGTGAAGTGGTTGAAAAATCTGAAATGTGACGAGGATTAAAACCGGACTGGCAGGAGTGAAGGGGGTGGCAATTCCATATTAGCAATTAATAAAATGCTTGGAGGGATGGAATGACATTGCAGGCTGGGTGCAGGGGAAGGGCTTCTGTGGGGACAGGGGGAATGGAATGTAGAAAGGCTGTATTTTGTATTGGTTTTATAATATGAAATAGTGGGTGAGGGCGGGGGGGGGGGGGGGGGGTTGGAGGGAGGGTCGGGCAGGGCCAGTGGATATAGCTGCACCACCCCCCTCTCCCGACAAACCCACCCCACTCCCTACTCCCAAGAGGAAATTGAAATTGAAATGGAAGAAGTAAATTTGCATTCGCAGTTGTTATTGCCTGCCAGTCTTTGAAAAAAGCCACACCGCCTCGGCCATTTAATCAACTTACCCATAAAAAGGGAGAACGCCTAGCTGACTATGTCAGACGACGCGGACACCAGTGGGGAACGGGGAGGCAGGCAGGGCAGACATACTAGTGGTGGTAATTTCTCAGACCTACGATTGAAATCCAAATGGAATTCATTTTAAAGGCCAGCGTGTTGGTGCTGTGTAAATATACCAATGGAATTAAAAGCAGTACGTGTACCAGGCGACATTAATCATCTGGGGTGGTGCTGGTGGGTGGATGGGCAGGGGGGGGGGGGTAGTGAGATGGGGGATAGGTAGGGCCCATGATTAAAACAGTCTCAATTAAATATATCCTCGGCGGGAAACAAAGGGGGTTGGGTTTCCACATCGGATAGTCTATACTCATGTAATAAATGAATTAATCAGAGATTGCAGAATAAATCAAAGTTTTTAATTGTCTTCTGGTTCTTCAATTTGGTATGCATAACTCTTCTTAATAAGATCTCTGGACAGGGGATTGGCATTCATAAAAAGAAGTCCCTTTCCTCATATCTAATATGTATCTCTCCTCCCTGCTTTATAATCTTAGCTTTTTCTGATTTCAAGACCAAACTGATATATATATATATATATATATATATATATATATATATAGAGAGAGAGAGAGAGAGAGAGAGAGAGAGAGAGAGAGAGAGAGAGAGAGAGAGAGGGAGAGAGAGAGAGAGAGAGAGAGAGAGAGAGAGAGCGAGAGAGAGAGAGAGAGAGAGAGAGAGAGAGAGAGAGAGATATAGTCCTTCCTTTATGATATAATCCAGATAGAATGACACATCTCATACTCACTAGCCCAATGGACTACTATTACATACCCTTACATCTGCTGATACCATTGTATGTCCACTCAGGAGGCATTAACACCATTAGTATATGCCCCCAGTGACACCCATGACAGCTGCTGTCACAGGGACCTGGTCCTATTGACAGCAGGCCATAACCTACTGTCACAACTACTCCTCTATCTAGTGTCAGGTCAGCCTCAGCTGTCACAACACTGACTTAAGCCAGGAAGGGCCAAGATCGCCCGTGGCCATTGGTAAGCCTGTTCGGGGGCGTTCGGGTAATAATGAATTGCAAGGAACAAACCTAGAACAATTGTACTAGGTTACCACAGGCTTGTGATATGATGAGTCAGAATGTTAATATTTTGATTTAAAGACTGCATATTGTCTTTTTGGTAGGTGTAGATTCTCTATAAGTCCCCTTTTACACCTCAGCCAAATACGTGCATTGTCTGCTGGTGATCTTGGATTAAATTGTCACTAGCTTTGTCTTATCTTCCCTGAGTTAGCTCTGGCAGGATTCCCAAACAGCCTCGTGTGAGACGGAGGAGTGGTCAGTGCCCACAGTAGTCCATGCAGGCCTGTGAAGTGTTTTCTGTCGGCGGCTGATGAGGAAAGTGTGTCCCTAAACTAATAAACCCAGCGCCATTTCCTGCCAGTTCAGCCCCTGCCGAGACCCCAATGACCAGCCTCCCTAACACCAGCTACTAACGCCTTCAAGGGCGGCTTAGTGCTTTAATGCGCTATGCATTTCTGTAGTCATGATGCATGAGTGCATCCCAGTTAACAGTTCTGCATCCTTGCATCATGGTTACCCGACAGGGCTGATGCATTCCCAAAGGGTGGGCATGATACACTAAAGCATTGCCAGTAAGTTATGTACCGGTGATGCCTTGGTGCATCATGATGCCAGCATGCCTTAGTTAGAGGGTTACCCAGACCAGCTAATGGGAAGGGCTCCAGCACATAAGGCTGGCTACTCTGGTCACGTGGGGCATCTAGAAAGGCTGTGGCAACCGGTAATCCAGAAACACAAAATAACGTTGGTGTATATGACACTGTTAGCGAACCTAAAAGAAATGGAACTGCCCAGACAAGTGGTTTTGTGAGTGCCAGTGGTATTGTAGACCACAAGAACAAGAGCCCAGTGTAAAGATGGGGTGACTGACTGGGGACCTTAACATACAATGACGGCTACATGCAGGAGTCTGTGTAGGAACAACAACTCCAGTCACATTAGCCCTCACACAACACAAAATACTTATTTTTTCATGCTCACATTTATAAGGTATAGACCCCCTCTCCCACCCACCCCTTCTTTTTAATATCTTTTCCCGACCAAAGGGAAAATGAGCACTGGGTGTTTGTGATATTAATAATGCATACAAACTATTCTTTCCTGAATGACAACTTCCTTCTTTTGTTATAGTTGAGGTACATTTCCGACCTTAATCACTTTCTTTATGACCATTTCAGAGTAGTATACTAAACATCTTTTTTTATGAGAGGATCCTGATTTTAAGTCCAATATGTCTGTGTTAGCTGCACATATATAGAGGGGTGACACAACAGCAATTATTTCCCCAGCTCTGGCAGCCCTAATGAGGCATGGCCGGCCACATAGGAGGGAGTTGTCAACCAGGAGAGACTTGTCTTTCATTGGCGACGTTTGCACTAATTATTCATAATGCTATAAGCGGCAATTAAAGCCCATATGCCGATGGTGGCTTTACGAGTTGCGACACACAGTCATCTGACATGAATTTCACTTTAATTGCAATTAGAAAAGAAACAAAGGCAGCTTTGCATGTCCTTGTCAAGTCATTGTATGAGTAACGATATGCTTACAGGAGTTTGACATTGTGATGTGTTGTATATCTAAGTAATGAGCAGACTGTGGCATTAGTGTGTTAGACGGGTGTTTCCTTACTATTTTTCAATATTAAAAGGGCTTACTTGCCCATATTACCTCCACCCATCGGAAAATGCTGGTGTATGTATAATACGGTCTTCCAGGCCAACATTCTGCCAGGATAAATAAATGAAATTACAATACAAAAAAATAATCAGGATTTATTAATAAGGAATTATTAACGACTTATTCTAAATTACAAAGTCATTGTTGAATAAGAGAGCGTATACCACTGTTTACCAGCATATATCATATTTCATTTATGAACATTATGTATATAATGTTATCATATATATATATATATATATATATATATATATATATATATATATATATATATATATATATATATAATTATATATATATATATATATATATATATATATATATATATATATATTATTATATTCCTTTTATTTGTACAGTTATATTGATTTAGGGTAGTTGCTTACATGACTATGTTCTATGATATACTGCATGACGTGCTACCATCACACATGTAGTGACATTAAACATCTTACAGTAGGAGTAGGATGTCCCCGCACACATCCCATGTCAGTTGACTCCCCTGCATATGTCACCAGAGGACGCCACCTGCGTTCTGTACAGCGCGCATGCGCGTGGCAAAAAGCGCGGGAAACAGTGAAAAAAGTCGTCTGCCATGACTCAAACCCGTGCTGCAGTCTTATAACGTGCAAAAACATGGGACGCGCGCACCCCCCCCCCCCGCTCGCTCAGACCGAGCACTCATTTATTATCTCTTTTTCATTATGACGCAACACGCTAAGGTTTAGTGCGATGGAAAACACACACGATCTCGGGTATAAAATCGATTATTGCGCTGGTACTCAGCAGAGTAGGCGGTTCTGAAATGTCCCAACTCACGGGAACCAGCGAGCCGACGTATGGAAACAAAAGTGGATGATGGATATGAGGATATCTGGGAACGCTGTGTGGACGCCTAACAGACGCTGGTAGCGTGAGGCCAGGTCTAGGGGAGGTATCAATGCAGAGTGTAATGAACGCTCGCGCTGATGAGAACTAGTTTTAATCTCAAAGTGACAGATGGCAAATTGCTGTTTAAATCCCATGCTTTGTGCTGGGGGAGGCAACGGGGCAGATCGGTGCTTGAGTAAAAATCACTGAAAAAATGCATTATAGTGGGGAAGAAGATAGGACCTTACGATTTCCATTTAAAGATATCTACCACTGTCAGAGGATAACGCATTTTTTCTGTTGGAGCTAGATGTAATCACAGTGAATAAATTAGGTCAATGGTCGATATACTTTCATGGTATTACAGTGATTTGTTTGTTAAAAATATGAACTTGAATGCAGATAAAATGATCTACTGCATATAGATGGAGATATGATGCAGATAGAAACATATGAATGTTTAAATATCCAGATAAGGACAGATAAGGGTGGGAGAAGTGAACGCCATATCTCACACTATATGACATGTGGGGGTGGGGGCTTTACAGTCGGGCCATGTTGAAAACGTCGGCACTGTTTCCACGCAGCGCACTGTCATTAAAAGTACATTAAATTATACCCCCCCCCACTCCTGCCCCCCCCCCCCTCACCTCACAACCCCCCCCCCCCCCACCCCACGTCCTCTCTGTATCCCATCCCTCTCCCTACATCTCAATTCATCAAACGCGTCACACGATGTGATTTTAAACCTGAAACAATGGCGGCGTGAATATTTAATAGGCGTCCCTTCACTGAGAATTTAAAAAAAAATGGCGGCTGATAGGATTTCCGATTGCTGTGCTGTGTATGTAACATTACGGTGCACAGGATAAGCGGACAATCCAATGTACAGTGTTATTTGACGGGGAGTGGTGTTTTTTGGGGTGGGTGGTTTTTGCCATTTCATGTTGATGCTCCTGCCTTTAAGGCAACCACCTGCCAATTGGTGGCATATAAGTACAATGGAAATAAGACAAGTGCGCCGCCTCAGAAGTGTGGTGGAAAAAGTGGTAGTGTGTTGTAGGTGTGGAGGGTAGGATGAGGTGTGTTAGAACCACCTGCAGGGCTAATGAGTGAAAAACTCTAATTCCTGCTTGTCATAGGCACGCCTGTATCCCAGGGCTCTACCCCCTACCCCCTGATTCTACCACCACCCAACTCCCTCACCCCACTCCCATCCCTACCTCACTATCACCCCCTCAGTCTCTACACACTACACCCTACCCCGCCCCACCCCCCAAGCAACCACTGTCATTCCAACTCCTCATTTTTTTCTCAAGATGTTTTTTAATCCATCCAGGCCCCGACCGTGCCTGCCCCACCCCACTTACCTATCCCCACCCCCTCTATACCCACACATCTAGGTCTCAAAACATCCCCACTCTAGCCCAAAGAGATTCCTTGTGTTTTTACAATGTGCCTTTTTCTCGATCCCATTAATCCACGGTCCCCCATTTTGCTACGTCAGAAGTTTAATCAGGAGCATGTAATCCCCTACAAAGGGGGCTTAACTCGCCCTGTCCCCTGGGGAGACTTAAGTGTGACCCTATTCCTCCATGCCATGCCCCTGGCTCCTCCAGCGCACCTTAAGCTATGTTATGGCGTTGGGGATCGAAGGGATGAGCACATTTGAAGGCTGAGGGAGTTGAGATGGGATGGGAGATGGGAAAGGTGAGAGTGGGTGAGAGTGTAATATATGCCATGGCTGGCATGGCCTTTATAACCCGTTAAGGACGGCTTGTCATCATGGTGCACCAATGCAACCCTTGCGAGTAACTCTCTGGTGCAGCATTGATGCATCATGCCATCCCTTCGAGAGTGTCTCAACCCCGGTAGGATTGGCAAGATGCTTGAATGAGCACTTGCGAAGTACTCACCAGGGCTGCATTCATGCATCATGGCGACCAGGGGCATGATGCATTACTGCATGATGCATTAATTATGCCGTCATTAAAGGGTTACAGTAGGTGGATGGTGGCGGCAAATATGACAGTTTGAGAGAAATAGGAGTCACATACAGGCAACATGGACGTGCTGAACATATCTTATTTAAGGAGAAAAATTTACATATCCTGAGGAAGGGGGTACAGAAGGAAGATCAACGACCTCATAATTTATAAACAAGGGCTTATGTTGGGAGATCTGTATGTAAGAATATGAACTTGAAAAACCTAAAAGAGAGCTATAGGATATGATGTATATGTACTGGGGTACTGGGTTAAAAGAAGCAGTTGGGTATACAGTGGTATATACACTGAGCACGGTGACAGGGCGGGTGATGTCGGGATGGGTGGGATTTACTGTAAAGATGGGGTAGAAACTGACACATGTTTTAATCTAATCCCCTCCACCCTTTCTCTGAGGCCACATACAACTGTGTGCCCACTCTCTAAGCAGATTAGAATCCAACATCTAAGACGCCGAGAAGATTAAACTGGCGTGATGTCTAAATCTGCCACCTCTCTCAGACAGAAACTTGACACTCTGCCAGTGGAAGATACATCCATACTGCTTTTTATGTTTTACAAATATGGCGTGTGGGGCCCGATGTATCTCCTTGAAGTGTAGCTTTTTCGCCATTTTCAAAAGTAACGAGACCCTTCTACCGTCTTTCCTCGCGTGAGATTTGAATTCAATAAGGACTTGGAGACCGTTGACAACTATATCTGGTGTTCGTTTTTGGATTGATGTTATGGGTTATCTCTGATGTTTATTGTTCAGTGTGAGGCGTCTCTTCTGCCAGTTGTTACTCAGGATGAAATCAGCATCATAGCATATTTTTCTAGCTTGGGACTGAGTCAACACATTACAAGAATTTGCTTGAGTTAGTGCAGAGTGTACTTACTAATTGGACTATTTGATTTCACATCACCATTCCTATCTTATAAAATCATCTATATTATTCCACTATAGTAATTTTTATTTCATCATAATATTTAACACTATTCCGTACTAATCCCACTTCTCACCGTTCCTCTCTTTGCAGTGTCCAAGGAGTACTGTTCACCGGAAGCCTTTGACGTGTCATGTGACCCCGGTCACGTGATCCTTATGACCGGTGCTGTGTACGGACGCATGCGCCCTGGTCGTTGTATCGGAGGTGTGTCCCTTGGTTGTAAGTCTGACGTCTTGTCCCACATGGACAAGATTTGCTCTGGGAGGAGAAAGTGTAAGGTCGATGTCAACGACCTGGAGAAGATCGCCCAGCCCTGCCCTAAGGACTACAAGGCCTACCTTGAGGCCGAATATGAGTGTGTCCGAGGTAGGTCATTTACATCTCATTTGCATAATTTATGTGTTAAAATAATTGCACATGTTTTCATTTGCATGATTTATGTGTTTAAATAATTGTACATTTTTAGCAATTCTGAAATTTGAGCTACCTGGTGGGGAATGGCGTGAAGGTTTTATCCATAGTGTATTTGCCATGCAGTGTGAAAATTGATCGGACTTGTACTAGGGCATCCCTGAGTGCATTTACTGCAAATAAGCAGCCTATAGGTTTTACGACTAGGAAACTCACTTTGTTTAATATTTTCCCATCAGAACTTAAATGGATTTACCTGGATGTGTTAAGAAATTCATATCTGCCTAGAAGAAATTTGAATGGAGGTGTTATTTATTCGGGAGAGGATTAGGGTTTCCCTGGGTTATCCCTTTTTAGTCACCAACCCGAAAATCTAAGGCTTCGGTCTGCTCAAAATAGTCGGCAGTCCAAGGGTTTGATTTCAATGAAATATTCAAGACCATTTTCCATAAAACTCAACATGGAGGAGGGGCATAAAAATATCAGGGAACCTGGACTAAGTTTTATGCCTGATGATGCAGCTGCTAAAATGCTGGTACCTGGAATATTATTTACACCGTTACACCATTTTACAGCGGCACTTAGAAAAGCTAATTCCGATTGCATTTTTACGACACTCGGTCTCTGAGAGTGGTGCCGCGGCAGACAGACACTATTAACAATGGGCTTAACTCTTTCTGTCCCTTTTCCTTGAAGTATAGTTTCTGTGCAGAAGCAAACTACTGTTAAATTTGTCATGATGTATGGTGCTTGGATATACTGTATTATGCAATTGTGTATGTCAGATTGGCTTTATTTGAGAGAAATGACACAATTTTGATGAAAAATCGATTCGAATAAACTTGCAATCTTTTGACAGAGCTATAAATGCCTAATGTCATGTATCTATTACTGCTGCCACATAACTGTTATATTTTAACATGTCTGATGTATTTGAAAATATATATGAATAAACACATTTCTAAATCAAAAAGATTTATGGCAATAAAAATATTTACTCTTCCTCTTGCCTTGCAGCCATCAGCACCCAGATCTGTGACACTCAGACCTTTGTCAGCCTGTCAGAACAAAAGGGCTACATCGTGGGGCAGACCGGCGGCCCCAGCAGCAGGGTCTCAGTCACAAGATGCACCTTTGCCATAGAAGTGGACCCTGGACAGCGTGTGGCCCTATACATGTACAGGTGAGTTTAATGAATAAATTAAAAAAGAAAATTAACTTAAATTTGAATAAATACGTAAATTATATACATAGATTCAAAAAGGATCTCCTGTGAGCTCATAAACGTGTTCACCTATCCTTGTTAACAATGAACCCTTAAAGGGCCGCATACTGTTTGAATGCATCGTGTTCTTATAGCCAATATTCATAAATGCATCCCTGGCGAGCAAGTTGCCAATGTTTGTTGCATTTCTTTTGTTGCATGGTGGGTGCATTCCTGAACGGTTTGCATGATGAATGGAAGCATTCATGCATCATTATCACTATATGACATAAGAACTTTCTCTTACATATATACATTAGAGCAATAACTGGCCTCATAAAGCTCTGCACAGATGGTTGTTAGCATCATGTACTCTGCATCCCGGTTCTTGGTCCCATGTATTGACCTGGCTACATGCACATAGGTATTACGACAAAGCCAATCCAGACAGTCACCAAGTCAGATCGTCAGACGTGACACAAGGAGACAAACCAACCCAATACGAGTCCTTACCTCCAGCCTGCGAGGTGCTCATCTGAATTGTGTCCCCTCCTGCAGGACTGTACTAGGGTGCTGATAGCGCCACTGTAGCAGTAGCGGCGGTAAAGAAGGGAACTATTATCAAAATAGCACCTTTGCTGATTCCGACACATTGACTTCTTCCCCCTCGGTACTTATAGTGTTGACGTACTAGTCTATAGGGGACATTATGGTAACCAGGGGGATAAGATGGCGGCCTTCACGGGGACACCAGTTAGAGCCCTATATAGGAGAACCATCCTCGTCTCAGACACCAATTAGACGTGAGCCTACCTGTATGGTCCGTAAGGGGTCTTTGGGAGGCGACCACAAACCTCATGTAAGGGACTTGATTAATTAACCATTTAAGAATGGATGTCGCTAAAAGATTACATTTGTCGTCAAGATCCATCGATGCAGCCCCTGCCAGTATCTCACCGGTGCTGCATCGGTGCATCATGCTGACCGGAGTTTCTCAAAACTATAGGGTTGGCATGATGCTGGAATGCAGCACCGGCAAGTACCTTGCCAGGCCTGCATTCATGTATCATGACGACCAAGAGTATGATGCATTAAGGCATCATGCCGTCCTTAAAGTGACAAAGACACAGGTAGCACTGGAGCACACCACAACCCCTGGAGCCCCCTCCACAATAATTGCTTTCATTTGCCTTCATGACAACTAGGAGAGCATTTTTACAACTGCCAATTTTGGAGCCTGCCAAATTTTACTCCAGGCTTCCTGCAGCGGCGCGGAGTATGGGGGCGGGGGTCTTGATTGAAGAGCTAAGAACAAGACTTGTAGTTTTATTGTCATTATCCCCAATTTCTTTCTCTTCTGGGGTTTCCTCGAGAGCAGCTTCTGGCTTACAGGTTGGATCCCCATAATTGCACCCCACTACCGTTATTTTTGAAATTGCACATGCAATTTCAAAGCTGCATTAAGAAATTAAACTTTCATGGACATTGTTTCTTAACATATATGCTAAGCCGAATTCAAGAAAGAAAATCTCTTTTTATTGATTTCACAATTTTGGGGATAATAATATTAGCTCCTAGTTGCCATGATTGGCTGTTGATAACTGATACTTTCTTTTGGGAATTAAACTAGTCAGGAGGACATAATTGAAATGATCACCAAGGATCACATTTAATAAGGGTTACAGAAGAAAGGGCTATTTCTGAAATAAATGCATACACGATCTTATTACAAAAATAAATTGGTGTTCAATGGTATCATGATAAAATGTTACAATATAAAACATTTAGCTTTGGCAAGTTAGACCTACATATTCAATAGGAGAACTTTACTAAAAAGACTTATCCAAATTTGATAATAATGCTCAATATTAACCCTATTGTCCCATCATTGCAGTATCGGTGCCCACCCCATAGGCACTTTTACAGCGACTCATTTGCACCATATCTACTATATTCAAAAGAAAAAATGTACAATGATGCTGACCAATGTTAACCCTATTGTCTCCTTATTTATTGCAGTATCGGCGCCCACCCCCTGGGCTCCACCAATGGGGAGGTGAGCAGAACAAGCAGCAAGTCGAGCTGCCACGACCACCTGACCATAGAGGATGGAGCTGACCGGGAGACGACCAACCTGTGTGACCTGTCCCGCCCTACCCGGCAGCACCACCTGTACACCTCCAGTAGTAACAGTGTGGTGCTCCACACCCGCCTGGGGAGGGCCGACCAGCCAGCCTACTTCATGGTACAGTACAGAGGTGAGCACTTAATCTAACTTAATCATGGTTGATATATATTTATATACTCCCAAAGGGTTGGCATAATGCACCATGCAATTCAGCAATGGCGAGATACTCGCTGGGGCTGTATTAATGCATCATGACTACAAATGTCATCTTCGTCACATCTTTAAGCAACCCATGTCTTTAAATGGTTAAGGAGGGTATCTTGCATTGATGAATCATGCCTTTGATCATCATGATTCATGGATGCAGTCCTGGCGAGTTACTCACCCGGGCAGCATTCATGCATCATGGCGACCAATGTTATGATGCATTGATTTAATGTATTGTCCTACTTTTGTTGAAGCATTGGTGCTACAGTCTATGAATGCTGACCATGCATGTCTAATATACCCAAGAAAACTCGGCATGCAGGGCGCCAGAAATATAGTATTTTTGCATATGCCTCCCATCCAATTTCATTTTCTCATATCTTAAAACAAACACTCATAATTTGAAATGCACTTAGTTGTTCAAATGATCTCGGCCCAAACCCACACACTCCAGGCCTATAGGCGGTTAAGTACATGTGGGAGGGACTGGGGGGGGGGGGGGGGGGGGTGGTGGCCTCAATGGTTTCATCCTGTTATTGCCCATGTATTTGCATTCTCTCCCCACCCCCTCGAAAGCACATTCAAAGAGGCCTACACCTTTCTACATTGTAAAACAACACCTATGCAAGGGTTAATGTTTGGAATTTCAAGCACAGGCGAGATGTGTGGTACCAAAGGGACCATAGCTTTTCTGGGCTCGCCATATTAAAGGCGCCCAATGCATAAAGAACCACCCACTGTTCAAATTGTAAGGAGTATTTTATAGGCCGCGGGGACGATCTCCTATTAATATTCATGGTTAGTCCTTAGCGGTGTCGCTTTTTAAACGAAAATAATCAGGGTTCGGTACGAAAATAATACAAATGGAATGGTGGCATTCTTAAAGGTTTTCTAGATGAGGGGACAAAGAAAGTATTCCATGGTCGAAATGTCATTTTGATCTGAGTAAAAAAGAACCCAAGGATAATTACTCCCTGAAATTTGTTCATTCTGGGTTGGGCTCATTTCGCAATCTAAAATTCACCGGAACTTCTTCATACTCGTATTTTCTTTATATCAAACGCACAACCCCAAACTCGATTTGGAGTTTCAAAAAAATGACAATTAATACCAAAATACTGCACCTTTGTAAATAAGTCTGCGTTTAAGAATCCTGTAGCTGTCGGAAATGCATGACACATTTGGAAATTCAGAATATTTGACGACCGATTGTGATTCTGGGGTTTTTGAGGAAATTTGTTCATCCACGAAGACTACCAATAATGACATGTCACACTGCAATCAGAAAAGGTCATCGTATAAAATGAACTTTACGGATGAAGAAATTGGCATAAACTCTATCTGATAAATGTGCGAGGGGAAACTTGGGAATTCAAAACTGTGTTTTTCTAATAGGAAATCTCCAAGGACAATATTCTCTTAAATCTCCAAACAGGAATGACATTTTGGTCAAACCTGTAATCCACATGAATTCTACCGTTTATAATTACATAACAAAGGGAAATCAAATAAGCCATTTCACTCCACTGCCCCTAAATTAATTGTTAGTCTCTCCCACGCCCAACTAAATCAGACGGGTGCAATTCGGTGAGAGAAAAACAAACATGCAAAAAGTGACAGCCCAGCCCAGAAACACCGGTATTTTGTTTAAACCACGTTCCTGAAGCTAATGTGTTAAGAGCCTTAGGAGTTTTGAAATGATGAAAAAAACGGATTCGGCTTCCTGCAATACCAATGGAGACTGGCGTTGAGACTAGGCGTTTTTATAGAACATTGGTCATTACGACTTGGGTTGGTTTTTTGCTTCTCTTGTCAACCAATCAGAAAATGGGATTTTCTGTTCTGTGGTCCACTCCCTGAGTCAATGGTTGCTATTCCTGCCGCTAGAGTGCAGCAGTGTTGGCTCTCACGTTATCTCGTGAGGCTGGCTGTGAGCGATAATAAGGTCAGTTTCCTGATTTGTGGTCAGTACGCGTGCGCACGGGACCGGGGAACTCTTTTGACCTGTCACTCACTAGGCGGAAGGACACGACGCCCGGCAGTGAACCGGCCCTCTCAAGTCCGGCCCCAAGTGTAGGCCCAGCAGAATCACTACACCCCAACAGTCTCCAAGCGGATATCCAGACTAATGCCTCCAGGCCTGCACCAGGTCTCAGAGAGCTAAGATCTGCTTGGAGACGGAGCTGAGCCATTGGTCTGTTGGTCGGGTGATAGGTGGAGGTGGGGCATTCTGTTGGCCTATACATGCTCAAGGGATTGCCTATTCAAGTAAAGCTTTGTGCCCTTTGAGCTTTTGCTTGGATATAGCCTGCCACTTTCCACTATACAATGTACAATCATCCACCCAGTGGTGTATTTAATAGTAAAGCGACATTGTAAGGGGGAGCAACAAATCAACAACCCCTTCTACCTCCACTACCATTGACCTTATTTCAATACAGTCTTAACCAAAAAGGCCTTAAATATAACAAAAAGGGAGGTAAAAACCACAGTAAAATCCACATAAATCAGGATAAAGTTGTAATTATTTTTACAACTTAGATGGTGGCATGCTAGTCAGCCGTACAGTCTCCCTAGTAGTGGCCCGGCATGGACGTACCAGTAATCATACGACACGTTGTGTATTGCTATCACGGAAACCCTCGTAAAAACCCGCTTGCTCTGCCTCGTAAATCCCAGTGGAATAATAAAACAAGCCTGCATGCTATTGCAAGCTCCTAAAAAAACAAGAAAAATATCTTCAAATGAGATGAATATGGACGGAAATGGAGATTGATTCAGGGTTACTGTTGCTATTGAACTGTAATGGTTAGAACAGTCCCCTGAGGTACTTAAGGAGGGTTTTCACTAAGGTTACATTAGGAAGGAAAATTCACATTTAAACTCCTTGCGGAGATATGGATCAAGGCAGTGGCAACAATCAAGTTCCGATAACGGTCGCCAGGGGCCACCACCGAGCTGTCAATTACCATTCCTGTGTGTCTGGTGGCACCGGAACTCGGGGACCTATGGGGCCCAGCGGGCATGGCCCCTTGTGTCAATAATGACTGCCAAAATGGCCGCCCGCAAGACAGGGACATGAATGGTCACGACCATATTGCTTCCGGCCAGGCTGTCGCTCAAATATTTGTTGATTGGAGAGTTCACGCCTGAGCTGTATGCAGAATATTACTCCCTCAGATAAACTGAGACCTGAGGATATTACCATCTATATCAGAATATGAGATATACGCCTTTGTATTCATAAAGCATTGTACCTCTGGTCCCCATTGCGGTTTCTTATACGACTCGGTCGATATAACATCCATCTTTCGACCGATGCAGATGCATGGCATGGACCGGCTTGTCCGATAATATTGGATCTCCGGGACGGGGTTTGCCAGAGATATACCCACATGTACACCCACCTCCCTCAGGTTTCATCTTATCTACTTTGGCCAGATAACTTATCTTAGATACAGTGGTGGCTTCCAATGCAGGGCACTGGGAAGCAAGGCTCATAGAGAACCACAGAGCCAGGGGTCACTAGTCAAACTTTGATAAACATGACCATTCAGCTGTTCAGATCATACATACACCATAACCTTTACCCATCTTGCCATTAAACATAATATAGCCACACACAAAGGGAAACCATGTTTAGGCGTTTTTAAAGCAGAAACCCTGGCAAAGAAATTATGAGGTCTCTTCAGGTATTCATTGGATAACAGTATATATCCTTTATGTATATTAATATATATATTAAATTGCAATATCTGAATAAAAACCTGTTCAGCCAAGGAAACAATCATATCGTCCGTTACTAAATATCCTACCTGTATTTGTGTGTATATTTCCCTGAGATAAGTACCCCGGTTAATAGTAGGATAGGAAGCAAACACTCTACTTGATCATGACTTGCACTTTTATATTCCACCATGTCCATGACTAACCATCCTGCCTGTTGTGTGTCTTTGCAGCTGTGGGTTGCCCGGATGTGACTCCTCCGACCAACTCGTGGGTGGAGCGGACAGGTGACGACCTGGTGGTGAGATGTAACACTACAGGAGACATCTGGTACCTGACCTGCCAGGGCAACCAGTGGGTGGGGCAGATCGGCAATTGTACTCATGGTGAGTGATCTATTAAGTCTTAACCCTTTAAACTTAGGCCAAAAAAATAATAGAGGGTTGTTTCAGGTCACCCGACCGACCCGATCAAAACAGGGCCGACCCTACGTTTTTGTATGCAATTTGAAGAAATCTTTATATTTTTACCCTTTTTTGAGCAATTTTAGGGTATTCAAAAACGTTGGCTAATACATCCATGTTATTTTTTTTTTAAATCCGACCGACCGACCCTACATTTTCCTCCCATGTTACCTGAAACAAACCTTTCATTTGGCCTTATAAAGATGGCATAACGCCCTTGCCCACTTGGCACAGAACATTGAGTCAACATTGATGAATGGTTGTCAATGTAGATTCAATATTGAACTGAATTTTGTGCCCACTGGGTGGTTGTCATGATCCATAAATGCAGCCCTAGCGAATAACTCACCAGGACTGCATTCAAGCATCATGCCGAGCCTACGGAGTTCGGGCACTCCCAAAGGGGCGTAATGCACCGATGCAGCAAAGCCGGGGCTGCATTGGTGCATCTTGACAAAAAATTGTCCTGAAAGGCTTAAGCGGCTTTAAGTTCAGTTAATGCCATGTAAATGTCACGGAATGGTCATGATGGGCATTTAAGCTGCTTTGTATGGTATTTACTGGAATTAAAGATGCTTAACGATGCTTAAAGTGCGCTCGGCAAGTAACTAAGTACTGACAGACTAAAATAAGAAAATCAATGCAAATAAACATAATGTGAGTTTCTAAATAGAAAGTTCTATTCTTTCTAAATTTAATGAGTTTATTTCTAGAATGATATATGCAAACGCCTCCACTGGTACTTGATATCTGTCAGATCTGGCTGCAACAGCCAATAACCTAATAGCACAATCTCTGTCGGAATCAAAGAGTCGCATTGATTTCCACTAAGATTTCCATCCAGTCAATAGTCCCAACCTTTAGGGCACGCCCATACTACAACATGTATCTGTTATCTTTCAGGACTACCTGGTTTTGGGGCCGTCTTTGGAAATGGGATCCCGATCCAACAAGGTATGTACTGTTATAACTCTACCGTGTATGTAATAGATACCCCACCATTGACTAAGTGTATATCAAACAACAATGACAGACTGGCTGGTGCCCTATGAGACTACTTTACCATTGTTATTATTACCTAGGTCCGAGGAGGGTAACCTTATACTTCGGTTATGTGAGGGTATTGTGTAATAACCAAGGTGTGAAGTCCTTTGTCTAAGCCGTCCACCGTAGCTTACCGGTAAATATTTTATTGACTTAATTAAACAAAGGCTTGTAGTCATTTGTCCGTGTTTAGATAAAGATAGAGATTGTGGAGTTTGGCCAATCTAAGAATTGTCATTTGAAACACAGGCTTGTGATTCTTATGAAATATCTTATGAAATACATTCACATTAATCTAAAGTTTGAACACTGTGATATTGCAAAAAAAGAAACGAACTGAACAAAGGAGCGAAACAAGGTTTGACCCTACCATACTGACAAAGCACCAAATACCAACCCACAAAGAAACCCTAAGAAAAGATAACCAAGACAATGGTCAACCTTGGGGCTATTTACAGGCTAACTAAAAGGGGTCTAAAAGAGGAATAATTCATACCATTTTAGCGTCACCACGGTAGTTTTTCTAGCTGTAATACTGGAATCTTTATCCCTTAAAGGATGGCACATTGCTTTGATACACTACCCATTGTCGCCATGATGCATGAATGCAGCCCTTATGGTGCTTGATACAGGGTTGATACACTCCTGATGTGTTTGCAAAATGCATTAATGCAACCCTGGTGAGTAGAAGCGACAGAATTGCATTCATGTATCATAACGATATAAGGCATGGTACCTAAAACAAACTGCGACCTTTTACTAAAGGGTTAACGTTTTTAGAACCTGGTGGTGATGGGGAGAGGCTTTTCACTAATGAGCCTTTTGTTCTTGTTGCAGGCATTGCTCTGGCGGTTGGAGTAGGAATTCTGGTGGGAGCCGTCTTTGGTGCTCTCCTCCTTCTCTGTGTGTGGACCATTAAAAAAGGGTAAGTTTTCCATCACATCTCAGTCTTCTTCTCATATGAAGCTAATTGTTAGATTTCCTACCCACCTTAACCCCCCCCCCCCTCCACCCCCTCTGCATTCCCGAGGGGTGGCGGTAGCTGGAAATCAATGCGCTTTATACTGGCTTTTTCACGGTGGATTTGAAAAAGATAAATCAATATGTAGTAGCGGTAGTAGCCGGTCGGGTGAACAAGCGAGTGAGCGCCGAGGCAATGAGGGGAGTGGCGGGATTAAAGAAATATAAAAATGAAATAAAATCCACAGTCAGGCTCTCTTATCCTCACGTAGCCTTCATTAGCCCTGGGTTGACTGATCACTGGAGTAGCAGGATTTGCTTCCTGCGGCCATTTTAAATCCATACTTGGATGAGCATGCTTATATGATGGACATATTGTAAGCCTGGTGCCTATCATGCCAGTCCCCATGCCCCGAGAGCATACAACTTATAATGAGGGTGTATCCTACTATCACTCTGTTATCTAGCATCCTATGTAGTCTATAATTGTCCTATGCTTACTACAGATAGCCTTAGATGCAGCAATACCGTTGTCATTTGGCATATTAAACCCCTCGAGGGACGGTTAGCTACGGACTGTTAATCAATCCCTTTCATTAAACGATTTCAGTTGCGATCAAAATATTTCTAATTGGATGAAGATGTTATGCCAATACAAATTCAATAAACCGCCTCGCAGTAGAGATTTTATGAACCTATTTACATATTAGACGTCCTATTTAGAAAAGTATACTTTACATGTTTCAGAAATAGAGTTGACTATCAATAAAATATCGATTTGAAGTGCAACAATTATTACGATAAAGAAGGTCTAAGTGTATCCCTGAGATGAAAAGAAAGGAAGGAGAACATAAAACATCTTCTAAAGCACAGAAAAAGAAAATTAGATATCTCTATTTTCATATAATATCTCTTCTGGCAGCCCCTTCTCCTCCATCCTCTACTTCATGTCTGCTAAGTAAGATCCCCCCTTAACCCTTTAAGGACGGCATGGTGCTTTAATGTGGTCATCATGCTTGAATGCAGCCCTGGCCAGCAACTCGCCAGTACTGCATTCAAGCATCATGCCGGGATTGAGGCACTCCTGAAGGGTATGCATGATGCACCAATGCAGCAGCGGCGAGCTACTCACCGGAGCTGCACTGGTGCACCATGACGACATATCTTTTAGTGACATTCTTAAAGGGCTAAGTAGGATCCCCCCCCAACCCTAATGGCCCTCAGCATGTCGCCACCCCTTGTCATCAGTGGTAGGGGCTGCACAGGCACATCCCATGTCTTATTGCATGATGTAAACTCAAATCGATATTTTCACTCAGAGACACTGAGGCTATAGGGGTGGGTCAGGCCGACCGCAGCGCCATGGTGGGTGTGGTGTGGAGGGGAACTAGAACTAAGCTGGGTCATTGCAGCAGTGATTAACACGTTAGGGCAAGGGCTGCATTCATGCATCATGACGACCAAGGGCATGATGCAATAATGCATCATTTACCTTGATAAAAGGTGTACCTGAAAAAAAGGTGCATTATTACAGCATTCAAGCATGACTCTAAAAAAGGAGGGTGGACAAGATGGCGGCCTGCACTGGGTGAACACTCACCCCCTCCCTCCTGTTATGATACCCACATACGCAGCAGGTGATGCCTTTCCCGTGCTCGGGGAATAATAAATTCAAATTGACACGCGTCCAATATTCAAATACCCTTGGCAACACACTGGTTGAGTGGGGTGCGTTTGAATTAAACCCTCGCCTGTGGATTTATACATCCCGTGCCAGAAAGGGTAGTGGGACGTACCTTCTAGCTTCAGTCTGCGCTGGCAAACCTCTGATTGAAACATTTTGAAATCAATATTATTATCATAGATGCCTGTCTATTTGCCTACTTAGCTTTCTCCGTCCAGGCTATTTGTCCATCGTTGCCTTTGCTAATTTGAAATTGGACTGGCACACCACAGCTATATATATATATATATATATATATATATATATATATATATATATATATATATATATATATATATATATATATATATATATATATATATATATATATATATATATGTATATTATTTATAATATATATATCCAGACGGTTTAATCTTGGACATTCTATATCCCTTTGATCTCAGATGGAAAGGATATACTCATAGAATAAGTCCCTTAAGGCCCCTATGTTGTTGCTGCTACCATATGTTGTGCTCAATAACTTGGCTTGACAGTGTTTAATATGAGAAAGCCCTACAGTGGGATAATTGAATTTGCATCTGGGCATTTAATTCCATTCTCCTGTGGTATTAGTTTACTGTCTCTGATATCTCTCATTTCTAATCCAAGCTTTCACTCCCCCATCTAAATATAGCCAAGCGTTCCGAGTTGGAACCTAAACTGACAGATTTAAAACGATGCGCTAGCATTACTTGACGATGATGATGTTAACTTGAGAACATTCAAATAGAGCAGTTAATTTTCCGGTCTAATGCTGCTTTACCAAAAGCTTACCTGTCTCTTTTGACATTCCATATTTCAAACTGAAAATCAGTATTAAATATCTGGTTCCATAGACGGTACAAGTTAATACTTTCATGTAGAATGGTTATAATAAGTATTACGTAAGGGGGCTACTATTACTTATACCAAACTTTTGAATACTATTGATTAATTGATTATCTGAATCGTTCATGAGAGATGTGTTTAATATTGACTGAGTATTGATTGACAATTAACCATATATCTACCATCTTGTTCTTACAGAGCCCCTGAACCGGTGAGACAGCAGAAGAGGGTAGACGGTCCTCCCACCAAGAACTACATCACTGAGGAGCGTACTAATTACCCTGCGTTGTTAGGTCAGGACCGCAGCACCGGCGACACAGCGGTGTATGAATACACCCACGTGTGGGACCCTCGTTCTCAGTCCATGGAGAAGCGGATTGAGAAGAAAGTAGTCCCTCAGTGTAAGAACGCGCCGTATGTCACAGACATGAACGTCAACACCTTAAGCAGTGGTAGGATGTGTGAGCCTCATAGCAGGATGCATCTGTATGAAACACCAAAAGGTGTTGTGTTGGAGGAGACCGATATCACCACCACAGGGCGCTGCCGGTCCTCAGACACCCCAGTCTACTTCGACCTTGACCCCGAGGTCAGGGAGAAGGTGGAGCGCCCACATTGACTAGTCATGGATACACTCAATGCTAAGAACCTCCGCAAAGCTTAAGATAGAACACAATGACTACTCTATTTTCAATACAATGTGTGGGATTTTGTAATATTTGAGTGTCTTTTAGATATTCAGTGGATGAATGTGTGGCTAATATGGATGAACGATTTGATCTTTATTCTTTGGACCAAGATCAGCAGAAGGAAAAACAAAACATAAGTCAACTGATGCTTATGATATACAAAGAGACGCGTATTGATTAGTAGAACTTATTTGCAAATCTTGTCGATTACTAATCAGCCGGTCTGGTTAATGGTTTCTGTCCAAGCGACAATTCCACGTCGAGTCACCGCTTTGTAATGTTTGTACTGTATCATGAATTATCACAATGTGAAAGAAAAATATTTATAAAGTGTACGTATTGAAGGAGATGTCCTTAGATATATGCTTGTTTAATTATTTAATAGTAGTTTGTTTTACAAAGCCAGTGCAACTGGTAGTGTTTTTTATTTACTGTTAATTGGGTTATGCATATTACAAAGATAAATGAAACAGATTGTACTGAAGATGACCTATGATTCTTATCGATCAATGACATACATTGAGTTATCATTCAATTTAGTAAGAACAAAAGAGACCCATATATCGAATAACAAACATTATACCGAAGATGAGCTATTATTTTATGTTATTCATACCATAAATTAATTCAAATGACATAGTAAAATATGTACAAAGATGTTAATGAAAAAAAAGAGAAAAAAAGAGATCTTCAGCTGAAGATCTGTATATGTAGCCTATGCCTGTATATAGACCAATGCAGCAAAAAAGTCTGACTTTTCATAAAATGTGTAAATAAAGTTTTTTTTAACATTCCTAAAGTGGGACCGACAAATACATAAATATAACCTCAAAATCCTGCATTCTAATATGCATTATTTGAAAGATAATTGTCCTGTGAATCTCCTGGTATGAGATGTTTGCAAACATAACAATTACAGAAAGTTCTGCTAAAACAAACGTAAACACAACTTTATTATGAAAAACTCCACTTTCTTGATTAATTGGTCTATAGTGGGGCGAGACGTCCTAGTACATACGTTGTTAGTATGGTATAACACGGTAGTATCTCCCTGTACGGGCCCTACCTGCTTTATAAACACATGACCTCCACTAGCACCATGGCAACACCTTTTGTGAAAAGGGTTGCCATAGCAACCAAAGTGAAACTGTAATACTATCTTTAATCTCTTGTACATTTTCTGTTGATAATCTGCACATAGTCTTTTGTGAATATTATGATATTAATATAACCCCCCGTGTGTTGGCAATGGAAATGTATGTATGAATGAATGAATGAATGGTTGCACCTATTGATATGACATGAAATGTCTATTTATAGTGCCCATACAGTGATACTTGCCTACCGTTATACACCCTATCTGTTTGACATGTCTATACTACTGCTGTGATATGAACAGAGAAAATTAAAGGTGTCAACTGTGTATTCCCTTTGGCTGTGTATAAAATCCAGTGTTAAACAGCTATTGACTCTGCTTACATCACGGGTCAACTTGAGTTGACACTGATAGTACAGAGTCATTAGTGGGTTGACTCCCACTCTCACCAATTTTACCAGAGCCACGTGGGAGTCACAGTTGACTCCTTTACCTTTCTCCGTGTGGGGACCAAAGCTCCTCACAATGAAGCAGTTAGTTACATGAATAAGAAAAAAAATGGTTATAAGTATAATTCAATTGTACATATTGGTGATAATGGCCTGAATAACCATGGCATGTGGCATGTTTGATTGTACATAAATCAGAGAGAGTGAGTGGACTGTGTTAACTGCCTGGGGATGGTTCCCGGGGGATGGTTCTGTGTACATATATAGCTCTGTACTAAGTGTGCAGGATGTAACATCATGCTGGGGAATAATGGACAGAATTAAACATACTTGTCTCGTTTATAAATCACGTGTTGCTGTTTTCATTGCTATTCACTTCTACACTGAAAATCCTAATGCTCCCGGCCTTAGTCTCTACTGGCCATCCCAGGTTAGTCATTGACTATAGTTATTGAGTTGTTAGTTAGAACTGACTAAAGTCAGAATATCAGTCTATTGACCTTTATCTAACGATAGAATCACCAGTGTCAGGACAAGTACCCCCAGGACATCTACCCCACTGGACTTTTACCCTCTTGGACTTTTACCCCCTGGGGACATCCACCCCCTCCACATGATGTGCTTCAACCATATATGGGCATCTGGAGGGGGTGGATGTCCCAAGGGGTAGAAGTTCTAGAGGTGTAAAAGTCCATGGCGCTAGATGTCCAAGGGGGTGGATTTCCTAGAGGTAAAAGGCCTAAGGGAGTAAAAGTCCAAGGGGTAGATGTTCAGGAGTAAAAAGTCCTAGGGGGTAAATGTCCAGGGGTGTATGGCATGGGGTAGATAGCATGGGGTAGATGTCCTAGGGGGTAGTTGTCCTAGGGGATAGATGTCCGGAGGGTAGATGTCGTGGGTACTTATCCTAGAACCGAATCACCCCGTGATAATCTCATGCAGTGAAATAACAGAGGATGCACCAGATCAGCAATCATCGAAATACCAAGGGGAAGATGTAACAGTTAGAAGTGAATCTAATGCAGGATTTCTAACCTGTATTTTTATCGCTATTTGTGGCCGTGTTCGAGGTCGGCAAAGTACAGTTATGATATAACTTTAATTAAACCATCAACTGACACCCACACCCACCCCCCCCCCCCATGGCATCGGCTGAAACCAGAAGTAACTCTCAAAATCAATCATCTAACTTTGTTAAATCAGTTATTTCATCTTTTACAATATTTATCAATTCCAGACCAAATAAATTAGATTTTATCAATCAGGACATTACTTTTGGTAATCAACCAGAGGGTCTTGTCAAATGGCTCCACCAAGGTTACCGTTCAAACAGAACTCAAGAATGACACAAGTTAGAACCTTTTGTATTTCCCGGAAAAAGCACAAGTTGTATGTACACAAGATAGACACAGCAGATTCTGGACAATAGTGAATGTTCCTAGTGACATGTTCAATGGTAATGTGTATTTTCTGGGTTTTACTCATGCCAGTAATCAGAAATTTCACAAGTAGAATGAAGATTTCTCAAGTTTCACTACAAGAAATCATAGGGGATATGACACGAGAAAATTTCCAAAAAACATTCAAAAAATATTATGAAATGCTCGAGTTATGACACTAGATTGGCACAAGTTCTGCTTGAGATTTTGTTTACAGGGTAGCCATTATGGCTTGCCATAGCTAATGTTTTGTCAATTCCATTACCATCTTTACCTAAGAAAGTACAAGCAGGTTCTACCGGGGGTATCTCCCTTTAAAAATAAATCCGGCACACCCTCGCCCAATGGTGCGGTAAAATTGTGTCGATGAAAGAAAACTTGAAAATAAATTCTATAAATATTCATATTTCAAATGGAGGTAGGCCAAATATGAAATGGAATTCGGAAAACCTACTGCTCACGTGAGGAAATAAAACGGGTTCTTTGTTTGTCTGACGCTGTTATTCATTGAATAAATGCACCTATGGAAAGAAATCAGTGCAAAAATAAACCACAAACGATTTATTTTCCTCGGGAAATATGCATAGGTGGCGGGTTGCGATCAAAGGGGACGTTTTCCAGGGCATGCACCGAGGGAATGGTTTGGGAAATGGGAAGTTTTCATTTGAGTGCTGGTTATTAGAAAACTGTTCTGGAATTGGAGATCTATACATCAGTATTTGCTACTATGAAATACACTACATATTGGTTATTTATCAACACAGAGCTATTGTACTTGGTTCAAAATACATAGGCTATATGTTCATATATATGTCGTTATGGTGTACTAGTGTAGCACCAACGAGTGAGACTGTAGGCTGATCCATTGAGTCAACCTAGTAGGGCAGGTATGATGCATCAATACAGCACTAGGAGTAGGATAAGTATGATGCATCAATGCAGCACTAAAAGAAGGGCACGTATGATGCATCAATGCAACAAAATTAAGTTGACCCATCATGCCAACTAAAAGGCACGTTGCGTTAAGCTTCCCTTAACCCTTTAAGGACGGCATGATGCCTTAATGCATCATGCCCTTGGTCATCATGATGCAAGAAAGTAGCCCTGGCGAGCATTTCAATAGTCATGATAGTGCTGCATGCAATCATCATGCCTTTCCTACAGAGTTCAGACACCCCGAAGGGTCGGCATGGTACACGTAATCTGTTATCCGCACGTGTTAAAGAGCTAATCAAAACTATTATTAAATGTGGTCCATAGTTAAACTACTGCTCTTATCCAATAGGTCATGGATATAGACCCACACTGTCATATTAGCATGTGTTTTCCCGCTATTAAGACGATACTCCAATGATGGATATGATCAACTGACAGCATTAAGCGTTCCCTGTGAGGCCACCTAGTGGTAAACACGCGCATTAACCCAGGGGGATGCTGTCAAATTCACATTTAACGGTTGATTAACCATTTAAACGTTGTTATTTGGACCTCGTTAAGAAAACTCGACCCATTTAAACCAATTATTTCAGTTTTCATCAAACTGTTCATGGACATTGATTTTTGTTCAAAAGTTCAATTTTCCCAAATTGCCTGTTTTGAGAGAGGGTTACTTTTACATCTGATGGTGTGCCTGGATGAAAGACCTGAAGGTCAAGGTGGGTTTTGGTGTTCAGTCTGGGAGTGGCATGTCAAGGGGGTGTTTAAATACACAAGTGAAGTTTGCTCGGTTCGAGACCATAACTCAAGGGATGTTACATAGAGATCACAACTCAGTGAATATACCTCGGAGACCCCCCTTGGAATATTTTATTGTATATGCGTTTTAAATCAGTAATGGGATTTAAGAAACAACTGAAAACGTCCATGAATTCAATGGGAAAATATTGTTACATTGAAAAGCACAATGTGGAAGTCAAAAAAGCAGACAAACACTGAGCATTCTAAAACTTTCACCTTGTTTTTGCTTTCGTTGGAAATCCCAGTAAATCACGCAGACATACATGGATATGCATTATAGACTGGGTACTGAAATGTCTCATTATATATTACCGCAAACCGCTGTCTAGAATATATCACTACATATATAAAGGGAACAATAGGCAAGGAGTAACAGAAAGGGGTAAACATTTTTGCAAAAGGCACAATGCACAGTTTAAGATCTATGCGCTATTATGCCTTATGAATCAGAGGTTAGTAGTGCCTCACAACTTGGTAACAAGTGACTAACATAGAAAGTCATTTCTTGGCTTCTTTAAGCCACGGTTAATTACTCAGATACTCAATACCTACCTTAGTCTTTTCATCTCTATCAGAATTAGGTTTACCGGTAGTCTTTTTGACTAGGGTACTAGTTACATTTCGTTTTTACTTAGTCACTGTTGAATACAGTTCGTCTTCTTGTGTACTGTAAATTCTGGCGTATAAGCCTAACTCACATACTAGCCACATGCCTAACTTTGACCAATGCTATAGACATAGCAGGGGGCCTGACAATTGTTCATTTAGTACTGTAATATACCTATATTATCCTTAGGACTGCCGGTACTTTCTAGAGGCGCACTGCCATAGCGTATTTTTCCAATGCAAAGACAAAATCTTGGCTTTCAGGAGGCCCTTTGTACTTGGCCCGCTATGGCAGTGCTAAGGATGAAAAGTCTCGTACGATGCACCCTATAATGTTTGGTATCAAATGAAAGATGACTCTGATTGGCCCACAAGGCGCTGCTTCTACGCGAGAATGCATGCCAAATACCCCTATGACTAGCTTGCAATAGCCACCACTGACTAACCTCTTAAACATACAGATTATCAGTGTAGAGACGCCGAGACATAGCTACATGAAGATGGACGTGGTTAGCCTCATTAGTATGCATGAGCAGCTCACCTTAAACTTAAAGTAGGCCGCGACGCCAGCGTTCTCATGACCTACATCTGGTGCCATCTGGTGGCACATTGGGACAACACAGGACACGGCTCACGCTATCAGATAGTCTGCATGATGCATTGATGCAGCCCTGTATGATGCACCAATGCAGCCCTGTATGATGCACTAATGTACCTCATGATGCAGCCCTGCATGATGCACCATACAGTCTGCATGATGCACGAATGCAGCCCTCATGATGCATAAGTGCAGCTCTTATGATGCACAATGTCGTCCTAATGATGCCTCAATGAATAGAATACATTTACGTTCACATGTATGTTTACTGAATGTAAATATATTATGTGCATATGCATTCAGCGAGGCTATACATTTTTCGCAGGAAAGTGAAAATCATCAATTTTGCATGCAATTATGCTATTGTGCAGACAAATAGTTCATGGGCTTTTAGATTACATGCAAAATATAAAAATATATGAACAGTTAAACAAGCTATAACCAAAGTAATATAATTATTGGCCTGTAACCACCACGTCCTGATGATAAAATGGTTGAAGTAGTATATGTACATGGGACCCTGTCACTATGGGGGGAGTAGTATATGGACATGGGACCCTGTCACTATGGGGTAAGAAGTATATGGACATGGGACCCTGTCACTATGGAGGAAGTAGTATATGGACATGGGGCCCTGTCACTATGGAGGAAGTAGTATATGGACATGGGACCCTGTCACTATGGAGGAAGTAGTATATGGACATGGGACCCTGTCACTATGGGATAAGTAGTATATGGACATGGGGCCCTGTCACTATGGAGGTAGTAGTATATGGACATGGGACCCTGTCACTATGGAGGAAGTAGTATATGGACATGGGACCCTGTCACTATGGGGTAAGTAGTATATGGACATGGGACCCTGTCACTATGGAGGAAGTAGTATATGGACATGGGACCCTGTCACTATGGAGGGAGAAGTATATGGACATGGGACCCTGTCACTATGGAGGGAGTAGTATATGGACATGGGACCCTGTCACTATGGAGGAAGTAGTATATGGACATGGGACCCTGTCACTATGGGGTAAGTAGTATATGGACATGGGGCCCTGTCACTATGGGGTAAGTAGTATATGGACATGGGACCCTGTCACTATGGAGGAAGTAGTATATGGACATGGGACCCTGTCACTATGGGGTAAGTAGTATATGGACATGGAACCCTCTCACTAGTGGGGGAGTAGTATATGGACATGGGACCCTGTCACTATGGGGGGAGTAGTATATGGACATGGGATCCTGTCACTATGGAGGAAGTAGTATATGGACATGGGGCCCTGTCACTATGGAGGAAGTAGTATATGGACATGGGACCCTGTCACTATGGAGGAAGTAGTATATGGACATGGGACCCTGTCACTATGGGATAAGTAGTATATGGACATGGGGCCCTGTCACTATGGAGGTAGTAGTATATGGACATGGGACCCTGTCACTATGGAGGAAGTAGTATATGGACATGGGACCCTGTCACTATGGGGTAAGTAGTATATGGACATGGGACCCTGTCACTATGGAGGAAGTAGTATATGGACATGGGACCCTGTCACTATGGGGTAAGTAGTATATGGACATGGAACCCTCTCACTAGTGGGGGAGTAGTATATGGACATGGGACCCTGTCACTATGGGGGGAGTAGTATATGGACATGGGACCCTGTCACTATAGGGGGAGTAGTATATGGACATGCGACCCTGTCACTATAGGGGGGAGTAGTATATGGACATGCGACCCTGTCACTATAGGGGGGAGTAGTATATGGACATGGGACCCTGTCACTATGGGGTAAGTAGTATATGGACATGGGACCCTGTCACTATGGAGGAAGTAGTATATGGACATGGGACCCTGTCACTATGGAGGGAGTAGTATATGGACATGGGACCCTGTCACTATAGGGGGGAGTAGTATATGGACATGAAACCTTGTCACTATAGGGGGAGTAGTATATGGACATTGGACCCTGTCACTATGGGGTAAGTAGTATATGGACATGGGGCCCTGTCACTATGGAGGTAGTAGTATATGGACATGGGACCCTGTCACTATGGAGGAAGTAGTATATGGACATGGGACCCTGTCACTATGGGGTAAGTAGTATATGGACATGCGACCCTGTCACTATAGGGGGGAGTAGTATATGGACATGGGACCCTGTCACTATAGGGGGGAGTAGTATATGGACATGGGACCCTGTCACTATGGGGTAAGTAGTATATGGACATGGGACCCTGTCACTATGGAGGAAGTAGTATATGGACATGGGACCCTGTCACTATGGAGGGAGTAGTATATGGACATGGGACCCTGTCACTATAGGGGGGAGTAGTATATGGACATGAAACCTTGTCACTATAGGGGGAGTAGTATATGGCCATGGGACCCTGTCACGGGGGCTCTGAGTTCTGAAGACGGCAGCTCCCCTTTCTAACACAAGCCACAATGTTACAGAACACAGTCACCCCCTGGTGTCACATTCATGTACTAAACATATCAACACCATCAATGATCGTCTAAATAGTACACATTATAAACACCAGATGGCCTTACCAAAGGATTTTGACATTAATTTGAATGGACTAGTGTATTTAGGCCCAAGATCCACTTAAGCTTTGGGGGATAGAATCAATTACATAATATGAAATGAGGGATTAGTGTAGGATAGTGGCCATATTTTAATTAACAGCAGGAAGGTCAGGAAGCTATTTAGGTGCTGAAACCTTTGCAATTACTATGAGAAGAAGAATATTCTGTCCTGCCTTTATTTCTCGCATATCCCTACAATATAGACTCAAGATTCAATTATTCTTTATTGACTAATATGTAAGGATACATTAATGTATGAAAATGCTAAAAGATACTAAAATGGGATGGCAGCTATTTTGATCCCTCATCCCCAAATCCATCAGACCACTACTGCTGAAAAAGTTGGCATTACAGACTTACTTTTAAAGTGATATTGGCTTGGAAGAGTAAAACGACGTAAACATGTGGTTTACTACTTCGGTATACTACGGATGACTACCCATACTGAAACGTATTAAAGTAAATGTCTGTTTTACGTGTCCATAAATGTCACATAAATTTTCAATGTTACATTAATATGGTATTTATTGATGATACTAATTAAGGTTTAGGCTTAGTGGATTATATAGAATGAGAGACAGCAGGGATCTGTTAGAGGTGTGAGAGCATTGACCTTTTAAGGACAGAGTGTTGCTTAAAGATTACATTTGTCCTCGTCATGCATCGATGCAGCCGTGGTCATTAACTTGCCAGTGCTGCATTGGCGCACCATGCAGACCCGTTGGGACTGTCTCAACCCTATAGGGCTGGTATAATGCTTGACTGCAGCAATGGTTGGTTGCTTGCCAGGGCTGCATTTATGCATCATGGCGACCAACGGCATGAAGCATTGATGCATTAGGCTGTCCGGGTTAGGAAGGGTATCACACAAACAACTTGATTAGTATTTAGGATTAGAGTCCGTTCACTTCCGCCATAATCAGATCGGAAACCAAAGACCATGATTGGCGCCACAGTTTGATATTTTATATTAATATTACTAGGAAAGGAACACCCAAGAGCAACAGGTATGCGGTCGAAACAGCTTAAGATTTAAATTGAGTTTATTGTTGTCAAACATGGGTATTCATGTATAGCATCTAAGATTATACAAGGACACCACCGGCCCACAACTGGGGCCAAGTGAACAGAGGTTCATCCCAGTGGGCACAAAACCTTGATTCAACGTTGAAAACTGGTTGATATAGGGTTACAGGGTAGATCAACCTGTTTTCCACACTCGTACCCAAAGACATCAGCGAAGCCGACAGGCTGAGTGTCTCTGGGACAGGCGGATTAACATAATTTGCTGGTCCCCGAATCTTGGGGCCATACAGCAAGTACCAGCGTGGAAACGACCTTCACCTTGGCCGCGCACATGGGAATTCAAAACATTTCGCTAATAGAGGGGCCTAGAACAAACCCCACTTTGTCATGCAATAAAATCATAACAGATCTATGAATCTATGCTATGTTAACCATTTCCCATGACCTGTGCCCCAATGCTTTATTTTAATTCATGCAAAGGCTATTGTTTTGATCAGCGCTGAAGCCACGTGTAGGAAGCCATGTTGACATGAGGACGCACAGCTCCAGTTTTCTAAATCCACCCCCAAAAAGTGCAAAAGAAATCAAGCTATCATTGCACTAATGTGCTTCTAGGACACATGCCCTAAATTTCCCTAGTATAAACAGTCATTTGTAGATTCATTAAACCACATTTGAACCATTTTCCTGAAACAAATTGGCGTAGAATACAGAGGTGATTCTGATGTGAAATGTGGCATGTCCCAGTGTCACTCGCCCTGACGGGCTCGACGAGTGATGCTGGGCTTGAGTTTGCCTGTTTTCAACATTGATGCAATGTTGCAATTTCAATGTTGTCAACCAACACCTGTTTCAACATTGATGCAATGTTTGGATATCAACTTTGAATCAACCATGGGGTTTCCCACCTTTCCCACTAGGTGCCTCCACAACCTACTCCTTAGCATTTCTATCTCCATGCTACGTCAATTTTCCCTAATTGTAAGCTATTATTTTCTCATCAATGTATACAATTGATCAAAATGTCATTCATTTTCATTGCCAACTATGGTGTGTGCATTTGGTTGACATTTGGAATTAAATGACAATAATACAAGCATGGTTTCAGTAAGACACCCTTTATGTTGCTGAGAATGATGGATAAAGCCTCAGTCATGACCAGGTCAGTTTGAAATGGATGTGAATGCCTCTTAGCGTGATCATCAGAGGTCATTCATGTACCCCTACCCTGGATAATGCTAGAATTAGCATTTAATCTTGGAGAAATGGGGGGGGGGGGGTGTTGTAATGAAAATATATAAATTGAAGGAATGAGTCTACATAAGAATACTGTATCTGATATACTAAATCTCAAATTATGCATCAGTAGTCAATATCAAATCTATGTAAATCATTTTATTATGTTATTTGTTGTTGATTTACAATGGTCTATAAATGTTGAATCACTGCTGAATGATCAACGTTGATGACCTCATCAATATCAACAAAATGACAACCCTGTATCAACTGTTGATATTATGTCGCTACACACATTGAATCAACATTGAATCAACTGAAGTTTGCCTACTGGGATAGGACCTTCCTTGTGTCTGCACTCCAGTATACGTAAAACAATTTGAAATGATGATATTATATGTTATAACTTTGACAGTATTCAGCTTTCCTACGTGATTTGTGTCCATATGATATATTTCCATGACTATATCCGTTGCCCCAGATCAATAAAATCACTCTAACTGCCCCCCTTCCCTTTAAAACCTTTCTTTTTTTCTAAAAAGATGTAGTTCATAATTACATGGAATAAATACAAAAGAGCTTGAATTGTTGACCACTGAGGTTTGTATCACTCCATGGTGAACAATTCTTGTGAATCTTTGTATCTTCTATATCAAGTCTCTTATTGACCATTTGAGGACGGATGTCTCTAAAATATGACATTTGTCGTCATAAGGCACCAAGGCAGCCCTGGCTAGTAACTCACCAAAGCTTCAATAGTGCATCTTGCCGATACTTCGGGAGAATATCAACCCATAGGGTTGGCATGATGCTTGAATCCAGCCCTTGCGAGTTACTCGCCAGGGCTGCATTAAGGCATCATGCCGCCCTCAAAGGGTTAATAATTATGTGCACCCTCCAAATTCCACAATTAAAATGAAGACCTGTTTCCCAAGTTTCACTACAAGAAATGACAGAGAATATGACACAAGAAAATTTCCAAAAACGTTCTAATAACATTCAAGAAACGTTCTAAAAATTGGCGAGTTTTGACACGAGAATGCCACGAGTTCCGCTTGAGATTTTGATGGCAGGGACGCTTCGACAGACTATAAGGTGTAGGTGAGAAAGGTCACCCGGCCTCATATAGCGGACAGTGTATCAGTGTCCACCCCACACACCGTCATACAGAGCAGGATCTATGTCCACCACTAAGTGGCAGCACAGATTGGTTTAACCTCTGTCCACAACATAGGTAGGGAATGTGTGTAGCTAGAGAGTGTTTCCTTTAAAGTAGGTTTATTCACTGTATGAAAGTTTTGTATTTAAGAAAATTTAAGATTAAAGGAGCACTAAAAGCTGCTTTAATTCAGTAATGCCATTTAAATGTCCCGAAAATGCCATAACAGCATTTTAAGTGGCTTTAAAGGCCCAGCGCCCCTATATATAGAGCTGAGTACCTGTCCCGATTGTACTCTGACTGTTACTGGACGTGCAGTAAGATCTGCGGGTTTAGGGATATTTACTCACAGTAATTATGTCTAAAGCATTATTTTATTTACTTAAATGCAAACAAGGATGCAGTGCATCTCATGCAGGCTGCACTCACCTCATAGGATGCAATAAGATAAAAGTGTGAACACATAACATTTGTAGAATTTCTTATATGATAAATTTATACTTGATATTGTCAATTGACTTGTATGTTGAAGCCTGACTGTTTGAGCCTTGGCTATTCCTACTAACTGTTTCGTTGACCAAGGTTTCTTATATATTTTGGTACATGTATGAATTCTTTGTTCAATTGTTCTCATCAACATTTGGCCGTGTAGTCCTTTACATCTTAGGGACGGTATATATTATAGTCTCTGCCCAACATATTACTTGCAGGTATACCCCCCTCGTGTAGTCACACCTGCTGTGAGTTTGTCCCCGATTGTGAGTTTTCAGCATAGCTTGCCCGGTGGGTGTTGGTGTTATGCGACATACATGGGTTAGGGTGTGCATCTTATAGACTGGACACCAGTTAATCAGGAGGCCATGTGAACATAGTTTGAGTGGGTGCCCGGATGTACGGGTCATCACGTGATATGGCCTCCGTCCTGTTCTCCTACTTCCTCCCCTCCCCTCCCCGCACCTTCCCTGCCTCCCTCCCTCGCTCCCTCCCTCCCTCGCTCCCTCCCTTGCTCCCTCCCTCCCTCCCTTCCTCCCTGCCCCTCCCTGCCCCTCCCTGCCCCTCCGCCCCTTTCCTCCCCTTGCCTCCCTCCCCCTCCTCTCCTTGACCCCTCTATAATGTCTCTAATCAGTTATGAAGAACATGGTTCCTATAGAATTAAATGGCATGATGTAGAATAAGTTCAGAATAGACATCGTTAAATAGTACACTGTGGGAGAAGGAAGAACAAAGAAGGACCAGGCAAAGTTAGGCACCTTATTGCGTCGATGTCTCTTTGCTCTGTTATCACTCAGAGAAAGGCTGGTCTGGGTTGAAGGAGTTAATCCCATTAACAAGCCTATAGAGAACACAGCTACTTTAATTAATAATGTAAATCCACTCTGAATGCTGAGAAAGCACATTTTATTTTCTATAGAGCAAACCGTATTAAGAGTCCCATTAGCTGGGATTACATCTCTTTAAGCTGTTGATGAAGGTGTAGAAATGACAGATGACGTTGTTTGCCCTTTCTGTACCACAGGGCTCTGATGACTTTGCTATGCCCTTTATGGCAATAATCACATGAACAACCCAATTTAAGCAAATTTAAGCACATATTTAAGTTGATCAATAGCCTTTGGTAAGCAGTTTAAGCACTTTTAATCCTTTGATCTTTGATTTAAGTGCTAGGTCTGTGAACAAGTGCCGCTCTTAAATATGCACATGCACAGAAAATCTAAATGCCCCGGCCCTAGGCGCAATTGTCTTCCCCAGGTTAGTCATGGGACATTGGTCAGGTATGACCAAGTGCGATTCCAAAACGTCCAAAACATATGACTAATGCCTTACTTAAAAGGACTTAGCTAAAAATTCATCAAAATGGAGAAGGCTAAGGTGATTTGATCAGTACTGGCCAACTTGACAATATTGACAAGTTGGTGGCATAGGGACCCAAAAAATGTCTTACTTGGTTAGGCTATAGTGATTGAGAGATTGGTCGTACAGAGAGCCAAAGGATATCAGTGTGGATACATGGGTATTGAAATTAGAATTAAGCACTGGTATTTATGTATTTGTAAATGAATGCCACGAGCAACTATTGTAAAATTCTTCTATGCAAGTTGTCGTGACTTGGGTCTCAAAGTTAACCTGATGGCTCGGGACAGCAAACCCAGCAAACAAGATCTCATGCAGAATTCATGCTATTCTCGTGTCAAAACTCAAGAATTTTAGGACGTTTAAGAATTTAAAAAAAAACGTTTTTGGAAATTTTCTTGTGTCATATTCACTGTCATTTCTTGTAGTAAACCTTGTTAAATACATGTCTTCATTCTACTTGTGGAATTTCTGATTATTTGCAGGAGTAAAATACACATCACCATTGAACATGTCACTAGGAAGGTTCACTATTCCTGAGAATCTCCCATGTCTATCTTATGTGTTTCCTGGGAAATACAAACGTTTGTAACTTCTTGATCTTGAGTTCTGTTTGTAGGGAATCTACTGTCCAAAATAGAAATGGAACACTACACCTGAGCGTCTGTCGTTACCAGGACACTGAGAAACACGGAGGTACAGAGGCCCAGTGTAAGTTCCATAACAGCTTGATGTAATGGATGGGCAAGGCCTTTGTCCTGAGTTAGACTGACCTTACAAAGGAAGGGAGGGGGGGAGGAGGAGGAGGAGGCGGGGAATGAGGAGGAGGGAAAACAGAAGAGAGGAGGGGGGGGGGGTTGGGGGAGGAGGATTGGGGGAGGGGGGGGGAGAGGGAAGAAGGGGCGGGGTAGGAAATGCAAGGAGGAGAGAGAGTAGGAGGACAGGTAGCAGGGTCATCGCTTGTCTTTTTTTTAACTTTCCCTTTTAACGAATTAAATCACCTATTAAAGTACTGATTCATTGCATTGACATCGTAAAATCTCTGTAAAAAATATTCAAAATAAGTATTGACAAAACTTTGATAATCATATAGTTTATTGATCACTGTAGACACATAAGCTATAGATACACATCCAACCAACCTTCTTTGGTAAAAAGCCACATTGAGGGACGGACGTAAAGCAAACAATAACCAACCTCGTAAACCGCAATACCATAGTCATAAACTGTCAATTTCATGAGGCCAAAGTTAACATGAATTTGCATATGTGACCATTGTAGCAGCTTAAAATATTGTAGTTGTTTATTTTTAGTTGCATTAAGGGCTACTGTCAATTGTTTTTCAGCCTCGGGATTCTTCGGTCATTTTTTCCATCTGGTTGCATGGAGAGATGACTCCTGCCTAATCTGTATGCCATGTTTTTGTCGGTTGTCTGGCTGGGATAGTAGTCTGTTTAGCATTGTGTAACAAGCAGGGGAGGCACAGAGATTCTCTCTCCCTCGGGAACCTTTAGGCTAATGGAAAATGTCTGATAATTTTATGCCACGGACTTTAAGTCTGTTATGGAATCTCTCTGTTGTCCTTGTTTCAAAAGTCTCATCTTCTTGTCCTCTGGTCCCATGTACAGATTAAGGTTGAGCCACTTCCACTTTTGGGGCAAATGCTCTTTTACATAATGGCGGCATTTGAACACTGTTTGATTCAACCCTGAGCCTGTCGGGCACGTTTATTATCAAGTTAACTCACATCGGCTCATGAACCATCCAATTTAAGCAGCTTAAATTTGTTTTCAGATTAATGTTGCTCAAAGCTGTTTGGAAGAGACCTTTGATAAACTTCAACATTTTTCTCAAAATTGCTTAAATCGCATGGCTAATGCAGTGTATGTGTTGTTTATTTTGACCGGCAGTCACTAACATCAGATGGGCAATTTGGGGGTATATGTAAAACCATGGGTATTAAGTACTCAACACTGTGGGAGGTAACATGTACTTACGTTTTTTTCACATATATAATGTATGTACAATGGTCTCAATAAACTGAATGGCTTCCATATGCATGCATGTATACCTTTGTTTTGTAAGATGGCCCATAGATATTAACACCGGTGTTGTATATCTAAAATATTTGACCATTAAGCACATAATGTATGGCAATTATAACTGCAAGTCAGCGCAAGCAAAAGTAAAGCATCGGAATCTGCTTGGAAACCATTTTTAATCAAGGCCAGTATAAAATCAAATTCATTTCATGAAGACCTGATACAATTTCTTTGCTAATAAATGTATGTACAAAACCTCCGATCACAATAATGAATATCAACCTACATTCCAATGAAAATGTACCATTTTGATGTATTGATTATTCTAAATTTTTGAAATGTTATTGATAGGAGATGTCCTTGGATAATTGTACATCATACCTCTCGGCCATGCCTATAATATTGCATATCCACATGTAATCCATACTTAAGCAATTTCCATACTGAACAAAGCAAAATAGCCTGCAATATAATTGCATAATAGCAACAATGCCTGGTGCTTATAGTTCCTGTTAGATCCACGCAATGTCCATATTGTAGGAGTATGTATAACGGAACTCAATCCATGAAATGTATACATGTCACTGCTAAAACTTCACACTATATCGGTATGTCCAGTCTATAGTGGCAATTGTATTTACTTACTTCTAGTCATTCTAATCCAGGCTAAAGCTAAATGTATTCAAGACACATGACTGCCAAGGGATTTACAAGTTTCATCCCAATCACAAATACCATAAATTAATACTCCAAAATATCAATATAGTTGTGTCATACCAACCACACCGGTGCTCAGTTGTAGACCCACACCATGATTTATGTACCCACTGGTCTCCTGCCATTAGCATTGTCAGAATAGCATAAATAGGGACTAGCCTTTGTGTTCCCGGCTTTGCGGTTACCAGAGCCTTGCTTCCTCACGTGGCTGCTCAGGGACCCAGCGTACCCCATTTTACTGCACCCCTGTACCCTGCTGTCTGACCTTCAGCTCTCTCGAGCTCCAGTTCCCTTTTCCACCACAAGGGCTAGGAAAGGGACTGGACAAACGGTTATATTCAGATGGTGACTTCCTTTCAGGCTATGCACAGTGTCTGGTGGTGAACAGGATTTGATTGGTCAACTCCTGAAGTTTGTCAATCAATTTCATTTTTATATGAGTTTACCAAGACTATACTATCATAGAGCCGGGGCCTGAGACTATCTCACCATATATAGCCTCAGACAGCCTTCCCGCGTGCTAACTTCCCCGTCATGTGATCACATTTCCCCTCAGGGTCCAGGTCATAATACATGGGGTATTCCCCAGTCCTTATCCTACAGGAGTCTAAGCCCCCTTCCTCCAGGTGGGTGGTATTCCCCCTAGGGGTCTCATACACGTGTACCCTGGAGGGTCGTGGGTCCACTAAGGGCTTGGTGGTGGTGATAGTTGTCCCCCCAGGGTGAGCACTGCAGGTAGTGGTGGTAGCAGCAGGACCATCTCCCAACCTGCTCTGGTGTCCTATAGGCACCATTTTGAGGGTCTCTTTTTCCTTGCACCCTGATTGTTTAGCAGTGCCCATGGAGGGGAAGGTTGGGTCCCACACGTGGGTGTATTCATACGCAGCTGTCTCGGGGGTGCTGCGCTCCTGGGTGAGGAGAGACGGGTAGTGGTTCCTGTCGTCATACCGAGACTTGCCGTCAGGTGGCGCCACCTCGACTTGTCTGATGGCGGGTTTGGCACTCTCCTGGGCCCTGAAAGGGTAAAACAGACAAGGTAAGGCCAAAAAAAGGTTTTGTTTCAGGTAAGATGGGAGGAAAATGTAGGGTCAGTAAATCGGATTTTTCTTTCTTTTTAACATGAATATACTACCCAACCTGTTTGAATACCCTAAAATTGACCAAAAAAGAGTGAAAATGTGAAAGTTTCTTCAAAATTGCATTTAAAGACGTGACCTGAAACAAACCCTTTTTTTGGCCTATTGTGTTACTGACTGTTGGGTTGTATCATGCAGGATCTCAATGAGTGCCACTGCATAAACTATTCAATTTATGCAACTTTAAGCAATAAGGAAATTCGATTAAAGGTCTTTTTACAACAGCTTTAAGCAGAATAGGTCTACTCTAGGGCTATTGATCATGTTTACACAGTATAAAGTTGGAACCCCACGGAGGAGTTTTTCAGAGTGTGGTCTTACATAAAGCTTTCAGCAACTTTCTTTGTGGACTAAAGTTACTTAGAGTTGCTCAAAGTTGCTTAAAGAAGGCCAATTATCAACTTTAATTTAGTGTGAAGTTGCTTTTAAAAATCGGATGCTTCATGCTGTGTGGATATCTGGGAGGTTCCTTCTTGCATGGGTGTTGATAACGTTGTAATCTAATGAGTTTGAGCTGAGGTACAAAACATCTAAACCAGAACAATGTATAAAAAGACTGCATTAACAATTGCATTTAAACAAACTTTTCATTACTTAAAGTCCCTTTCGAAGGAGCTTTAAGTTCCGCAAATGTGATGTTAAAACCACGGAGAGGTCAAAATGACATTTCAATGGCTTTAAGTGACTTTAACTGGAATTAAAAATACTTAAAGTGTGACTTTAAGCAGTCCTTAGCTTACACATAGTTTTGGTCTTAGTCTCACTAAATCAATTGGAGTTGAATGTCTATAACCAGGTGCAGTCTATGACCGGGTGCAGTCTATGACTGTGTGCAATCCATGACTGCATGAAGGAAAACAGCTTATTTAGGGCAGGTTTGTAATTGTAATTGTTTCCCTAAATACCCTGTTTTCTTTTCATGGCGTTCTTAGATTGTACCCAGTCATGGATTGCACCCGACTATATATTGCACCTGGTTTTAGACTTTCAACTTGGATTGATTTGGTAAGACTCAGTCCCCCCTATATACATTGTACCAATTACCCCTAACATCGGTTACCCCAACAGTTGTCATAGTAAGTGTAATCAAAATCTGTATGAGGGAAGACATAGTCAATGTCTAAGGATTGCTTAGTGCTTTGATGCATTACGCCATTCTGTTATTGTGATATATGAATGAGTGCCTGGGGAGTTACTAGCTTGTGCTGCATTCATGCATCATGCTGACCATATTGGGTTACCCCACTCCTGAATGATCTGTATGGTGTATGACTGCTGCCATGTGTCTCTACATAGGTACCCACAGATTTGACCATGTCGCTGTGTTAAATTTTAGTAAAAGTGCCGTGTCGTCATGTCGAATTTTCTGTACGTGGAATATACTAGGGTCTTCTATGAATGCCTGTGTCAGTCCAATTTTAAAAGTGCTGTGTCACCCGTGTCAGATTTTAAAAGGGCCGTGTTACCGTGTCGCACATGTAGAATTTTACCTATGTAGAGGCACAGCCATGGCAAGTTGCCTTATCCAGACTTCATTCAACATAATGCACCAAGGCTATATAGCGCAATAAATGCTTAAGTGCTAATCGTTGGAGACTGGAAAGATAGAAAGATGTCACCTAGATAGAGGAGAGAGGGAGACCTGTCCAGTTTGAACCTACAAAGGATCTATGTCAAGTTCTGAGAAGATATAAGTGGAATACCACTGGGTAGTGAGGGCGGGGGGAAGTCCAGATCTTGAATCAATATATTGTGTTGTGCATCAATGGGAATGATGGATGATGAGGCTTTAGGTTAATACAGGTCACAGGCTTAAACTGTGCAGCATGCTTATACTCTGATCAAAACCTGTATATAGCACAAGGTATGGCAGAGCTAGACTGTCATCATCATTTAACCCTAGGTGGCCCTACTGTATGCATGTTTTTGGCCATAGAGAGTAGCGCCATCTAGTTACTAATCTACAAACTGCTTAGACCAGCATCATCTTTCTACCTCAGATGGTACTACCTGTCTATGGCCAAACACATGGTACAGTAGGGCCATCTAGGGTTGAAAGATGATGGGCGTCCAGCTCTGTCCTACATTGTTCTATACAGGCACCTACTCAAAGTATGAGCATGCTGCTCAGTTTAGGCCTGTGATACGGATAGAGATCTATAGGTTCCTATTGTGTGCTAAAGGAGAAAGTCACTACAGTAGGGTAGATTCACCTTGAGCCGGACACAAGCCTTGAGACGAACACTCAAATTGCTGTATATATTGTAGTCATACAATTGATGCATTGGAATCTCCCTTTGTGAGCGAGAGTAAAGTTTAGGTCTGATTTTTTTCCAACTAAGTATTTCTAGAAGTCTCATTGTGCATAGTTAACGAGAAAACTCTGTAATCATACATGTGTCCGACTCATGGTGAATCTGCCTATACAAGGACACAAATTCCGTTGTCTTCAGGAGTATCTCACGTAGTTGCTCCTATTCCATGCTGTGAAAGACCTTAACTCTACGATGCATTATGCACACAAATAAGCACAAAACTACGTTAAAAGTCTTTGTAAAAAGCAGATATGCACGGAAAGACTGAAAGTTCAAAAGTGGATTGAGAAAATACTCATGACTTAGTTGTTGAAACAGGTAGAGAAGTAGTTACAAAATGAAACATCCAAAATCTAAAAGTCGAAATGAAACAAAAGTCGTTATCTCTACCTGGAAGAAGTGTTTAATTTTGTTGGGAGTCTAGTCGTTTCCTGAACTCCTTTCGGTGTGTTAAGCTCATGAGAGCTACATGGAAATGAAGGTAAACAGAAACTCAGGTTTTGTATGGTGCAGGTATATAGACGTAGGTTCACAGTGAGGGCCCAGTCCATTATTCCCACCTGGGGGGAGGAGAATTCTTTTGGGGGGAAGGGGGAGCACGCACGGGATAGCTCTCCCACGTGAGAGGACAGACGTTCAGAGCGTTATCTTAATAAGACTATTAAGACAGTCTTAATAGTCTTAATCTTAGTCTGAAGTAGCCACCTTACCTTCTACATAATCCGACAGATGGAGCCACCCTTACTTCAAGTGCCACTATTTGTTAATATCATGGGGGGCTCTGCCCCCCAACCCCCGTTTTTATTTTATTTTCTTCCTTCTTTATTGATGGTGAGTACTATTAAGCCTTTAAGACTAAGACTTATTAAGACTTGATTAAGACCCGAGCCTGAAACAGTCACAGGACGATCCTAGTACACAAGTATAACTACAGGTGGCGCCCTAGCCCTGACAAGCCCTAGCCCTGACAAGCCCTGCCCCAACTTAAGACACTGAATTAAGACTTTAAGATGTCTTATTAAGATAACGCTCTGAACGTCTGTCCTCTCACTTGGGAGAGCTATCCAGTTTTTGCGAAGGGGGAGGGGTATCATAATGTAAAAGTGCCCTCTGTTGGGGGGGGGGGGGGGGGGCAAACAAGATAAGCCCCTATGCACTGGGGGGGGGGGGGGTCAAAACTAAGCACTGTCCGTTTAAGTACTCACGACCGTGCATAATTTCACCGACTTTTGTTCAGGGGCCGTTTTACAAAAGTGCAACTAAGTAGGGAGGAGGGGCGGGATTACTGTCTATAGGTGTGAGGGATGTAAAAAATAGCTGTTGTAGGAAAGTTATTCAAGACCCCCCCCCCCCTCCTCACTTGTGATCAATGACTCGTCCAAGAGAGCTGGGCACCACGAGTGATGATATAAATTTTGCCAGTGCGTTGAATGTTCAGGCTGTATGTCACGGGGCTATAGGCCGAGTGAAATGCTGCCTGACATTTGAGAAGTGAAATAACCAGGCTAAAACGGCAGGCTAAAACGATCGATCAATTTCTTTTTTAAATTCTTATTAAAATTATCAAACTAATGTACATTTTTTTCTACACCGTACACGTGTAAACAAAACACGATTAATGATGTAATTGCTGACGTCACAGAGTCGTGAAATACGAGCACGGGTTATTTCACCCAGCTTTCCCTGATAAGATCAATGAGGCATCTGTATTTGATAAAAAAAATAATGGTACATATAGAAAATGATATCATTTAATTAATAATAATCTATTCATTTGTTTTGAGCTACGGGGCCCCAGCTCCAACTTAAACTCAGCCTTCTCGGTATTTTGTGCAAATCAATGTTAACTCTCATAATACTCATAAAGATAACACATAAGGCCGCTCCAAATTATATACTTGTTTCTTATCACTAAGCCATGACAAATATCATGACGAGGGCGCTTTTTTTTTCTTTTCTTTTGCTGAGGCCTAAATCTGAAGGGTATTGAAGGCTCTCTGAGAACCAAATTCACATATTAGTAATTAAGATATTAAGTATCTTCAAATATTGTACATATGTAAATTATCTTTCAGGCCATTATATTTGTTGCGCTGTAAGTTTTAATTTGATAACGAATATGCTCATAAATGTCTAATTTTGTCATGCCTTTTTTCCAATCAAATTGTCAAAGAAATAAAAGATGAGAAATCTCAGAAAGGAGATTTGGTTATGCGCGCGGTGATGAGAAACAGATATGTTATCTGGAGTGGCCTAAGGGATACTGCCGATGAGAAAAAAATGATTACCATCGAGAATTTTGAAACTTTAAAAAGAGTTAGTACTCACCCTTTCCGTACAGTCCAGACACAGAGGAGAAGCAGGGCGCCCAGTATGGCTCCCACCACGATGCCCACTCCCACCGCCAGGGCTATACCTGGAAAGGGAAACCCTGGATCCATTAATTAATAAATCCATAGTGATAAGTAAACTTGTGGACTAACTAGTGAAAACAGTATTTGGTGAGTTATGTTGTGCAGCAATATGGTGACCGGCTAACAGAACATGTCTAGTTCATTGTGTTTTTGACATAGCTAGGGTAGACTTACCTAGAGTCGGACACATGTAAATAATGGTGAGACTTAAGAGTTATCATTTACAAAAAGTCGTAGTTAACATGAATAACCCCTAATATCACTGTCCGTCTCAGGGTATGTGTCCTACTCATGGTGAATTCAAATCTGATATAACCCAATACGTTAAAGCATAGGGCATTCTGTATGCCTTGGCCATGGCATATAGTGTGGCCATATGCCATGGCCTGATGTGACATTAGCAACAAGTTTATAATGTGTTGTTTTCTCCTCATTTCTACACAGTGCGGTCTTGTAAAAAGACAAAATGCCAATCAGCGGGTTATGTAGGCACTCACACCACAGTTGGCCAAGAGAACAAAAGAAATGGTCTGACAGTATTTTACATACATGGCTGTATGTGTATGTGCTCCACTGAGCATACTCTCCTTCTGTGGGTGTAAGTCAGATATGATATGCGTGACTAACTGCATAAGTGTTATGAGCCTTGAACAATGGTAATTATCCGAGGCTGGCACGTCGGACCATGTCCTTGGCTTGTAACACTTATACAACAAGTCACTTATATCTTATCTACCACTTTTCTGCATGACTCAGGTCCAACATGTGAAGAACAATACACCCTGTCATGTCTATATTTATCAGCTACAATCACTGCGACATGCATGCCTATAACGTTATCTGGTTGCATATTCTGCAATGCTTGAGGATCCAAGAGCTCAGCCCGATGTCAGTGTTTTGACCACAACAAAATTGGAAATTCTCCGAAACCTGACCATTTTCTACAACATTTCAGATAGAAACCACAGCCTTCAATTAGGAAATTCAAAAACAGAATCATCATCATCATCATTCATGGTTTTCACAACACGAAAATACGTTGCCAAATGAGTTGTTTGTCATATATCTTTCCTGGTTGACTCGCTCCGGGCAGTCTGACATAGACGCCTATGTAATTCTATGCCGCTGAGGAGATATTATTCATACAACGGAAACCCAATCACAATGTGCATGTCGGGACGTCTCAGAGGATGTCCTATGACTATTGTAACCATTCATCTCTGACGGAAGCTGATTGCCCCCCCCCCTGCCACTCACACAATTCAATCTACCATGACAGCTCGAGGAGGAGAACATGGATTGTGTATACCCTTTAAAGGTAGCATCGTGCTTTAACCCTTTAAAGACGACATGATACCTTCATGCATTATAGCCCTGGTTGTCATAGGGCCTTAACCCTTTAAAGATGGCATGATACCATCATGCATTATAGCCTTGGTTGTCATAGGGCTTGAACCCTTTGCAGCCTTTAAGCCTTTAAGCCTTTTAAGGACGGCATGTCGCTAAACGATTACATCTGTCATCATGATGCACCAATTCATTCATAGCAAGTACCTCGCCAGTGCTACATTGGTGCATCATGTTGACCCTTTGGGAGTGTATCCAACCCTCCAGAGTCGGCATGATACTTGGATACAGTCCTGCGAGTTACTCGCCAGGCATTTTAACAACCAAGGGCATGATGCATTAAGGCATAATGCCGTCCTCAAAGGGTAAAAGGGATGTTCCTTGTTGTATCATGACAATAGCCCAGGGAGCTTTGGTGTAAGTTGTCACCACTTTCCGTCCTCACCCAATCAAACTATAATCGCCTTCTGTCAAGACGACATCTGATTGCCTGTGCCTGGGGACTACCGTGTCACACGCTCTTTTTCATGCCTAGACTGACTGAGTGAGGGGCCGCGGGGATGGGGCGGGAGATGTGGGGTAGAGATGGGGGTAGATGGGGGTAGGTAGGGTAGGGTAGTGAAATTGGAGAAGGCTTAGAACATCTTATATCAGCTAGAGATGGGATGGGGACTTGTGCCTACGTCAAGGATTATATATCAAAGGACTGCCGTGCCTTGGTTAGAGACGCCTGCTGTCTTGGTGACAGTACAAGAGGAATATGGCAGGCCAATATGGCAAAACTTCTGCCCGGATTTAGGAAATACTTTTTCTAATATGCCATGTTTCTAGGACGACCAGGGAGGATAATGAAGAATTCTGGATTAGACAAAACAATGCGATACATCTAGGTGCGAGGTCTTTCTTCTATCCAAAATCAAGCAATTGAACTATTCAAGTGTCAAAAGTATTTTATTTCGGTTCATGTAATCGTCCGACAATGCGTTATCTGATGTTCAGTGAGTAGAATTTGGGATGCAACACAGAAATGTAGATCAACATCACTCCAAATTATTACTTTATTTCTTTTGCTGAAAGTTTATCACCCTCTGGTGTTCGACTCTCTACACCACCGGGGCCAAGCCACTGAGGGAGTCAAGCAGCCCTGGGGGTGACAGAACCCGCCGGCTGAGAGTCATTGCCTCCTAATATTGGTACCACTGCTACCGCTTTGGCGGCGTGTTTAGAGATGGGTAGTCATTTCAGATCTGAGTGCCCCCCCCCCCAGGCACGCACCGAGCCCAAATCAGGAGGGGAGTGCTTTTCTGCTTTTTTTTTCAAATGACTCCAGAATACATTCCCTTCTAGTAGTGCAATCCGATGGGCTCTTAATGTTAATCTTGATACGTTTTTTTTGTTCAATCAAATTGCCATATATATTATATACGAAGAGACGAATACAGTTTCTGAACTGTAACTTTTAATATACCTCGAGATATGGCTTTCCCTATGAAGTAAAACGTAATGATGTCCATTGCAACCCTACTAGAAATGGTCCTTCATGTTAATATGTAACGGGAGAATATCCTAGAGTAGACTGGAGTTTCTACAGGCAATGAAGTATATATATTTCTGAGGTGAAAACCATAGATGTGGGCACTAACTCTTCATATTAGCTCAACTTATATTAGATTTCTCCCCCATGAATTGATCCATTGAATCACTGGTGCTCTCTTAATAAGGGCAGGAGTGTGAAGTCTAAAAAACGTCATTCACCTGCGTCATTAAAGAATACATTTTGCCCATCACAGGAAAAAGGGGGAGATATAAATGGTTTCCTTAATAGCCATGTCTGTCTTTTGTGAGTCGATATCGTCACGGTTCTCTGCTAAATGACATCAGTTTTTTCAATGATTCCCTTCAAACCTTTCACGTGTCCTGGTGACCACGCACAGCTGATAAGTAATATCAGTTTCTCCAATTAGTTAAATTAGAAGGTAGACACACACTTAATAGATCATAATGGCGGTATCTCATTAGCAATGCCCATCTATAACTCATTTAAGCCACAATTTATTAATAACTAACCATTAGTCGAGCAACTGCCTGCCTATATCTAGGTAAATTATCCTTAATATATAATGGCTAAACCGATTAAGATTTGATTAAGTAAATTCTTTTTAGTTATCGTCATATCAATTGTGAATATGACTAAACTTTCCCTTCCCGCCTCCTCCTCCTCCTCCTCCTCCTATTCCCCCGCCCTTGCTCATTCCCCTGCCTACTCTCAGATTTGTGAGGCAATATTTAGTCACAGAATTACTCAAGCTATACCTATGAATAGATCGTTAATTGATTGGCTCAGTGTTTTAGACCGTGGAACATAAATCATTCCTTTGATAGTAATGGATGCGTTGATACATTCGCAAATATTTCCTTGTTTTATGATATGAAATGAGGGATGCGAGCACATTGTATTCAATGGAACGGTGTTATACAAGGGATACTTAAGCATAGTTATTCTCCTATCTCATATACATAGAATAATAAAAGTCCTGAGATGTTGGCCGGTGAGTAAGACTCAGTAACCTGAGGCAGAGTGACGGTCCCGTATACTACTTATAGGGCGGCTGACACAGCTACAGCACGTCCCAGTAAGTGGGAGGGTATACGTCACTAACTGGTCACCCTGTGGGGGCAGCCATTATGTCGCTGACATGCCATTATAGTTTATGACCCCTAGAACTCCAGATTTCACAAATGAGAGGAAGCAGCTTCAGCTAATAAACAGGCTACTATAGTTAAACTGTTGTGTTAGAGTTTCATAGTTTGACAGTTTTGATCAATCTGTAAAATATCCCAGTCGTGGACACCATATAATTCAAGCCTCCAATTATATATGTAGGTCTGGAAGTATTTTTGTTTCACTCCCAAGCCGCTGCTACTGCCACCATGGCGCTGTAGTCGACATACTATGCCCATATATAGTGGTGTGGTGTGCAGACACGGTCCCTGACATGTCATTACGGTGTCTGCACATTTGTGGTTGTATACCGAGTGGTGGTAGGGGGGAGGGGGCACTGACTCTATGACGGCACAAACTACTAAAAGCAGGAGCAGCCAAACCAAAGCTGCTGAATGCTTTTGACTGCTTTTGAATGCCCCCCATATTCTGTACAGATAGGCCATAACAAATGTTATTGCAGGAAACATTTTAACTATACATTTAGTTCCTGATGCAAATAGTAAAGCTGACATAGATAATGGTTTTATTTCTTACATTTTATCAATAACAGCCAACTGATACCCAATTACTGTTCCCTCCTCTAATGTCAACGCCCCCTTATTTTTAGACCAACTGCTACCGCTTCCGCGGGCCATTTCAGACCTGAGTACCCCCCCCCCCCCCTGGGGATTGTAGGTGGCAGACGAGGTGGGCCCGAAAACATGGTTAACCTGACTGATTGCCCCTCAGTCTACATTACCTGTAGTCGGGGTATGGTGTAGCAATAAAAGTAATTGCCATTTATATAGATGTTATTCTGCTTTATATAGTTGTTTATGACCGTGTATCACTAAATCAATGTAAATCTATGACCGGCATGAAATAAAATGGCTTATTGAGGGCAGATATAATATATTGAAATAGCCGGAAAAGGGCAATAGATGTTTTATAACAATGTGATAATAGTTTTAATGTTTTTATGACAATTTTTCAAATTCACATTTGCCGGTCATATATTGCACTCGGTCATAGATTGCACCTGGTCATAGAGTTTCAACTTGTATTGATCATGTTCTTGTGTAATGGCTATTTTATTGGCCTTCATCAGATGTGCCTGCGTGTCATGCATGTATATGCCCAAATAGTATAAAGTAACAAATGTTACATTCGGCCAAAAAAGGGTGTGTTTCAGGCAACCCGACCCTAGATTCAAAAGGTCAAAATCTTGTGATATTCCTACTTACCGGAAGAATTAGTGAGACACCCTGATGACCCATGAGTCGATTCACGACTAATTCCGGCCCCTGTCAGCAGTCCAAAAACAATATCTTGGGCTTCACTAGAGCGCCACAGCTATAGCTGCGAAACGTGGCGTTCCATTAAGTCCTTTGTTTCGCCCTGAATGTTCACTCTGTTCATTAAGACACACAGTGCGACATTCAGGGTGAAACGCACCAAAACACAACGATATTTGCTAGAACAAAGGACTTAAATGAACCCCATGTTTCGCAGCTAGCTGTATCGTTCTAGTGGAGTCCGGCCTAATCCTCTGTACCTATCCTAATCCTAAGGACCATGTTGCATGAAAAACACCTTTTTTTTGTGTCCTGATGATAATACCGTCTAGATGCGTCACAAACTAATATCTGAACATTAGGCCAATCAAAAAAAATTGGTTTCTCATCACCAAGGTCTGAGAGATCTGAGAACATGTAAGTTATTTCTATACCACTGCATTGTTGGCATTATTAGCTTTAATCTGATACCATATAAGACTATTTCTGTCCATTTTTATCAGTTTTTTAATCAAAGATTGGCAAAAAAAAGGTTTTCCTCAAAACCTGATTTTTATGATGCGTGCGGTGATGAGAAACCATTTATTTTATATGAGTGGCCTTATGATGACATAACTAAATAGACTACTTACCTTGTTGGAAAGGAATCCCGTCGCCAAAAATCGCATCTAACCCATTAGCATCTGAAAATAATGATGTAAATTTACTTATATGGTGTATCAAATTAACACCCAATATTATTGATGAATCAAATGCCTCTGCCTCATGGATTAATAGGTGAACTTGAGAAGCTGTTTCTGCATAAAAGGTCTTGGATTGGACGAAGGGAAGCTGTGTATTTTAGCTTACCCACCCCAAACTATTAAGACATGGCCAAGCCTAGAAAATGATATTTGACATTTAATTTTAAAACACCATATTAGGCAATACTTGATAATATGAATGATAGATTTTGCAGTGTCTAAAGTGATATCACTATCATATTGATGTCTTGAGCTGCCATGTTACGTAAACAAGGATCACCAGTGGGTCAGATGCAGTATAGTCAGGGCCATTTTATGCATTGTACACCCAGTCAGCATTGGTCCCTGGGGCCCATATATATGTGTTTCACTTGGGCCAGCTGGGCTTGTCCATACTATGGACCTTTTTGTTCAGGGGTACCAATGGGAGCACAGATGTGTCAGCCCACAAAAACTTCTTTTTCCTCCTCCAGTGGTCTGCTACACAGACACTGCAGCCCTGGTTCCAAGTTTCGTTTCTGGGGGTCTCCTGGGTGGGATCTCACACAGCTCACCTGTGACCTACTTAGTCCCAAACTCAAACACAAAGGAGACAGCCAAGTAAATATCTGGCTGTCTTATTTGGCTTATACTTACCAAGAAAATTGGAGCAGTTGCCAATCTGTCCTATCCACTGGTTTCTCTGACAGGTGAGGTACCAGATATCCCCCGTGATGTTACACTTGACCACCAGGTTCTCCCCGGTCCTCTCCATCCACGAGTTCTTCTGCACCTTGATGTCCGCACAGCCCACCGCTGGGGAAGGGAACAAGTAACATGAGTTGATTTAAATATCTATGTATGGTTATGATTGTCATACGTTAGTAAGTGATTATATTTCATAACAAAGGTTTTTATTCAATTCCTTATGTATACCGATGGGTTCGTTATATGTACCGCCGTTATAGGTCTGGTTATGTACCGGTTATTCTACCAACGTTGAGTCTCTAACCCTTACCGGGTTTGGTAAACAGTTAAGAGTTTTTATAGGTTACGTAACCACCGACTACTAGATGACGCTGGGGGTGATAGTCACAATCCTTTTTATACAGGATATAAGACAAGCGGTTTCCCATAGGAAGACGGTCTAGTCCAGACAGTGTCCAGGCACGCTGCACTAGAGCTCAGGGTTGTACAATAACTGTGCATTATTCTGTTATTGTCGGTAGCTGGTATACTTATGCCCGAGTATCCCTTGGGTACCGTGATTTTGTGTTTATCAATAAAGTTGCTGTACATTACAACTTAATTTCTCCTGTTTGGTTATTTTGTCTTGGTTCCCCAGCTGGCTAGAACAGCTAAAAATGTATTTCAAACACTATAAAAGTATGATATTTAGACAATATAGGTTAAATAAATGTCACCAATGGGTGTTTAAAGGTCACAAATGGACCCAATGTCTTCCAACCATGGACTTTTCTAGTGTATTATCAGTGGGGGGAATAAAAGCGTGCACTCTTTTATTCCAAAATGACCATATTGAGCAATGAAATCTAATTAGAGCAAAATCAGAGGGAATTAGGATGAATAGAATAGATAGGAAGTCAAATATATTATTTATGAACATTCTGACTCATTTTTTTGTAAAATCAATTCTTTTATCCCGCACATGGGATGTACTAACTTTAGAATGTGATTTCGTCTTAAGGAAATTGATCCAGTTAACCCTTTAAGGACAGTACAAGGCATTCATGTATCATGCTCTTGGTCATCATGATGCATGAATATGAATGCAGCCCAGGTGAGTAACTCGCCAGTACTGTATTCAAGCATCATGCCGAACCTATGGTGTTCAGATCCCCAAAGGGTAGGCATAATGCACCAATGTAGCACTTGTGAGCTACTCGCCTAGGCTGCATTGGTGCATCATGACGACAAATATCATCTTTTAGCGCCATGTCCCTTAACCCTTTTAGCTACGGGTGATGCCAATTGGCATCACCCAGAAAATACGGGTGATGCCAATTGGCATCATTCACTCAAATACGGGTGATGCCATTTGGCATCTTTTTGAAAAATACAAAAATCTCTTTTTCTGGGAGAAAAAAAATTCCAATCATAATCATATTTCTTTCACAGATTTTTGTAGCAATAGCAATTGGAAATGCCCATTGTCAAGGATTTGGGTGAATTTCTGAGTCAGTAGCTAAAGGGTTAAAGGGTCAATGATAGTATAAGGCATTCATGCGTCATGCTCTTGGTCATCATGATGCGTGAATGCAGCCTGCACGAGTAACTAGGCAGTGCTGCATTCAAGCATCATGCCGACTCTAAGGGATTGATACACTCCTGAAGCACTGATGATTTACTCGCCTGGGCTGCATCGGTGCATCATGACGACAAATGCCATCTTTTAGTGTCACACTGTGCGTAGACCTCAAGCGGCCATATCAGTGTATAAAAGGCCGAGTACTTGTTATGCCTGCACTCCGACTGCTTCTGCCGGGTCAGCAAGTTCTATGTCTTTAAGGTTAAGTGGCAATTGCATAGACACTTAGGAAGTGCTTATTTCATAGGATAATGAATTTGTATATATAGATATAGATATAGATATAGACATAGTAACATTTAATTTTATCCGAAATTGAGACTTTAACCCACAAATATAAATGTATGCTGAGTAATGCTAAAATCCACTGCATGTAAACGCATACATCCAGAATTACTGTCATTGTCTAGCCCTGAGGAAATCCATTAGAGCACAATGTGTAACTCTGAATGTGTTTAACCCTTTAAGGACGGCATAATGCTTCAATGCATTATGCCCTTGGTCGTCATGATGCATGAATGCAGCCCTGGATGTAACTGGCCAGGGCTGCATTCAACCATAATGCCAGCCACATAGGGTCCCAAGGGGTCGGCACGATGCACCAATGCAGTACCGATAAGTTACTCACCGAGGTACAATTGGTGCATCATGATGACAAATGTTATCTTTTAAGGACATGCCATCCTTATAGGGTTGACAGTTGAAGTAATGCTGTACAACACTGTGTTTGCACTTTGCTGGATGGAGCACCCTAGGGTGCAGTACTTAATGTATCCACAGGTACTTAGCAAAAAGAATCATAGAACATTACATATTGGAAATAAAGCTGATGGCCCATCAACGTCAATTTCCTTGCTCTAAAATTCATCAAACTACACTATGCCATATTTGTGACTATACATGGGTTAAAATTCGACACAATCGACACGGTGACATGGCACTTTTAAAATCTGACACGGCCTTTTAAACATTGACGGACACAGTCAATTAGGGCATAATGCACTAGATAAAAATTGACATGGTGACTTGGCACATTGGCTAAAAATCGACACAGCGACACAGTCAAACTTCTGGCCACCCATGTAAAGTCAGATATTTCATATCCTCTTTCAAGGATTAAACCCAGTTTATGGTTCGACTATTGTTCTCATATTGATTAATTAAAGTGACCAAACACAGTCTGGCCACTTTCAACCTAACCAAACACGAATCAACTGATATCTGTCGAACTAAAAAAATTCCATCTTATGATAATAATATCAAACACGCTAGTTATATATCGACCTTATATTCCCTGACTTGCGTGTTAATAGGCCTGTGTCCACTAGCATTTATAAGGTTGTTTGTCATCTGTCAAACCTTGAATTTAGACACCAACTTGAAATATAGGTTTGTCTCCCTGTGGACACAGTTGGACTCCAAAATTCTCAAATATAAGAGTGGGATAGCAATCTTGGGGTATCAAAAGTGGACGACAAAAGTGGTAATTTACATATCTAATATGTTTGATTTTTACTGCAGAAATTGGGCCATATACTCGTTATTCCATTATAATGTCTCATCCATGTATACCCTTGGCAGTCTGGGCAGCAATTTATAACGCCTAATGGACACAGCCCACCTGCAGTTAAAGGGGAAGATATATCTAGAGAATATATTCCCAAATACGTACATATTACTGGACGTCAAACAGGTGAAATTGTCCACTTTCCTTGTTGTATAGTGGACACGCACCAAATAAAATTATAAGCTTATGTGGAAAAGCCTCTTTAAGCTAATGGCCACAGCTTAGAGGAAGCCTAGTGCAGACGTCAGCAGTAAGCATCAACCCTTTGAAAATGACATGTCGCTAAAAATTAACCGCTATCGTCATGATGCACCAATGCATCCCTAGTGAGTTACTCTTTGCTGCTGCATTGGTGCATCGTGCTGAGCCGTTGGGAGGGTATCAATCCCATAGGTTGGGCATGATGCTTGAATACTGCATTGTCGTGCTACTAGCCAGGCCTGCATTCATGCATAATGTATTGATGCAATGTATGGCCCTTAAAGCATTAATTGTTCATTGTGATTAGGGGCATTATCAAGCTTCAAAGACTTTACCTCTGCATATTGCGCTATAAATTGGCGCTACACTGACATTGTTTTTGTCGCTACCTAAAAATGCCCGATTAAGGACTTAACGAGCACACAATGTCGGGGTCCCACCTCTCCCTCTACCCTTCCTCATTATTAAATATGGTGCTATTGCTTATAATATGTGGGTATTCCCGTGTTTACAGCCCAGAATTGTTCATATATTGACCAGAATATGGGGGTTTCCAAGGAAAATGGATAATCCTTCTGCTTCCATGAAAACGAACATGATGCTACACTTTTTGAGCCAATGAATTCCTCATACCAAAATTACCCAAATACATGACTTTAGACTTTCGAGGGTCACAAAAGCCTGTTTCTATGCATCTTTCAGCCATCTGCTCTTCAACTATAAAGGTGGCCGTCAACTGACTGAGGGGGTTTGTCTGCACTTTTAGAGAAAGTGTTATATATATATGCTAATTCAATACTTTTGTAAATGTACTATTCACCCAAAAACATGCATTTAAACAAAAAAAAAGGCTGACAGATATTATTCCATCGGCCAATGGGCATAAATACTAATGCCAAATACATTTATAGCCCATTATAAGAGGACAAGTATACTCTTGGAGAATCTATGCAATGTGCTTTTATGTTACGCATAAAAAGATGTAAGAAACATGTCTGAATCTGTCAATAGAACAGTGGAAGGTAATTGCGACATGAGAGTAGCAATATCTTAAATCGTGTAGTGCTAAGGAAACCCGAGATAGTTAGCACAACAGTCTCCAAGCACATGTTCAGGGCTAATTGGATGTGTAGTAGAGCTATGGGGCTAGTAAACCTCTGCTTGGTGAGTGCAGCACAAGAGGCCCCTAAGGATGGTAAGAAGGACATATAGCTGTGACCTTTGTGGCTAAAGGTCCTCTAAGGAAGCCTGTGACCTCCCTGTTGTCTCCCTGTGTCTCTCCGGCATCCATCAGACCGTTCTGACAACCTGAGTTACCGACACAACCTTGGCCTTTCACTGGGTTGAGCATTTCCAAAGCTTGCGACAGTCGCCGATCTCAAAAACCAATCTGTTCTACGTGGACCATCCGCTGCTCCCGAGCCCTCATTTATAAATAATACATAGGGCTAAGGAAAGGGTCGCGGAGAAAACAGGGGTCCGCTTAGAGTGGTGTCAGTGGCTGAGCCTTGAATGTAGAGGAGGGCGGAATTGCTACTCACCCTGGTGTTAGAATCATGCAGACTTTTTTTTGGCTCAAGACCAAAATGGATATGGAGTGGTTATATTCCAATGTGGTGGTGCCATCTATGGCAGTTTGGGGAACTAGTTATTGTAGGTTTCTATGGGCCAATGTGATAATGTTCCCTCTGCCAGGACATATCATTTCAATCATTTCTGCTTTTAGGATCAGTAGAACTACCCTTTGAAAGTTCCAGTAACTGTCTAATTTTAGGCTTCATGGACAGCCCAATGTCAGGTCAACTAGCATAGATTTCTCTATTCTCAACATTTCATGCCACTAATATGGAGCAGGCAAAGAGGAGAAAGTCTTTTTGATATGGGTGTATCATTGGTTAGTTGTCAAATGTCGTAGTATTAGAGTATTATGGCATTTCTCAGACATGGGCAATTGGATAAACAGATGAGTATTTTCGTTTTATGCCTCTACTACTACTCACTAGATAGCGTGGCAGTTGGATCCCCCTCTAGGTTGCATTGGTGCAAAATGCCAACCCTTCGTGAATGTATCAACCCAGTATAACGAATGAATGCAGTACTTGTGACTTCCTCTCTATGGCTGCATTCATGCATCATGACAAAAATGGGCACTTAGAAAATATGCTCCCCTTAAAGGACAAAGAGGTGCTTCCAGTGGACATGGTCATCTACCTTCATAAGCCTCAACCCTTTAAGGACGACATGGTACCTTAATGCATCATGCCCTTGGTCGTCATGATGCATAAATGCAGCCCTGACAAATGACTCACCCTTACTACATTCAAGCATCATGCCGACCCTACATGGCTAAGACACCTCTCGAAGGGACAGCATGATGCACCTATGCCGCACTGGGGAGTCACTCTCCGGGGCTGCTTTGGCGCATCGAGTCGACAAATGTCATCATTTGGCGACATCTGTCGTCAAGGGGTTAACACTGTCCACATGCAGAGCACGTCTGCCGGGACCATTACCTCTCCCCCCATTGTGTCTCCTTCTCCTTCTGGCCATGTCCATTGAACTTTACGATCGGCCATCATGACACTAATTTTCAATTATTACCAGTTAATATCTTCTAATTTACTCCGATGACCGGTGCAATATTTTGAGTTGGCCATTGTCATCACATTTTTATCATCACATTAATAGTCATGGAATACGGAAGCTCCATTGGTTTAACTAAAGATAGCTGTATTCTGCCAACCTGTTGAATAACCAATGGCCCCTTATAAGATGTTGATTATAATTTTTAATAATCATAAGGCTCTAAATATTAAAAAACAAAACACAAATGAGCACTTGTTTGAGGCTGTTGACTGATCTATTTCACTCGGCCCAAGGCCTCGTGAAATACAGCCTGCCATTCAACTAGTGAAATAACCCAGTCAACAAACTAAAACCAGTGGACACTTGTCTCACAGAGAACAGAAACAGCGTCAAAAGGGAGTCCAGGTTGCCTCCAGAATGACTCCTCTCTTTAAGGGAGCCCAGGTCCTTATGTGACTCCCTTAGGTGACTCAGGGAACTATGTGACTCCCCCAGGTGACTCCCTTAGGCCAGCCAGGGAGTCACCCAGGCTCCATTACGCAGGCTAGGCTCCCCTTAAAAGGGGAGTCATTCTGAAGGCAACCTGGACTCCCCCTTTTGATGCTGTTTCTTTTCTCTGTGCTGTAATAACAATTACTATCTACAGTGTATTGATATTTTGGCAGCCCGGAAGCTTATTACCGGTAAACAAAGAGATGTGAACGGGTAAGTTGTTAAGAGGACAAATATAGAAAAAGGCCAGAGCTCAACTAAAGACCTATACACCTCATTTTGTGAGACTGCAGTTTTGGCGGGAGATTTATTAGACACAGTGTTAGGGCGTTGTCCTGTGGCCGTGTTTTGTACAGGGGTTCCATCAGGGCAGGGTGGCGGGGAGGGGGGGCAGGTGGAACCTGTAGCAGGGTAGCAATGAGTGGGAAGGGGGGGGGGAGACCTGTAGCTGAGCTTTTGTTTATTCATGGATGTTTCCTGCGAAGGAAGAGCGATTTCTGCCCCGGGAATGGCGGAAATGGCATTACCGACATTTCCAGACTGCCTGACGTCCAACGCTCCCCTTCAAAGCCGCCATTTTCTTTTACTAAAGACACCGGCACCCTTTTCCTTTCATCTCCCTTCATTTTCCCTTTTCCCCATTCCCTCATTCATTTATAGTATCTTTTGGCAGCCCTATGCCCTTTCAATGGTGTAAATCTCCTCCTGATTTATTGTAAATTCAATTTAATCAACACACCTCTTTTTGAGGATCCTACATCCATTATTCCATGATGGATTTTACCTTGTCTGTAGAAGACAGATCATGACTCAGCATTTTTTCAGCAGCCATATTTGATTTACTCCTACCTAATTAGAGAAAGGTCCTTCGTGCACTGCGCCTCAGAATTGTCTTAAATATCCGTTTGATATTTACAGCAAATTCATGATAGTACACCCCGGATTTAATCTACCATTTCTCAACATTAAAGACAGATTTGTATGTTTATCGCAGTTTGCGTTCACTCTAGATAAGGGAATTTCTGTTGTGCTTCCCCCTGATTAGAGTACTTTATTTTGCTCAATTTCCTGTTAAAAGGGTGCTTATTTTGATGCATGCACTTTCCTGTTTGTAAATCTGAGTAATGTAAATCTGATATAATTGATCTTACTGTTAGAATTGCATTCTCATATTCTACATGGCCTATTTATGAGGAGAAGTTATTCCCTTAAACTTTGCAACTTAACCCTCTTCGTGAGAGGTCCTTCTTGGTGACCTAATACAACATTATTCTTGATTATACACTTTTTAATACCGGGTATAACCTTGAGATGTTACTGGAAAAGCCGTCTTTGTTTTGGTTTCTTTCAATGAACAACATCTTTGTGATGAAATTCATATCAAGCCAATACAAATTTATTGAATTTCAAAATTATTCTAGTCCTCATTCATAATACTCATTTCTTTTACCATAATCAAAATACACAAAGAGGCTCACCTCTGTACTCTATGAGGAAGCGTGAGTCAGCACTATGTTTGCTGCGGCCATGTTTGATGTGGATGCCGAGCCGGTTTGCGGTTGACGTGAAGACCTTGCGGTGGCGCTGGTTCCTGGAGTCCACACACAGGTTGGCTACAGACTGCTGGTCCCCATCCTCCAGCGTCATGTGGTTACCGCAGTCGGTGCTGATCTGTCCAGCCGACCGACTCATACCCGACACCAGCTTCTGGGAGAAGCTGAAAAAATTGAGTAAAGTGTAGTTTTATAAGTTTTTATTGACAACACAGAGAAAAGAAGTAGAATCATGGTGACTCCCAAATGGAAGTCTGGACTCAGTCATTGAGGTAACCCTCCCCGGGATTTAAAGTGACTCCCAATCATTGGGGAGTCTCAGAAAAGGAGTCATTAAAGAGTTATTATAGAGTCTTGCTAATGTTAGGGAGTCACTTTAGAATCCTGGGGAGGGTTACCTCAGTGATCAAGTCGGGAGTCACAGTGATTCTACTTCTTTTGTCTGTGAATGGTATTAAAACAGGAATAGTTAATTGTATATTTAGTAGATATTGATGTGGCTTAGTAGAAAGGAAAACTATGGCTGTAGTCTATGGGGATCTGTCCCGCACCCCGACTCCAGCTTTTGGGAGAAGGGTCAAAATTAAGGAATGATTGATTATAGCTTTAGTACTTGAAAAATATAATTCAATAACAGTATTCAATTAACTGGTCCATGTTCTTTCCATCATATAATTACATCATAAATAATTTAAAAAAAAGGTTGATTGTAGCTTCAGGTGTTGATCTAGCAACAATAAAAAATGTATGTTTATGACCACTCCAACTTGTTTCTCGCCACAAAATCATGGAAAACATGCTGAGGGCGTTTATTTTTGTCTTTTATTCTAATATATACTTTTTTACTTGGGATCAAAGGGTGGTGAAGTTTATCTATTTGTGTCTGTCTTTATCCACTAAACTTGTGTGACAAAAGTGATGATGTAATTAAATATCTGATTTAAACCGCTCTGTTCCCAAAGATAGAGCAGATGAGGGTTTTTTTTGAATAGAAAGATAGAGGAACCTCATCGTATTTCTATTTCACCAATACAGATGTTTTCAAACATGAATCTTTAACGTGTGTACAGTTAGGACCGTCAGTGTGTCGGGATCCGGGTCTAAACTTAATGACCCCATCCATTACGTTAAGCGAAGACTCTGCTAAAGTAGAATGACATCTTTCTAATGTTGATGGGGAACCAACATGTACATCTTTAATGCTAAAAGCATGTCAACCATTTAAGGACAGCGTAATTTACTAATGCAATATGACCTTGGTCAGCATGATGTATGAATGCAGACCTGGTGAATAACTCGCCAGGGCTGCATTCAAGCATCATGTTGACCCTACAGGGATGGAACATTCCTGAGGGGTCGGTGTAATGCACTGATGCGGCAAGCTATTCACCAGAGCTGCATTGGTGCATCATGACAACAAATGTGACATCTTAGCGACAACCCTTCTCTAAAGAGTTAATGGCTATAACCAGGGATTCTAACAGCCTTTGTGATTCATATTTCAGTTCCCAGTAAGTCCCAGCTGGTCTAAGAAACTAGTCTGTTGTTACACATTTTCTAAGAAATGACATAAAAATTTGAATTTCAAAATTGGAGATGATGGGATAGAATTAAGCCAATTATAGGGCTAGGTTTTACAGAATTCATATTGCAGAGGAATATTTGTCTGTAGTCTGCAGTTATTGGTCGCAATAACAATGGTAAATTGAGGGGAAGGGGAGGGTTCTCCAAGGTTTATAACGGTTTTCAGATAACTATTAGATATCTAATCATGTTTCTGAGCAGTATTGTATCGTCTAGTGCTTCCACCAGTCAAAGCAAGTTATACGGTCTGCAACCCCTAAACATAGATGCATCCCGCAGCTTATTATTCCCACTCAGGGAGTAAGCCAATTAAGATCATAAATAATTAAAATATCACGATTTGCATATTATGCAGATTGTAATCCTTAATATAGAACTAGCACTGTTATAATTATACGTTGGGCTCTAAATATTTGCTGACAACGTATGCAATTAGGATGCTAAAAATCAACATTTGTCGTCATGATGCACCAATGTAGCACCGGCAAGTTACAAGGTATACAACAGAATTCAGTTAATTCTAGATTGACCAACAATTTTCCTTAATGACTCTTAGGGATATTAGCTTGATGCTTATGGAACACAAAGAAAAGAAAAAAAGCCTATGTCACGGGGTTTATTTGTCTTTTAGAAGGTGTAGTTGGTCTCTTACTACGTATGTAACACTTGAGTACAAAAACCAGACAAGGTAAATTAGACTGTAATATACGGCGACTTTATTATAGGAAACTCTTGGTGTATTATAGTACAGGTATAACCATCAGTTATACAAGATCAGTAACAGATATATAATACAGTAGGCAACCCTATAGCATAGAGTTAAGCCCGTGAGCACAGGGTGGTCATGTCACGACAGTCCCAAACCTGACTGACTTCCAATAGGAAAGTAGCCACCTTATATACAGCGCTGCGTAGACACGTGACCGTACTAGCAGCGCCACCTGTTAGGTTTAGTTATGTAAAACGATTATACAACAACTACCGACGGTAACCGAAGGTGGTACCGGTACACTACCGTATATAACCGGACTAGAGGAGTCGGTGTATGTAACGAACCGACGACACTAGTTAGATGAATAAAACAGTTATTAAACACAATAGAACCGTGTTGTCTTACATCATACAACATACAATAGATATACAACGATAACAGTTAGACTTATAGTCAACCCGTTACACTACCCCCCTTAAGAATGTAGGAAGGGCTGGTTTTATAATAATAATACCTCTTGGATACATTATACACCACGTATATCTATTTATCAACAAGTAACATTTCTACTCATAGTAAAAACAGGCATACATACATGAACATACAAGTTAACATGTATATAACAGTTTATATAAACAGTATTGTCTTTGGTATCAAACCACAGTCCCGTAGGCACATGATATAAAACTGTCCAACTGATAGTCCTAGACTAGTATCAGTTAAATAGAAAAGGCACCAATAACCACCTTGGAAACTCAACACATCACCTACTACATTCAGCAATGGTGTGAATCCGTGTGGAGTTAGTGTCCTTATATATAAATAATAGAACTATAATAGTTCTCACTTCCTTTGGCGAAGAAAAGTTTATATAATCCATAATAGCGCATCCTAAATAAGGTGGGATAGATCGTCATCCTTATTAGGGGCGGTACTCCAGTACCTAGCAGTTTATGGTGGTAGAGATGGATAGAGTCCAGCACCCGTATAGTGCTTCCATCTCTTGTGAAATATAAATATAAAAAGGTAGGTCCGTGCCTCCCTATATAATTATCACAGGAGGATGATCCATATAATAGTTTATAGGTCACAGTAATATAGTAACCACAGGATCAGGAGCCCTGGACAGTAGTAGAGCACCGACGGTTGTGGCTTAGGTGTAAACCACGGTTGAAGACATCAGGCTGCTTCCAGTTTGGTGGCAGTAGAGACTAGGTTAAGTCACGACAGCACCGTCGGTCTGCTTCCAGGGGCGTGTAGCTGCGTTGAGGGTTTAGTTTTACCTCCGAGGGGCGGAACAGTGCACCCCAGAGGGCCTGACAGGGGACCATCCTTAGGTGTCGATAGGGACACCACCGGATGGCTTTTCCTCCCCATCAGGACTTCCTCCAGGCGGGGCCTCCGTGGTGCAAACCACAGCAGCCTCTACCTGGAGAGGAAGGGCTCCACCTGTAGCATCCGAGTGGGTACTCGGCGCCACAGTAGGCTCCCCGCCGCTGACCACCTGGGTAGAGTGTGCCATGAACGAGAATGGCATCTCATACCTGGGTGGGTGTACTGACAGTACTGGGGTCACAGGAGGAGCAGGCCTTGCGGCAAGCCCCAACCTAGACTGGAGATCTGGAAAACCAGTTCTCTCCCACTCGGTCAGCTTCAGCCCGAATTGCCGGAAGAACTTGGCGTCACAAGTTGTCAACCTTGATTCGAGCTGGTCGATCGTAGCCTTCCAGAGGGCATGATCTTGTTCCAGATTGGCCTCACGCTCAGCAAGGACTCTGGTTCGGCCAGCGAGCCAAGCTTCTCCCTCTCGGATAGCCTGAGCTCTGAGCAACTTGTACTGCTCAAAGTAGGACTTCTCCAAGAAAGAGACCTGAAACTGGAGTAGCTTACTTGCATTTTCAGCCATCTTTGCTCTGTAGCACTCAAATCCGGGGACTAGAGTGTCAGAGAATCCAGTGTCATAGGCAGGTCTGTCTCCGGGCAACACAGGTAACCCTGCTAGCCCATCGTCAACAGCCCTGTGCTCAGGCTCTGGAGTCACCTCGTCATCCCTTACGGGGTCAGAGGTTGCTCCGTGCTGTGGTGGCTCCACTTGTACTGTCTGACATAGTCAGCAGCAACCTAACCCGCCTGCTCGTCACCCAATGAGTTCTGAACAATAGCCAATGCATCACCCAGTTTCTGTCTCTCCTGCCGGGGCAGTTGGTCAGCAACAGGGGGCAATGCAACCGAAGAGACCGTGACGGTACCGACGGTTAGGCTAGTGTCGACCTCAGATGTTACCGTGGCTGTGGCGGCCCGTTTCTTCGCAGGTTCACTGTGGGAACGGTCACGCCCACCTTTGGTATCATCCTTGGATGACTGGCGGCCCCTTTTCAGATCTTTCTTATGAGGGGTATCCTTTCTCACAGTGGGCATCGGAATTTCTGTATCTGGCCCGAGATCGGTTTGTTCGCACTTGGCGCCCTTACACAATCTCTCCCAGTCAGCTTCCGTGAGGAAATTCCACTGTTTAAGTCTGTTGGTACGCCACTTATAGTGTAGATTACCTACACGTTTGTGGCACCCCCAGACCTTCAGTGCTGCCTCAACTGCACGACTAATAGTGCGCTTGTGAACGCCTTTATTGTCGCACAGATGCCTTACCAAATCTGCCCTCCGTTGGCAACGGAATAGCTCGCCGTCACTGTACTCGGGGCAGGAGGTCGAAGAACTCCCACGCACACAGTACAAGTAGGGTCGCACATTCATGTGCTTCTCTACGAGATGACGGGCAAACTTGAGCAAGTCTGGCCACCGTTTTGCTGCTGTAGCAGTCCCTTTCAGGCGCTGACAGCGAACATATGGACAGGGATCCCCTGGCACGTAGTTCCTCCAAGCATATCTCAGCTTGGAGCGGCATGACTTGTGGATGTTAGGTTTATTCCCTTCCAACACTGCCCTAATGTACACTAGGTACCAGTCAATGGGATGGGAGTCACCGGACAACCAGTCTTCGTCATCCGAACCTTCTGTCGTGTGCGGCGGCGGAAGAGCCATTTTGCCATTTTCCTGAACTAGGTCAGAAAGGCTCAGGTTCTTCCGGTCATCGTCACCGAGATTCAGGTTTAAACGAACATGCGCTGCCTTTGCGCGGAGGCGGCGATTGGCCCTGCTCTCTGCGACAGACCAGCCCTCGGCTTCCGCCGCGGCCACTCTATCAGCAATAGCTTTGAGCCTATCTGCCTCAGTAGGTGCGACCTCTTCGGTAGCTGGGGTTTCAGGGAAAGAAACAATCCTCCTCCTAGGCCTTCGCTTCCGTTTGGTCTTGACACGAACCATGGACCCGTCAGATGAATCACCATCAGGGACCGTCGGTTCAGTTGCCATTACACCGTCGGGTTTCGGAGAAGATCCCCCAGCAGGGTTCTCCTCCTGGATGGTAACACCAGTACCACCCAGACCAGGTTCTGTTTTCGGAACAACATTACCCGGCCCCTCAGGGTTAGGTTCTGTTGGTACCGAAGCCGTGCCTGCACCGACGGTTTGAGCACCGGAGGTGTCCATTTCAGTGTCAGACTCGAGTACCCGGTCTTCCCCGTCGGAGACTACAGCCTTCTCCGGGGCCGTGCATTTGCCATCTACACGGGCTGCCATACTGCTAGCTCAGGCGTAGGTGAACCTCACGGTTCACTCACCCGAGCTTTTAGTAGGACAGCAGGTAAACAATAGTATAGGTACTGCCGGGCAGACCTAGGCACCACTGATCAACACGTTACCCTACGGGCAAACGTGCTGATCTGAAGAAGCCTGGCTGCCTGTGGGGCTTATATACCCCACCCGTCCCCCGTGACCCCGCCCCTTGACCGGCTTCTCAGCCAATCAGGGGTCGCGTCCCCAAGACGCGCCGAGGTGACCCAATTTCTCACGGCTCATTTGGCGCGAGAAATCGATCAGGTGACGTGGGCAGCGCCCTTCCCACGCCTGGCATATCCGACGGTGGGAACACTCACTGTTGTTTACAATTTCGTGGCCGAGCCACAGGAAAACCCGGGAATGATGTACCGGCGTTAGAGGACATACATAGCAGCGTGTTACTAAGCGATATGTGGTCAAAACTAATCCCATACTTAGAATTAATCGGCAAAGCCAGCCACCCGCCCTGAACACGTGCTTTTCTACCTCCAACGGATAACCACACCGGATAACCCTTCTCTTCTCGTTGTGCTTTGGTGATCGAGTACCGGGCCAATGACCACCGGCCCAGTACGGAACTGTCCATGGAAATTTAATGAAGCCAGCAGCTAAATGTCTTCAACAAGGTAAGAAAAAAAATGTTTACACAATTTTATCTCGCTCTCTGACACGTGCACTCCTCCGTAGACCTTCTACCGGTATGTCCAGCAATGATGATACCGGAGGTATCACTTTGCTTTGTTTACCGGTGTCAACGGTTAGTCCTTTACGCACAGCTGACCCTTTTTTACGAGGCCTACCGCGCTTGGGCTTGGTAACACACGACTGCGGTTCAATCGGTAATTTCCTAGGACGACCCCTTCTCCGTGCTACCGTCGGTACCGACGGTATGACCGTTGGTCCTGCCTTCGGTATCTTCGGTAGCTTAGGGTCGGTTGGTGCTGGTACTCGACCAGCACCGAGGGAATCTTCACTGTCATCTATATATGGCACCCCATACCAAGGTCGGAGTCTAGCCACATGTGATTCAGTGAGAGTCCCTTTTTGCAAACGTATTACTACAGTAGTTTCACTCACCACCATAGTAACCGTATGCGGACCATCCCAGGAGTACAGGGTCTTGACTTTGGAATTAGGTGTGCTAAATCTCGCGACCTTATCCCCCACCTTGAATTGGCGGAGTTTAAGGCCCGTGTCATAGCCCACCTTCTGCAAACTAGCAGATTTTCCCAAGTTGTCCCTTACTACTCCATAGGACTCGCGTAATGATTGTCGCAATGACTCAACAAACATTACTGTGCAGGGTTGCTCGAGCTGGTGTCCCTGCACGCCATAGACCATGTCACTAGGCATGACTATGTCTTCACCCATTACGAGCATATTAGGCGTACAGCCCGTCGACGCATGTTCGGTAGCATTGTAAGCATGGGAGATATAACGAGCGTGCTTATCCCAATCATCCCGGTGCTCATTAACCATTGTTGTGAGACATTGGATCAACGTCCGATTGAAACGTTCCACCATACCATCCGATTGGGGTCGATAGGGGTTCGTATGCGTCTTGCAGATGTGTATTTTACTACACAGCTCTGCCCACAGTCGAGATTCAAACTCGCGACCCTGGTCAGAGTGAAGCATTAAAGGACCTCCCCACGTGAGGATCCAATTCTCGAAAAGTGCTTCTGCGCAGGAGTAGTATAATATGTATCGGAACGGGACTATAGTTAAGTACTGTTTATTACTCAATCGACATGCAGCCAATCAGAGGCCTCCCTTTTGGCGGGAAATTCAAAAGCAGCCAATGAGAGGCCTCCCTTTTGGCGGGAAATTCAAATAGGTCACGTGACCGGAAGTGACCTACTTCCGGTCACGTGACCTTTGGGCGGGAAATTCAAATAGGTCACGTGACCGGAAGTGACCTACTTAAGAGGGTCACGTGACCACCATGTTGGCGGGAAATTCAAATAGGTCACGTGACTGGAAGTGACCTACTTAAGGGGGTCACGTGACTACTAGGTTGGCGCGAATTTCAAAATAAGTCACTTGAGATTTTTTATGGATAAATAAATTTTAAAAAAGAAAAAGCAAGCTGAAAGCTTGCTAAAAAATAATTTAAAAATGCGGCTCTTTTTTTAGGGGGGGGAGGGGCACTCTGGGGGGCACTCTTTAAGATGCATGGGGGGGGGGAGGGGGGGAGGGGGGGAGGGGGGAGGGGGGAGGGGAGGGGAAGGGATTTTAAGAGTGAGACTCGCCTCTCTGCCTTCTCTTTTAGAGGGCAGAGAGGCGAGTCTACTGGTTCGTCTACTTACAATGAAATGTATCATGATGCGTTTATGATGATGTGCATCATGATGTGACTATCTTACAACCCTATAAGAAATAAGCAAGGTCTCTCTCCTATACATAGGCGTACTTACACTGGCTATTTGTAAACTAATGAATGCGACTTCCTCGTTAAAATTAGTATCTACAACTCTTTCAATCTTAAGGCTTTTGGTTTAGTTTATTCTTTTGTTCAATTTTGGTCCCACCTCAAAAGAGGAATAGGACCTCTGCAACAATTGTCGCTTGCTCATCAGAGCTGGGGTGTAGAAGGCCCCTGCCCTGTCGGGTACGTTCTAATGAGATAGATCTCACTCTGGTACGTTTTGGTTGGTTTGGAGCTCTCAGTCGACTGTCTTATGCACCCGAAAAAAACAGACTTTCGGTGTCTCATGATAAAACTGGCGCGTTATACTAAGTGCTGGATTATTTTCTCATTTTTTTATTGTTCTATCCGATGCTTATTTAATTTTTGCACTGATAAAAACGGTTAGCTTGTACAAACACGCGGTCTATTTAAGCGTTAAGTGTAGAAAATGAACAGAACAGTGCACAGAAAATAGAGCTACCGACTACATTTCGCCCAGTCACTCAGCGGAGAACAAAAGAACTACTGACGTAGTGTACCCGCTATTCCAACAGTTGGCGCCACCGTTCGAATCTTTATACTTTTCCCGCGTGCGACATGAAGCCCTGGGGTGGGTACTGGCTGTTTGGTTGTAGGTACCGAAACATAAAAAACTACAGCCAGTCCATGCTATGGTGAGACGGCTCTCTTATTCCCCCTTGAGTAGCGTCCGTAGGGCCTATGACAAAACTTAGTCCCGTACACTGAGCAGCTTCAGGTCTGAAGGCTCATACAGAAAAATGTGTGGGTGTGTGGGTGTGTGGGTTGCTTTACGCCTTAGTTAACACCTATGGTCATTTCAAGCGCGGTGATGGTGATCGAATCTATGGCCCTTTTACCGAGACAAGGGTTCTTTTACATCCCACACTACATAGGGGTGTGTGGGTGTGTGGGTCTGTGTGTGTCTGTTCGGTCTGTGTGTGCACGAGTCTTGCACTCCGGAACATGTTCAGACACGTTCGAACCTGCTCGGACGTGCCTGGACAGGTCTCACACGCCGATCGTGTCTGAACATGTTTTCACCTTATAGCTGCTGCCGATGCTGCTACCGCTGCTGCCGATGCTGCTGATGTTAGTAGTCGCGTCGACAAAGAATCGTCATTTGTCACACTTAAGCCTCCAGTTAAATGCGCGACGGGTAGTAAGGCTACCAACGCGACGGCCGGATCGCGCTCTTGCTTAAAGGTGCACCTCAACTCAGTGCGCCTTTAACACCCGTCCCAAATAGGTAAAGTTCCTGACGCAGCACAGCACCTCCCACCAGTAGCCAATCAGCGCGCCGAACGCCGGACACACCCCCACCGTGTGAGCCTCTAAGTAGGTCACACGAACCATACTAAGATGCCGACAGGACCAATTGGTCCGTCCGCGGTGGCTGCGAGTGATTGCGCGCCGTCTAAATTCACTGCCATGATTGGCAGAGGGGGGGGCTGATTACCCCTCGTCGGATGAATTGCGGCGGAACCACAATCAATTTTTCGCTGTTTTAGATAAAAAGAGATCCAGAGCTATCCGCTCGTCCAAGAATTATTTTTCTATCAGCCCGGGATCACCCCCAAATTCAGGCCTAAAGTCCAAAAACCTAAAAAATTTTTCCTATGGGATTTTAAGGTTGAAGCGTTTTTTGTGACCCCAAGGAGCAGCTCACGGGTTCGAACCCTGTAAACGCCTTGACGCGCAGGTACTTAACCTTATTTATAGGGGCGCTAAGGTAGGGAGTTTGATAAATTTTTGAAAAATGAGTTAAAAAATACATATTGGTTCCATTAGTATAGATCCCTATGAGAGCTTTTCAGATCTGCCTAGATCCAGAAATATCATGGTGAATGCATCTGAACATATTTCCCATTTCTGTGATCTAGGCAGGAGAGGGGCACCTTCACAGCAGTTAGGGGTTCTGTAGCTCTGGCCCTAGGCACCCTTCTAACTCAGACAGAACAGGTTTACTTAAAATGGCTAGGGTCATTGTTGGGCAGAGGCACATACATCTGGATTTCACATACATCTTCAAGAACACAATTACCAACATCCCCATGGTAACAAGTTTTAACAACTCATATTTATTTATTACATTTTGACATGAAGAATGTCACCATAATATTGTAGGCTACAGAAAACAGAGACTCTTATCTTTCTCCACTAATGACTCCATTCATGTTGACTGCCATGATATTGTGATTAAAATGAGGGGATTGTGTTTTTTTATAGCTCAAGAAATGAGGTCAGGAGGGCTATTTTTATGCAATGCACCAGTGGGGGTGCTATTAGGAAGGGTGCATATTTGATCACAGAAACGGGCAGACTACAGCGGCAGCGCTATTTTGAACTCTCTAGAGGCTAAGGGTTTGAGATGAACGTGTCCCATGTCGCATGTCGATTTTTAAGAAATGACCATGTCACATGACACTAAGTGAAAAAGACGTTGTCACTAGTGTCACTAAGGGGGAAAATGTAGGGGCACCGTAATTGATACAATCGGACTCTTGGGACCATAGACTACTAGGAATTCTTTTTTTAATTTGACCACCCGCAAGGCCGGAATTTGAAGGAAGAGTTGAGGCGCCTACTTATACAGTAATTGAGAATTTTTTATTCATGTCACATGTCGATTTTTAAGAATGGTCTAATGACACAGATAGCGCTAAACCTAAAGACCCACTCCCCGCCCCCTTAGTCTTTCTATACTGAATCCGGGACTTGCCGGCGAGGCCGACAAAGGGCTGACCTAATGAGCTCACAGCTGGACTAGATACCCAATGTTTTGGATTGGAGAAATCAGCAGAGCAATAAAAGCGTGGTGAGGCTGGTGTTATTTTCAAGGGTGGCCCCTGTGATTTGTAAAATTGGTGCTAAATGTGGTAACCGTGAGGATGCTAAGTTTATTGATATTGTCCGTTAATGATACTTAAGGTGGGTGTTGTCTAAAGTTTTAATTGATATTACCAATGTGGCCAATAATGACTTCACAGTTGGGGCCCTCGCCCGCAGGTCCCAGATTCAGGGTATTCTTTGTTTATTGTGTGGCCCCTAAAGAGGGGCCGACTAACTCCTTAGAGTTAGTTAGATGCTGCCGCTGTGCTATGCAACATCAGCGTAATTAATTACGCCTCATGTTGGGCAGCATGGGTCACTTGATGGGTGATACCTCAAAGCACAAACACGGCAGAGCCGTGTGTGGCATGCGAGGACCAGTGGGTCAGGGGTGATCCGTTGCAGACAGAATACCGATCCGTGTGAGGTTCTGACTTTCTATAGCTTTTTATAAAGCCTTAGATATGGTGTGGTATTTTTCATCTCGCTATAGTTTAGTTGGTATTTAAGGAAACCGCCTCATTTCTATCAGAAATACACAATATTGAATTGTTTTTATATTTTAATATATTAGAAGCGCGCTTTGTTGCCTATATAGCTCATTATGCGTTGAAATGCTCGCGAGCATCGTAGGAATGTACAAAACCCCTATTGTGGCGCCATCTGACGAAAGAGCGGGGAACTATACTAGCGCGTTCGTTATTCACATCTTTGACAGGGACTTGGTTGGTTGTTGGGCTGCTTTACGCCCTAATTAACAGCTGAGGTCATTTCAAGGGGGGTGATGGTGATCGAATCTATGGATGACTGAAGGTGGAAAGCACACCCCTACACTTTTACCGAGGCAATGGAGCTGCTCAAAGGGTGTGGCGAGCTAGACTGGAGGATGTAATAACTAGGCGGCAGAGGGGACAAAAAGACAATCTCGTAGTAGTAGGTCTACTTGGATCTTGAGTAGCCGCCCTTGTGGTTATAATTACCTAGACTAGTTGGCTCTGCCAGCCTGGTCAAGTGAAAATTGGTAAGGAGACTATGAACTAAGCTAAGCTCGGATTTTAAAATGGTCTATAAAAGTATAATAAAACTATAGCGCACCCTCTTAGATTTGATGATAAGACACAGCCTACTAGGTATACGCATTTGTACAAGGGTATCATTGTGTATAAAATGCTCTTTTGGTACATCATCCCGACTCTACACGAGCACCATTTTCAACGACAGATAGTGCTGTAGTGAATTTCCCATCTCAAGGCGAGCCCCGCTAATTATGGAGACCCTGGAGTAGGATTAACATTATATCCCAATGTCTGTGGTGGTCATTTATGACATGCAGACTGCATCCTGGAGGTGATAGATCTGACCACAGGCCCGCAATATGGGGCTCCCCTCTGAGAGTATCAAGGTTTGCGTATAGTCTCCTGCAGTTTAAATCTGTTATCTCCCCCTTTGTCGGCCTCGCCAAAATCCTGGGAGATTCACTTTAAACCTAAGGCTTACCCTTTTTTATTCTTTGTTTATTGTGTGGCCCCTAAAGAGGGGCCGCGGTGTTGATTAATTACACCACATGTTAAGCAACATAAGATCAAACCTCCCTCAAAAGCGTCAAGGCTCAAAGTCCTGATGGACAGGAGCCCTGTGTGGCATTCGAGGACGAATGGTTGAGTGATCCGTTGCAGATGCCGTTCCGTGAGAAGTTCTGACTTTATATAGCTTTTATATCGCTTTAGATATGGTGTAGTATTTTCAATCTCGCTATAGTTTAGTTGATATTTCAAAGAATCTGCCTCATTCTATCAGAAATACACAACGTTGACATGTTTCTTATATTCAATATATTAGAAGTGTGCTTTGTTGCTTATTATAGGTCATTATGCGTTTAAAATGTTCGCGAGTATCGTGGAAATGTACAAAAACCCTATTGTGGCGCCATCTGACGAAAAGAGCGGAGAACTATACTAGAGCATGTAATCGCCAGACCAGCAGGCGGCAGCAGAGTGGTCAAAAGACAATCTCGTAGTAGTAGGTCCACTTGGATGTTGAGTAGCCGCCCTTGTGGTTGTAATTACCTAGACTAGTTGACCCTGCCGGCCTGGTCAAGTGAAATTAGTAAGGAGACCGCCCATTAACGTGCTCCACAGTCTTTAGACAGTTAAGCCTATAGTCAAGACCGGAGAATTTGGCGAGACGCCCCTCTGGGAGGTCATAATCCTCAATGTTAGGTGTTAGCTCATTAACATCAGATACCATATTAACAACCCATTTAAAATGGTCATTTTAAGAGCAACTCACCCTATTCTGACAAAATCCTATTAGCAGGTAACCTCTGTATAATCCATACTGCAAACATCTGCTACTTCGAGCGTCTGCCTCGTGACTGATAGTGTACAACAAGACGAAGTGGGCAGAGATAAAAAAAATTGAGGCTCTTTATATAGCCGAGAGAGCGGCTAATCTGGATGGTCTAAGCTTGTTTTCACCTAGAGCCCCACCCTCTTCCAGAGAGGAATCAAATCGCTTTTCACCTGAACCCTCCCACCCCTAATCCCTCAGCATGAAAAGAGAGATAACGAGTGTAACGTGCGCTACATGTATATGGGATTATAGCTGGTGAAGAGATAAAGCCGGGTCACCTGCGTATACAAAGACTACAGGGGGTGATTAACGACAGGTGTGACGCGCCAGCCCGTGGACGGATTATCTTTTAAGCTGACGCTTATTCAACTAGCCAGCCGACGTCCGCGCCACTCACTGCGGCAAGAGGAGGTGCTTTTGTTTTACACTTGAGCCGCTTACCACATGGTCTCTACCTCACAGACAGACACGCGCCCCCTGTAGCTTTTTTTTTTTTTTTTTTTTTTGTATACACACGCTAATCTCATAACCCCCTTATCCGTTATACAGGTAACGGGTATTCTCTTTTAAAATAGCTGCCAGTCAGCTTAGCTCTAGAAGTAAGAAGGCGTATATAAGGAGGCTCACACGTGTATAGGCGCCTTTTAAGTCGGCAGGGGGTAAATACTAGTGAAAAAGGAAGGCAGGTGTGCAAGTAGCTTTTCTAAAAGACACGTGTGTGCACTAAGCTGCTTAAGTCTAAACCCTCCCGCAGTAGTCAGGTGGCATGTGAAAACTTACTTAACAGATCTCTTACATTGAGTAGAGACTCTGTGCTGAGAGAGTCTTTTCAGCCGTTTAAGAGGATTATCTAGGACAGGGTACATAAGGAGTGAAACGCCGAATAGCGGCTACTCGGTCTCGTGCAGCACAAGCAGCAGCATCTGGCAGAGGCTTCAGCAGCATCTGTCAACAGCATCTGTGACATTGTCAGCAGCTGCAGCAGCTGCACGAGCAGCACAAGCAGCTAGCAGCTGCTGCAGCAGCTGCACGAGCAGCACAAGCAGTAGCATCTGTCAGCAGCATCCGTGACATTGTCAGCAGCAGCAGCAGCAGCAGCAGCAGCATCCATGACATCGTCAGCAGCACAAGCAGCCAGCAGCTGCTGCAGCAGCTGCACGAGCAGCACAAGCAGTAGCATCTGTCAGCAGCATCCGTGACATCGTCAGCAGCAGCAGCAGCAGAATCTGTCAACAGCATCCGTGACATCGTCAGCAACTGCAGCAGCTGCTGCTGCTGCAGCTGCAGCAGCTGCACGAGCAGCGCCGACAGCAGCAGCACCGACAGCAGCAGCAGCACCGACAGCAGCAGCAGCGGCGGTGTGGACCACTAAATTCGAGATGAAGCCTAGTGACATTTGACATGAAGCTTGAAAAACATAGTGACAGGTGACATGAGCAATTCTTAAAATCGACATGAGATATGAGCATAATTAAGCGACATCGACATGCGGCATGGCTATTTTTTAAGACAAACGTCATATGCCATAGCCTCCTCATCCAGACCTCCACTAGTAGTGCTCTATAAGCGCAGGCTTTGCCTTAAGAGAGCTGTAGCTGTGAACCCTCTCCTCCCCCCGTGCACACAGGCGAATATCAGAGTCAGCTAATGGCGCCAATACCACTCTCATACAAGGGTCAGGCGCTGCTGGACTATAATAGATGAGTCAAGGACCGTTCTACTGAGGGTCAGGCAGGCTAAGTCGGACATTCAATGACAGGCTGGTCTTTGGCAAACTTGCTTGAAAGTCTGGCCAGCATTGACAGACTGGGGCATAAGGATCCCGCATGGTCAGACTTTCAAGGAAGTTTGCCAAAGTCCGGCCTGTTATTGAATGTCCGGCCTAGCCTGACCCTCAGTAGAACGGTCCTTGACCCGTCTATTATAGTCCAGCAGTGCCCGACCCTTGTCTGAGAGCGGTTTAGGCGTCATTGGGTGCCTCTGATATTTGCCTCTGTGTAAGATGAGAAAAGGGGGCTGTCGCTGTTGAAAGACTATATTTCAAGCTCAGAAAACTGTAATTAGCTTTCCAAGTTGTTTATTTAACAATATCTTAGCCTAGCAAGAAGCTGTCAGATGACATCTAAGAAAAAATGTAAGCTGTTAATTGATTCAAGAGAAATTAGTTTACAAATAGCCAGTGTAAGTACGCCTATGTATAGGAGAGAGACCTTGCTTATTTCTTATAGGGTTGTAAGATAGTCACATCATGATGCACATCATCATAAACGCATCATGATACATTTCATTGTAAGTAGACGAACCAGTAGACTCGCCTCTCTGCCCTCTAAAAGAGAGGGCAGAGAAGCGAGTCTCACTCTTAAAATCCCTTCCCTTGTTTATTTAACAATATCTTAGCCTAGCAAGAAGCTGTCAGATGACATCTAAGAAAAAATGTAAGCTGTTAATTGATTCAAGAGAAATTAGTTTACAAATAGCCAGTGTAAGTACGCCTATGTATAGGAGAGAGACCTTGCTTATTTCTTATAGGGTTGTAAGATAGTCACATCATGATGCACATCATCATAAACGCATCATGATACATTTCATTGTAAGTAGACGAACCAGTAGACTCGCCTCTCTGCCCTCTAAAAGAGAGGGCAGAGAAGCGAGTCTCACTCTTAAAATCCCTTCCCCTCCCCTCCCCCCTCCCCCCCTCCCCCCTCCCCCCCCCCCATGCATCTTAAAGAGTGCCCCCCAGAGTGCCCCTCCCCCCCCTAAAAAAAGAGCCGCATTTTTAAATTATTTTTTAGCAAGCTTTCAGCTTGCTTTTTCTTTTTTAAAATTTATTTATCCATAAAAAATCTCAAGTGACTTATTTTGAAATTCGCGCCAACCTAGTAGTCACGTGACCCCCTTAAGTAGGTCACTTCCAGTCACGTGACCTATTTGAATTTCCCGCCAACATGATGGTCACGTGACCCTCTTAAGTAGGTCACTTCCGGTCACGTGACCTATTTGAATTTCCCGCCCAAAGGTCACGTGACCGGAAGTAGGTCACTTCCGGTCACGTGACCTATTTGAATTTCCCGCCAAAAGGGAGGCCTCTCATTGGCTGCTTTTGAATTTCCCGCCAAAAGGGAGGCCTCTGATTGGCTGCATGTCGATTGAGTAATAAACAGTACTTAACTATAGTCCCGTTCCGATACATACTATACTACTCGCAGGTAACAGCTGTATGATTTACCAACGGATATACTTGGACATACTTGGTATAGTAGTCCTGTACCACCATCATACAGGTATTCCCACGGGGGGTCGTGTTGAAACCACTAATGATATCAACAGCGATCCGGGCAAACCGAACACCAAATAGCTCCTGACTAAGAGGTAGTTTACCGATACCAGGTCCAGGCTTTGATAAACAGCATTGGGGACATTGCTTCACCCAACGCCGTATGTCCAAAGTCATACCAGGCCAGTAATATCTACTCTTAATCTTTGCCTCAGTTCGTTGTCTGCCAAAGTGTGCTGAAGTTCGGTGGCCATGACAGTAATTGAGCAAGTTCAAGTTTCAAGTTTCAAGTTTGGTAAAATTTATTCAATCATAAGATCAACGGTACATATTACAATGATTAAAAAACATGTTTGCCTATAAGCATATTTACAATTTTCCATCAATATGTATATCAAAATTCCCTTGACTGAGTCTTTAGCTCCATGTTTGATCTTATGTGAAAAGGCTGCTATTTGGCAGGTACGCCAGTTTACGTAAGCCACCTTTATATATCCTTATTTAGTATATCACAGTGTATTTGGTTTATTTTTAATTTTAACTAGTATATACTATAGTAGTATATTTACAACTCGGTACATTATATAAATACTCAATATACATTCAGCTAGCTTTGATGAAATTATCAAGGAATATGTTTTATGTACAATAATCTTTTGTGTCATTATAATAATATTAATATAAATGTTTACTTTACCGCAGAAGTATATATTCATACATTTCTCTTCACATTCCAGTGACTATACATTACAGGACATTACAATAACTCAGACTCAGTAATATGTATATTGAATAAAGATATAGAGGAACAAAATATTTGTCAACCGTTCACAAGTTAATGAGAATTTACAGAAGTTACACATTAGCATTCATGTTTTCAATATGAAGTTACCCCTCTGGATTTATAATTAAAGACTTAAGTTCCATTTTCACTTTACCCTTAAAGGTTAACAAGTCTTGAATATTTCGTAAACTTATGTCAAGATCATTCCATAGAACTGATATACTGTACTCAGCACTTTTCTTATACGATTCACAATGAGGTAAGTAGTTATACAATACCGGACCATCTTGAAGTCTAGTACATACCCTTTTTTTTTTAATATATTGCGATTTTCTTGACCTTTTAAAACCTTCAATTAAAGCATGAGCCCTTCTCCTCTCAGATAATAAATTTACCTCAGCTTTACTGTGAACTAATACTGTTGGCGTTCTCCGAGGCATTTTCAAGCAAACTTTTAAAGCTCTATTTTGAGATATTTGCAACTTTTCTATAGTCGTGACATTTGCATTCATGAATAAAATGTCCCCATAATCAAAAATTGGCAAGATGTAGACCTTGTAAATTTTTAGTAGAGATGATTTAGATAAGAAACGCGCAATTTTTGTTAGTTGATATGTTCTATAAGCTACAGTACGCAATTGATTTCTCATAAAAGATTCATAAGTTAATTTTGAATCTAAAGTAACACCTAAATATTTGTAAGTATGTACCCTTAATAAATCTTCTCCATTAATTTTTAAAGATGAATTTTTGTAACTCTTATTGGAACCAAAGCACATGTATTTTGTCTTTTTGATATTTACAGTTAACCTGTTTTTCCTACACCATGCTACAAATCGATCAATATCATGCTGCATTTCTATGATTGACATATCATCATTCTTATTGGAATTATATAGAACAGTGTCATCAGCAAATAACATAATTTTTGATGATTTACAAATATTTTCCACATCATTTATGTACGTCAAAAATAATAATGGGCCTAGAATTGAACCCTGAGGCACTCCACAATCCATTAATTTTTTACTCGATAAACAACCATTTGCATATGTATCTTGAAATCGTTCACTCAAATAATTTGTTAACCAAGCATTTGTTTTTCCCGTAATTCCCATCAATTTTAATTTTTCTAAAAGAATTTTGTGATTTACTGTGTCAAAAGCTTTGCTCAAGTCGAAAAAGGTAGCCAAAGTATTTATTGCAATATTTCTATTTCTTAATATATCATCAGTTAAATTACACACAGCAGCAATAGTAGATTTGTTCTTCCTATAACCACTTTGTTGACTGGTTAACAAATTATTAGTCTCAAGGAACCGAGACAATTGTGTATGTACAATTCTTTCTAGCAATTTACTAGGTAGGGGCAATAGTGATATTGGCCTATAATTGGTAACCAATCTCCTATCTCCACCTTTGTGAATTGGAGTAACAGTTGCACTTTTCCAGCTCATAGGTACCTCTCCAGTATTTAATGATACATTAAAAATATGTACTAATTGAGCTATAGAGTTTTCAAAGCACATTTTCAGGATTTTAGAGGACAGACCTTCAACTGATGAAGCCTTTGTAATATCAATGTCATTTACAATCTTTTTCACTTCATCCACATTGGTGTCCATTAGACTCAAATTTGAACCTACTTGAGAAAAATAATTATTTATAAACTCGGGAGTATCCTTTGAGGGCACTACTGATCCGTCATCATCTAGGAGAGAAATGTCTTTTTTATCCTTTTTTTTCCCTGGTAATAGTTTAGCAATCTCTCTCCAAAATTTCTGTGGATCATTTGTACACTCATCCGTAATTTTGTTTACATGCTTGTTTCTTGTACTCCTGTTGTTATTATTCAAAGATTTTCTATTATCCACAGCAATTTGCTTATCCACTGGATTTTTTGTTTTCCTGGCTCTAGATAATAATCTATCTTTTTCAGCTATTAATTCCAGCACATCTTGAGTGACCCATTCCTGACGAGGTTTACTGACAGTAAATTCCTTATATGGACATAATTTATCCATTATACCAAGGACGTGTGTGTAGTAATATTTCCATAAAACTTCTACATCATTTGTATCATAAAAAGTACGCCAATCAACACCATTAATTCCATCATTAATTAATTCATTACTTAGTTTTTTGTGAGATCGACCTGTGAAAGTTATTTTTGATTTATCAACCAATTGATCTTCTGCAGAAATATATACAATTTCGTGATCACTCAAATCAAATGGAATTGTACCAGAATCTTCTATATTCATTACATTCGTAAAAATTAAATCAAGACATGCATCTTTATCACCATTTTTACCATAACGAGTAATTGATTTGATATAATTCATGAAACCATGCTGCAACATCATATTTATCATTTTACCACTTGACTCTTTCAATTTCACATCAAACAGATCTAAATTAAAATCTCCCATAAAGTACAAGTAATCAATTTTCAATTTCAATATGTCATTTACCATAGATTCCAAATCATCAATGAAAGTATCTATATTACCTTGAGGTGGCCTATAAATATTACAAATCAGAGTTTTCTTCATTTCGTCATCAATTGTAGTAACACAGAGACATTCCATATTAATATCAGATCTATTAAATTCGGAGTATGAGCAACTGTAGTCTGAGTGACAAAGGCACTACAGACTGAGCTGTTCTCTTCCTGCCAGGTTGCACCCTCCAGCGGCACAATACACTGTTCCGTATAAAAAGATTATCCCACTGCGCTAACTTCTTTACATTCCAGCAAAAGTGCGGGGCGAACAGGCTTGGACAGGCCCAACAACTTCAAGGAGTACACCCTCGAAATAGCCGGATCTGCAAGCTGCTCATCCTTCAAGTGATTCAACGTCCAGTTAGGAACTTTCGCACCCACAGACGCAATCACTGCATTGTGAGACTCACAGTCTCGGCAGTCTACACGGTGACAGTTCCGGATAGGATAGCGGGACAGGCTGTCCGCCTTCACATGATCTACTCCACTCCTGTGTATGATATGCTCATTCGTCATGCCAAACTCAGAGAGGTGGTTCAACCATCTACCCATCATCCCCTCAGCGTCCTTGAAGTTAAGGAGCCACTGCAGAGATGAATGATCCGTCCGTACTAGATAATTCCCACCATATAGGAAATGTCTGTACTTTTTTGTGTAAACCACCACTGCCAAGAGTTCACGCTTGGTTGTGCAGTAGTTACGTTGTGTTTTGCTTAGACTGTTGGACAAAAATGCCAGCGGCACTTCTCGCCCATCCTGGATCTGTGACAAGGCAGCACCAATACTTGTATTAGAAGCATCAGTGTCCAAGATGAACTTACCAACAGGTGCAGGGTAGTGCAAAACAGGTGTTTCTAAGAAGAGTCTCTTTAACTCACTGAAAGACTGTTCTGCGGCTGGAGACCAGACTATCTTAGCCTTAGCCTTCTTCTCTCCAATCATCAGCTCTTGTAAGGGAGCTGCGACTCTCGAGAATCCAGGTATAAAATCTCTGTAGTATGAACAAAACCCGATGAAAGAGCGTATCTCCTTCGTGTCCATCGGACGAGGCCAGTTCTGTACCACTTCGATCTTATGAGGATCAGCCATGATGCCATGTTCAGAAACAATTCTACCTAGGTATTCAACTGATTTCCTAAAAAGCTTGCACTTTGAAGGTTTCAATTTCAGACCATATGATAAGATGCGTTTCAGCACAGCTTGGAGGTTCTGTAGAGTTTCCTCCACAGAACCCTCGAAGACGATGATGTCGTCCAAGTATACTAGGCACTTTTTCCAAAGTAAACCCCGTAACATGGTTTCCATCATTGCCTCAAAGGTTGCCGGGGCATTGCATAGCCCAAATGGCATGACGTTGAACTCAAATAGTCCCATATGGGTAGAAAATGCGTTTTTTTCTCGGTCCCGGGGGTCCATGCCGATCTGCCAATAACCAGATTGTAAATTTAGTGTACAGAACCATTTCGCCCCACCCAGAGACTCCACACATTCATCCATCCGAGGTATAGGATATGCATTCTTCCTAGTGAGTCCGTTCAACTTCCTATAGTCGATGCAAAATTGACAGGAACCATCCTTCTTGGTGACCATCACCACAGGACTTGACCATGGACTCTCGCTAGGTTGAATCACATCTTCATCCAACATCTTTTCTACCTCAGCCTCCATAGCACTTTTTTTAGCCATGGGTAACTGACGGTAGGGAATTCTACTGGGAAGCGCGTCCCCAGTATCAACCCGGTGTTGTACCGTATTGGTACGCCCTAGAGGATCTCCTGGTTGCGCAAAGGCCTCAGATATCTCCGACAGCTCATGTGCCACCATTTCGCTCTCTAGGGTTGTGAGGTGTGACTCACACAACAGGGACCTTAGATGTTTCGGTAGGTTGGATTTAGCTAGAGCCTCTTCGTGGAAAGAGTCTCCCGCTACCACGCCTACTTCCACAAAGTCCGTAGTCAATGAGTCTACCCCATATGCTCGCGTAGTGTTACCAATAGGCGTCCCTTTTCGTAGAGTGATTTCTCTGCTACTCGAGTTACACATTGGTATCACCCCCCAACGAGCGTTGGCCAGGTAAGTATGATAGCCAGCAAGACCTAGCTTTTGATCTTCTGGTTCAAACATTCCCGGCCGTCTGGCCTGCACTCCCACGCAGCTGACTAGGACATCTGATACATGTCCTGCTGCCAACTTTGTGTCTTGTGCCACTGACGCCACAGAAGAACCATTCCTTAAAACGCACTGTACAGATTGTTTATAAGGATGTTTAATCTGAAGTCGGCCTGTTGCGGTGTTCATTGTTACCCCGTAAAGAGCAGCAAAGTCCATCCCCAGTATGCCATCATCAGTGATGTCGGTGATGGTTGGACATATCCAGTATGTCTTGCCATCGACCAACATAGGTTTTACAGTTCTGCCATAAGTCTGCATACTATCTCCCGTAGCAGTCCGAGCCTTTACTCCCAGTAGCGGAGCTTCGGGCTGGTTGCAAAGACTGGCCATGAATTTACGATCGACCAAGGTGTGTGATGCACCCGTGTCGACCAAAAATTCACCACGCGTCCCGGAAATAACCAGACTCAGGTACCAACGCTGTCCCCGTAAAGGGACACACTCAGAGGTTGGCATCGGGCTTCCCCCTCCATCCATAGCAACCCCTTTTGTCAGGAGATAATCCCAACATGGGTCGCTCGGGGAGTCTTGAATCACACTGCTCTTGGCAATTGATTCTAACCAAGACTCCTCTAAGCCAGCGACTACAGAATCCTCAGGACTCCGTTCGTCTTTGCCAGCCCCGCCTTGCCAGACGCTTACAGGTTGTACAGACCCTTCTGCCTCTGCGCGGCCTTGGTTCATGGAAGAGTTAACACCGTCTACTAATCCCTTACAGGCATGGCTAACTGTGGGGGCGCCATCCTTGCCAAGAGGATGGGCCCCATTCAGTTTTCTGTCTCCTTTTCGGTTTTAGCAGCGACGGGTGCAGGGGCTTTGCATTCGCTAGCCCAATGACCCATCTTCTGACAGCGTCTACATGGCTGAGGTTTCGTGTCCTTTTTCTTCTTCTTTCTCTTTCCAGATCCAGAATTAGAAGTGGACGCAGAGCTCTTTTCCAAGTGCTTCCGCAACAAACCCTCAATCATCTTTTCCATGTCCCTGTCAGGCATTACTGCCGCCACCTCCTCAGAGGCGGGCTGTTTTTTCTTCGATGGTTTCGTGGCGGCCTCTACCACCTGAGTTCCTTTCGGGGCTACAGATGGAGCTGCCGACACTCCTCCACTAGGAAAAACAGCCTGTTTGGTGTCATACACATCTGCATGGTCAAAAAGGTCAGCCAGAGACAAGTCCCGCTGCCATTTTTCCCGCAGATATGCCTGGAGATTGGTGTCCCTGACTCCATTGACAAACCTGGAGATTAACTCCTGGATGACAGTGGGGGTGTCAGGTCTACATCCCTGATAACACTCGGATATCAGTTCTTGTAGAGCAAATCCGTAGGATCTCAGATGCTCGTCCTTGCGTTGGACACGTTTGAGCAATTGAGTCCTTGGGTCATGCTCACCAATCTTCCCAATTGCCCATTCAGCCGTTTCTTCAAGTGAGCTCAATGTCTTGATCTTCACTCTCTCGAATGCCAAAAGGGCTGGTTCACCCGGCCCGTTGCAGAGTGCCTGCTTCAGAGCAACCAGCGCTTGCTGGTTGTTCCAGCGATTGCTCTCCACAATAGCCTTGAACCGAACTTTGTACTTTCTCCAGGGTGGCAACCCTGTGAAAGGCGGAATATCGATGGCCTTTTGACGGGCTGCATCTGGATGTTTGATCTCCCCAAAGTTGAAAGGAGCATACCGTTCATCCAGTTCATCGATGTCCCGCGGGACGATATCTGTCCCCAGCTTCTCAATCGCCGGGTTCCTGTCGTACTTAGCCCGCTGGACAGGAGTTAAGCCCTGTCTAGCTCTGGGCTTCGGTACTGGAACCGAGACCATGGTCTGCTGTTGGTTCAACATCGTTGAACCAGTAGATGGGTGGGTGTACCCTGGAGGTGTCGCCGTGCCTACAAAGGCGCCACCACAGACGGGAGTCTGTAGATAGCTAGCCCCCATCTGAGGTGTCATACCTGTTACCGTGGTGTGTACTAGCGGCGGGACACCTGAAGGTGTCACTGTCGTGTACACATTGGGTACGGGTATGTGTACAACTGCTAACAGTATCAACCCTGCTACCTGTAGTAACTACACTTAGCATACAACCATCCAACTGCTAACTGTATCAAGACTGCTAAGTGTATCAATTCATGTGTATCAAAAGCGGGCTTTCTGTATTAAGGGAAATTAACAATTCTTCCCTTGCTAAGTGTATCAAAACTGTTCCTTTTTTCTTAACGTGTATTTGTTTCCTTTGCATTCTTAACTGTAATGCATGAGAGTGTTTAAATGCATTTTAGGTTAAATATTTCAAATATGGGAAAGTTCAAAATGGCCTCCCATAGAACTTCTTTTGATTTGATTTTGCAGTGTGTATTTATTCATAGAATGATTTTCAAAATACAACATTCAATCAAAGAAAATACCCGTATACATATACTCAAGAGTGTTATATTAGGGTATGGATCATTACGCAGCCTGGGGTATCATCTGTCCTGTGCACATACGGGTGGCGGGTTACAGCATGACTATCGCGACGTAAAAACATTTGTATACAGCAATTTTAGTAGTGAACACATGAGTGTTGGTACATCAGTACAACGTATTGTGGATTGATGCAGAAACAGGATAAGACATAAGTTTCAATTTCCTTGACACAAAATACAGATAAAATTAAGGAGACTTAGCAGTTGGTAAAGCTGTGCTGAGTGTCAATTAGCACTATCTGGTAAAGATGTATGGTGGCCATCTGGGATTTTGGTAAAAGTGTTTATTATATAAGTTTTTGACCCCTCTTTCGATTCGGGAAAAGATGCAGATTTTACTCTGAAAATGTATTCTATTGCCCACTAAATTGCTTTTTTGACCCAATCAATTGATTCCACAGCCAAAGAAATATATTCCTAGTATATTATGCTTTATTCCTTTTATGATACAGGTGCCGTATGCGTAGATTGTGTTGTATACCTTTAATGCATCATGACGATCAATGGCATGATGCACGATCAAGGACACTTAAAGATTGGTTTCATGACTATTTTAGTGATGTCATCATGGAGAAACTCCCCATAGAGAATGAGCATCAGTTATTCCACGGGGGTACGGAGAACGGCCATTCTAGTATAGTAACTTCGTTTTTCCACATGAAATACAGTAATATTCCCCAGTGTAAAATATGCGTTTCCTGCTCCTGGCGCCCAGAAGGTTCACCATATGTCCCAATTAAAGGTTTCCTGTAACAGCCAGAGACCTGTATCCATCATACTCCCGCTCTCCTTTATCAACTCACCCATTTCCCCTACCCCTGTAGCCATATCAACTTTAATAGGATTCCTCAGAAGTTCCAGCCCTGCCAAGACACTGGGCCTCCTAAGAGTCCTATATCATGATACAGGTCACGTGGAAGTAAATGGCGCCATCTACCGAGTCATATGGTATTCTGCCCCGCATTGAAGGGAGTTCTGGCTGCTGATACAGATAGCATTTGTTGATACAGACAGCATTCGTTGATTGAACTACATATAGCATGAGTTACTATACATAGCAGTCGGATGGTTGACACACTTAGCAATATTTTGATACAGTTAGCAGTTGGATGGTTGACTGTTAAGTGCAATTACTACAGTTAGCAGGATTGATACACTTAGCAGTTGTACACCATGACTGGAGGTACCACCGTGGTAGGTGGTGGTACCTGCTCTGACTTCGTCTTCAGGTCCTGATTGACTTGCCTTAAGCTTGCGAGGTCTTGCCTGGCTAAGTGGAGCTGCGCGCTCAAATCCTTTCCCAAGGTATTTAAGCTTGCAACCTCACATTCGCCAGACACCCTCTGGTGCAAAAGTTTGTCAACCTCCACCTTATGTGAAGCCATCTCGTTTTGGAGTTCCAGCAGAAACCTTTTCTTCTCATCAACCTCCTTTAGGAATAACTTCCTAGTTTGGTTGATGGAAGCAAGTTCCTTCCGGGCTTCCGCGAGCTCATGCAACTCAGTTTTCCTGGTGGTGATACGCATGTCAGCCAGTAGGTCCCCATCCAGCGGTAAACTGGATGGCTCATCTACTGCTGGCAGGTTCACTTTACCAGGAGCTTTTGCTGCCACATCAGTCTTCTTTGATAGCCCTCCACTCCCCATACCGACGGATGTAGGGGTGGCACCATCAGTGAAAACCGAAGTGTCTGGATCCAATGAAGGATCCGCTACCGTCGGTGTGGAACCGACGGGAGCAGGGCCGAGAGTTTTAGACTCTCTACCCGGTATTTTCTGGCCCTCAGGACAGAAAAGATTTGTGGAAAGGGAGTCCAACGATCTCCTGGGGCTGATGTCAAAGGGTCCCGGGACTGGGGATTGCTCTCCATCCTCACCTCCGGCGAAAGCCTCCACAATAGGATCACCTATTGCTCCTTAGGAGAGGTCGTCACCGGGCACCTCCAAGGCTGCCCGGCTCTCCCCCCTATTTGTTTTGCCTGTGAAGAACCGTACAATTTGTACGGCCTCCTCACGTTCCTTAGCAGGGGTTTTAGTCCTGCCGCTGAACGAGCTGACAAAATCATATAGGTAATCCATATACTATAAGCCTATTTAATACCTTATCAATGGTCGGTTCGATCAAGTGGTCACGGCACCAATGTAGTTGGTCTCTTACTACGTATGTAACACTTGAGTACAAAAACCAGACAAGGTAAATTAGACTGTAATATACGGCGACTTTATTATAGGAAACTCTTGGTGTATTATAGTACAGGTATAACCATCAGTTATACAAGATCAGTAACAGATATATAATACAGTAGGCAACCCTATAGCATAGAGTTAAGCCCGTGAGCACAGGGTGGTCATGTCACGACAGTCCCAAACCTGACTGACTTCCAATAGGAAAGTAGCCACCTTATATACAGCGCTGCGTAGACACGTGACCGTACTAGCAGCGCCACCTGTTAGGTTTAGTTATGTAAAACGATTATACAACAACTACCGACGGTAACCGAAGGTGGTACCGGTACACTACCGTATATAACCGGACTAGAGGAGTCGGTGTATGTAACGAACCGACGACACTAGTTAGATGAATAAAACAGTTATTAAACACAATAGAACCGTGTTGTCTTACATCATACAACATACAATAGATATACAACGATAACAGTTAGACTTATAGTCAACCCGTTACAAAGGCATTCACATTTGAGTGCATTACGTATAGGCCTTCATGAGAAAAACATATTTTTCTACAATTTTCGACATAGACAAAAATCTCCCAACAATTTCTCAATGAAAATGCAGGCATGCATTTATATGATCATAAGGAACATGTTAAAAACAAAAAAATATAGGGTCACGGGCAAAATGAAATTATCTTGAATTAATCAAAATTAAATCCAATCTCTGTACTGTATGAGCCTATGGGCATGGCATAACAGAAATAAAGTGATCAAAATATGTAGAATGCCAAGATATTGCCCTTAAAGGGTAGATTAAGGTAGATCATGACATATAAGTAAGAGAAATCTGCAAATATCATGGTTGCAGGTAGTTTTGTTTTTTGCCACCAGGTGCCGTATGCGTAGATTGTGTTGTATACCTTTAATGCATCATGACGATCAATGGCATGATGCATGATCAAGGACACTTAAAGATTGGTTTCATGACTATTTTAGTGATGTCATCATGGAGAAACTCCCCATAGAGAATGAGCATCAGTTATTCCACGGGGGTACGGAGAACGGCCATTCTAGTATAGTAACTTCGTTTTTCCACATGAAATACAGTAATATTCCCCAGTGTAAAATATGCGTTTCCTGCTCCTGGCGCCCAGAAGGTTCACCATATGTCCCAATTAAAGGTTTCCTGTAACAGCCAGAGACCTGTATCCATCATACTCCCGCTCTCCTTTATCAACTCACCCATTTCCCCTACCCCTGTAGCCATATCAACTTTAACCCTTTAGGGCCGAGCATCGACTATAGTCGATGCCATGGCTGGCCGAGCATCGACTATAGTCGATGCCATGGCTGGCCGAGCATCGACTATAGTCATCATAACTCTATGGGAAACAGCAAAGGCTCGGCCCTGGGAGGGTTCCTAGGAAAATGTCCCGGCCCCTTCACCAGCAAATTTTTTTTTTGGTCGGCCTTAAAGGGTTAATAGGATTCCTCAGAAGTTCCAGCCCTGCCAAGACACTGGGCCTCCTAAGAGTCCTATATCATGATACAGGTCACGTGGAAGTAAATGGCGCCATCTACCGAGTCATATGGTATTCTGCCCCGCATTGAAGGGAGTTCTGGCTGCTGATTGGGTTATATTTCGAATGCAACAAAAATGGCTAAAATTGTGAAAAAAATCACAGGTGTTCCCAAAAGCCTTCTGGATAAAATAGCACATGTTGTCTTATGCTATGTAAAGGGTTAGGGAATTTCTAAGGCACCCAAAAAGTGATGTGGCCATAGGTCAATAAATAGGCCCAAAACATGGGACTACCTGTGGATGAAAGTGACTTTCTTGAGATTTTTATGGTCATGCCCAATATAGAGGCTGAAACATTGTGTGTGAGGGATTGTTTAATAAGGCTAGGGCTAAGCTTTAAGATTATGGTCAAAAAACTTTGCGGATGGCTGATTTTGGGCATTATGCTACATAGAAACATAGAGGAATGATAATTACTTCCTCGTGACCTACATCCTGTAGGGATGGAGGGTAGATTCACCTGGGGTCGGACACATCCCTTGAGACATTTGTGAATGATAATAAAGATCAAGTGTTATTCTTTCATAGACATAGATGTCAATCTTCTGCCCCCTTCTAGACTGAAGTACAATACGAGGACAAGATGTCTGCCAACATAGAATGACCTATTAAAGTGGTATACACAGGAGAAATCCCTTACCTGCAGACGTCTACCTTCTGCTCCCCACTGCCCATTTTCACTGGTCACCAAGGTCTGAGAAATCTGACAAGGGAGACTATCTTTTTCTTTCTAATTTATGGGCTAAAATGTTTAGGATAATTTACGCTTTTTTCGTGACCAAAATTCATATTTAATTGGGTAAGAATTGATTGATCTTTAAAATTGGAGAAAATGAAATTTATTTCACTGCATTGTTGGCATTACTAGCTTTAATGTGATACCAAATGTGAAAATTTTTGTCCATTTTTATCAGTTTTTTCATCCTAAATTGGCAAAAAAAAGGAAGTTTTCCTTAAAACCTCATTTTTATGATGCGCGCGGTGATGAGAAACCATTTTATTTTTTGAGTGGCCTTACACTGGTGTGGGGGCTGATATTACTTCTATATATATAGTTAAGGGTTCTGTCTTGGAGTACAGGTAGGGGTCACTATAGGCTTCTGGTATTATATAAGCTTCTGCGCATGCAGGCTGGCTGCCTATATAAGCCGACGTCCGAGGAACCCGATTAGTTAGTGTGTGTGACCAACTCCACTACTGAATGGCGAGACCAAGAGCCAACTTACCTGCTATTGGGTCTGGACTCGCATCGAGACCGAATAGATTAGTTTAACTTTGTGAGGTTCGGCTGAATAGAGATGTTTATTTTGCAACCTGCACACTGGAATCGAACTGTTTCGACCTTGTTCTTTTATCTCGTAGCTAATCTAAAGACAACTTTTCGGACGAAAAGCAAGTTCTCTACACTGGTATACACAGGGGAAACTCCTTACCTGTAGACATAGACATCAATCTTCTGTCCAATCTCCACCTCCACACTGAACGTGCAGCGAGGTGAAGCCAGCACGCCGTCCCTGACATATCCCGTGATGTAGCCGCGAGGTCCCGCGAGATGCTGCGAGAGTTTGCTCTGACATGAACTGGTATTTACGGCTGTAAAAGATAAAACACAAATGTGTTGTCAACGAATTCCTAAGGGTTTGGTCTCACTGATTTGATCCAAGTTGAGAGTCTATGACCGGGTGCAATCTATGACTGCATGCAATCTGTTTTGAGAACCTTCTTTTTTGAGAATGAAGTTGAGCTTTATTGTCCATCATTTCAAGTCTGGGTTTTTACAATGTAGGACATACATGTGGCATGCAGGAAATTTCATGAATCATAATGCAATATTCAACACTACTTCACAAATACATTCAATGTGTTACGGAACTGGTGATCTATGACCGGGTGCAATCTATGACTGTGTGCATGCAATCTATGACCGGGTGCAATCTATGACAGGCATGGAAAAAAAACGCCTTTTTTAATGCAGATGCACATAGAAGTGGTTGGAAAAAGTTAATGGATGTTTTAAGACCAGGTCATTGACTGCACCCAGTCATAGATTGCACCCAGTCTAAGGTTTTCAACTTATATGTGTAATTAATTAACTAGGGTCTCATGCATAACAACTGTCGTATCCGTCGGAATGATTAAGGGTCTGAAAATCATAATAAGGACTTCATTTCAAAAGAAATAACCTAAAAAATAAATGGTATGTGACAAACGTGGTCGTCTCAAGTATTGGTACGCTAGGAGAAAAAGTTAATGGATACTCTATTACTATACATTACAAACTTCCCGGCATTTCTGTCTACATAGCCCCCATTTCAGCCCTTTTGAAACTTGCTGGTCAAAGAATTCACCCAGTCAAAGACTACACCCAATCAAAGACTACACCTGGTCAAAGACGTTTGAATTGCATTAATCTCATGAGACTCAGCCAATAATGAGACCCCAGATGTCAATAGTAAAAGACATATACAGAAGACATCAGTACCAATAGTGTAACTTTCAATGAAAGGAGTTTGGCATTTCACCCCCCCCCCCCCCCCGCCGCACACACACACCCCACACACCGCCACTTTGCTCCAGAGTTTCCACCTTGCTGCCAAACGGCCTGACAGACACATTCTTTGACTGAAGGGTGACAACTGAAATGAAGGAGATTTTCTTTTCAATTCTGTCCTTCCTTTCACTTCTTGAACTGCCTGCATTGACTTGTAAACAGGACTGAGGGTCCGCACGTCCCAGCTCCACAGACGGCAACAGAGAAACCGTGTAAATTATTCACAAAACTGGAGCTTTGACACTTGAGTGGAGAGCCAGAATGCCCTTTGAGATGCTGCATTTTGGAGAATTCTAGAGAATTGCCGATGATTGCAGTTTTCAACTTCACAGTAAATGTGTCCTTCAACCCTTTGATGTCGCTAAAAGATGACATTTGTCCTCATGATGCACTAATGCAGCCCTGGCAAGTAACTCGCTGGTGCTGCATTGGTGCATAATACCGACCCTCCAGAAGTGTCTTAACCCCGTAGGGTTGACATGATTCTTAAATGTAGTATTGTCGAATTACTGGCCAGCGCTGCATTCACACATCATGACGACCACTGGCATGTATGATGCATTAAGGTATCATGCCGTCCTTAAAAGGTTAATGGGGAACCCATTGAGGGCGATATAGTGCTTCAATGTGTCGTCATGATGCATTGATGCAGCCCTGGGGAGTCGGCAAGGCAGCATTGATGCATCATGCCGACCTTTCGGGAGTGCATCAACCGCTTATAACAAACCACCAGTGCTGCATTTATGCATCATGACGACAAAGGGAGTGTATCGCACACTAAAGCACTATACATGGCCCTTACCGGGTTATATAATAGATAGACGATGGTTATGAAAGGGTACGTAGAATTAACCACAGCAGACTGGTGGGGCCAGACGAGGGCAAAGTCCAAGTCGCCCAAGTCGCCCTACCAGTGTGATATGGTTAATTCCATTTACCCTTTCATAACCATTGTTTATCTGTTTTAAACCACAGCTGAACAGCTATGTGAGGGTGTGCGAAATAACCAAGGTGTGAAGCCCTTTGTCTTACCCCTCCACTGTGGTTACATGGTAGATATGATACAAATGACTTGCTGTATGAGTGATATAAGCCAAGGACAGGGTAATTGTCCAAGGCGTCAGCTGTGGATAATTACCATTGTCCAAGGCTTATTTATAACACTCATTAAGCTAGTCACGCATATCATATCTGACTTAAATACACAGTAAGAGAGTGTGGACCATGTCAACACACAGCCATGTACGTAAAATACAGTCCGGCCATTTCTTTGTTCTCTCAGCCAACTGTGGTGTAAATGGTGTTAGTAATTGTCACCTCTTAATCAAAAGAACCATTAAGTGCTTTCCTGTTTGTTTTATTAGAGTCAATTTTTCTCCGTGTTTTTGTTTTTCTATCTGCAAAGAGCCCTGGCCTACGTGGTGGGTCAATATTCTCCTGGAGTCATACGTAAAGGTTGGACGCCTTGTGACCTATCCCAGTGGCCTTTTACGATATTTTTTCATCAAAGACCTGTATTTCTCACAGTCAGTCTGAGACTTTAGTTAATTGCTTATTCTATTTGCATGAGTTATTTGGTGACGCCAAGACAGATGTTTTGTAAACCATTGACAGCCGTACAGTACTTGATATACCTTATTCGACGTAATAAAAAAATATTTTGAGTGCGAAAATCAGCCTCAAATATTTATTCTAATAAGCAACATGGCTGTCATATGCAGACTACTGGCTCACCTCAGTAGCCTTTACAAGGCCTCTACACGCCCTATCATGCCTATGACTGCACAGCTGGATTGGCCCTAACCCCTGCACAGGTGTGAAGTGCCCCATGGGACACAAGGGTGTGAAAAACAGTAACATTAATTACGTTGAATACGGTAGTTTTAAAACAGCAGGTTCACAGGGTCCATACGGACCGAACCTGGCGTACAGTACTTCAATGTGATGTGCCTTTTGTTTTAAGGATGCATGAATGCAGCCCTGATAAGTAACCTGCCAGGGCTGCATTTATGCATCATGCCAAGCATCTGTAGAGTTGTTACAATCCCAAAGAGTCGGTATGATGCATGAATGCAACCCCCAGGGATGCAGCCCTGACACGGAGCTCGATCAGGCTGCATTTACGGCTGACCTACAGGCCGACCCTACAGGGTTGATACACTCCTACAGAGACGTCATGATGCATGCATGCAGGCAGAGTGGGTATAAACGCACTAGGGTCTGCGCAAACACCAGGAACCCCGGCAATAAAGTACTCACGGGAATGCAATGTATCTATCTGAATTGAAATGCACATACAAAGTATATCTGAATATTGACCACAAACGTCTGAAAGGCAAACGTCTGGATGTGGTAAAATCATTTAATTATCTAGGTATATTGATAGATTCTCATCTAAATTTTAAACAACACTGCAACAGGTTAATAAATGCTACTAATGTAAAGCTGTATAGCTTACGCAGATTATGCAAATACATGGATGAGGACCTAGCAGTTTTATTGTTTAAGCAAATGGTTCTGAGTTTTATTGACTATGGGGATTTTGTTTTAGAAGGATCTAATGAAGACCTCCATGGTGAAATCCAAACAATTCAAAATCATTGCCTCCGTGCCTGTGCTCATATACGGGACCCTCGCAGTATTACCCGGGTAGCCCTCCATGTGAGATGTACGTGTAAAATGTTGAGAGAAAGGAGGAGGGTTAACCTACTAAGCCTAGTTTATAAATACTCGCGGAAAGAGGATAATGTGGTAGTCCCAGTCAGGAACTTGAGAAGTAGTACTAAAATAAAGTTAAAGGTCCAGCGTCCGAAGGGGCAACTTTATAGAAAAAGCCCGCTGTATAGAGGCTTTAGTGAGTGGGACAAACTGGACAGTAGTGTTCAGAAACTGGATACGCTGGAAAAGTTTATGTCAAAGATTAAGCATTGACTACCCAGCAAACTGGGGTGACTCGTGGCCATCCTGAGTGAGGTCCTCACTCAATGTGCTAGATGAAATAAAACTGAGTGATGTGTCGCCATCAATCACTCAGCATCACTAGGGATGGCCACGCTGGTGATCACTCAGCATCACCAGGGATGGCCACGTTGGTGATCACTCAGCATCACCAGGGATGGCCACGTTGGTGATCACTCAGCATCACCAGGGATGACCACGCTGTTGATCACTCAGCATCACCAGGGATGGCCACGCTGGTGATCACTCAGCATCACCAGGGATGGCACATTGACCAATTAGCACTGAGGCAGGGGGGGGGGGGGGGTATTTTATTCATAACATTGACAACATCATTTAAGCTGTTCATCCAGAATCTCTTCTTCTCTTGGCAATCATGAATACTTGAAGTCCTTGTGGGAGTGTCTGTTTAAATATAAGCAAACATAATGGATTATTATGGAGGAACACAGTGTACATGGCAAGGTTATAAAACTGTTTAAATGTTACTTTGAAAGTGAAATTCCCCTTTTATCATTCATCAATTATGTTATACATATATAAGAATATAACAATACAAATAAGGTAAAGAAAGTGCCAAAAACTATCATAGAACTTACCAATAAATGTGTCATTCCAGTCAGTGAATAAACTTCCTACCTATAATTATAAAAAGAGCAAAGTAGAATATATTAGAGAAAAATAGAGACATAAAATAGGCAAGAACAGTTACTGTAGAATTCACAATCAGCTGATGGCTGAGATTTCACCATGACTTATATAGGACAACCCACCTCACATCTGTTCTCCTTGCCAGTCTCTGCCTGTCTGTTGTGAATGCTAGAAGTTTCCACTGAGAACAAAGAAAGGGCGGGAAATTTGAAATGGACCAATCAGAACTCAGGAAACCAGGATGTGTGTGACCGTGAGTGATCATGCGCCATCCTGAGTGAGACTCACCACGAGTGGCGCCTAGTCACTCAGTGAGTGAGAACCATGTTGGCGACTGTGAGTGATGATGTGCCATGCTGAGTGAGAGCTGCCATGCTGGTCAGACAAAGAAAGTTCCCCTTTTATCACTCAATGCAAGAATGTTTTACCATACTGTTGTAAATCCTTACTTGTTACTCATGATTATATGATACCATGATGGTCACTGGATATCATACTTTCCTATTCTTGTTAGAGCAAGGCTGATCAATGTCTATATACTATGTAACATGTAGACAATTTCATTTCAGTGTTAAGTCCCATAGACAAAGGAAAGTACTCAGGAAATATGAATGTGTTGTCAAAATATATACCGAAGTGTCTATAGATGTTCTGTATTATAGATGAGAAGGGTAATCTAGGAATCCCGCATGGAGAACAGAGATTTATATTATATTGATTGAAGTTTATATGTAATCATGTAAGGAGACGTGCTGTGTGACTATCTAGTTATATGATGAACTAAACATAGTTGATGCTGTTCTATGTCAGGCAAAGGTACTAGCCAAACAAATAAGTGCCCTAAGCTACACTGTATTATTATGTCGTCGTGATGCCCGGACAGCCGAAACACCCACTTTGATTTGATGTTTACTGAACTGACTTATGATTTTGATACTGATACTTGTTGTGATTACGCTCACATTTTTCTGATGTGATGTGATACACCCTTGGCCTAAGTCTAAGGACTCTACTTGTAGAGGATTTTTGCCAATAAAAATTGTTAAACTGAAACTGAAACTATATCATACATCCAACCAACCTGCCTACATGCTTTTTATGTGAACTTGGTATCACTCATCTCCCTCCCTTGAAATGATTAAGCTAATCCCCTTGAAACAGGCCTAGGGAAAGGCCCTATTGCCTGTAGCCCAATGAGAACAGAAGCTGATCTCATGCAGTATACATAAATAATTCCAAAGCACGAAACCAGAGAACCTCGGGTAGGGTTTCTACAACAACAAAGCCATACTTCATGGTAAGGAAAAGACAGTTGTATTCAGGTATCCGGATCGACCCTATTTATTTGGGCCTACCATAATTTTTTTGGAAGGCATGTTTTGGGGTTTCACTATTAAAAATGTTAGTTTTCTATTTCTATTCTATGGAAAAGGTAGAATTATTCTCCCGTAATCCTTAAAAACTTTTCTTTTAACTTGAACACAACGTGTGTTTTTTTAATTTCCAAGGCCTAAGGTACGCCTCACTTTTTTCAAACCTTTTTTTTTTAACCTGAACACAACCTTTTTTTTCTTTTATGCCTAAGATGCTCTCACCTGGTACGCAGATATAGGACGCCTCCAGGTAGCTTTTGTAGTCCTTGGGACAGGGGGTGGCATGAAGGTCTATGTCATTGACCCCTACAGCACACGTCCTCTTCCCAGAGCAGGATGAGTCCATGTAGTCTATGACGTCAGTCTGACACCCTAGCGCCACCCCGCCGATACAACGCCCACTGCGCATGCGTCCGTACATGGCCGTCGTCATCAGGATCACGTGACCTGGGTCACATGACACCTCGAATTTCTCCGTGGCACAGTAGTCGGCGGGTTCTGGAAGATATAAAGAGACCACTTTGTTACCATCAATTATGATACCATGGTAGGTAAATTACTAAAGACTTGGGAGATGATGATCAATTATGAATATGGTATTCCAGAAAACATTATAACTGTTATGAATGATCGCCATTGCTATGCTAAGCCTTCTGGCTACCATGATGATTGAAACTTAAAGGGGCATTCTCACCACTCGCACTTTAAGTAGACTAGAAGAGTACTAGAATTGTGAGTAGGACACAATCGGTGGTTATGCCCCTTTCTGCCGGGAAAGGCTGTGAAACTAGTTGCAATACTAAGCATCAGCATTTCTGATTTGTCTCTATGTAGGTATCACACAGTTAATGAAATGTGATTGCCATTAGACCAAAATGATATACGAAAAGATAAATTAACCTAAAAGGAAAAAATAGTTGTACTACTATAGAATATAACTGCGCTAAAATTCTAGGTTGATAGTCACACCATTCAGTAGTTGCTGTCCAATAGGAAGTTTGCTACTTGGTGAATACTGTATTCTAAAGGATATTGCCTATCCCAGCTATCACATATAACAGAAATACACAGCCACAGAAAGGGAATACCAAGAGACCAGGGATCATTGCACACTAGTACAGGTCTTTCCCATGTTGATTAAGAGGTGAGTAGTATATGGAAACTGTTACTATAGACACACCATATGTTACTCTAAACGTAAAATAAAGGACAGTTACCCTCCCCCCCCCCTTTGTAATTTCTATGGGAAGTACACAATAAGACCTTAAAGCTGCGCCGTCAGGGAATAAGTTCAGCATTTTCCATACATAGACTAAAATAACAGTTCCACCAGAGGGAAGCAGTGTTTGGACAGGGGACCATGAGCGTTGTCCAGATACGACATATTCACCCTATCTTGTGCCTGTAAGAGGTGAGCTCCCAGCCCTTAAGAGCCCTCTTTTGAATGAAAACTGAACTATATCCAAAAGTGCTTTTGGCCTCACTTCAACAATGACGGTCAAGCTTTAATGTTAATGCATCTGGATGAAAAGACCGGAATCTCCAATCGGGTACCTGATCCTGACGTTCTAGGAATGAAATGAGAATACAGTAATAACTTTGCTCACACGGATCTTCATTATTAAGATGCTAGAGACACATCACACACAGGAATAACACTTAGTAATTCTATACCATTGAGACATAATTGATTACCTTGCCATAGGTATCAGCCCATAGTTCATAGCCATCCGTTTGAATTACGATGAAATGTTCCTCATACTGTGAACCAGTATAGAAATGAATCCTTCAGGTCTTAAGCAACTAGAGTAAACATGTATGTGGTATATGCTTAGATTAAATCAGATCTTTTAGTATGGAATCAGTATGATACAAAATGTTTTATACCTCAGGTATATATAAAGCATATACTAACCGCCACCTGTACTCCTGAGCTGTACTTCGCCCACCTCATCAATAAATCATTAGGGACCGCCCATCAAGATATTTATCCTTGGCAATTATTAGATCAAAGGCACCTTAAACACAAAAGCCTTGGGCTAAGAGTCACTTAGTTAAAGCTCCCCAGGGAGTATCTCACGATAAGGGTTTAGCTTGCAGATTTTTGCATGCTTTAACCCTTTAAGACTAAATCCTAGTAACTTAAATAGCATATTATAAACCCCTTGAGACTTCTCATGGGTCATATACAACATATAATCAATGCTCATCCCATATATGGAAGTGATTGACCAAGCAATATCAATACTACAGCTTTCCACAGTATGCATATGGGCATCTTTACAATGAAAATGACAGAGGTCTGTCCTAATGACATGACATTTGTTTGGTCTATGGACTCCTCACCAGACTTAGCCATAGGCTGGGGACATATCCATATTATAATATATCAAAATATCAGAGTGGGTTATGAAAATGTCTATAACTTAGGAAATGAATAGCCAACATATCATCCAAATGGAACATTCTATAATATAGTCATGAATAGACCAGGTTGATACTTGCCTGGTAAGCTCAGTCAGTAGAGTGCCTGCCTCTAAATTGGAGGGCTGAGGGTTCGAGGCTCCGTTGGGGAAACTTACTAAAGTATCAAAAAAAATTAGCCCTGAACCAACACACACCAGGGGGAGTACCCTAATTTTCAAAGATTCTGAGAATATCCATCAGGTAGGGTTTGTGAGCTTCTAAAGGTTCTGAACATCTCCACAGGGTCCCACCACTAGTTTGCCTGGGTTATATAGGACGGCACAATTCCTTTGTCATCCTCATACACTACTTTCACGAACTCGCCATTTAGTTTTTTTAATAGGGTAATCGCGCACCTTTATCAATTGGAGTCAGTACCAAAATGAAGTTACTGCTCTAGAAAATGCGAACGTCTATTCTTTACCATTGGGAGCAACGTTTCTGGGCCCTAATCAAATCATCTATGGCTCTGCAACCCTAATCCGACTATGAAGAGGTAGATAGCAATTAGATCTTGGCATGATCAGTTGAATTTGGTCGTTTTGTGTCCGTTAAAATAAGTATTTGAACTCGGAAATTGGCGTGGGCGATAATAGGGGGTCCGATCGCTACCATAGACATTTCAGTTAGATTCTTTTCTTTTTCAAACCATTAATGGTTCAATTTGAGCTAAACCATTGATATGCCTCGGTATTCAGTAAAGGTCTTACGGTTATTGTCCTCAAATGGCAGATCCTGTGATTTGTTTTGCTGCTCGATTCAAACGTCGCATCAGTAGCCTCAGGAAGACGCCAGGAGTTCCCGGCAGAGGGGATCTGTTCAAGCCTCACTACTGGTACCGTCACAAAAGCACTAATACGATCGCAGCGCCGCCGGTGTGTGAAAGTGGTGTATGGGGCAGTCCAAGCATCTTGAAAACCCCACAACAGTAATATACCCAGAAGAGGAGTATTTTTCTTAAGTCATCCTTATCGAGATCAAGTTTATCGCAGGTGACCTCTTTAAGCTATAGTACCACGCTGGTCTTTTCAATGAAAAGTTGTGAAATACTTGAGTTAACATGTTAAAAGGGGTCCAAATCCCCCCCCCCCTCACCCCTGTAAATCCATCAACCCCCTGCTCCCTGTTGGTAAAAATCACCACTGCATTAGTGCATCATGACAACACATATTGCATTACTGCATCATATCAACACATACTGCATTAGTGCATCATGACATACTTCATCAGTGCATCATGCCAACACATGTCTAGAGGCAGCATGCCCCATGCTCCCCTCAAAGGGTTAAACAATAGGGCTTTTATAATCTCATTAGGTCCAACACTTGACTCAGTGATGGAGATTTATTGAAGTGTTTAGCCCGGGGAGCCTGGTGCTAGCGGTGTACCTCATTTATATAGGGCAGCATGGTATATGGTAACAGCTGATGGTGGCCAGGGATCTAACAGGACAATATGGACCTGACTAATGAAATATGAATTGAACCTTTCAAAGGTGTAGAAGTCGTTAGTGTACATACAAGTTGAACTCCTGCTGAGTCCTCTCAGCAGGTCTTAGTTAACATAGACAAAGAGGTGCTAATTTGTATTGTCCCACAGCAGGTCCTGTTTGAAGGTAGGGCTAATTAGAGTCATTAGAGGGTGGGGTGGTGGTGGGAGCAGCTCCATAAACTCACCAACATCCAGACGGTAGAGGGAGTCTTTCTATTGAGGGAACAGCCAGATTTCAAAATTATGACAGTTGGGAAAATGAATAAACTTAATTTTAGAATGTTTTACTTGAGGAATATATCCCTCTCCCCTTTAAACCCCCACCCAGCTTACATGTATATATAGGGTACCTGTCCCAGCTCTTACTGTATGGGTACTGACATCTAGGCCTTTAAATGTACCAATGCAGCACATGCGAGTCACCCGCCGGAGCTGCCTTCATTAGTGTCTTAATACCGTACGTTCAGAATGATTATTGAATGCAGCACTGGCGAGTTACTCAACAGGGCTGCATTTATGCATCATGACGACCAAGGGCTCCATTCATGCATCATGATGACCAAGGGCACGATGCATTAAGGCATGCCGTCATTGTTGGTTCTCGATATGCATGCCATAAGGCAAAAAATGAGAAGGTGTTTCCGGCAACCCAACCCTAGATTCAAAATAGGGCCGACCCTGGCATTTTCTTTCCAGGTGTAGGGGAATTTCTTGAATATTATATCTAGAGTTCAGCTAATTTCTAGTCAGGAAGAACAGGCTCCTAGTTGTTTGAATTGTCTAAGTAATGGTCTGATTTCAGGAAATTGCTTTTTAGCAAGTATGTCTGAATCTTTTCTGATATTAGACCCGACTGAGGAATCAGTAACTCATCCTTACACCTCGTGAGGACCATGTTGCCTGAAACACACCTCATTTTTTCTGCCAAATCACCACTTTTTTGCCCAATCAATTAAATCAAATAAGTATCAAAGCTTTAATATCAGTTGGATTCAATGTCGGGGGCAGTCAAAATGGCGTCCATACTATATTGCAGCCTACTGTGTATGCAATGGTCGTATGGTTGGGTAAAAAAATATTAAAAAGTTGTCGCTCGCTTCACTTTTCCATGGCCAAAATCCATTGACGAAAAGAAAAAACGTAAAAAAAATTGCTCGCTCGCAATGTGCTGTCAGTGCAAGTTACAAAGCACAGTTGATGTACTGCAGGCACCCATTTGACTCCCATTCTCACCCCTGTGCATGCCCCTGTGTGACTAATGTCCTACCATGTTCCTTCCATCAATACATGTAAGTGACCTGTTTTAACAAAAGCGGTCGAAAGTCACATTAAAACATTGTCATATTCGTGTACAGCTCTTCAAGGGCTTTTAATTGGTATATTATAAGTAGTATATCAGCCAATATTGACTCTTAGGCAAGATTTTAATACTTTCATATGTCCATCATTTTGGGGAATAATCGGGGTGATAATAATTTTTTGTAACTTAGTATTCCAGAAATAACTATTCATATATTAGAAAAATGTCAAAAATGCATTTTTCAAGATTAATGTATTTTCCGCCCTATAATACTGAAATAGCCCATATGTCTATAGCCTCTTGAAAGTGAGACTTCCAACCCATTTCTTTAAATAGGGTCACATAATCATATGTTAACAAAGGCAGTCTGCTATAATTTCAAGGCATTTACTGCCCCTTGATGAGGCCTACAGTAAAATACCTATACCTATATGGTAATGACTCTATATTTATTTTTTATCAGTATAGATTCATATGGTGCACTTGCAAATGTCATAATTCTCACGTCATTCAAAAGTCTTTCCATTTAAAAATCACCACCACTCCCACTTTTCCACTGAAGCACCTTCCCCAAAGAGAAATTAGGCGAGAAAAATGACATTAATAATGGAAAGAAAATATTCACGGACCAATACCTGGCGAGCAGTCTTTGCAAAAAGTAACAAAACACAAAACACCCATCCCTACTCTTTTCCCGGTCAATTAGCAGCGAGACTGACACATCTCATAACTCGTCTATTAAGCTGGCCTTTCCCCGCGCCCCGTTATTACCTCGAACTGTTCACTTCACGGTCCCCCTCCCCACCCGCCCCACCCCCATACACCAAACCACCCCGGGCTGCGGCCTCAAGCTTATCGGACAGTGTGATAATTATGTCGTTGGTTGACGAGCGACATGCACATCGTATTGACATGTAGTAGTTTGTTGGCTTTTAGCAGGGGTTGGTTATTATATGGGGCTGGGGCCGCCTCAGGGCTCCTGCCAGCCACGGGGGTTGCTAGGGTGGTGTGGGGGTGCTGGGAGTGGTAACTAGGGGAGGCAAACCTGACTAGGTTGCCACTCTCCAAGCATGTATGAAGTGTTTTGATTCAAAACGACATAAGCGCCATTATAAAAATGGGGCCAAAAATCTGACAGAAATATAGATTGAGGATAGTGAAATATAATCCTTAAACTATTCTTCCAAAATGTATTTATTTAGGGTCTCTTTACAAAAAGCACTATATGCTTCAATTCTGGGATGGAGATATGTCGTTTTGGATCCAAACTCTTTATATTCTCTATGAAATCAGTGAGATGGGAAAAAGGGGTATGAGCCCTCTCTCCCATATCACAGAGGAGAGGTTAGCAGTGAATATACTCAACTTCTTTTCTATAAAAAACCCATCACACATTTGTGTCGGCACGCATAAGCAGATACGTAAACCGGGTCAGCAGGCAGGTCTCCCTAGCTCAACATGAGTCTGGACGATTTCCTTTGATCTGGGATAGTTTAGGCAATAGCAAAAACTGATGTCATAGCTTGTACAAGTGGCCAATAGAATATTTGAGTCACTTTGTAGATACTGGAATTACTTAAATGCTGCAATACCTTGCCTCAAAGATAATTTGATACTTTCATCACGTTTTATTTTGTTTTCATGTCAGCAGAATGTCCAGAATATAGCCTTGAATAAGTTGGGGCAGAGATTTATCATAAGTTGTGCTTGGAGAGTGTGTACGTATTGTTGGGGGTTGAGTTGGCTGGAGTCTCACGTCACCAAGAAGGGTGGCTGGGTGCAACCGCCAAGTGTATCAATAGTGCTAGTTGTCATAACTAACCTTAGCAGTCAATCATCAACCGTTAAATAGCTGACTACCATTTAACCTGGTTTTATATCTTCATCTCCCCTAAATAAACCGTCTTCTATCCAGCCGGTCATAGATGGCCCCCAGTCCAAGATGGCACCCGGTCAAAGTCTGCACCTGGTCAAAGACGTGCACATTGGCCCAATCCAATGAGACACAGCCTGTATATCGTTAAAATAGACACTTCTGCCAACTGCGTAGATGTGTTTTTGCACCTTGGACGATTACCCTGTCCTTGGCTTATAACACTTATACAGTAACTCACTTGTACCATATCTTCCACATACACTACCATGGACCTCTATATCGCTAGAACAGACACCTCCGCCAACTGTGTAGATCTACGCAGTCGGCGGAGGTGCCTGTGTGTTACTGCACATTGCATCCATATACCCCCCACTGCTCGAGCCTGAACATTGATATTGGTCCTGCTGCAATACTGAATATGGGACCTGCTTCCTTAATGAGCTGGACTGGGTACCCAATGTCTCTTACAAATAAGCAGGTCAATATAATGTGTGGAGGGATTGGTGCTATTTTCTAGGAACTGTGGGTTAGCAAAACTAGTGCTAAATGCGCTAGCCGGGAGGATGAAAAGTGTATTGATAGTGCCTGTAAATGACACTTAGGGTAGGTGTTGTCTACCGTCAATGTGGACCATAATGACCGTACAGTTGGGGGGGGGGGGCTTGTAAGCAGATCCCAGATTGAGTATGTCATGCACAGGCTTAAACTGAGGAGGATGCTTACCCTGCAAACAAAATCTCAAGCTGAACTCGTGCCATTCTTGTGTTAAAACTCAAGAATTTTAGAACGATTTTTGGAAATTTTCTTGTGTAATATTCTGTGTCATTTCTTGTAGTAAAACTCCTGAAATCCTGCATTTCATTTTATTTGTGGACTTTCTGGTTATTTGAACTAGTAAAGCTTGGGAAATACACCTCACCATTGAACATGTCACTAGGAATATTCACTATTCTCAAGAATTTTCCAGGTTTCTCTTGTGCATACAGCTTGTGCGTTTCCAGGGAAAATGTGAATGTTTCTAACTTGTGTGATTCAGGAGTTCTGTTTGGAGAGTTATTTTGAGTAAATGCCTGTGTATAGCACCCATCATATTTAACCCAAGATGGCACTACTGCACACGTCCTTGGCCATAGACAGTAGCACCTCCTAGGTTGCATTCTACAAACTGATTAATCCACCATCATCTCTCTACCTTATATGGTGCCACCTATGGCCAAAGACATGGTACAGTAGGGCCATCTAGGGTTGAAAAATGTTGGTGGTCTAGCTCTGTTGCACCTTGTGCTATATAAGTATAAGTATAACTGATAACTGAACATCCCCCATAATACTCTCCTAACAGAAGTATAAAACAATATCTCTCGTCGCTATTCTTAATAATTGCCACCAGAGCAATTATGTAAATGCTCAGCACATCACCTTCATATGTAACTCAGGAATATAAATTATCGTTCATGCACCATGAATCGGTTATAATTGACTCGTGAAAATGTAACTCATTATAGTCTTATCATAAGCTATTTTTGTACTAGCACTGTTATTTATATACAAGCAGTGTGAAATGAAAAAGGATGATGTGTTTTTGAAGGTTGCTACCATAAATTGGATGCATAATTCTAAGCGCAGCCTTACCGACTTTTCTCATGCATAGAAAAACAGAGAAATTGTAATGACCAAAGTGAAAAAAAAATAAAATAAAGGCTACTCAAACTCATATACAGACACAAACTACAAATAGTTAAAGCTTGACCGTCATGGTTGAAGTGAGGCCAAAAGCACTTTTGGATATAGTTCAGTTTTCATTCAAAAGAGGGCTCTTAAGGGCTGGGAGCTCACCTCTTACAGGTACAAGATAGTGTGAATATGTTGTATTTGGACAATGCTTATGGTCTCCTGTCCAAACACTGCTGCCCTCTGGTGGAACTGTTATTTCGGTCTATGTATGGAAAATGATGAACTTATTGCCTGACGGCCCAGCTTTAAGCATGCTACTCAGTTGAGGCCTGTGACACCTCAGGTCCTGGATTGAGTATACCACGGGTGCTCATTACCTCTACTTGTATACCTTGGCTTCCAGCCTGGGTGCCCCGAGGTCACGTGACACCGGATATGAGTTTCTGGAAGCCATGTGTATGGTGTGATGTGTCCGGTCTGCTATTGACTTTTTAACCCTTTAAGGACAGAATGTCGCTAAAATGTGACATTTGGCGTCTTGATGCACCAATGCAGCCCCGATAATTAAGTAACTCGCTAGTGCTACATGTATTCAAATATTATGATGACTCTATGGGGTTGGGCATGATACGTGATGGTCCTGGAGGTTGGGCCAGATGAGTTATTCGCCAGGGTATGCATGGGTGCATTATGATGATAGATGATTTAGTTTAGTGACATGTTTTCCTTAAAGGGTAAAAGGTTGCAGAGTGCTCTTAAAGCCACTTGCCGTCATAATAAGTGAATTGAGCCATTGTGAGTTAATTAGCCGGGGCTATATTGTTTAGGTGTGTCAAACCTGTAGGGTGGACATTATGCTTGAATGCGAGTAACTTAGGACACCAGGGCTACATTCATGCATTACGATGACAAAAGGGATAGCACATTAAATTTAAGCACTATAATGCTACATAAAGGTTAAGTAGCCACGATAGAGACCCAGTCGTACTCAAGCAGTTTTCCTAGAGACTATCTGGAATAACAAAATTGTGATTTAAGTGGCATGGTCCGGTGATTAGGGCGCAAAAAGAGGTTTGAATGAGCCTAAATGTTCAATATGCCTATACTTCATGTTCTACCTGCTCTGATAAAAACTATTCCCTAGAATTCTGATTAGAGTTCAGCTGTCAGTTTTGTCCTCAATTCAAGACTTATGCACTGCACGCTATAAGGCCATTCATTGAAAAAAAAAAGTACTAATGGGACCCTCTTCATTACCTCTTGGTACCCATCAAAGATATTTTATTATGTCCCATCATCCAAATAAGATACTGTAAAAACATTTAGGGCACATTTAAATAGGATAACAAATATGGAAAGAAACCGGACTGGGTCACTTTAACCCTTTAAGGGTGGCATGATGCCTTAATGCATCATGTCCTTGGTCGTCATTACGCATAAATGCCGCCCTGGCGAGTAACTCGCCAGGGCTGCATTCAAGTATCATGCCGACCTCGTGAGGTTGAGACACTCCTGAAGGGTCGGCATGTCACACCAGTGAAGCACTGGCGAGTAACTTGCTGGGGCTGTATTGGTGCATCATGACGAAAAATGTCATCTTTTAGCGACATGCCATCCTTAAAGGGTTAACTAGAGAACATAATCAGTAAAGCAGTCCATGCTCTGTAAACCCCATGCATACGTTTAACCACTGTTTACGAGGTACCATTCTATGTTTCTCATTTTCGTCATCTCTCTCACCGAATGTCTATAGTTAATGATGCCATTCCAGTCTTTGGGAAAACATGCAGGACAGTGGCAATGTCCTCCTAAAATGCCGCCGGTCTAGCAGATTGACAAGTGTAGCAGGACCAAATGTCCAGTCACATGTAGGCTTTTCTGAACTAAAGAATTCTTTTCTCATGCTAAAATGCGTTTGTCAATATACTGTGTATTATGCATCTATCCTGATTTGGTCATAAATGTTAATAATTATAATGTATTTTTAGCCTGCAATACTAATTTATACTTAAAATGGATAAATAGTTAGATATGTGGCTATCCTGTTCTTCAAAGATGTAGCCGGTCCTACAACATAGAAAATTTGCAGGACCCAAAGTCCTATGGGATGAAAAAGTTTTCGCAAAGACTGCCATTCGTGTAACATGAGAACAGCTTACATAACGTTAAAGCACTTATTTCAGGGATCAGGTATAGACTCTATTTACGGAATGTGGATAAGGCTAAATGAGTTGAGATGCAGCAAGCTTTGATCTTAGACTTTCTATAATAAGTAGCACGGCCTTGGCCTTGGAGTGGACCAGAGTGGTTGAGGTTACTGGTTACTTAACCATTAGCTCTCAATTACACTAATTATCAGCTGATTCACTAATTATCTGCTGAGTCATTATTGTTTACCAGATTGAGTGCATCTTAGTAGGACATCCGGAAATAATCAGAAGCATGGTCAGGAGTAACTGGAATAAGCCTATATGGCGATCTCCGCTTGAAAGATACTAGAAACTCTAGAGACAAGAGCCCAGATGAAGCTCATCAGTAGCTACATCTTGATAAGTCATGGCCTCAGATCCGCTGGTTAGTCCTAGAGCGCTGGTATCAACCAGAAACAGCTTATTTACTAAGAGTTTAACTACAGAACCAACTCTGTTGACAGGCAGGCTGTCCAATGCTCATTCTTGATGCACCCCGGGTGTTGCACCTTTACAGACGTTATATGGCCCGGTCATTTGATTCCTATTTACTCCAGAAACCATTAAACTTGTTTTTCATATCTTGCCTTTCTGTGATGCATATAAAACATGAGACTCTAAATATTACATTATAAAGTATACTTTGGTGCATTGCTCAATATCTACCTTAATTATAAGCCTAACTCACAAATTAGCCGCACCCCTAAATTTGGCAAATTCTATATGCCTCAGATAGGGTCTGAAAAGTGATTTAGTTTTGTAGTATACTCATAAATACTCATGCATATGCCGCACCCCGATCTTTGGCCGATCCTAAGCCCTACTCGGCGCGGCTTCTATACAAGAACTTACAGTGTACCCTGGACACCCACCCATGTGAGTATTGATTAAAAAGTATCAACAGTGAAGTAAACTACTTTCATCAATTGTCACAGACGGCACACAGACACAAAGCTTCTGCAGAAACTACAACTACAAAAACATGGATATCCTGACTCAGGTCTTTGGCCTTTTCCTCTTCTGTTCAAATATGCATGCAGTCCCTGTAGTACCTTTGTGCTGTAGGAGTAGATCCTATTGTAAAATGTAGTTTTATGTTTTCCGCTAATTCTCCACAAAGGGATTAGCTCTGTAGTTTGACAACAGCGATAGCTTTGTTCCGACCGACAGGACGCAACTGATAAAAGTCTGTGACAGCATGAGTGTCTTAAATATATCAGAAGGGGGATTCCCTACCCAAGTAGGCCCCCACTCACTTGCACTTTGGATTGCTTGCCGAGATTGTCAGATGAGCTCAGAAGGAGGTTTTACCCAGGTAGACCAGAACAGGCCATTCTGAGGTAAAGGTCAACTGATGAATGCCTCGGGGGGGGGGGGGGGGGGGATCAAATTTGTCCCATGGTCTTGCTCGAAACACATAGAAGAAACAGATCTAGAGCTAAAAGATCTAGAGCCAAAAGAGAGTCCTGTCTACCTCCAGGCTGACTCGCTTTTCTGACTCTCCTCTCAGAGTTATGTGATCCCCTCGGGTAACCTCTGGCTCCCTTAGGGAATCACCTGGCTCCCTAACGAAGTGGGCCGCCTCCCTAACGGAGTCGAGTCCACCGGCTCAGTTAAAGGTGTCACATGAAGCCCTGACTCACAAAAGGGAGTCACCTAACTCTAATAATATAAGCGATATTATATAAAGGTAGCCAGGACTCCGTTTTGACTCCATTTCTCTATGCAAGCTGGCCCCACCTCGACCTCTGTTCCCGAGCGTCATCGCTGGCACCAAAGGTTGCTGGTAAAAGTAGTTCCGAAGTCCTTGGTGCTGTAGTATTGAAAGTGTCGCTGGGTACCACGTAGGGATCCCCCCAACATATGGGGGAAGTGACATGGTCAGAGCCCCTCAGATACCAGTGATGTCGCCCGGACGCGTCTGAGGACGCGTTGGGGCCAGCTTGTTTCTCCATGCACAAACACAGTTGCAGAGATCTCCAGACCCCCAGTGGCGTGAAACTTAACTACAAAGACTCCCCTGCAATGGAGACGCAGCTGCACATGACGTACCGTCCAAGACGTTCAACTGCCGCCTGGTGTGCAAGTATTGAATCAAAGTCATGATTTGTCACAAAGGAAACCTTGAAGGCATTGTTGAAGAAAATATCTGAAGTTAGACTTTGTCTGACTTCAGTTGATCTTTAGCTCAGACTTTGCTTCCTATTATTCTGCTGAATATTCCATTGAGACTATCATCATGCCTTCTGTTCAACAAGAAAGTAGTTGCATAATGCTAGGAACTGCTGGTCTAGAAGAAGGGTCCTTTAATAAGTTCTAATAGACATTGTACCCATACATTTAAAGTAAATTCGGTTTTACCAAAATAATAGTCATACTTCCCATATGGCGGCCAATATGGAGACTCTGTGTAATGAACTGCATTGTACGATCCTGTTTCCTACATTATTTCATTCAGTATCCAGTCCCATCTACTGGTGTGTGGGGGGGGGGGCATACGTTATCAGGACTTTATATGTTTCTTGTTCTTCCCTTCCCCTCTCTTTGGATTAATCCTCTTTGTCCTAATGTAATCGCCTTCATGTGTTCCCTCGTCTCATCTAAGTGCTATCCATGGACCCTGTTTTCCATGTTTAGGTCTGTATAGGCAGTGTGAACATGCCTTCCTCTGTGTTGGTTTTAAAACAATACCATCATCATCATCATCATCATCATCATCGTCATCGTCACCCTCAGCCGGACACTAAGAAGGGTTTCTTTTTTGAATCAGTTTTTATTCATCTCCCCTTAGCAGACCAGCTGGAGGTTCACGTTGGCATATTTATTTCATATGCAACCAAACAACTATGGATATAATGTTTGAGTATCATAGTACTAGGAATAAAATGTTTAAGCATGACAGTTGAACAGACAATTGAAGTTGAACAATAAACATTTCTTACAAATCTTTCTTGGCATTACAAAGATGCCAACATCCTGGGGCTACAATAAACCACACAGTTTCATTTACCTGAGGTAAGGGGGTTGGTGATTAAGGTGTAGCGTGGTAAATAATACATCCACTTTCTACTCCCCTGTCTTTGGTAATGACTGCGGCCTCTATAGTACAGCACCAGCTACAGAAAGAGTAAAACCATGCTACCACAACATGTGTTTCATTCTTTTTGCGTTTCTATCCCTGCAAACAAAATCTCAAGCATAACTCATCTTGTGTCATATTCTGTGTCATCTCTCGTAGTGAAACTCGTGAAATACAGGTCTTCATTATACTTGTGGAATTTCTGGTTATTTGCACGAGGAAAACTCGGGAAATACACATCACCATTGAACATGTCACGAGGAACGTTCACTATTCTTGAGAATCTCCTGTGTCTCTCTTGTGCATACAGTTTGTGCATTTCCGGGGAAATACGAACGTTTCTAATTTGTGTCATTCTTGAGTTCTGTTTGGAGGGCTAGCACCAGTTATGAAAAAGAGTAAAACCATGCCATCACTGCATCTGTTTTCATTCTTTTGGCGTTTCTATGTTATCTAAAATATCATTGCGCTAGTTTAAAAAAAAAACGGAGACCCCTGATTTGATTATTTCTTAAGTTGAAGTCATTCAATCAAGGAAAGACAACGTTTTCTTAGCCCATTGACTACGGCCACATTATATTCAAAGGGGGGGGGGGATTCAATACGGCCCTTCCATAGCTAAAGCATAGTAAATCTTGTATTTCAAAAAAGAAATAAATACTACACCTGTCCATCAATAATCCGTTCATGTGTTGACTATGCATATCCACAGAGGTTAGCCCTGTGAACAATAGACCCTTTTATAACCCCTATCTACCTCTGCTTTGACTAAAGTCGTTACTGGCCCCCTTTGTTAATGCTCCTTCTGCATGCTGGAGGCCCATAATGGTTTTGTTGTGGTGTGTAGACTTGGCACAGGTCGCCAGTGTAGTCCCACAGGCCACAGGTACATCATGAGTCTCAGGGAATCCAAGTCATATTTGATTACATGGTAGATATGGTACAACTGAGCGGCTGTTTAAGTGTTATAAGCCAAGGACAGGGTTATTGTCCAAGGTACCAGCCGAGAATAATTACTAAGGCGTATGACACTTACACATATCCATATCTTACGCTCATAGTAGGGGAGGCTGCTCAATGGACCACATCCACATTAAACCCTGTATGTAATATACCTTCAGGCCATTTTTATTATCAGCCAACTTGAGTGAGTATGTGAGTGAGTAAGTAATGGATATTTAACGCCATTTCAACAAGCAAGAAACTAGATAAAGAATAATTGATTCAAATGAGAAACTTATAACTTAGTGAGCGAAAGATTGGAGAGAAAAGAAGAGAAAATGACCCTTTTAACATCCTGTGGAAATAAGTTAACCTTCTGCCCTGACGAGACCTGTGTACAGCAAGAATGAATGTATGTCATCCCTCCGAACAGAACTGGTCCGAATAGCCAACATTGCTAGTGACATGTTCAATGGTAACGGTATTTCCCGAGTTTCACTCGTGCAAATAACCAGAAATTGCACGAGACATTCTGATGTTTAATATCTGTTATCATATTTGTGTACCAGAAATCATCGTGAAAGATTGTATTATGCCATTACACATTATCTATCAAGTTATAATCATGCAGGTATATATAAAAAGGTCAGAACCATTTTGTCAGCTAAAGACCCCACACGACCAGCTGTTGAAATGATTTGTGCATGTGTATTCGCACAAGTGCGATTCGAAGTAAAAGTGGATCACCGGCTTTGGCAATTAAATCTACCCTAACCTCAGAGATCTTTATGTATAACCAGTGAAAATATTATTCAAAACAAGATCTCAACATCACATCATTTAACATCAACACTATTTATGTTGTAAAGTAGGAGGTGGCGGCAGGTACGAACAGCTATAGAGATTAACACAGAGGCAGTATGCCACAGCTCATCTGTGATCTCCCTAATCCCCAGAACACAATCTACCCACAAGCTGGCCTATAGTTCCCACCGCCCACACTGTCATAAATAACAAACTCTCCTTCAGGTTTTAGACTATCGAAGCTATACCTACCTCCAGCTCTCTGTATGTCTGTCTCTATCTATCTATCTATCTATCTATCTATCTATCTATCTATCTATCTATTTATCTATTTATCTATTTATCTATCTATCTATTGAATTGAATTGAATCTTTTATTGGTCATAGCATCTTTCGACGCTTTCTGCCTGAGCAAAATCCGTTACATGTGTTGTGATGTAATAGTCAACAAAGGATCTATGATTCAAATTCAATATAAACACAATTAATTAAATGAGCACCAATATACTGTTGGCGTGTTGTCACACAAGTGTGTCCTCTTCATTGTCTTCGTTACCATTCTTAGCATGCTTAGGTCATGGTCTTACCCATCATCATTCTTTATGCGTTATTACATTAGCCGATTTGAACATGTATTACATGATTAATAATCAGATCAGGACCGCGACGTGTTACGTCACTGGTTCATTACAGTCATTATCACTGTTATAATCGTTAGGACCGAGTCATATATGCAAGTGTCAGTATTATAAGTATTAGCCAATTGTCATTACCAGTTATCAGTACAGTATGCACAGTTGTGACAGGCCTAGTAGCTGACCGGGTATAGCAAGTTCAGCTCCTTTGAGAATTCCTCTTCCGTCTTCAGTAGTTGTACACGCAGATCTAGCTTGTTCCACAGCTCAACACCTCTGTAACACGGGCTTTTTTTGAAGAACGCTGACTTGGGCCTTCTTATTCTGAATTTCAGCTTTCTGTCTCCTCGGGTTCTGGCCAAGGGACCTGTGGTCGCTTCTCCTTGTAGTGCTGATTTCCACATCATTTTTGTCAGTTGTTTTTTGCGTTTGTCGTCCAACTTCAGTACCCCAGTGGTCGTGTGTAGGGCATCGACGCTAACTTCTCTTAGTCTGATCTAATCTATCTATCTATCTATCTATCTATCTATCTATCTATCTATCTATCTATCTATCTATCTATCTATCTATCTATCTATCTATCTATCTATCTATCTATTCATATGTCTCTGTCCGACTGTCTGTCTCCGTCTCTCTCTCTGTCTCTCTTTCTTTCTCTCTTTCTAGCTCTGTCTGTCTCTGTCTAGCTTTCTCTGTCTCTGTCTCTGTCTACCCTCCCCCTCTGTCCTTATCTGCCCCTATCTCCCTCTTTCCCTGTCGTTCTCTCCTCTTCTTTAGATATGTCTATCTGTCTGTCTTTCTTTCTGTCTGTCTCCCGGTGATGTGCCTCTGTCTCATTACCTGCTTTCTCTCTGTTTCTATGTCATTATGTCTCTCTGTCTCTTTCTTTCTGTCTTTCTTTTGCAAACACTATGATTGTTAGATGCTTTAATTCCAGCCCCATACTATCCAATATCTCCATTTACACTTTGATTCCTATTCAAGTAATGGCCACCAACTGCTCACATTCACAATATAGACAGAGGACATCCCTCAGGTAGCTAAACTACACTCATGAGCTGCTCGGTGTGCTACACTGGTTACCTGAGCATCTCATGGTACTCTGTAACCTATGGGGGCTGCTCTCCTGTGTTATAATGTTAATGCTACTGTTACTGTATGCTGCATATCACATTTTAACCCTTTAAGGATGGCGTCTCACTAAAAGATGTCATTTTTTTGTTATGATGCACCGATGCAGTCCGGCAAGTAACTTACCGATACTGCATTGGTGCATCATGCCGACTCTTAATGGGTGTACGTATCAACCATGTATGCTGCATATTACATTTAAACTACATGCCTCATAGCTTTAAATATATGCACTCAAAAAAAAAAAGGTTTCCATTTTGTAGATGTACAGTAGATTCTACTGTAGGTATACAGTTTATTGTAGGTAATCAGTAGAACCTACAGTAAATCTACAGTAGAGATCTACAGTAGATTCTATGTACCTACACTAAGTATTTACGGTGTAATGGGCCGACGGCAGGATGTATAAATTCGTGTTGGTGTCATATAGCCTAGACCTATATTGACCAGGTTACTGTACATCTGTGGTTATTGAAGGAGGGTATTGTATGAACATATTGTAGAAAGCAAGAGGCAATCTGAATCTATAAGCTGTATACCTAGGATAGATTCACCATGAGTCGGACACATACCCTAAGGCGGACAGTGATATTTGAGGTTATTCATGTACAGTACGACCTCTAGTGTTTGTTTTCTGGAAAGAATAACACTTAAGCTTTACCATTATTCAATAATAAAGAGGTTAAAATGTTTGAATAACTACAAAATCAAGTGTCCGTTTCAAGTTATAAATGTGCCGACTCCAGGTTAATCTACAACACACACAGTGTCGAATGCTGTAGTTGTAAGATAAGAACTACATGTATCATGCTGAGAGCAATGTGGGGCAAAGCAATTTTATACCATTCATCAACTTTTTGACAGTTTGGTGAGAACAGATTTAAACGTTTTTTTTTTTTTGTGAATCCAGAAATACAATTATTTGGGACCCAACCACCACCATTTCGTCCATTAATCAGCTTGTTTGATTAATGGTTTTGATAATCCTAGTGTTACAAAGGATCTTTCTTTCTAAATACCAGAGATTTTTATGTTAATTTACTGCCTTGATAAGAGAATGAAGGGAATGTAAAGACAAGATTAAATCTCATAATATGAAGTATAGCCATGCATCGGTATTTGAGTCAGCATTTTAAACCTTGCTAGTTTATTTTTAGTCTGCCTCACAACTACATGGCAGTTGATATTTAAGCATTTTGAAATTGTAATAACCCTTTAAGGACTGCATATTGCCATAATGCATCATGCCCTTTGTCGTCATGAACAATGAAAACGTCATACAGTAAACAAAACAGTACATACGGTAAACAAAAAACGTTGTACAACATTTTATAACGCTACATAACTTTACATAACGTTTCTCTAAAGGTCCATACTATGGCATAACGTTATACAAAGTTTTAAAACGGTATTTTGACGTAAAATAACGTTATTTTGTTAGCTGGTATGCAGCCCTGGTGGGTAAGTCGCCAGGGCTGCATTCATGCATTCATTATGCCGACCCTACAGGGTTGATACACTGCCATGCCAGCATACTTACCAGTGTTGTTATACTGTTTATACCACAGCCGGCACGGAGAACAAAGCATTTCACACCTCTTGTATACTGCATAGAGCTAGTGGTATATATAAGTTATAGGCCTTGTACCAAGCTCTAGGGGTATTCAGGCTCCCTTCACTGTATTTCGCGTACAGCTTGGTATTCGTCCTATAACTACTAAAAACTGTAGAGAGGGTCAGCATGTCGCTTTATAGCAATATGCGGTCCTTAAAGGGTTAACATTTGCTAATATCTGCCTTTATATAAAAGTGAAGCCTCTTAATGACTATTACAAAAGACGGCAACCTTTACATGCAACGAACAGTTGACAGACCTTTAAGGACAGCATGTTGCTAAAAGGTGACCTTTGTCCTTGTGCTGCACCAGTGTATCTCACCACTTTTTCTCGTGCATAATGTCGACCCTTGAAGAGTATCTCATTCCCGTAAGGTTGGAATGATGCTTGAATGATGCAGCCCTAAGGAGTTACTCGCCAGGGCTGCATTCATGCATCATCCCGACCAAGGGGATGATGCATTAAAGCATCATGCATCATCCCGACCAAGGGGATGATGCATTGAGGCATCATGCCGTCCTTAAAGGGTTAACCTATTAGGCCCGATTTTCACAGTGAGAGTGCTAAATGAGGCCACATAGGTGGTCATACAAAATAAGCCCCCTATTAATCACTTAGGTTATTTAACGGCCAATATTGGTCATTTCTGGTTGACATTTAGAGGAGTTCTTACTGGTCAATTATCCAACAATTGTAGGATACGTGAGAAAGGTACATTGTTTTATTGGCAAGCTATTCTATTTCTGGACATAGATCTTTAAATTTGTAAGCAAGCAGACCAGGATATGTCATCCTTTATTACGCATAGAGTATGACCTTTCATCTTCATGTCTATATTTAGGTGCACACAGGTTGGGTGAGGCATTTAGTCTGCTTTAATTAAAGTGGCTACCCTTCACACAGAAGTCAAGAATTCCCGGGAAACACACAAGCTGTATACACAAGATAGACACAGGAGATTCTGAGATTCTAGGGAATAGTGAACGTTCCTAGTGACATGTTCAATGGTGATGTGTATTTCCCGAATTTTACTTGTGCAAATAACCAGAAATTTCACAATTTTTTCACGACAAAAAATGACATGGAATATGACACAAGAGAATTTCCGAAAACGTTCCCAAAATGTTCTGAAATTCTTGAGTTTTGACATGAGAATGGGACGAATTATGCTTGAGATGTTTTTTTGCAGGGACACCAATGAAGTGATAGAAGTAAGTCAGTGGTGTAGCGCCATGTCCACCATTAGAAGTGTGTTAACGTTGTAGGGTCAGTCAGACGTGATGTGTGAAAGCAGCTGATCAATTATTCAACAATGCTGCATTTTTGCATTGGCCACTAATAATCTAAACGCTCCAGACCTTAGTCTCTAGTGGTTATCCTAGGTTAGGGATATTGGTCAGAATAACGAACTGATATTCAAAATGACTCAGGCAAAACAAAGTATGGCTAAGGCATAATGCTCATAGAAATGGAATGACTAAGGTGAGTTGGTCACTACTGAGTGGACCTGGTAGTGTCGTATAAGGAGCCAAAGAATTACTAACTAGGTTTTTTGCTATGGACTAAGTTCTAGAGTTCAAAGATTATCTGTGTGCTGAATAGAAGGGCTAGTGCAATAAGACACTACAATATCATTTAAGAAAATAGCTAATAATCTCTACTGGTGGGTCAAATTTCAGAATGGAAATGGCTCAATCCCTTATCATTCTCTCTTGTTCTGAAAATGTTGAAATTCAATGCTACCAGTTTTTTTGCAAGATGATTGGTTGTCAATTACCATGAAACTAATCCTATGCGTCCAGGTCTTTCTGTTGGTATTAAATTTAAAACCAGATATCACTCCTTAACCCTTTAAGAACGGCATAATGCCTTAAGGCATCATGCCCTTGGTCGTCATGATGCATGAATGCAGCCCTGGCAAGTAAGCAGCCAGGGCTGCATTCGAGCATCATGCCAACCCTATGGGGTTGAGACACTCCTAAAGGGTCAGCATGATGCTCAAATGCAGCACTGGAGAGTGACTCGCTGGGGTGTCATGCCGATAAATGTCATCTTTTAGCGACATTATTTTGTCCTTAAAGGGTTAACATATTAAAGGCCTCATAGTGCATTATTACCATCAGTGCAGCAGCCATTTGTCTTTATGATACATGAGTCCAGCCCTGGTAAGCAACTTCCCAGGGTTGAATTGGTACATCATGACAACCCTCCTGGAGTGTCTGAACCCTGTAGGATCGGCGTGATGCTTGAATGGAGAACTGGCAAGCTACTCGCCAGGGCTGCATCTAATCATAATGACAACCTCACAAGGCTGATCTACTTATGTAGGGTCAGCATGACAAATGTCATCTTTCAGCAACATCTGTCCTTAAAGGGTAAACATTTTGAAGGTCTCATAGTGTATTAGGTATAAGGTATTAAGTATTATGCTTTGAGGCTCATAAGTGATTTATTCGCCAGTGCTGCATTCATGTATCCTTACGATCAAGAACATAGCACATTAAAGCATCATGCGGCCCTTAAAGGGTTAACCATAAACAGCTTGACTTGAATAGAACGCAGACATGACAGAGGCGCCGAGGGTCGTGCACTTCTGGGTGTGATCACAGGGCTTAAATAAGCCATAAAGAAGGACACAAAACTTAAATAATGAGGAAACCCATTATTTCCCACAGCTAGGGGAACTTAAAAGGGATGGACAAGTATCTGCATAAAAGTGGCTTCTTTACCGGAGACCTTTAGAGTGTACTGTAGTGTTTTAACCTTTTACATTGACATTTAGCAAGGACTGTATGAGTATGATGCTGCTATGCATTGTGAATAAAGGAGTGATCATTTATCAGTTAGAGGGGGGGGGTGGGGGGAATAACATTTTTTTACCAATCCTGAGGAGGAAGCGGTAAAAAAAAAGTCAACCCCTCCTTGGGTAGGGCAGAAATAAATTCACCTGTTTTGAGCAAAAAATGCTGTGCTTTGCTATGCAACAAACGACCAAGGATGAGTGCGTTTTTTTTAAAACCTTTCGAGGGGGGGATTTCGACCCCTTCTGAGGGTGAAGAAATTGTGGGTGTTCTATGCAAAATCTCGTCTCCTCCCTTGTAATAAATAAATGAACACTCCCTAAGACTAGCCAGGACAGTGATTACGTGTTGACATTAAAACCAGAAGTTTCCCAAACAGAGGTGAAATCAGGTCCTGCTACAGAAGTTTAAGTGCAAATTTGTATTTTGTCTGAAGTTTCAGCTGCTAGCTCTGTAGACACACAATTAGTTAACATTTTAAATAGGCACAATTTGTCTGTACTCTCGATGTTGTTTGATTTTCCAGGCCATAGTTAACTATTTGCTTAATCATCAATTTCATCATAAAAGTCTCTTTCAGCGGCAAGTCACTATTTTTCTCCAATTTACATTTCATCGCTGCTCCAGCCCTTTTGATGTTCAGCTGTTCAATTGAATTATCGTAAACTCGTGTATGAGCCGCACCCCAATTTTTGGCCGATCCTATAAGCCGCACTAGCGATCTGATCCTGGTATCTTTAGTACTGTACCATGGCAGCAAGCTGCACCCCATCCTTGAGGCAATTCTAGAAGCCGCACAGTACAGGTTGCGGCTTCTACACGAAAATTTACGGTATTCACGTTGCTTTAACATCTCTCTCAGATTTTATAAATCTTTATAAAACCTTACTAAATCCGTTCTACTGCTATAACAGCCTTATCCACCATATTGCAGAGCAAACTGTAAAAGGAGTCTTAATTCCCTCTGAAATGATTCAATCCCGCCTCTACATTGACGGATCTAAATACAATATATATATATATATATATATATATATATATATGTAAGTCAATTCACTTGGCAATGTCTAGAGTCTCTTTTAGCTTTGACTGAATTAAAATTCATATATTCTGAATCGTAGGGAATTTAGAGAGAAAAAAGGCCAGGGAAGTTGAGCTTGGGGCCCGGTAAATGCATTGAGTCTAGACCGGTTGTCGCCAGGCCGCCCTTAACAGGCCTACGGGGAGTCTGCGAGTCCTGTGGGACCATTAGCCGCCAATAGCTAAACCACATCCAGCCTTAAAGTCTCAAACTCAATGATTAGGACTCAAAAATTAATTCAGTTGAAAATGAAACAGAATGTTCAATATGGTCATACTTCATGTCCTACCTACTTAGTTTAAGGTTATTCACCAGAATTCAGCCTAGAATTCAGTGAATTGTCAGTTTTATGCTCAATTTAAGACTTTTGGAGTGCACGGTGTAAGTCCACCCATTAATGAAAAAAAAAGTGAAAAAGACTATACTTGGGCACATGGAACCCTTTAATTTGGCTCTTTTTGGTCATCAAGGATGTGTTTGCTGTGCCCCATCGTCCAGATATGTTACTAAAATTACATTTCAGACACATTGAAGTAGGATTTAAGATTTTGAAAAACCAGACTATGCCACTAGGCACAATGCCTCCCTGCGCCTGGGTATGTTCAAAGAGTCTATAACGATGGAAGTAAGGTCCATGTGGTAGATATAGGACAAGTGAGTGGCTGTATAAGTGTTATACGCCAAGGCCAGGGTAATTTTCCAAGGCAACAGCCGAGGATAATTAGCATTGTCCAAGGCGTATAACACTTACGCAGCTGCTCCAGTATATCCATATCTGACTTACAATCACAGTAGGAGAATGTTCTCAGTGGACTGCATCCATAAAAGTGTCGAGTGAAAGAATGGATATTGTACACCAACCGTAGAAGGATTAATTCAATATTGCCAAGTAGAGGAATATCTATACCACAGCGGGCAGGGAGAACAAAATATTTCACACCTTTTGTATACTCCATACACCTAGTGGTATAAATAAGTTATAGGCCTTGTACTAATAAGGCTCCTTTTACTGTATTTTGCGTACAGCTTGGTACTCGTCCTATAACTACTACATATTATACAGTCATATTCAATGAATTATGCAACGATGGTATGAGAGACGCTTTTGGTGAAATGCTTTTCATGATGATATAAAGCCTGTACCACTCGAGGATAAAGGTGGCACGTAATTGAAGAGCGTTCATTTACATTACCGCAACAGAGCACTAGACACAATCTAGTCGGCGGAACATCTGGCATTTACTGTTGCTGAGATTGGCTTCCACAGCTCACAAGGGGACCACAACTCTCTTTAATACAGGTGGGATTCTCCAATCCCGTCCATCACGCCGACTTGTGTCATGACTCACCCTGGCCGTGCCCATGCTTACCTTGCACTGTCCATTAAGTTGCCGATTCCTGGCCTTCTAACTACCTTGATTATTTCTGACTATAGATCGGAAATCCTGGTGTGTCATTTCTTCACTGCATTGGAGATTATAGTTTGTTTTGTATGTGAAACACTAAGATATCATGGGTGATAAAATACGCCTTGTGAAGAAACTGTCAACTGTATTTTATAGTGTGTTTTCAACTGCGAAGTCATCAATATCTACAAGAAGCATATAGGGTAGGAGGTCTCACTTAGCACCTCGCCTATGGGCATAGTGTGACAAGCCTTCCCCCTCTAGCCCCATCTACCCCCCCATGAAAGTGGGCGACCTTGTGTGCTCACTATTGAAAACTATGGAGAAGAGTGGGTTTTATGTGGTTCTTTTGAGTCTTTATTAGAGTGATACCAAATGAAAAGAAGGGGTTTTCTAGACCAAAAAATCCTGCTGAATCAAAATCTTGTGGTCTTGATTCCCAAAAACTGACCAAATCCACTCAAAAATGAAGTTTGATGAAGCTAAGTATTAAGAAAATGTACAAAATAATGTTGAAAATGTTTGGGACATTACCTATATATAAACCTGTCAATCAAAATCAGTACCTCAATCTACCTATTCAAAGTTGGCCTATCCCTCAATCTGACAGGCTTTCTTCCTATGTATCACTCTACCTATCCTGCACACTGCCTATCCCTCAGCCTACCTATCCCTCAAGTTACCTATCCTTTGAATTAGAACCTTCTCTTGGATTAGCTCATCCCTCCAAAAGCCTAAAGGCTAAAGCCTATCCCTCTCCTTGCTACTCCTGCCCACTTTCTGTGCCTACCTATCACTGAGTCTACCTATCCCCAATATGCCTATCACCCAACCTACCTATCCCTCTTGTGACTTTCCCTCACTCTGCCTATTTGCCATGTTTTATCAGCCTTATCCATATTATATTTTTAACTATGCCCATCTGCTAAACATAACATTCCTCACCATGTCCACTATGATTTGTACCTATCCTCAATTTTCCTATCGCCCAGCCTACCTATCCCTCATCGTGATGATCTCTCACTCTGCCTATCCCTCATGTTTAACTTGCATTATGTTTCTGTTTATTTGATCCTATCTACTAAAGATAACAGGCCTACAATTTTTATGGATAAGTTTATTTTCCTATCACCCAGTATACCTCTCCTTCATTATGCCTATGCTGGCATATCCCTCATGTCTAAACTACACATCCCTCAGACTCCCTAGCCCCATGTCTTTTACATATCCCCACCTTGAAAGATGCTCTCTATACCTATCTCTCAAACTACTTATTAGACACATACTACCTATTCTTTTCACACTTGATCTTCCTGAATACCTATCCCTCATGCCCTCTATGACTGTCCCTCATTTTGCCTCTCCCTCATGCTCCCTATAACTATTTACTGTTACCAATGGTGACCATTCCTTAGTCAACATACCCCTAAGGTATCTATCCTACCGTTTACTTGCACATATACCTCCATCTAGCTATCATTCAAGTTTCATATCATTCAGCCTACCTATCCCTCATGATGCCTATCCTTCATGCTGTTGCGGTATATCCCTCAGTGTGTCTAACCTGTCGTATTCATATCCCTCACCTTGTGTTCTGTTCTCTCTTTTTATTTCTCAGTCTGCCTCTTATAAATTATGCCTGTCCCCCTCTGTGCCTATCCTTCAGCCTGCATATCTCTCATGTCTCTGTGCACAGCCCTTAGCCTCTTAAATGTTCGTGCTTGTCCAGATCTATGCCTGACATTGCCTGCCCTGAAGATGCCTAGCTTTCTCTTTATCTATCCTACTTGCTCACTCTAGCTCTCTCTATCTTCCTATCCCCCATGCTGCATATCACACATTCTGTATATTCTTCATTTAACCCATTTCTCTATTTACCCATCAGCAGATATTGGCCATGGGTGATAGGAGGACAGGGGAAATGTCGGGGGCAGGGATATGCAACATGTAGTATAGATATAACATAAAAACATGAAGGGGATGAAGGATAGGCACTCTGAGGATATAGGTAGACTCAATTATATGAAGCATGAGTGATAGGTAGATGAAGGTGCATGTGTATGTACACTGTGGGATAGGTACCTTAGGTGTATGTTTACTAAGGAATAGTGTAGGTACATTGGGAAAAAGGAGGGCTGGGAGACCTTAGATAGGTAAAAGGTTAAAGGGAGTATGAGGGATAGGCAGAATAAGGGCTAGTCATAACATGAGGGATAGGTATTCAGCAAAATGAAGTCTGAGAGGGATAGGTAGTGTGTGTAATAAGCAGTGTGAGAGATAGATATGGAGGGTATCTTGCAAGGTGAGGATATGTAAATGCCATGGGGGCTAGGGAGTCTGAGGGATGTGTAGGTTAAGCATGAGGGATATACCAGGATAGGCTCAATGAAGGATAGGTTGACTAGATGATAGGAAAATTAACCTAAACATAGAAATAGTAGACATGTTATGTTGAGCTCCATGTGGGATTAGATAAATTGAATGTAGATGAAACATTAGGGATAGGCAGAGTGAGGGATAGTCACATTGAGGGATAGGTAGGCTGGGTGATAGGAAAATCGAGGATAGGTACAAATCATAGTGGACATGGTGAGGAATGTTATGTTTAGCAGATGGGCATAGTTAAAATATGGATAAAGCTGATAAAACATGACAAATAGGCAGAGTGAGGGATAGTCACAATGAGGGATAGGTAGCCTAGGTGATAGGCATATTGGGGATAGGTAGACTCAGGAAAAGGTAGGCACAGAAAGTGGGCAGGAGTAGCAAGGAGAGGGATAGGCTTTAGCCTTTAAGCTTTTGGAGGGATGAGCTAATCCAAGAGAAGGTTCTAATTCAAAGGATAGGTAACTTGAGGGATAGGTAGGCTGAGGGATAGGCAGTGTGCAGGATAGGTAGAGTGATACATAGGAAGAATGCCTGTCAGATTGAGGGATAGGCCAATTTTGAATAGGTAGATTGAGGTACTGATTTTGATTGACAGGTTTATATATAGGTAATGTCCCAAACATTTTCAACATTATTTTGTACATTTTCTTAATACTTTACATCATCAAACATCATTTTTGAGTGGATTTGGTCAGTTTTTGGGAATCAAGACCACAAAATTTGGATTCAGCAGGATTTTTTGGTCTAGAAAACCCCTTCTTTTCATTTGATATCACTCTAATAAAGACTCAAAAGAACCACATAAAACTCCCTATTCTCCATAGTTTTCAATAGTGAGCACACAAAGTCGCCCACTTTCATGGGGGGGTGGAGGGGGGGGGGCCTATAACATGGGAATCTACCTAGTCGGACATCCTACCCTATATAATCCTTGATATCTATCTGAAATCTATTTTGAGATTGCCTTTTTAGAGCCTGATCTCCACCTGTAAATCATATTCTATCGCGCAAATAAACCCTCACATAGATGTCTGTACATGTATATATTATGACTCCACAACCTGTTCGGGTGTAGCCCTCACGTTTTACCACCACTATACCGTCAGGCATTCTAGGGGAAATCCTAAAGAGTCCCAAAGGTATCCTATAGACATCCCAGTGGAGCCTCCAAAACCTCTTAGAAAACCTGAAAGAGACTCTAGAAGCAGCCTTCACAGAGCCAGGGAGGTTGTGTCATTCAGTTGATGAGACCGCCTGGGGTTATGGGAAGCAAATCAGGGGAGATCTAACAAAACACATTTTCTCCCGGTTAGAAATTGAGGATTTACTTCAGCTATCAAGCTGAACTCTAAGGAAACAATATATCCTTGTCCTCTCTATCGTTAAAATGTGACGAAAGGAATAGGGCCTATTAATTTCATTGAGATGCTGAGGTGCATAGCTGTTCTTGGTATACACGCCAAATCTTCAGGACTTGAATTTTAATTAGATAGTTGACCCTACATGGGTACATTGCTCCATAATTCATATTAAACAATCGTTTATAAAAATGCATATATATGTCGTAAATTCTTGCGTATAAGCCTAACTTATGTATTAACCATAGCCCTAACATTGACAGATCCTATAAGTCTGACTCACGCATAAGCCACACCCTAGATAGGCATGTTTGGTATCAGATTAAAGCTAAGTTTGACTCGTGTATAAACCGCACCCTAGATAGGCAAATTTGGATTCAAGTTGAAGCTAAGGTTGACTCATTGTATAAATTACTGATATAATGTTAAATACATAAGTTATAGTTCTCCTTTTTTCTCTGCTAAATTTGAAAGCAATATATATTTTCAGGATGTCATAGTCATACCACATGAATAATACCATCATTAATTTTGTATAGATAGGGGTGCTGGCGGCAGAAGGGCAGTGTGCCTGAGCTAGTTTTTGCCCGTAAGGGTAATCAGATCTAATAAATCCACGTTAAAAAAACGTACTCCATTATATAGAAATGTTTGGCATCAAATTAAAACTGAGTCTCGCTCACATATAATACATGTATAGGCCTGTTTGGTATCAAATTAAAGCTGAGTCTTACTCAGAATCTACGGTAACTATCAGCAGACATCCAGATGCTGAGCCACCTGCCATGTGAGGTGTTGGTAGCATGCTCTGGAGGAGCCTGGAGAGTCTCCTCCTGGAGGTGTTGTATAATGGTGAGGCCCAGGTAGCAGGATACCGTTAATAATAGATACCCCAGCACCTGAGCCGGCCGCCAATCACATATACTACTCACTGCAGGCTACACATGGCTGTCCTAGCTACAGGTGGGGGCACCATGGTGCACTGACAACTACACAGCAGCTCTTGGTGGACTTGGTTAAACTCTATTTCCACAATAGCAAGGCCAGTCTACTCGCTACAAGTCCCTATTTCAAGAGTTACTAGCACCATGTATAGCTGGTATCATAGCAAAATACAAGTCACCATTTCAGCAGTTTCAGGACAATCGACCCAGTAGCATAGCGGTGTACAACTGGACGTGCAGTAAGAACTGCTGGTTTAAACTAGAATGTTGCTGGGTTCAGGCGGTCCCTGTGGTTAGCTTGGAACCAGTGAACAGGCACCTAAATGTATGATGGTAGTTTTACCATCACACTTTCTTGTTCTGTTTCCAGTTGCTATTCGCTGGTACCAAGCTAACCATGGGGACTGCTTAAACCCAGCCAAATACAAGTCATAGGTCATAGTGATTGTCACCAGAACCCTCCTTTGGGAGGATTTGGGAATGAGAGTAGACCCCACATCAACTACTAGCACCACCTAGCGGGTAGGGTGAGTACCACAGACTACACACTGCGGTTTGTGTGATTTGCTGACGGTTCCCAGGGCCCGCGGCCAAGCTGCCAATGGATGTTTAGCTTCTGGTAATGGCTTCATGAGGACGCTTTATGGACGGACATTTAGTCACCGACCGGGCTATCCGTCATATATACCTAAGCCACTAGAGACTTAGCATGAAGCATGGCAGCGATATCTTCACAACCAAAAATAGCCATAATTAAATTCTCATCAAGAATTTTGCATATTAGCAATCTTTGATATAATAAATCTAACGTCTCTACATAGGATATTATGTATCAAATGGACTGTTGTATTATACGGGCTACATTCATATGCAAATTTAGTTAATATCTCAGGTACATGGAAACCCTGGACTGTAAAATCAGTGTCCAATTCTTATGCATTTTCCCTAAGATGGGCTCTCTCTTAATTCTCTGCTTTCTTTTGCATACTTTTTCCATACTCTTTGTTATGTTCCGTCCTATGATCGGAGGAGCGTGTCAATTGAGATATATGTATGAGATATTGTCAACAAACTTATTTTTCAGAAAAAAGACACGATAACTCATTTAAAAGCAGATGCATCAGCTTCATTTTAGATACAGATATTAAATGGAGTTTAATGATTATCCTATACCAACTGCCGATAGGACAGAATCATATTATATTAGCATGAGATAAATATGATCTATGATATCATATATTGTCATAAACAAGTGTGTACCAGTGACATGTGTGTCATGGAATATGCATCTACTTCATTATAGAGATAAGCCTGACAAACACCCATATGAATGTGTACCTTATCAGCAGCCTAACCACCCAGCTGCCAGTCAAACTGATAACCAGTGCCTGTTTTTCACCCAGTATTTTTCTTATCCTGAATATATCAACAGTGGTGTTTGAGTTTTCAGGAGAAAAGATAATTTCACTTCTATTTAAAGTTGAATGGTGGCATAATAGAGGTTAGAAAAAATCGTAAATATAAACATGCAAAAAGAGCAACTACCCAGTAAACAAAAAAACGTTATGCATCGTTACAATATACATTTCTCTATGGCTCCTTAGTGTGACAAAATGTTATTCTTGCTAGCTGGGTATTGCATTTGTAAGCAGCATGTATATGTATATGTACATGTACGTTTATATGAGTACATGCAATGATATATGTAGCAGTATTATTTTGTTGTCTATCATGGGTATGTTCATCAATACAATGCAGCTGATGTACGAGATATGGGGGTAGATGGTGTTGTGGGTGTGGTTGCTGGAGGCCACACAAATACGAAAACCACATTGATAACCTCCATCTACTTAGGCTCTAACCCCCCCTCCCCCACCCTTCGTCACCCCCCCCCCGACACTGATAAACGTTAAGCACCAGCACTTAGTCAGTACTTGCTAACTTACCTAACCTAGTTACTAGTAGTAGATTTCTTGTTCCCTGTACAACGGACCTAGGTTGGTTAATACTACATGTAATAGTCTTACTCAGCACTGACCGACTCATCTTAGTCTTCTTTATTTTTATGAGTACAGGGCTAAGTCCTTTTGAGTAAGGCATTAGTCGTATGTTGTTTTGCCTCAGTCATTTTTGAATAGCACTTGGTCATACCTGACCAATGTCCCTAATACAAAGGATAGCCACTACAGACTAAGGCCTGGAGCATTTACATTTTCTGTGCGACCCCCCTCTCCCTTGCCCACCCCCTCGTTCTGCCGCTAAGACCACCCACCAGGCAATCAGCTTCTTCCCACAAGCTGGCACTGCGTGTCTCCTCCCGCTGCTTGTACCCGATCCAACTACCTGTCACTCTGGGAACACCCTCTCAGCCTCAGACTCACCCCCTCACCCCCTCACCCCCATCACACCCTCACACCCACCATCAACCTCAGCCCCCACTCCCCAACCCCTCCACCATGCCTCCCTCACTCCCTTATCCCTTCCCTTACCCCCACCCTGCCTATCTGTATTTGGTGCTACACTGATATTATTTGGCTCTCTACACGACCAATCTCTCATTCACTATAGTCTAACAAAGTTAGTCAGTTTTGGCTCCCTATACAACCAACCTAGATTAGTTGATATTGTCAGTACTGACCAACTCGCTCTAGTCTTCTCCATTTCGATGAGTTTTAGGCTAAGTCCTTTTTGAGTAAGGCACTAGTGATATGTTATTTTGCCTCGCGAATCCTCGTCAGAGGGACGAGTGCCATCCTTAGCTGCTGTAACTCCCCAGTTTATGGTCTCTAAATAAGTGTTGGCTTAACTTCCATGCATTCAATCAAACAAGCATATATGATTGTATGATAATTATGCTTGCTGGGCCTTAACCTTGACATGAATATAGTATTTGAATGAAGACGACATACTTACAAACCAGCTTATGACTCACGATTCTGTAACTCACCTGGAAAGGAGATTAGAAAACGATTAGTAACATTGTGACCATTATATAGTAGTATGCAGGGGTAAACACTAACTTTTTCAGCTGTGGGCCACCCGGGCCTGTAGCTCTAGAAAACTTTGGGCCCCGACCAAGATCTTTTGGCCAATGCTCAAAATTATGTTTTCTTTAAGAGAAAAAACATGTTTATTTCTGATTGTTCTATAGAAAATTAAATGAATATGATAGAATCGGGCACATTTCCCTTTTTCCAACGATATATTGCATGACTATAGTTGTCAGGCAAATTTCCTTTGAATGTCTTCCAAATACTCATGTTGGCCACCCGGGCCCGTAGGAATGATATTTTGCAGAAAACTACGGGCCCGGACCAATAACTACGGGCCATTGGCTCCCGCGCCGGGCCAGCGTTAGTGTTTACCCCTGGTATGTATCGGTAAATGTTCTTAGGCCTCAGGTCTTGGTCATGCCTGCCCTCCAAACAAAACTCAAGAATCACACAAGTTAGAAACGTTCGCATTTCCCCGGAAATGCAAAAGCTGTATGCACAGGAGAGACACGGCAGATTCTCAAGACTAGTGAATGTTCCTAGTGACATGTTTGATGGTGATGTGCATTTCCTGAGTTTTATTCATGCAAATAACCAGAAATTCCACAAGAAGAATGAAGACGTTCAAAAATTCTTGAGTCTTGGCACGAGAATAGCACGAGTTCTGCTTGAGATTTTGTTTGCAGGGTGACCAACTTAGATTTTCTGTATGGTTACCAATTGGGGTCTAGCGGTATACTGTGAAATAAAGGGGTTTGGGTTGTACCAATTCCCTTTTCTGTCCCCCTCCTACCCCATCAATATGCCATCCATACGCCAAAAGTAATTTTGACATCCCCCCTCCTCCCACTAAGTTCTGATTTGGCGAAAAGCCCCCTCCCTCCCAAACGAAAACCACCCCAAAAACAACATCAGTCTATGGAAATTATCATGCCTGGTCTTATATATGCTTACCTATTTACTTTTGAAACGCCCCTCCCCCCCCCCCAAAGCATGGAAGCTTTTATAGTTTTACCCCCGCCCCTTAGACAGTGTTAGAGGGCCTGTTTTTCCCCTCACCTGCAGCCCCCCCCCCCACCCAGCAGGCAATGAAATGACTCGGTCCCTAGACAGTCAGGATGATGGTTTACCACTAAAGACAAGGTGTTACTAATTCACGACTTGCAGTGTGCAGCTGATGTTTTCTTTTAATTATTGATAATTGTTACATGGCGCGTTTATGATGAAATTATATGTCACTATTGATACATGAGATTGATTATAACGTGAATACAAAATTAGGGAATCATTATAAGGCAATATGTGACATTGTCTGGGGAAAGGGACCTTAGTGTACACTGCACTGAGGTCCCTTTTCGCTGATCGTGCCACATATTATGTAATGTATGTAGTAGTTAAATCACTGCCAGACCCTTGTACCGAGGATAATGGCGACAGTCAAGGCTGATCACGAGTCACAGACAAGTGTGCTCAGCCACGATTATAAGTCATTATCCTCAGTACAGGGGTCTGGCAGTGGTTTAACTAACTTATGCCACACACTGTGGTGAGTGTTTTCTCACCGTTCGTACGTCATATATAGTCAGGCAAATTCTTTTGTTCTGACGGCCAAGTGTGGTATAAATTGACGTAAGTAGAGCGGTCATCAATACGTAAAAAGCCATGTAGGGCATAGATGTATGTGGACAAAGGGTTGCATTCAAGCATCATGCTGACCCTGTTGGGTTGAGACTCTCCCGGAGGGTCGTAATGATGCATGAATGCAGCCCTGGTGAGTTGCTCACCAGGGCTGCATCTGTTCATGTAAATATAAGTAATTTTTGTCTAATTTCCATGGGAAACCCTGAAATAAATACAGAGTGTCACTTAAAAGTGCCCTCGTCCTTGGTTATTGCACTCTTGGTGCTTGGGCCGTATTACACGCTGGCCGTAGGCTGAGTGCAAGTCAGCAACCACTGACTCAAGTCACTTTAGGGTGCAGCTCTGTCTGTTTATCTTTCAGCAACATGCCGCCCTTAAAGGGTTATGAACTCCCGCCCACCATACCGGGTGGGAAGCCGGGTAGTCGTGGCTAGATTGTCACGGGCCTCTTTCACACTAACGTCCTTCCTCCAGTGTATTTATAACCCCCCCCCTCCCCACAAGGCCGGTTCAGACAGGTAGGCGCCGACACACCGTGAATTATAGACTTCTCCAGAGTTCCCCACCCAGGAGGGATTCCCTGAAGGCCGCCCACCCCACCCCCACAAGCTGGTCCCTGTGGAAGATACTATGGCAAGCCATTGTGGGTGAATCTGAATAAAGTTCTCTCAAGCAAATTCATTTGCGTTTTAGCAACGGTAATAATTATAAGCAATGCTCATTCAATACAAGCAAATATGAGACAGTTATTTTCTCGATGTGAAACGCTGGAAGCCAGTGTGTGTTGGCTCTGAACTGCAGTGATTCAATTTCTTGAGAAAAGGCTTTATAGTAGTCCCTAAACAGACTTCCCATAGAAAGAAAACCCTCATTATTTTGGTAAAAATCCGAGTCAATCTAGCTCATGTAGAGGATCTATAGGGGTATTTTAAGCTGGGTGGTCAGTATTATAGTTTTCTTGTATTAATCTTGGTTGTCCAGATCGGCTTGCCACATGTGTACATGCAGGCTCACACTGCATCATGAGCCCTAGTCACAGCATGGGGCGGTATGGGGCAGGGGGCTGTTACAAAGTAAAATTTACGTTACAGAATGTAATTACGTTATTATCAACGGGTTTAAAAGAATTTACGTTAGTGTTTAAAATTTTTCATTGATATTAGCAAATATTTCAAATTCACGCTGTGGTCTACAATTTTTACTAATTTATGCTTATTAACACATTATTTGCACAATAGCTGGAAAGGTGGTGTGAAAAAATGGAGTCCGTAACGTTAACAAACTAGTAAATTGTGTTCTGTAACACCACTCTTGAAAAACAATGTAAAAAAATGTTTTGTAACACCCAATTTTTACACTGTTTTTTAACGTTGTGTTCTGTAAGAGCCCCCTGGTGAGGAGCAGCTCGATGAGCGGCTGGATGAGCAGCTCACACGGCACCTGCTGCTCCTCATTTGTACATCACTCCCCAAGGGGCTATCTCCTGCAACATGTAACTCTTTAACCCTTTAATGACAGCATGATACCTTAATGCATCTCTTAATGATACCTCAATGCAGCCCTTGTGAGGAACTCGCCTGGACTGCATTCATGCATCATAACGACCCTACAGGATTGAGACACTCCCAGAGGGTCGACATGATGCACCAATGTAGTACCGGCGAGTTACTCGAAAATACACACCACCATTGAACATGTCACTAGGAACGTTCACTATTCTCGAAATCTCCTGTGTCTATCTTGGGAATACAGCTTGTGCGTTTCCCAGGAAATATGAACGTTTCTAACTTTTGTGATTATTGAGTTCTGTTTGGAGGGTGGTTCTTGAAGCATCATGTCGCACATATAGGGTTAACACCTGACGTAACTATAAAGGCGCCATTGAGACTATACCAATGGCCGAGAAGGCAACTAAATTGGTGCTTTGCTAGTTCCCCATAGACTGGCCCCTGTTTTGTTTTTAAATTGTTAGCCAATCTTTAATTGCACTCAATAACAACATCCCAAATGTTGTTTTCTAGAGAAGCTGTACAAATCATGTGTAATCTGAAATTCAATCCAGATTATTTTCGATGTTCGTTGGTTGTCATATATATCATCATGTTCATTGAGGAAAAGTCGCGAACCAGTAATAAGGGAGTGGTCATTTCTAAACAACAGGAGTGGGGGGGTTGGGGGTCGATGGATTTTATTCCTTAGGGGGGGGGGGGGGGGCTGCACATTATGATAGCTTGATAGATTACCAAGAATTCCAGCTTTACGCCGACTGATATATCTCTGTATACCTGGAGAGGAATTGGTGAATCCCCGGGCGACATGTTACATCATATCTACCTACTGTTTTATTTACAAGTCCAGGCACGCAGTTTTATTGTGAAAAACTGACCCTACCTACTTTTCTCAAACCTGGGAAACATAATAGAAATAGATATAAATATGATAGTTATATTCCCATCGGCCTTCCAAAAATAGTGACAGGTGTATTCTCACTGCATCACAACCACAGCCCGATTCCTCAAGCTGTCTTACACTGTAAAAAAAAGTGTTTAGAATTTAAACACTTATTGTGTCCATTATCTTACATATCAAAAGTGTTTAGATTCCAAACACATTTCAAATAAACACTTTGATAAGTGTTTGGGTTTTAAACACTCAATTGCAATGTGTTTAGGTTCTAAACTCTTATCTAAACACTATTTTGACAAGTGTTTAGCATCTAAACCCTTTTTTTCTAAACATGTCTACCTTTCTATGGAACTGTTCATTGTGAACTGTTTAGAATGATGGGCACAAACAGTGTTTAGGATCTAAACACTATTTTTACAGTGTAGATACTCTGTATCAGAGTCCCTCGCAGGAGCTGCTCCCCCGGGCTACGTGTACGTGACGTGTGGGCTGCCTGCCCACCTGCTCCTGGTCCAACACCATCCCTTAACCCTTCAACCCTTTAAGGATGGATGTCGCTAAAACATACATTTGTCGTCATGATGAACCAATGTGCAACGCGGGTAAATAACTTGCTGGGCTGCATTGCTGCATCATGCCGACCCTTCAGGAGTGTCTCAACTCCATAGGGGCGACATGATGCTTGAATGCAGCCCTGGTGAGTTACTCGCCAGGGCTGCATTCATACATCATGACGACCAAGGACATGATTCATTAATGATTATGCCGTCCTTAAAGGGTTAAAGGATGTATGTTACCTAAAGATATTGTGTCTTTATGATGCATCAATGCAGCCGTGGAATGTATGAAGCAAGTCGCCAGAGCTACATTAGTGCATCATACCGACCCTTCGGGAGTTTCTAAACCACATAGGCTCGGCATGATGCTTGATTGTGTGGCCCTGGCAAGTAACTTGCCAGGACTGCATTCATGCATCATGACGACCAATGTTGTCCTTAAAGGGTTAACATTTAACCCATCATTTAATGCATCATGCAGTTGGTCGTCATGATGCGTGCACACATCCCTTATGAGTAACTCGACAGAGCTGTATTCAAGCATTATGCCGACCTACAGAGTTGAGACACTCCTGGAGAGTTGGCATGATACACTAAAGTAATGCAACACCAGTGTGTTACTCACCAGGGCTGCATTGATGTACCATGACGACAAATTTACTTCCCCTAATACTATAATGTGCTCTGCCCTTTGGCTACCATGATGTATGAATACATCATGCCAACTAAAGGGGTTGATACACTCCCGAAGGCTCAACATAATCTGGGCTGCATAGATGTATTGTGATGACAAAGGACTACTGTAAACGCAGATATTTTTGTGTGTATAGATTTTCCTGCATTTTCCGAGAAGTACGTTTCCAGGTGTATCAAAACTTGTGGACTGTGGAAAGATGATACACGTAGTTGTATAACTATACTGTATACTGGATAAATATTTGCACTTTGCAGTATTTCCTTTCCATGATATACACAACTAAACTTACAGCGTAAAATGATATCCACCCTCTAAACAGAACTCAGGAATTGAATGTTTGTGGTTTGGGAGAATCTGGAGAAGTCACCATAACACAAGAAAGACACGAGATATTCCCAAGAATTGTGAACGTGTCCTATTCACAAAATGAGCTCAGGAATCCAACGTTCACGACTTGGGCGAATGACACAAACTCAAAAAACCACAAGTCAAGACTCAAGAATGGCACAAGTCTGCTTGAGATTTTGTTTGCAGGGTGTCCACAGTATTAAAGCTCCATGTGGCACTAAAACCCTTAAAGATATATCACTATTGTCAGACTCATTAATCATCAAGAACATCTATTATAACATAAGTAATATGCACCGAGCACTGCTATTCCCTCAGGCTTAACCTCCCCCCCAAACCCCCAACTCCATGTCTGAGTAATGGATGGCGAGTCTTAAGGTGATGTATTATTACTCCCTCTATATAATCAAATATAATGAACGAACTATGAAGTGTTTGATTGCAATATCATAATCATATATTCAAGCAAGCTTGCACAGATTTTCTGTATAGAAATGTTATAATTTGAACATGTCTGTCGCTCTATTCTATATTCAAGATTTGAAAAGACCATGGGAGGTATTCATAGATATGATATTATTTTCTCATAACCTGAATGCAGTCTCCTAGAATTACAGCCCCACCCCTCACCTATTCATATCAGGTTGCCATTTTCAACTCTCCCAGTGCACCTAAATGCACTGTGCCTACACACTGACATTCTTTATGCCCCTGAGTCACTAGTGATTAACCTACTCAGTCATTGTCTGGTTTCTGATATGCCCACCAAGGGTTGGGTAATACTGTCAGGCTAGTTCATAGAGAGTTAGAAGCTACATTACCACCTAAACCCACCCAAAATAAGGTTATGAAATAAACCCAATGTAGATTTCCAATGCCATTTCCTTATCAATTGACTGACCCTTTATCATAGGAAAGCCATTTGAGATCTAAATGAAATTTAGGTCTAAATGATATTTAGGTCTCTTTGGTAGACCTATGAACTCACTGTGAGAGCAAATGTATTTTGATTGTTCATGATGCACCCTTTGCTTGTTTTTCACTTGTGTCGGCTTGCACTTACGTATACTTTGCATCCTATTATGGTTGTCTTTACTGATTAACAGAGATATAACATACTTCAAATACCTTGTATAGACTTACAGCTACTTAATAATGGAAACATGATAAAAAATTAAAAAATCACCCACAATTAGTTGGCAATGTATGTTTTAAACTTTATGAAACGTGAACTGGCATTGGCAAGTGCTACAAGTAAAGGTTCCAGACCAAGTACAGATTATGTGGTTCAGAAGAGGTACTGCTCTATAAGCTTACCAACAACTAACCCAAGCTCAACCCTAGTTCAGCCCCATTACACACACATAGAGGTCAAAAGAGCCCAACAGTTCAGGTGATTATGATGGTAAATAATTATCTATCACAAAAACAATCAACAGGTCACACGGGTATTCACATATATGGGCAACCTTTTGACATTTGCATTGGCAATATTTTGTTTTGTCTTACACATTTTTGAATATGAATTACCCTCCAAACAGAGCTCAAAATTGATACAAGGTAGAAACATGTGCATTTTCCGGCAAACGCACAAGCTGTACACACAAGATAGACATGGGAGATTCTCGAGAATGGTGAACGTGACATGTTCAATGGTTACATTTCCTCATGCAAATAACCAGAAATTCCACAAGTAGAATGAAAACCTGTATTTCACAAGTTTCACTACAGGAAATGACAGGGTATTTGGCACAAAAAAATCCTAAAATGTTCAAAATTGCTCTAAAGTTTTTGAGTTTTAACACGAGAATAGCATGAGTTGCACTTGAGATCCTGTTTGCAGGGTAGCCACTACTGACTAAGCTCATAAGCCTACAGCTTATCAGAGTAGCAGGGCATTGACTCTATGTGAATTACTTAGACAAACGCAGCTGCTCCCCATCCATTCTGTACCTTTTCTGCTTTAACCTAATTCCACATCTTAACCCTTTAAGGATGCATGTCGCTAAAGCTGACATTTGTCATCATAATGCACCAATGCAGCCCCGGTGAGCAACTAATCTATGCTGCATTGGTGCATCATGCCGACCCATCTGGAGTGCATCAACCCTGTAGGGTTGGCATGATGCTTGTATGGAGCACTAGTGAGTTACTTGCCAAGGCTGCATGCATGCATCATGACGACCAAGGGCATGATGCATTAATGTGGTCCTTAAAGAGTACCACATGCTTCTTTTGGAGCAGCTTTGCCAATTCATTTAGTTGTGTTCGAGGTAACCCTTTAAGGGCGGAATAATGCTTTAATGTATCATGCCCATGGTCATCATGATGCATGATTGCAGCCCTGGTGAGTAACTCGCTAGTGCTGCCTTCAAGCATCAGGCCGACCCTACAAGTTTGAGAAACTTCCATAGGGTCGGCCTGATGCACCAATGCAGCACCAGTGAGTTACCCGGCTGGGATACATTGATGCATCATGATGACAAATGTCAGCTTTTAATGCCATCTTTCCTTAAAGGGTTAACATGGACTATAATTATGGATCCAATGTCACGTGACATTGTCGGGTACAGCTGCCACTGGTTCCCCACCCCTCTGTGTGTCTAGGAAGACACTATAGACCAATGCAGCAAGAAGGAGTAACTTCTTCATAATAAAGTCATTTGTACCTTGGTTTTGCCAGAATCCTCTTCACAATGTATTCTCGAGAATCTCTGGTGTCTATCTTGTGTATACAGCTTGTGCGTTTCCTGGGATATATATGAAGGTTTCCAACTTGTGTCATTCTTGAGTTCTGTTTGGAGCGTAGTATAAGTTGCTTCTCTCTTCTCTGCATCACACACCACATTCTCCGTACATAAAGAAGAAATATCCAAGAATATGTACAATTTCTAACATAAAAACATTACTAATACCGCTGTAGCTTTTAATATTTTGTTCTTCATTCATTCCTATGGATATCTGAGTCAATTTTTATGAATTTTCATTTTGAAAACAATCTTAGGTGAGCTTTCCCAGGGACTGGGCATGAAGCCTATACACACAGGAAAGTGAAGGTGTCAACTGTATCTCCCACGTGGCTCTGGTCAAACTGCTAATCACTCTGCTTATATGAAGGCACAACCTGAGTTGACTCTGTATGATCAGTGTAAACTCAAATTGACTATGTACTGTCAGAGTACCCTTCATACAGGTAAGGTCATTAGCAGTTTGACTCTCTCTTTTACCAGAGCCACATTGGAAACAGAGTTGACATTTCTGTGTGTAATTAGCCTGATACCCATACCACGTTTTAGAGATTCATACAGTTGTCTTGGATGAGTATAAGCTCAGAAATAATAGTCCCTTGTTGTATAGACAAAACAAATTATGTTAATTAATGAAATTGTATACTCTCCCGCTGCTATACGATAAATAGCGTGCTTTGGTAAGAATGGCACATGGTGTGTGGTCACCATGCTAATTAAGGCCCAGCTGGCCATCTTCTAATTCTTATCTCTTTACGGACGGCTAAAAGATCACATTTGTCATCATGATGCACCAATGCAACCCGGCGAGTGGCTTGCCAGTTCTGCGGTGGTGCATCATGCCGACCCTTTGGGGGTGTCTCAACCCCGTAGGGTCGACATGATGCTTGAATGCAGCCCTGGCGAGTTACTCCCCAGGGCTGCATTCATGCGTCATGACAACCAATGCACGATGCATTAATGCAGTATGCCGTCCTTAAAGGCTTTATACAACTGTAATTGTCTCTGGAGTATCCCCCCTCCCCCAAAACATAATTATTTATGCCTATTGTTTTCGCTCAACATAAGACTAACACGCACACTCTTCATCTCTGTCTGCGTCTGGCAAAGGTCATCATTACATACATCCGCTTTACTTAGGCAGATTTAGGACAATAGCTCTTTGATGACCAAACAATGCATTCTGCCGCTTAAAGGCCGATCAGTGCTGCATTTGCAATATGCCCGGCATCATGTCGACCCTCTGCGATTGATACATTGAGTTAAAAAGATGATACATAGATGTATAGTCCTGGTGAGTTACTCACCAGGGCTGTATTCAAGCATCATACCAACAATAGGCATAGCGTATCAAATTACCATGCGGCCTCGACAGGATAGCTAATAACCACACGGATCTATCTCTTGTAATCCAGATTGTGTAGACAATCTTATCTACTCATCTAAATTCAATCTGGGGCCCTGGGGTTCATTTCTCAAGTGTGTACGATTCATTCTGCTCAATATCGCTTAAAACTAACTTCTATACCTTCAGTTTTATGATGAGCTGACAGTGGATGATTCAAAGGAATAGGTCCTGTAGTATCCTGCATAATTCAATAATTAGTGGAAGCAGTGTTCTACTTGTTCATTGTCTGCCTGATTGGGAAGCTTTCAGAAACATATACTATTGTGTCATACCCAGGTCTGTTATAGAGTGTTCCAGTGAATGATATTAGCATTCTGTAGGTCTATAAAAGGCAGTCTGCCAGAGGTTTTAGTTCAGTTGTGCTTCAGTTGTTGTTTCACCACCAGACAGGAACCTAGCATATAACATCAAGCCACCAGAGTTCTATCCCCAACAAAACTCTACAGATCCTAGCTGGCATCTGTGGTAAATGGGCCCTTACATAGCTGAATCGTCCAGGTGTACCATACAGTTGTACGACAGCTCTGTATGACAGCTCTGTATGACAGCTCTGTATGGCAGCTCTGTGCGACAGTTCTGTGCGACAGCTCTGTGCAACAGCTCTGTGCGACAGCTCTGTACGACAGCTCTGTACGACAGGCCTGTACGACAGGCCTGGATGACAGCTCTGTGCGACAGCTCTGTGCGACAGCTCTGTGCGACAGCTCTGTACGACAGCTCTGTACGACAGCTCTGTACGACAGCTCTGTACGACAGCTCTGTACGACAGGCCTGTACAACAGGCCTGGATGACAGCTCTGTGCGACAGCTCTGTGCGACAGCTCTGTGCGACAGCTCTAATGGACAACTCCGGACAGCAACCATGCTTCAAAGGTAATCTCCCCAGACAGAGGATTTACACTGGACGAGTTAGCCAGAGAGCTATTGTTTGCCTATGGTGCTTTCGTTTCCCATGGAGAAACAATCCCCAGCTACCCAGGCTCCGCCCTTGACAATGAGTGCCCCCTCCCTGGACTACAATGTCCTCTGCCTATATTAAACTGCGCCCATTTGATGGACAGCCAGGCGACACAATCTCCTTTTTATTATGGGAATAATGGGACACTGGGGAACAACGCCTTCAGTCCCATTGGAACAATTGCAGACAGATTTACAGACAATCCCTAAGATAATGATCACCAAGAGCTGGTTTTACCCTTTAAGGACGGCATAATGCTTTAATGGTTGTCATTATGCCCTTGGTTGTCATGATGCATGAATGCAGCCCTGGTGAGTAATTCGCCAGGGCTGCATTCATGCCGACCTTATAAGATTGAGACACTCCCGAAGGCATGATGCACTAATGCAGCTCGCTGGGGCTGCATTGGTGCATCATGACGACAGATGCCACCTTATAGTAACATCCGGCCCTAAAGGGTTAAGCGGCTCTGAGAGCTTTGAGAGTCAAGCTTAAACTCAGGCTCAGCCTTGGGATATCTCCTAGGGGAATGATCCATTGTCATCAATATCTAAGATTATTCAAGGATACGAAAAGAGCTGTCACATATCTGGTCCACAGGCAAAAGAAGCGTGCAATACCACATTGCATTTCGACGTCACAGACGTCACAGATTTGACGTCACAGAGTATCACACACCTAAATGATACGACCACACTGTATTCATCGGGGGAGGGGTGGTATGTTTGATACGGCAGTTCTAGTACTGAATTATAGCAATTCTCACATAAAAGAGTACACGGTATAGAATATGGGTGATTGGGCATCTAAAACCGGCTAGAAAACAGAAAACGGGGGGAAAGAGTCAAGAAAAGCGAAGGGAAGTAATAAGAAAGAAGAATCCCCGTAAGTAAAACGATTAAATGACCGAAATCTATAATATAGTTTCCTTCTCCTCATCAAAATCTCAACACTCTGTCCCATCTCACTTCCAGAATCTTCCATTTTTAATCACTGCAAGATGGGCTACAGCTGGTTCGAGGCATATATGTTCGAATTACACAGCTGCTTCAAGGCTATTTTAGGTTCTGTAGACTTGAATACTTTTCTTAAGTGTTCTATGTTGAGTGGCACAAAAACATCTGCCCATTATGTGTGTGTTGATCACAATAAGTGACCTAAATGAAATAATCAGTGTACACTATACAAAATGGATAGGGTTAGTCGTATGTATAGAAATCTATTTTACCTTTTAACCCTTTAAGGATTGGTGTCGCTAAAAATGACATTTGTCATGATGTACCAATGCAGCCCACCGTAAGTAACTCACCGGGTGTGAGTAACTCACTTGGGCATGAGTAACTCACCAGGGCTGCATTCAAGTTACTCGCATCATGACGACCATGGACATGATACATTAATGCATTATGCCATACTTAAAGGGTTAAGGATGAAAGTAGTATTTAAACCTGGCGCTTGAACAAGACCGGCGCTTAATCAAAGACTCAGCACTTAAACCTATGAGGACGGCATGTTGCTCAAAGATTGCAATTGTCGTCATGATGCACCAATACACTGCTGGAAATTGACTCCCTGGGGTTGCATTGCTGCATCATGCCGCCTTCTGGAGTGTCTCAACCCTATAGGGTCAGCATGATTCTGGAATACAGCATTAGTAAGTTGCTCACCAGGGCTGGGTTCGTGCATTGTAATGAATGACGGCATGATGCATTAATGCCTAACGCCATTCCTAAAGGTTTAAACAGGCCTCTAGACTATGCGGTATGTACCATAAATTCTCGCGTATAAGTGTAACTTGCGTATTAGCCACACCCCAACTTTGAACCGATCCTATAAGCCACACCAGCTATCTGATTATTGGGACTTTAGTACTGTACCATAGTAGCAAAAACTAGCGTATACTGTGGTCGTACTTTATTTCGCTGGGTATATATTTTCGCTATATTCACGGAAATGGAAAATCCGCGAAATTCTTATATACTACAGTATGGAATAAATACCCGCGAATTAGTCTTTTTTGCCACCTCAGCGAAAATTTACACCCGTGAATATAAGTACTTTCACAGTAGGTGGCATTCCGACTCATGGTCGATCCTATAAGCCGCACCGGCGATCTGACTGGCGTACTAGACGCAGCTTATACCCGAAAACATACTGTGATAGAAGACCTGGTGCTTAAACGGGCTGCTAAGGTATATGGCCTAGACGGTCCCTTGCAAACAATATCTCAAACGGAACTCGTGCCATTCTCGTGTCAAAACTCAAGAATTTTAGAACGTTTTTAGAACGTTTTTAGAATGTTTTTGGAAATAATCTGTGTCATATTCCGTGTCATATCTTGTAACAAAACCTCATGAAATACAGGTCTTCATTCTAATTGTGGAAATGTGTCATTTTTGAGATCTGTTTGGAGGGTCTAGACAGCATGTTGAGAAACAAAGACATAATTGTAGAGACTTCCCCCCAGGTGTTGCTGACATTACGTCCATAATGTGGGAGGCGGGGGAGAGGGGAGGGGGAGAGGGGGAGAGCTGTTCCAGTACAGGGGGTTGTCAGTAGGACTTACTGTGTGAGTAATAGGACGTGGCGTGAGAACACGGGAAGGTACGTTTTTAGTCATTAAACTCTTTAAGGACTGCAAAATGCATTAATGCATCATGCCCTTGGTTGTCAAGATACTTAAATGCAGCCCTGGTGAGTTACTCGCTGGTGCTGCATTCAAGCATCATGCTGACCTTACAGGGTTGAGACACTCCTAAAGGGTCGGCATGATACGCTGATGCAGCACAGTGAGCTACTCACCAGCTGCATTGGTGCATCATGACCGCAAATGTCATCTTTTAGCGACATGCCGTCCTAAATGGGTTAAACAGCATAGTTTTACAATGTGTTATTTGTCGTCATGATACAAGAAGTGTTGTATGCATGCATGATGTCAAACCTATTGGGTTAATACAGCGCCGAAATGCCTGCAACCCTGTAAACACACTTCCTGATTCCAACGTAGCAGTGAGGTTTATTTAGGTATTTCTTCAACCAAAGGTTTGACCTAAGCTTTTTTGCAAGGTTTGTAGACGTCAAAACGTGACGGTTTATTGACGTTCAATGAACGTTTATCTCTAATTTACGTGTTTCCACCTCATTCAGACGTAAATAAACGTAATATTTCTATGTTCATTTACGTCAGAATACTCCAAAAGGGTACTTGGCAGTTTAAAAGAATTAATACAAAATGAAATGGTGGTTTACAATACAGGTTATGACTAACGATCACATTTGCGAACGTAAATATACACATATTATGAGAGAAATCTATGACTAAATACAGCTATACCACACAGAATGTTGGTATAATTTGCATTGATTTACACTTTGTTTGGACATAATTTACGTCTGAATGACGTAGAAAAACGTAAATCAAACTGAAACGTCCATTGAACATAAGTAAACCTCCACGTTTTGATGTCAAAATTACGTAGTTGACACTCCAAATGAACGTAAATTTACATCCCAGCTACGTATCTGTGTTTACAGGGAAGTCACTCACCGGCAAAGCGATGCTGGATTATGGTGACAAATGCCATTCTTAAATGGATAAGATGGCTTCTTGTCATGGACAGACCAAAGACAATTAGATACTGGTCCCACTAATGGATGAAATGGCAAATACAGAGGAAGATGCTCATAGAGGCATAAAGGGCTTATCATGTACTTATTCCTATACATTATGGTAGTTTCTGCTAATGCCAACCCTTAGCGTTTGAAGATGATAAGAATAACAAATTGCCTGGTTTGTTATATACAAGGACTGCAGGTTATACAGTTGAACGACTGGTCCCACTAAATAAATAGATTCATAAGGTGTTTAGACATGATAGTTGGCTGATTAGGGAGTCAATGAATGTGGGAAATGTTAATGAGGACACTCCCCAATTACCTTGATTAGGTATTTGTATGTCCCTCCAAACAGAGCTCAAGAATGGCACGAGCTAGTATCTTGTGTATTTCTGAAGAATCACACAAGTTGTAGACACTGGAGATTCTAAAAGAAAAGTTAACATTCCCAGTGGCATATTCAATGGTGATGCGTATTTCCCGTGCAAATAACCAGAAATTATAATGAGAATGAGAAGTAGAATGATTCACTCATTCAAGAAATAGGAAATTCCAGGGAATATTACACAAGAAAATGTCCAGAAACCGTTCCAAAAACATTCACTTAGGGATCACAAGTCATAATTCAAGAATAACATGAGTTCCATTTGGGATTTTGTTTGCAGGGCACGTGTTAGCTGACCATACTAGCACATTGTGTTTTTGATACAGTCCTATCATTATACACGGGCTCTATACCAGAGATACCGTATCTCAAGTGGACAGTAAAATGCGCATGTACAGGCAAAGTTTAGAGTTGGGGAATGATCAATAAGTAAAGGAAATAATTCTGACGGCGAACAAGGTTCCATCGAAACGAAAAGAAATTCAAATCGACTATGGCTGGGTGGTAGACGCACAAGACAATGAAATATTCAATAGGCCAAGCACCAGATGAAAGTCCTGAGATCTCACCTATTTAGAGAGGTTTATTAGTTTTTTTGGATAGTTTTCCTCATCACCTATGTTTGCATTATACACCTTCTTTTAGAAGTCAGGCCTTTGCCTCTTCTCCGTGTTTTTTATACAGAGAAAAGAAACAGAGTCAAAAGGCTGCCTCCAAAATGACTCCCTTTTTAAAGTGTGCCCTTATGTAACTATCTAGCTGAGCCAGGGAGTTATATGACCCCCCTATGTGACTCCATTATGGCAGCCAGCGAATCATGTGATAAACGTCGGCCTTGTTTGGCTAGGTAGGGTCGGATAACCTGAAACACACCTTTTAATAGTCGTTTTTGGCTTTAGTTGCAGCCGAAATGACTTTAGTTTTATGGAGTTGGTTAATAATTAATAATAATTAGTCAGAATAACATGCGAGCAACAATTATGTAGGATGAACTAACCCTTTAAGGGCGGATTACTGCTTTAATGCACCGGGAATTTTCTCATCATAATTATGCATGGAGACAGTCTGGTGAATAACTTGCCATGGTTATCATTCAACTTGCATACAAATATGAATAATATTGTTTAAGGATTAACTAGTATCTAGGTTGGCATAGCTTGCAATGTGTCCTTCCAAAGATCTTTATGCTATTTATGTAAATTTACATGATATTGAGAAATGAGAAACATTTGGCTTATATATCACCATGTGGATGTCAAATAAAGAAAAACACCCACATGCTCTGTATAAATGCGAGAGTATATACCTGTCCCAGTTCCACTCTGAATGTTAATAGCTCAACCGGCAGAAAGTTTTGCCCTCTAACCCTTTAGGGATGGATGTCGTTAAAAGATGACATTTGTCGTCATGATGCACCAATGCCTTTCCGGCCAGCAAGTCGCATTTGCTGCATTGGTACATCATGCCGACCCTTTCGGAGTGTCTCAACCCCATAGGGTCGTCATGATGCATGAATGCATCATGATGACCAAGGATATGATGCATTAAGGCATCATGCCATCCTGAAAGGGTTAACACTTTAAAGGTGGCATAATGCCTTAATGTAGCCCTGGCCGGTGCTCGATTCAAGCATCATGCCAGCCATACAGGTTTGAGACACTCCCGAAGGGTCGGCATGATGCACCAATGCAGCACCGGTTAGTTACTCCCCAGGCTGCATTGGTGCATCATAGCGATAAGTGTAATTGAAGGGCTAAAGGGTTAAATCATGACAGTTGTGAAATGAGGCTCATGTGTTTGAGTGTGAAGTACGATGGCAGCAACACTGGCAACAAAACACATTGTTTCACATTATTATTTCGTGTGGACACGCATGTAATGACTTCATATTGAACAAATGGGTTGGTAAAAATCACTGACTTGTCAAAAATCAATAACTATAAATAGTGCAACATGAAAGCACTGGGAGGAAAAAACTCCCCTGACTACAGGAGAGATAAAAACCCACCACTGCTCTCCTAAATCACTTCAAAACACAGCCCTAACAATTCGATGATTCATTTTTGTGTTTCCCATTTGATGTCGGCGTGGAAAATTGCCTCATTCTGAGAAGTCAAGGATGGTTTTATTTGAAATCCAGATTTTGAAATACAACAAAAAGGGGCTCGAATTAAGGGTAACAGCTCCTCCATGGGTAGAGTAAAGGGAATGAAGTCGGTGTCTTCAATGAGTCGCATGTCTGCCCTTTTGAGGAGAAATGGAGAGCCTGTTGGATGATTTGTATTTTATTGCCTTTGTTTAGCAGCAACTGATTGAAAAGGTGAAAAGAGTAGGTGGAGAGAAGATGTGAGTATAACAATGGGTCTGCGGGTTTATCGTAGTTTTGCCCTGCAAACAATATCTCAGGGGGAACTTGGCCATTCTCGTGTCAAAACTCGAGAATTTCAGAACGTTTTTGGAACGTTTCTGGAATGATTTTGGAATTTGCTTGTGTCATGTTCCCTGTCATTTCTTGTAGTGAAACTTGAGAAATACGCATCTTCATTCTACTTGTGGAATTTCTGTTTATTTGCATGAGTCAAACTTAGGAAATACACATCACCATTGAACATGTCACTAGGAACATTCACTATTCTCCAGAATCTCCCGTGTCTTATCTTGCATATACAGCTTGTGCGTTTTCGGGGAAATACAAACGTTTCGAACATAGAATATGACACAAGGAAATTTCCATAAATGTTCAAAAAAAGTTCAAAAAATGTTCCGAAAACGTTCTGACATTCTCAAGTATTGACCCGAGAATGGCACGACTTGAGCTTGAGATTTTGTATGCAGGGGGTGTCAATTGTCATCAGGATGCACAAATGTAGCCATGGCGAGTATTTCACTGGTGCTGCATGTAGGAGTGTGTCAAGTTCAACGGGCCAACATGATGCTTTAATGCAGCACAGGCTGCAATTATGTATTGTGAAGATGAAGAGCATGATGCCTTAAGGCATAACGTTGCTTTGATTAAAGAGTGCATTGCCTTATATTACAGGTAGTTACATCAATTGGGTAGTCAGAATGACTGCCATAAGGTTGTTGATTTAGGTATTGTCAATTTGAAGGCCTAAAGTCATCAGTAATGACAACTCTCAAGTCCTAGGTTGTTCCAATGACTACCCAATGCTACCTAATGATATAGCACACTAAATGACTACCGTAAGGTTGTTGATTTAGGTATTGTCAATTTGAAGGCCTAAAGTCATCAGTAACGACAACTCTCAAGTCCTAGGTTGTTCAAATGACTACCCGATGCTACCCAATGATATAGCACACTAAACATGCATCGGACAGAGCTGCCACCCAGTGTTAACATCTGCATAACTTTTTCTATCAAAAGCCATAAACTGGTGACAGGGAGCAAAGTGGTCTCTATACCTTTGTGGCCATCATTCTCACCCATTGGCAACTCATTTATAACAAGTAATACTACTTAGAGACTAATTAGAGACTATTTTCTCCAGAGCACCTGCCATTATTCATAATAACTAGGCTCCTGCCTCTGGGTTCTAAGTGTAGTCATGATGAACCGAACACTAATGGCGAGTGACTGACAAGTACTTTGAGGCATCATGATACAAAAACTTTTCAAACGCCGAGCCTACCATATATAGTCTGTAGATCATTTTCATCAAAACATCATTTCAAGGCTGCCCTTAGACACAGATTTAGCTAACTCCGACGTGCTTGCCTCCAGACTTTGGCATCAAGTTAAAGCTCTGCGGTAAAGGTTATATATATAGCCCTATGAATGTCTGCCAAATTGCACTGACCTTGGACTAGGTTCAGTCCAGACCAGTTTCCAGGAGCAACGGTAAAAGGACAAACTGTAAAAAGTTGGTTGCCATTTTTGTAGGTGTACAGTAGATTCTCCTGTAGGTGTACAGTTTAGTATAGATACACAACAGAACCCTGCACAAAAATCTCAAGTGGAACTCGTGGCATTCTCATGTCAAAACTCGAGAGTTTTAGAATATTTTATGAACGTATTCTGAATGTTTTTGGAAATTTTCTTATGGCATAATATTATTCCGTGCCCTTTCTTGTAATGAAACTTGTAAAATACGAGTCTTCATTCTACTTGTGGATTTTCCAGTCATTTGCACAAGTTAAACTGGGGAAATACACGTGATCACTGAACATGTCCCTAAGAACGTTCACTATTCTCAAGAATCTCCTGTGTCTATCTCGTGTTGGCAGCTTGTGCCTTTCCAGGGAAATACAAACGTTTCTGACTTGTGTGATTCTTTAGTTCTGCTTGGAGGGAATGCACTATAAATCTACAAATGTTTCTACTGCAAATCCATTCTACAATAGATTATCCTGTACATTTACAGTAGATTATGCTATGTACCTACACTAACTATTTACAGTGATGCATTAGGGCATGTACATGTAGTTTTTAGTAGCTTAGTTCTCATTATTTTATGTCTTTAAGTTTAATATCTAATATAAGCATACAGTGGAGGGGGACTACATGTACACACTGCTCCTTGGCCCTTTAAGGGCCACATAATGCATAAATTAATCATGCAATTGGTCGTAATGAGGCATGAAGTAACTCACCAGTGCTGCATTCATATAATGTCATCATGCCGACCATATGGGGTTGAGATATTCCCAAAGGGTCGGCATGATTCACCAATACAGCACCAGTGAGTTACTCACCTGGGCTGAATTGTTGCATCATGCTGACATATGTCATGTTTTAATGACATGCCATTCCTAAAGGACTAACAGCCACTGAGAATATTGGAAGAAGCATACAATGAAAATGTAAAAATCAAATAGTTGTTGTTTGACCCTAATCTCATGTATGAGAGGTAGTAGAAGTCCATTAAGCTGACTGCCCTTTCCTTTGCCAATATGACTTTCTCTCTTATAAGTGAAAAGGTCATTTTCCTACAGGCGCCTTTGTCTGTCCTCTTGTTGTGTCCTTTATGCTACTTACCGTAATGCCCCGTTTAAGCGCTCCTGCTCTTACAAATCCCAAGTCACTGAACATTACTCATGCTTCTAAACAGGGACCTGCACTTATATGAGAGACCCTCCAGGGAGAGATTTAGTGTTTTAGGGGGTCCGAGACCTGCACTTATAAATGCACATTTTCGACCCATTTTCGACCCAGGCTATTTTGCTATGCTGATATAAGCAGTTGGTCCAGTTGTTATAGAAATAGATCTGTGGCAAATTGCAACTGAATTTATTTCACCTTCAAATGTCTCAGAACGTTCTATGGAGTCCCCCCACCAAAGAAAAATGCCTGCATTGCCGAGGTTTGGAATGCTGTCGAATGGGCACAATTCCAAAATGGCCACCACATTGTAGTATACATACTGTGCACCATAAGTCATTTGTTATCATGATGCAACAATGCAGCCCTGGTAAATAACAGGACCCATTGACTCTAGTGTATACTTATAAGTCCAATACTATTGTGGATAGGTGCAGCCGAGTCGAACCGACTTGTACTTATTGACATTTGTACTGTTGCTGCCATCTTGTAATAAATACCAACTACTACCAACTGGACCTCAAGACTTAACCTAGCACATATATACGTTTACCCATATTCATATAATATTATATATATGACAAGTGTCTCAATCTCCTAGGGTTGTCATGATGCTTGAATGCAGCACTGGCAAGTTACTCACCAGGGCTGCATTCATGCATTAAAACGACCAAGGGCATGTTTCCTCAATGCATTATGCCCTCCTTGATGGGTTAGGTTCATGAATACCATTGTCACAAGTCAACCAGAGACCCTGCCTGCAAGACACCATAGAAATAACCCAATCAGCCATCCCGCCTCTAGTGATGTCCCCGGTAACAAGCAACTGGCATGTGGATAGGGAGGAACTGGGTTGTTCGGTGCGAGCGGCCATCTTGGTTCTGATGTGGTTGTTCGGTGCGAGCGGCCATCTTGGTTCTGATGTGGTTGTTTGGTGCGAGCAGTCATATTGGTTCCGATGTGGTGGGTATTAGACAGCACCCTGTCTGTACTCGTTGGGCAGGCAGTGTGTAGGTGGGCTAGGTGAGTCCCTGTGGAAGACAGGTGGGTCAGTGTAGGGAGCCAGGCCTCCAGCAAGAGTAAGAGAAGGAAGTCAGTCTACAGACCGATGCAGCAAAAAAGGTTGATTTTTTCGGAATAAATTCTTGAGTTCTGTTTGGAGGGGTATGTCTATATGTGTGGAAATAAAAGCCCCACTATAGGTCACTATACTGATCGTCTGGTAATGCTCATCTTCTCTGCCTCCCTCCACTAATGCTTATCGATCTGAACTAAGTGTTTCTTCACCATTTGAGCCTGTGCCATATTCCCCGAGGTGGAGCTGAGAGAAATGTGACAGAGGGCTCAACAGGTGTGGAAACTGTCATTGTGGATATGTTAGGGTGTTTATCTGAATCTTTGCCTGTAGCCTGACCAAATCACTTCATCAACTTCAGAAAATCCATGCATATTTTCCACATAATATTATAATAAACAAAACAAAATGTATTCATGCCACTGCTAGTGCCACCACGGTGCTACTCCACCCCACCTGTTACACCCCTATACAGCCAGACACACGCCCTGCGCATGTGCGGCCGATATGGGCGATAATAGAGGTTCTCACCATGTTGTGGGCATGGCTCCCTGGGGGGTATTATCGTTCACAGTAACAAAGGTTGTCCATCACATAACGGCCGTTAGAGGGCAGCACTGTGACGGCCACGTGACCTCATGAATGTTACCAGCAAAAGACAGGCTTCGGTAAATGGACGCCGAGCAAATAGGACGGTGCGGGAAGGCACTCTCCTAGCATAGTCTTTGATACTTACAAGACTCTGTCAAAATATACTCTAGGGTACTTGTTCCCCTACTCTCCAAACAGAACTCTGGAATTGAACATTCACGACTTGGGGGAATCTGGGGAAGTCACCATAACACAAGAAAGGCACGAGATATTCCCAAGAATTGTGAATGTGTCCTATTTACAAACTGAACTCTGGAATTGAACGCTCGCGACTTGGACGAATGACACAAGTAAAAACTTGTTCGAAAAAACTTTTAGAAAAACAAGAAATTTCCGGGAATATGCCGCAAAACGTTCACAAAACATCAAAAAATTTCCTTGGGATCATGAGTCAAGACTCAAGAATGGCATGAGTTCCACTTGAGATTTTTTGGCAGAAAATAAAGTAGTCCAGGTACAAAAACAGATGTGACACCCGCGTTGGATATAACAAGGGCCGTGTCACCGTGTCGAACGTGTCAAATTTTACCCCACATAGGACATAGTCACATTGATGGGAGAGTCTGCTGGGAGATTGGCAGGAAGGTTGTGTGTATGTTGACGGGGGGGGGGGGTGTTCTGCAGTACAAGGGGAAGGGATGAGCTGTATACACTCAAAGCAGGACAGTCACCATCACTTGGTGCAACGTCCTGAGGGGTACTAGGTTTATTTTGGCAGATTATATGATAAAACAAAATTGATGTAAACCATTGAATTTAGGAAACACAATCACAAAAGGCTATGGATATAATTAACATAATAATTATGAAAAGCCTTTAATGAGAGCCAGGCAAGAACGGTGTCGTGAAGTCGCAAGCAACTAGCATGGCCATATGTTACTTCATGTTATGTTGCTAAAGAATAAATAATTGCGGTTATTTAGGCCTTTAATACTAACTTAAGTGTTAACAATTGTAGTAATCTAGAGACAGCAAAGCTTCCATGCCAGGCACAGATTCTAAAATCAAGCAACATTGTGTAATATTAAGTCCATGTCAGACTACTGCAGGGCCACAAATCACCTCCAGTAGTAGACTTTTCTTGTGTGTTGGATTAATCACCAAACGCTATAAAACACACTATAAAGAAGAACAGAGCACATCATTTAGCTGATAACTAATAAAAACATTTCCCTTTTACATAAATTACCATTGCGGCGGCTGGGTGGTACAGTGGGGAGCATCGCTTACTCCCTGAGGTACACCTATCCCAATCTGGCTCTGTCCCCGCCCCTACTCCACTGGCCCACTCCCAAATTGCTGCTTAAAATATTCATAGGGGCAAATATCGGCGCCGACACCGCCTCGGTCACGTGCTCACTGGAGGCATGACCCGCGTGTGTCTGTGGTTCTGAAGGTCACCGCTAGGGGGACAGCGGCGTCTCCTGGTGCATGCTGGGAGACATGACAAGGTTAAATGGCTGACGGGAAATGCACTCGTGACGGAGTAATCAGATTGGTAGCAGTTGGTGTTGAGTTCTATTAACCCTTTAATGCCCTAATGCATCATGCCCTTGATCGTAATGATGCATGAACGCTGTCCTGACAAGTGACTCGCCAGTGCTGCATTCAGGCATCATGCTGGCCCTACGGGGTTGATACTCTACCGAAAGGTCGGCATGATGCATCAATTCAGCAGCAGCGAGTTACTTGCCAAGGCTAAATTGACGTGCGCCCTTAAATGGTTAAGGAGGGCAAAATGCCTTCATGCATCATGTAATTGGTAATTCATGATGTATGAATACAACCTCGGTGGGTAACTCCCCAGTGCTGCATCTAAGCATCATGCCGACCCTACATGTTAAGACACTCCCAAAGGATCGACATAGGGACTAATGTAATCTTCTAGCGACATGCCGTCCTAAAAGGGTTAGCCGTGCTGATGCTTGTGGAGGTGGGGAAGGTCTCTGATTTTTTATTATCATTATTCTTGCATTTGTAGTTGAACCTTAAAAGCCATATACTGCTTGCTTCATGTCCTTTGTCAACATGATGTATGAATGCCTGAATCTAGCCATGTCAAGTCTACTGACCACACTGTAAAACATTGGTTGCCATTTTTGTAGGTGTACAGTAGATTCTATTCAAGGTGTACAGTTCATTGCAGGTAGTCAGTAGAACCTACTGTAGATCTACAGTAGATTCTACTGTCAATTCATTGTACAGTAGATCTTCCGAGTGTGGCATTGGAAGATGATTGATAGACAATTTAATACAATTATACAAACTAGAATACTACTTCAAAGTTTCTTGTTACTGTGTTACGTAATTGTCTTGAGGCAGGTTTGGGTCATGTCTTGGTATTAGGTGCAGTATAGGCATCCTGGTACTGTTTTGACGACAGTCTTTGTCATAATATTGTTCTTTCATATGTAGCAAAAAGTCTTTACATGAGGTTTATTTCTGATATAAGACTGAGCCTTGCTGCCAACTGGCAGCTTATGGGTTTCTCCATATAGATATACATAAACATTATAGTGACAGCTGCAGCTTTGTTGGCAGAATGGGGGAAAAAGTACATCTCTACACCTACCATTGTGTTTGCCAAGATATAATAATCATTAAAATCAATTTGGGTAGGCTCCAAAGCAACCTATAAATGCCATTCCTGTAGGCCTTCTGCAATGATATTGGCACTAAAGTAGTCCGGCAGTATTCTATCATAACCAATAAAGGTATAGTATTTTCTTCAATCTTGATTATTCAAGGTCTGGGTGAGTTTATCCAGGATAACTGTATTACAATTGTTACTCTGTAGCAATTTTCTTTCCCCTTCCTTTTAATATCACCCAAATGTAAAATGGAATAGAACATATTGTAATAGGGTTGATATAGTTAGAGCTCGGGGGGGGGGGGGTATTGTTGGAGCCATTCCCGCCTCTTCTCTCTGACTAGAGGCAATAGAATCATGCCTCATGCTTGGCTGACCCCACCTTGAAGATAAAGACGGCGTTGTGGCGGAGTGTGTTGTCAGAGTGGCAGGCCGACAAGTCCTAGAGACATCGGGATGACAGCCCCTGGGCGTGTAGCCAGCCCCAGCACGGGGTGTGCCAGCCTGAATCATGAGTCAACACCTCCTTCTCCAGCACCCCCCCCCCCACACCCCACACACACACAGCTCTAGGTGCCTGTTACCAAACCTTTAAGGTGACCCTTTAAGGACGGCATGATACCTTTATGCATCATGCCCTTGGTCGTTATGATGCATGAATGCAGCCCTGGTAAGTAATTCACCAGGGCTGCATTCAAGCATCATGCCGACGGGTTTTAGACACTCCTGAAGGGACGGCAGGGATGCACCAATGCAGCCCTGGCAAGTCACTTACCGCAGCTGCATTGGTGCATCATGACGATAAATGTCATCTTTTAGGAGGGGAGGAGGGGGAGATAAAAAGTTTCGACCCCTCTTTGGGGGAAGGGCATACGATTCTCACCTGGTTTGAACAAAGAAACCAGTGGGTTACTACCCGTCACTAGCGTCTGTGCGCACACAGCCGGATTTTGACAGTGCTGCATTCATGCATCATGCTGACTCTCGTCGGTGCAGCATGATGCAACAATGCATCAACGTGGAGGCTGCATTAGCATATGATGACAAATGTTGCATTTCTTTTCATCTATGTACTAAAGAAGCTGGTTACCACCACCCATTGCCAAACACAAAGCCTAGTAAAGCCAAAAGAAATTTTTGTTTCAGGTAGCATGTGAGGAAAATGTAGGGTCGGTAGGTCGGATTTTTCTTTTTTTATTTAAATTCTTTTTTCTTTAAACAGGAACGTACTGGCCAGCCTTTCTGCGTACTCTAAAATTAACCAGAAAAGGGTAAAAAGACGAGAAGTTCTTCAAATAGCATAAAAAACGTAGGGTTGGCCCTGTTTAGATAGGGTTGGTTGAGTGACCTGAAACAAACTTTTTTCTAAATTTGGCCTAAGGGAGAGCACATAGACGGGGGGAGGGCTGTGAGTTTTAGTTAGGGAGGACGAATCTTCTTCATTTTGCATATGTGCATCATGACGACAAACGTTGCATCTGCGACATGCCATCCTTAAAACTCTAAGGTCGCTTGAATGTGACATTTGTTGTCATGATGCACGTATATGCATTCCTGGCGAGAAACCCGCCAGTGATGCATTGGTGCATCATGGCCAGCCTTCAGGAGTATATATTCCCGCCAGGATGGCATGATGCTAAGATGCAGCACAGGCACGTTACTCACCAGGGTTGCATCATGACGACCAAGGGCATGATGCATGAAGGCATCGTGCCGTCCTTAAATGGTTAACGGGTTAGGGGTCTGTTAACCACCATCTATTGATTGACTATCCAACCCAGTATGAGTTTGAATTTTTGAGTTTTAAACATTTTTATTTGGCAAAAATCCAATAACCAGTATTGTCTTTTCATAAGTGCCAACACGGCTATACACATATAGTAAAGGCGAGTGACAATTGCTGACCACAGCACGATACAATGGCAACTTGAATAAATCCTACTGTCTTTTAGCTTACTACTAACATCAATTATTCGCTTGTCCCATATCATATCAGCATTCAAATAATTTTCCCAAAAGACCATTACAAAACTAGTCAGTGTTTAGAGTGCATTGACGTCAGCAATAGCAATTTGCTGTCACAATGTGTGATGTAATATCAACTAGGCATATAAGATTCACCTGTATAAATGATGGCTCAATAACCCTTTCAGGGCCGCATAATGCCTTATTGCATCATGCCGTTGCTCGCCATGATGCATGAATGCAGCCCTGGCGGGTCACTTTCCAGTGCTGCATGTATGCATCATGCCGACCCAAAGGTTAAGTCACTCCTGAAGGGTTGGCATGAGTTACTCGCCTGGGGCTGCATTGGTGCCCCATGATGACAAATGTTGTCTCTTAGCAACATGGCAGCCTGTTTAAGGGTTAAGGGCGGCATTTAGTGCATTATGTCACCTGTCATCAGCATTAATACGTGAATGGAGGTTTATTAGACTACCTGCAGTGTGACGTAGGTTGGTGCTGACGTCAACGAAGTATGGTCACCCTGCAAACGAAATCTCAAGCGGAACTCGTGATATTCTCGTGTCGAAACTCAAGAATTTTAGAACGTTTTTTGAACGTTTTTGGAAATTTTCTTGTGTTATATTCCCTGTCATTTCTTGTGGTGGAACCCGTGAGATACAGGTCTTCATTCGACTAGTGGACTTTCTGGTTATTTGCACAAGTAAAACTCAGGAAATACACATAATCATTGAACATGTCACTAGGAATGTTCACTATTCTCGAGAATCTCCCTTGTCGGTCTTGTGCATACAGCTCGTGCATTTCTGGTGAAATACGAACGTTTCTAACTTGTGTGATTCTTGAGTTCTGTTTGGAGGGCTACCTCAAGGTGGCTAACCCTTTAGTGAAGACATCAGTCAGTATGATGTTGAATGAAAATTAATAATCTGGTTGAATAGCATTGAGTCTATTAGTTGGTAGGTACTGTAATGGGTTCCACGCAGAATCGAACCATGGCCGCTCTGCTCAGAGTAGAGAATGCTAACCACCACACTATGGTACCAAAGCTTCTCCAATGCTCCGCTACAGTACTAGAGCCACAGAAGCAGGTCGTGTGCTCTCCAGGCAGCTTGGGCAGCCCAAAGCGATGCCTGCCTGCTTTACTACTGTTAGTTTAACATCATATTGGTCTGTATTCAACCTGGAACCTACCCCATCAGAATACTTTTTGTGATATTAGATTACTCTTTGCAATTCATGTCAGAACGTGTGTTAATATACATACATCTGGTAGGATAAAGTGTTTGAATCAATAGTTTAGTGCAATAATGTTCTTTGAGCTATAGGCCTCTACCAGGATCGGACTTGTTCCCGCACCCACACTGTTTACACTGACACCAGCAATCTCGTGAGACCTTGGCTCTGCTCTCGTATTGTAGCCTGTTCCCCGGAAGCTATGGTGTGTGACTGTCTGGTCACTGCCTAAGTCTCACGATAGGTTGCGAGCTCAGAACTAACATGGCTGCCCTTACGGAGAAACCCGAGTCTTCGCTATACATACCGATCGAGTACCCAGTAGTATAGAAAAAGTGTAGTACAGAACAGGCCTAAGCTTAGTGTATGGTCGGCTTGATGCATAAATGCAGCACTGGGGTATTACTCACCAGGCCTTTATTCATGCACTATGACGACAGAATGGTAAAGTACATTGACATTGAGAGAACACTTAATACTAAATGATGCCTGAAACAAACTACCCTCCTATAGACTAAAAGTTATACCTTCCATGCTTGCCCCCCCCACACTTTGACAACCTCAGTAAATTTACCTCTGTCACTCGTACCAAACTCTGCTACCAGGGGGCGTTGTGAGCAGTACACCTGTACAAAGAGCGCATGCGCAGGTTCTCACGCACACCAATCAGAATTCAATTATCAGAGTAGCCACATGACATGACTCCACCTGCCAAGTCAAACTGTACCCCATAAAAACATGAAAACACCTGTAAAATAATTCATGTACACACAAACAGAAGGAGAATGCAAATGGAGAAGGAAAGTGATCAGGTGACCGACCTACTCTATTCTTCAGGTCATACTTCAAATTGCTTTAGCCCTTTTCAAAGAAAAACTAAGTTAAGATCAGAAATCAGTGATTTGTAGCTAAATCTAACTCAAATTGACCATATCCCCTTACATCGTCCAACCAACCCTAGATATACAATAAATAATTATGTACTTATATACGGCTCTATATAAACTTTGGCCATATTATGAGTACACAACAAATATAGTTCTTGACCGATAGTTAATGCAGTTGATCTCCGGCCAAATAGAAGTGTACAACCTGATTACAGCAGTTATAGGAATGGAACTGTAGGCAACACAAGGTCCCCACTGTTAGAAGTAAATGTAGCTGAGCAGTATAATCTGCATTAGCTTTACAGTATACAGTGTTAGTGTAGATGGGCAGTAGAATATTCTGTTGGCTTACAGTATGAATAGACAGAGCTGCACGCTAAAGTGACCGAGTCACTGGTTACTTCACGAGCCGTGCTTGGGCTGTATTGCACGCTGGCCGTAGGCCTAGTGCAATACGGCCCAATCACGGCAAGTGCAGTAACCAGTGAAGAGGTCACTTTTGAGTGACGCTCTGTGCTTATTTCAGGGTATTTATAGTAAATAGTTGGCAATAAAACATGTTTGTTTACATCCACGATGTTTGTTTACTCCTGCGGTGTTTGTTTACTTCCGTCGGCCGCCATTTTGAATTTCACGCAGGTCACATGACCCTCAGGAGCGAGAAATATGGCCAGAGCGTGCAATACAACCTAGGGTTATTTCACGGTCCCCTGAGGAACCGCCCTCCAATTGCTTTAACCTTGACAGTCCGTATTCACCATGAAATAATAGGACGTATTTTTCAGTTCACTATTTATACTATTATAGTGCTGTAGAAAACGAGGACTGTGTCGTATAACCACAACTACAAAAGTCACTATTTACAGTGCACCAATATGAAGCCAAGGCGTGATGCAGTTTATAAAGGCGGTCGCCATGGGGTACCCCTCATATTGAGTAGCAGAAGGGGGTGTATTAATGCAAGACTGTTTTACAACTGATTTGGGCAAATCTATTTTGAGTTCATGATGTTATAATAAAAAATAGGTGTGCAGCTATATAAATCATTCTCAGAGTCAAAGTTATAGATGTGCCTCTACTTGGGTACCCGCAATTTCGACCGTGTCGCCCGGTCGAATTTTAGCAGGAGGGCAGTGGCATTGTGTCGATTTTTAGCTATATAAGGGCATAGAGCAAACCCCCTGTGAGTCGATTTTAACCACGAATTTCTTGTGTCCGTCGATTTTTAAAAGGGCCTAAAAGGGCCGTGTACCGTGTCGCCCGTGTCGAATTTCACCCATGTAGAGGCACATAGATGCATAAGATCTAGAGCAGACCTGGTCAGAGGACCCCTCTTTGTAAAAGAGGCGGGTCCTCTGGCCTATTTTGACCATGGTTTGCTTATATTTCATGAATTTATAAGTATCAGAATGCTTTTAAAAACTACACCCATATTTATAGGACAATATAAACAGAACATATTTAGAGAACAATATGAACACAACAACGTTGTGTAACTGAAAAAAAATCCAACTCAAATTACCTCCTAACCCATCTGGAACAGGTCTAAACCCAGATTGTGCCTGCTATACAGTATGATACTATACAGTTTACTACTCACAGTCTTTGTTGTCTTTGTTGTCTTTGTACATATGGTAAACGTATATATAGTTATATTACATGGATTATGTTCTTGTAAAACGGGTTATAGACAGGTCAAAAGCTTTATTTGAAAAAAAGATTTACACCCGTCTGACTCAGAGTTGGTTTTGGAAGCTAAAGGCTTAGCACCCAGGATAGCGAGTGCTCATTTCTAACAACGGGGGGGGGGGGGGGGTGAATTTTCGAATTTTTCACCCCCCCCCCCCGACGAGTCAAAAATCGGCGCACAAGGTAAACCGCAGGCTTTATAGCTTAATACAGGTGACATTGTTTTGCCCCCCCCCACCCCAAGAGGGGTCGAAACATTTCATCCCCCCTTCTCCCTATTGTTAAAAAGTGACCACTCCCCTATCTAATTGCCAACACGCAGCCTGTGCCGTGCAGTGCTGTAGCCGCCCCATGGTACGCACACCACACGCCAGGGGGCCAGGTTGGCCGGAGATAAGATCTGGCCGCCCAATTAACTCCTAATTTGCCGATTGGTTTCTAATTGGCTGCTGACCTTTGACCCCTGGCTACCGTGAGAAGTTGTACAGTGAGACCTTAATGCTGGCCACCCGGCGCTGTTGTCAGAATTACATTTGGTTTTATTTCATTCTGTGACATGTCTTGCCAATATATTGTTTAATGGGGTTTCAATTGCTTTCATGTTAAATGGTACTAACAATTTAAAATGACACAAGAGAAGGTCCAGAAAATAGATGTGAAGGGTGGAATTTATGATCAGGGATCACCTCTCCTATCATTAACATCGACAGGAGAGGGATACATTTGTGTCGTTCTTCACAATTTGTACCTACCAACAACCTACTGTCTACTGTTAGATTGCCATGCGGGGTTCAGGGAAGAATGATGCAAAAGTAACCTACTAGGTGAGATTTTGTAAACCTTGCATGTCCCTAATGTCGGACAAAAAGAAAAAGCTAAGAAATAAGCTTGGTTTCATTGTCACAAGGGTGACGTCACAGGCCATGACACATGGTAGACATAATAGACGCCTGTATTCTTTAACATAGAGGAGGTTGTATCAGCATGTAAAGCAAAGCTTTAACCCAGCAAAAAGCTCAACTTCAATTTCATAGTGATGTTTCCAGGTGCCATCCTGTACCAGAATCGCGCATGGGACAAGTGTAGTAATATGGCTCCGTTCACCAGTCTGTTCACTGTATTTCGCGTAGAGCTTGGTAGTCGTCCCATAACTACTATGTATGTAGATAATTGACCCCATCGCTCAGGCGCACCTAGTAGCATAAGGAAAGTGGAGTACAACTCAGGCTTTGGTGAATGTAAAGACAACGATGTGTAAGTGGCTGGAAAATTATATCAAGAATACCTCATGTAAGGTTAAGAGGTTACAAAACTATCAAACTGTCCACAACTATTAGTGTTTTCTAAAAGAAATTGTAGCACAAAATGGATATCTCGGCAAATCATTTAAGCCATGGATCAGGTTTTGTTGCACTCAATCTGGGCATTCTCGTTCTTTGCCTCCTGTTTTTCAAATTAGTAACATTACCCCATTTTGATTTATCAGGTTCCCAGGATGCATTTTGTTTGATGCGCTTAAGGTGATTGCTCTGGGAAAATGGATGGTCCCTGAGAAGAGAGTCATATTATAAAGAAGTTCATTTTAGCAGTTTGATCCTGTTTTTCAAGAATCCTGTCCTTCCGGGGAATAATAATGTCCCAACATCATCGTTTCCCAACATGAATTATGTGAACGATTCATAATTAAATCAATTGTTAAGGTTCAAAGACATTTTCCAACCGTCTATTTCCTTATGGCGATTTCTGTGCCATGTGTATGACACTGTTACCTCATCTCTGGCCCCACTTATGGACTTTGTGTAAATCTTCTGTGGAAGAAGAGTAGAAAACAGTACTACTTGTTTGCCGCATCACCTACTGCCGGTATGAATCCACAAAAAGAAGTCCCTATTCTACCTCTAGATAATGGCTGACACATCTGTAGCAGACAGGATTTGTTATTTGTATATCTGTTTTGTTATTTAGATCGATTTGTAAGTGTGAAATTACATACTTTAGTCAAAGTGCGTAATGGACAGCGATGTGATGAGGCAGGTTAGCGCAGAGATACAGATCGAGAGTGCCCGGTGTGAAATATCTTCTGCCTGAGGATTGGTCCTGGACAGACCTTCTGTACAGTAACTAGCCAATTTGGAATCGACTGTACTGCTGTACAGTTGATGACAGACCTTTCTGTGGTCTCTGGGGGTCCTGCTATGTACCAGGCCTAGTATGTACAGAGGGCTTGTCTTATAAACCACTGGTATTCCAACATCTCTACCATAAACAGGCATATATGTAAGTTAAAAGGTAAGTGTCTAGAAATCCAGGTTCGGTCCGTATGGACCCTGTAAACCTGCTGACCAGCCTTCGGCTGTATCGGTTTTTAAACCATATCTAGAGATAAACATGGGGCTTCTGTTAGTCCAGTAAGTCTTTCACTTTGTCTGCAATTAAATGAGGACCTCTAGTCCACCCCGAACTGACACATGGGTGCCAGCACATGCACTGAAAAAGTAAACTCGTCTCCAGACTCGTCAAAGTGACTGTCATAAAATAAACGAGTAAAAAGTTGGCTTATGTATCAGGTTACCATCCCACAAATAGAATCTGGAGCTGGCAAATGTCGGGTTTTGGGCTGGCACATACCAAGTGGGTCTTCTATCTCCAGTTAGAAGACCCGCTTCCTTGTCACTTAGACAAGTTTTTGACTCGTTTATTTTATGACCGTCACTTTGAAGAGTCTGGAGACAAGTATATTTTTTGAGTGTGGTCATCTTTCACCAGCCAAGTATGGTAAGCCTTGGGCTTGGCTGACCATAACGGTACTAGCGCATTAGGCCATGGGGGCCGCCATCTTGACTCAGAACAATGCATTTTGGTTTGGCCCTTAACTCCAGGGCAGTGCATTATGGGTGAATTTCTTATCAGTCTCTTTGTTCCAGGTGTGAAAAAAGGGGTTAACCTGACGAGGAGATGGGGTGTAGCCCCCGACTACCTGAAGTGCCAGGATATGCTAGTCCTGTATACCGGACCATTTGCATGTACAGCAAAAATAAACAGAGTCAAAAGAGAGTCCATGTTGCCTCCAAAATGACTCCCCCTTTACCTGGCCAAAGGGAGACACCTATGGGAGTCACATAGTTTCCTGACTCACCTAAAGGAGTCACATAATGACCATGGCTCCCCTAAAGAGAGGAGTAATTCTGGAGGCAACCTGTACTCTCTTTTATCACTGTCTTATTTTCTCTGCATGGCTCGAACCGTCAGAACCCCTGATGGGTACAGGTGCTACTCACCACAGCAACACAGAGCATGCACTTAAGATGTAAAGAAGGCAAGGACAACATGATAAACGATGTGTCTGTGTGCGAAAGGTTAACTCGGGTAATCACGGTCCGCAGTGCTTTGTCAATGTCACCCTCTCACAGAGAAATGCACCGAGGCATGCTAGCTTCCAATAGAGCATGTTAAATAAATCAGTGATGTAGTCCACTATTCTACCTGACAGGTGTTTGAAGGTTTGATTTATCCATTAACTAACTGGACTGACTAATCATGACAGCCTGACTCAATGACCTATTCACTCACCTAACTCACTAGTTGACTGATTAACTGACTCACTGACTAACAGTCTGACTCATCAAATGACTCACTAACAGCCTGACTTACTGACTGACTCACTCTCTGACTTACTCACACACTGCCTGACTTCCTGACTCATTGTCTCACTCACTGAATTACGAACTAATTCACTGACAGCCTGACTCACTATAGGACTCACTCACTCACTCACTCACTTTCTCACTCACTCACTTATGCACTGCCTGACTACCTCACTTGTCCACTGACTGACCCATTCACTCATTCAATTACTGGTTTAAAGCACTCATACTCACATACTCACTTATAATTACCTGAGTCACTTACCTTTTCACTCACTCACCTACTCACTCACTCACCTATTTATTCGGTAACTTAGACTTCCTCAATCACTAACCTTTCAAATGGAACTCAAAAATCACACAAGTAGGAAACGTTCACATTTCCCGAGAAACGCACACGCTGCCCACACAAGGTAGGCATGGGAGATTCTCGAGAATAGTGAATGTTCCTAGTGACATGTTTAATGGGGACATGTCTTTCCCGAGTTTTACTGATGCAAATAACCAGAAAGTAGAATTAAGGCCTGTATTTCACGAGTTTCACTACAAGGAATGACAGTAAATATGACACAAGAATATTTCCAAAAACTTTCAAAAACGTTCAAGATTCTTGAGTTTTGACACAACAACGGCACGAGTTCCGTTCGAGATTTTGTTTGCAGGGTTACCCACTGACTGAAGGACTCATTTCCCTACTGATCAACTCACTCACTCCCTCACTCACTCACTCCCTCACTTACTCACTCACTCATTCTCTCACTCAATCACTCACTCACTCACTCATTCACTCGCTACCTGACTGCCTGACTGCCTGACTGAACCATTCTATTTATTGACTAACTGATTCACTTATCCAATCGCTCATTTAACCATGCACTCACTCACTTATGCACTGCCTCACTCACTCACTCATTCACCCACAGTTACTCACATATTCACTACCTTACTCACTTACTTACTCACTCACTAACTCACTCATTCAATCACTCACTAAATCACTGAGGCTTAGTCTGCTGACATACCCGATAACATATACAGGTACTGACCCTTGACTCACTGACTGACTGACTTACTCACTCGCTCACTCTCTCCCCTTTCTATTCTAATTCTGGTACACTGTTCAAAAGTGTGTTATCTACAACGACTATACAGTACTAATTACATTGCCCTATAGGTCTTGGCATCAAACATATTGTCACAAAACTATTTGCACGATATAGCAGAGAGAAGAAAAATGGCATGGTTATAGATCATAAAGTGATAATGATGCATATATCCCTTTAAGAACGGCATGGTGCCTGAAAGCATCACGCCCTTGGTTGCCATGATGCATGAATGTAGCCCTGGGGAGTAACTCGTCAATGCTGCATTCAAGCATCATGTCTACCCTATGGGGTTGAGACACCCCCAGAGGGTCGACATGATGCACCACTGTAGCTCCGGCGTGGTACTCGCCGGAGCTACAATGATGCATCATGAGGACCAATGTCATCTTTTAGCAACATCCATCAATAAAGGGATATAGATCCCCGTTCAGTCACCCCCCGCCCACTGTATGTCAGCATTGTATCCGCACAAAGGAATGCAATATGCCTGTATACGTAGATAACATACTCATCTCCATGCCTTTTTATGCAACCATAAATACATTATCCATTCATCGAGTAACCAATAAGTCGATTGGGAAAACAATACACCCTGAAAGAAATGCTTCGATAAAAGCTAACGCCGCCCTGGATGAGAGGCCTAGTGCGCCAAAGACCTGAAACGTGATACTAATGAGGGGATCTATTTGAACACCACTGATCAATACACAATAGGCACTGGGGGATCGTATCCACGTTATTCACCTTCAAAGCTACTTAACATTGATTTATATACATTTTTAGGTGGCTAAAGGGATATTACTTTTTGTCCATTAAGGCTTTGGTATTGACTGCTGTTGCTGCTTGTGCCTTATTGCCTTTGCAGTTAGTTAGACCAGTTAAGTTTCCTCTTTAAGGATGGAATGATACCTTAATGCATCATGCCCTTGGTCATGATGCGTTGATGCAGCCATGGTGAGTAACTAGCCGGTGCCGTATTCAAGCATCATGCCCAACCCTATGGGGTTGTGACACTCCTGAAGGGTTGGCATGATGCACCAATGCAGCACCGGCGAGTTGCTCACGGAGGCTGTATTGGTGCAATGTAACGACAAAACGTATTTCAGTGGCATTTGTCCTTAAAGGGTTATCGTCATGTAGGTATAACTTAGTAAATCATTTATTTGTACTGTAGCCCTGTATGCTACCCTCGTGCACCCTGAACCAAGGCACCCTTTGCCAGTTCATTTTACATAGCCTATATAGTGGTGAGGAAAAGGGGGCTAGGGGGAACGGCCCCCAACTAAAGAGGAGAGGGGGCCAGAATATGTTTACCCCCCCCCCCCAAAAAAAAAAAAAAATTGCCAAGACCCTGAAGTTTAATACACACTATTCCAAAACCTTACCTCTCCCACACAGGAAAAGTGGATGCCGAAGGGCCTGGGTCCCAAATCAGGACTAAAGGAGCCTCAAACACTATACTTTCCTACAGAAAATAAAAAAATACGAGTTTTGTGTCCCCATCAGAAACTCATCCTAAAATATTTTTTTTAAAAGGACCAGACTCCCCTTCATATAATTCATACCTTGGCATATTAGGTCTATGTCGTCAAATAGTCTGGACCTATATATATAGAAAGCCGATCATAAAATATATATTTATATAAAAAGTTCTGAAACTGAAAAAAAAGAGATCATTATAGATAAGAAATACTCTCTGAAGTGCAGCTCTAATGCATGGTCGACATCTTCTGTGGGTGATGTTGCAGAAAGGTCTAGGTGTGGCGATAGCTGAGAGGTCTAGTAACCAAACCAATATTACACGTTAAAAACTACTGTGGGACTTTCAACTGTTCCCTACTGCCGACTTGATTGAAAAAGACGCTCTATCAGTATGTTCCAAGTAAGGCCACTCCAATGAAAAAAGCAGTTCTTATCACCAAGCCTTTAGAATATGACGACGGCACTTTTGCTTCTTTTTCCTATGTTGAGGCCAAATGTGTGTGGAATGGGGTCTCCCTGAAAATGAATTCACATAATGAAGATGTAAATGATCTCCAATATACATGAATACGCATGTGATTGCGTCTGCGGCACAGCAAATAATGATAGTTCAAAATACAAAGATTATGAAAATGAAGATAAGCATGCCAGCTTTAAAACCAATCGTTCTAAAAGCATTCAGAAAACTTTGGTTATTTACTTAGAAATACACTTGTAACGATCACCAGGGGCTCGATTCATAAGTTTCTACGACACAGAGGGTCATTTTACTGCTACAACCATTGCTGATCGTCCAGGGGTCATTTTATGCTATTCTTACGACACCTCTTCAACAGTTGTAATGGTGGAGAATAATAACCACACATACAACCAGCTTATCTCATACGACCAGCTTATCTCAAGGAAATCGTAGAATGCTGTTGTACAAAAAAAGGGGTGCATTTCAAAAGAAAATCGTAGCAAATTTCCCATCTGCCCTTTTGTACAGAATACATGTATATATGGTGGTTGTAAGGAGGAAAATGCCCATTGCACAACAGCCGGCTGAGACAGCCTCTAAAGTCATTCTCTAATCTCATTGTGAAATGATATCAAAATATTTGTACTACATCCTTGTATGATGCCTTGACTACTACCTGTAAAAAAATACGATTTGCCCTCTTTTCCCTACAAACATGTTATTTAGTGGTCGTAGCCTTTCTGAGCTGTCGTACATTGTTATGAATCGAGCCCCAGATGGAGATCATCATCATAGCATTTCTAAAGCCTGAAAGCTAACGAAATTGTTATTTGTAATTGTGCAAAACCCCACTGGAGGGGTTTTCAAAACAATAGACGCAGTCGTAGGTGCATTTTGACGTGACGAAACCTATTTGACGACCACTAGTAAAAGGAATGTCATAAGAATTCTGGTTGAAATCTATAAAAATAATTAACTAGCAGCGTTTCTCATCAACACCCAAAATTACGCTATGGGCACTTTTTGACGACTGACAAGTCTGTTTTGAAAGACCCTTGGCAATCGTAGGCAAATGTTGATGTGACAAAACCTGTTTGACGACCACTAAGGCATACTTACAAACCAGCTTATGACTCATGGTTCTGGAACTCACCTGGAAAAGATACAAGAAAGAGAACAATAAGCAACTTTGTGACAAGCATACACTATAGCTGTTCCCACCATATATGGGACAAAAACTTAAAGTTTCCCCTGTATGTTTAGAAGAGTAATTGATGATTTTGCAACCTGTAAAATTGATCAAGGTGTCAGGTTAAACTTTAGGTAAAAGGCTATATGACTGTGGCATTTTCACTCTCATATGGGACGCAAGAGTGCAAGACTATGCCTGATGTTGTAGCCAATCTGTTTGGTTAAAATATCATAACACCTTTATATATACATGTATGCAGTAACTCAATAAAGTATAACATAAAACCTCGTGTATAAATATAACTCGGGTATTAGCCGCACCTACAGAGATCTGGTCATGGTGACTTTAGTACTGTAGCATAGTAGTAAAAATCCCTAGTATAAGCCGCATCCCAACTCTGGGCTGATCCTATAAGTCACACCAACGATCTGATTTTTGTACTAGCCACTAGGCTTCTACGCGAGGTTTTCCAAACTTATTACCAACGAATTGCCGATTCTGTTATTAGTCAAGACACAGTAGGAAGTCAAGATACCAAGGTGTTTAATAGCAACTTCCATTTAATTTAGTTAAATTCATCCCAACCCAAAGTAATGCAATCATACATTATTGAATATGTTTATTACATGTATGTCTCCAGATTGCATGGTTTTTAAAGGGGGACTAGCACCGCTAAGACTACCCGCCTTAGCAAGTCACGTGACCACCGATTGACCAATCAGGGCGCCGCTAATGGTCCGCTAGTTCCCGGCCGTTTTGCTTGGCCCTACGGGCAGGTACCAGTCTTTGCTACGCTCCGTGCTAGCCCCCCTTTAAGGTGTATCGTAAATAATACATTATATCTCTAATGTTATAACCCCCGATTGTTAAGCCGTATTAGTCAATGATGTCATCTCATGAGTATTCTCCGAGTCGACCAAGGCTTTAGAGGGTGTTGTGCGCAGAATCGGTCGCCATTTTGTTTGGGGATGAAAATCACTGTGTTTGGTACGACGGCCTTCTCAAACAGCTTATTATGGATAATTAACCCTTCGAGGGCGGCCAGAAATATATACAGTTAGCTAGGAGGGCGAGAGGTTTTTGTAGGAATTTCTATACAAATAAAAGTTTAAATGACCATAGTCGATGCTCGCCCTGCCATGGCTTCAACTACACTACTACAGTTGATGCTCGCCCACAAAGGGATGATCTTGGCTTAATGAACTATCAAGACTTCAATCACACTTCTCGATTCATCTGGGAGTATTTACTAATTCAGAAAGGATATTCCATTATAATGGCCATTTTTCAGCCTCAGTAACGCTATTTGTCCCACAGCAAAATGGCGGCTTTGTGACGTAAATATGACGGAAGTCTTAGCCAGTTTCACGGTGATTCTAATTGACACATCAGGTGTTGCCTAAATCTTGTAGATATCTTCTATAATATGACATTCATGAACATTTTCACTCATGATTTTCGTAGAAAAGAAACATAACATTGTCTAACTCAATTCAACTCGTTTTTGATTGGATTGATAAACCAGTTTGATTTCACTCAGCTTAGCTCTTACACTATCTAATAATATATATTCAATATGAAGTATCCTCCAAGGATAAAGCCTTCACCTTGAGATGGAGCTTTTACATTATAACTTCAAGGTATTCAGAATCAATCACGACAGGGAAGCCATCTTAGTACGCGATAGAATATAAATTTACATTGCATCTCAAAGCGTGTGATACACCGTAGACTTTCAACTTAGATCGATGTGGTAACACTTTAATAGCCAACAACAGTCTAGATATTGCCACTTTCACCTTTACTATCATTACTTTTCTTTTGTTTTCCCATTGTAAACTGCGGTCAAATTTCTGATATAAACTGATGTAACTTTTAATAAGATCATGGGTGAGCATCTGGGCTAGTAATATGCAGCAATTTACCCTTTAAGAGCCGCATAGCACTTACATGTGTCCTTGGTTGTCATAATGCATGCATGTATCATTGCTGAGTATTAGTATACTCGAAAAGGCTGCATTCAAGCATCATACCAATACTTCAGGAGTTAATTAAGCCCACATGGTTAGCATGGCACTTGAATACAGCACTGACCAATAGATGCACCAGAGCAGCATTCATGCATCATAAAGAAAAAGAGACATGCAACAAGAAAGCACTATGTGGCACATATCGTATTACAGAGTTATATCTCTTCTTTAAAAGACCCAGGTGTGGCCTAAAGGTGTGGGTAAAATTCAGTGTTCACAGGGAACTTAAAGGAAGAACACACGACCACAAGTAACACAGGTAATACGGCCTCCAGTCTCTGTACACAACATGACACCAGCTGTCTGGTGACGCCACTGCCAGGCGGAATATCTCACACACTAACCCTATAAAGGCCGCATAGCCTACTGCTGTAATGTGTTAGGCCAACAAATTAAAAGGTTTGTTTCAGGTTACATTGTTTAAAAATCTAGGTAGGGTAGCTCGGATTTTTTAATCAAATTTTTTTTTTTAATGTTTGGCTTGAAAAGCACCCATAAAACGACTCACAAACCTAAGTGCTGATTCGCTGACAATGTTGTCAATCTGTGGACTATCAAATTGCCTTTGAAATAGTCCCAAAATTACTTAAAATTTGAATATTTTTGCAAAATTGGATAAACATTTCTAAGGTTGGTCCTATTTTACTAGGTATGGTCACGTAACCTGAAATATACGGGGTTTTTTTTAATTTGGCAATTTATGCACTTGATGTCGTCAAAATGCATGAGAGCAGCTCCCAGCTGCGTTCATGCATCATGCCAACCCTTTCACGGTGTATCAAACCCATAGAGTTGGCATGTTACATGAATGCAGCACTGAAATACTCACCAGGGCTGGGCTCTAACATCATGAAACTAAAGGGAATACTGCATTAATGCACTAGGCGGCATTTATAGGGTTAATCTCTAGGCACCCATCCTCAATGTCAATAACACCCACCCCAACCGTCAAAACTCCCACGGCCCTCTGTCAGCGGTCACATGGAAAGGGTGCTCCGAATATGGATCTGGGGAACACCACCCTCCAAACCACAGGCCTTCACTGAGCTGTGGTGGAGATGGTCCGCAGGGGTTCGTTAGTATTAGTAGAAAGGTCTGACACTGTGGTGGTACGGTCATCTAGGTGACCACGTGACCAAACACCACATACCAGGCCTATACTAGTGCCATCTGCTGATTCTTGTGAGAACTAGCTGTATGTAGTGTTTGGTCACGTGGTCACCTAGATGACCGTACCACCACAGTGTCAGACCTTTCTACTAATACTAACGAACCCCTGCGGACCATCTCCACCACAGCTCAGTGAAGGCCTGTGCTCCAAACAGAACTCAAGAATGGCACAAGTTAGAAACGTTTGTATTTCGCGGGAAAAACACAAGCTGTATGCACAAAAGATAGATGGGAGATTCTCAAGAATAGTCACATTCCTAGTGACATGTTCAATGGTAACATTTATTTTTTATAGAATATGGCAGCCTAATTGATTTAACCAAGGGGATTCGTATTTTACCAAGCCATTGAATAACCCACGGCCGTATTTCACGGCCTATGACGTCATCAAAAATGGCGGTTTGTTTACCTTTGAACGGTATAGAAATGACTATTTTAGGCTCCTTTCTATCATAATTTTGACAATTTGAATTGAAAAACATAAAAAATAAACGCAAAGGTGCACTCGTTTCTGGTCTACTGGTGGGTTATTTCACTTGTTGACCCTCCGGCCGCATTTCACTTGGCTACGGCCTCGTGAAATACGGCTCAAGGGTCAACTCGTGAAATAACCCATCAACAGACCAAAACTCATGAACCTTTGTCTATGTATTTCCCATGTTTTACTTGTGCAAATAACCAGAAATTCCACAAGTAGAATGAAGACCTGGATTTCACAAGTTTTACAAGAAATGACACAGAATATGACACAAGAAAATTTAAAAAAACCGTTCAATAAACATTCTAAAATTCTTGAGTTTTGACACAAGAATAGCATGAGTTCTCCTTGAGATTTTGTTCGCAGGATCAGGATCAGTTTATCTTACATTGTACGCGTAATTAAATCGGAAGAAAGCATATTCCCTATGCTTTTGGCTTGGGACTAGGAGATTTTGATCTGTTTATGTTTTTGGAATCAAATGTAAATGCATTTGATTGAAATCACAACTTGAAAGGTTAGCACATTTCATTCAAATTGGCAATCTAAAAGTATCTTATTGAAATCATAATATGAAAGGTCAACATATTGCCAGGCTAACACTTGTTTTAAAGCAATAGCCTTTAACACAATAATAGGCGGCCAAGCAAAATAATACGTACAACAATGTATTTGGAGTCCATCGTCGGGTATCACAGTTTAGATAAAGACCACAATAATGCTGGACTCAAATTTTTACAAAGAATGAACCCTGTCCATCATGATAAGAATAATCGGTGTAGACAATACCTATGAAGACTTCTTTTAAGACAATGACGCCACTCAGCAAAGCTGATAATTCAGTATCCAGTTTCACCATGCACCTCTTTCACACCCCATCTACCATCAACCCCCCTCCCCACACTGATAATCTTAAAGCTCCAGAACTAAGTCAGTACCCAGTACTGGCCACCTTCCAAACAGAACTCGGGCATAAGTCATAATGTTGTTTGCTTTAGTCATTTTTAAATAGCGCTAGGTCATGCCTGACCAATGTCCTTATGACTACCGTAAAACCCTGCATTGAAGCAGCAGCTAGTACGTGAGTGAGATCGTCAGTGCGGCTTATACGTGAGTTTTGCTACTATGGTTCACTGCTAAATAAGCAGTTTTCATGCCCTCTCTGAGGCTTATATGATCTGACAAGATACGCAAGCAAGGCTCATACGCGACGTTTTGCAGTAACCTGGGATAATCACTATTAGTCTGGAGCGTCGTTGAGAATATGTGAAAGGTTAAAGCATTTTTGAGTGGAATTGTATTCTGAGTTGGAATAGGGTAATTTTGGCATCCAAGATGGCCATCACCTGGGCATAATTCATGATTAAAATGCCAGAATTTCATCGGGCATAACACCTTTTTGATGGCCATCTTTGATTTGGGACGTATGGCAAAGACTGACGTCTTGACATATATGGCAGACTTGAATTTGGATCTCCAAATTGCCCTATTCGAATACAGAATGCAATTCTACTCTAAAACGCCTAGCAGCTTTTCATGAATTGGCTCCTGAATATAATATTATAGACTAAGGGCCGGAGCATGTAGATTATCAGTGCACCTCCCCTCCTCCCACGCCCCTGTCTGCAGACACAGCCGCCTGGCGCCCACCCAGGGACACCACACCTGTATGTCAGCTTCATCTGTTACCATGGTAACACGGCCGTACAGGTGCCAACAGCCCCACAGTAAGGAGCTGGATACAGCTGGCCCCAACTCTACCACTGTCTACCCCTCCCGCCCTACCCTGCCTCACCCCACCACCCCCACCACCTCCCAACACTGCACACCCCACACCCTCCACCCATATATGCTCCTTCTGTCCCCCAACTCAATCTCCACGACCTTCCCACACCCCATAGCACCATAGCCCCTTCTGCCCCTACGATCCCTACACCCTATACCCCTACAGATCCCCCCACTTCACCTACATGACCCCCTACACTCCACACTCCCATCCCCCTACCAACTCACCCAAGCTCGGATTTAGGTGGCCATCTTTTCTCAATTTCTTTTTATCTGTTTGAAGTTTTGAGCGACTTTTACCCCGATAGCACCACCACCTGGTTCAAAATCCTGGCTCCTCTGACAGCATGTATATACCTTACTCTGCTCCACCCCAGCCCATTCCCACCACACACCCTGCCTCCAACCACACCAACATCACCACCCACCCACCACCACATACCACCACACCTACCAAAGTTGGTGTAATGTTCGCACATGGTGCAATGGTGACCATAGAAGAGATAGGACGTGCCCCCGGGCAACCCACCACTTACCCTCGCGTCAACCCCCTCCTCCCCTCCCCCGCCCCCACACACGGGCCGGGTCAGGGGGCTTTGACTTTGCTCCTTTTATCGCCCACCTACCACGTGACACCATCAGGATACCACGTGACACGATTGCTTGGACTAATCGACTTCTGCGCATGCGTGCTAGGCCGGGGATCGATCCCATCATGCACCTCGGTGACCTGTCCGCCACCTATAGGGGTGTAGCGGTGGGCTGCTGGATCCCGTAGGTTGAGGGTAGATTGTGGGGACAAGATGGCGGCCTACATTGGGTGAGTAGTATACCACGAGATGGGTCAGGCGCCTCAGCTCTCTCAGTCTCACGTACCTTGCATTCTTAGGTCCCGTTAACACTTTAAAAGAAAACAGCACTTGTTTTTCGTGACGAATTCCATTGATGGTCTCTGTATTAATCATGAAGATTTGGCTCGTATATTATATGTTATTAGAAGCTTACGTCGCACAATCTCATGGACATTGGGCTTGTAAAAATAAAACTGGTGACGTCATACACTTAATGAGATACTCCTGTAGTTCTAACGAGTGAATCAGCCCCCTAAGTTCGTCATGATGCACTAATGCTGCAGTTTTGCGTGTCCCCATAAGATCATCATGATGCAATAATGCTACAATTTGGCCAGTTCCTCGCCAGGCTTATGGGATGATGTATCATTACAACAACGCGTTAAAGCATGATTTGGCCCTGAAATAGAAATCTGTAGAAAATGCCATAGCTAGTTTTAAAGAGGTTCGCAATGGTTTTAAACTGATTGAATAAGAAGTGGTTAATCTTAATTACAATATATGTAAATTATAATATATATAGGCCTACATGTATTTTTATGTAGAGAATATAATACTTATGTTCATATATCCTCTGCATAAATATGATTCAAAGAAATGCCAGACCCTTTCTAAACATGCAAGAACACATCACAGTTACATCTGACACTATGCCTGTGTAGTGTGGGATGTAAAAGAACCATTGCCTCGGTAAAAGTGTAGGGGCGTGCTTTCTATCTTCACTCACCTCATAGATACGATCACCATCACCTCCCCCTTGGCACAGCCTACAATGGCGTTGTGTGCCTGTCCCTCCAGTAGGGGCTTCAAAATGAATCAATCAATCACAGTTAAACTCTCAAGATCCAATATGGGCACAGGCCCTCCCTAAGACGATACACATGACAGAAGGTCCCGCTTTTCTAGAGTTCTCATTTCTGTTTCTCTCCTCTGAAACACATGCATGTAAAGGGAGCGGGCCCCCTGCATTGTCTTGTTGCTCAAAGCGGGACAAACAGAACTACTCCACTGCTGGCAGGGCACCGAGACCCACAATAACACCGCCTGTGTCTCTACCCTAGGGAGGGGTTATTTTAAGGGAGGGGGGTGACAGAAAAATTTAGATATCTTCTTGAGTGGGGGGAGAGGATAGTACCACACACATTTCCTCCATTTTTAGTGGAAAAAAACAACTCTCAAAGGGTATTAGTCGCGATAATTTGGACCACCTCGGTGGGGGGACGGGATGAGAAAAATGTCATCCAGCTGGCTCGAAATCCACCGACCATCCCCCCTCCCCTTTTGTAAGCAAATGAGTATTCCCGCACCTTTGTCTACCTCACCTTTCTTGTCTGTGTTATCCACAGGGACATCTTTTAGTACTTTAACCCTTTAAGGACGGCATGTCACTAAAATGTGACATTTGTCGTCATGATGCACTAATACAGCCCCCTCGAGTAACTTGGTGCATTGGTACATCATGCCGACCCCTCAGGAGTGTCTCACCATAATAAGGTCGGCATGATACTTGAATGCTGCCCTGGCGAGTTACTCACCAGGGCTGCATTCATGTATAATGATGACCAAGGGCATGACGAATTAGGGTATCATGCTATCCTTAAAGTGTTGAAGGTGGCATAGTGCTTTTATTTGTTGTGCTCTTTGTCGGCAGGATGCATGAATGCTCCCAAGGGCTGCATTGATGCATTATCTCTACTTATGGGGTTGGTACACTCCTAAATGTTCGACAGGATACATGAATGCAGCCCTTGAGATTAAACTATCCAGGTGTGTATCCCTGCATCATGACTACAATGGTCAATGTACATTAAAGCACAATGCCGCAGTTAATGCTTTGAGGACAGCATGAAGCCTTCATGCATCGTCCCCTTGATGCTTGAATCCAGCCCTGGTGAGTAACTCGCCACAGCTGCATTCAAGCATCATGTCAAACCTACAGGGTTGAGATACTCCCAGTGGGTCGTCATGATGTACCAAAGTAGCCCCAGCGAGTTACTTACCAGGGCTGTATACATGCATCATGACTACAAAAAAAGCATTTCACATCAACGCTTTAAGGCTGAATGTCTCAAAAAGATGACATTTGTTGACATGATGCACCAATGCAGCCCCTGCAAGTAACTAGCCGGTGCTGCATTGGTGCATCATGCTGACCCTTCGGGGCTGTCTCAACCCTGTAAGGTCGTCATGATGCTTGAATGCAGGACTGAAGGCGAGTTACTCGCCAGGGCTGCATTCAAGCATCATGACAACCAAGGGCATGATGCATTTGGATATCATGCCGTCCTTAAAGGGTTATAGCATAATGCTGCCATTAAAGAGTTAGTGCCTTGTGTTGGCATGGACGACAAAGCCCGTCACTTGGACTGCGAGTCCTTTTAGTTTGTCTAAGACATTGTTTTGAAGTTCATTGCTGATTCTATGCAGTCGTTTGTGGCGCTTTTAGATCAGAGTGCATATATTTCTTTCATGCCTTTTGTTCAATAGTTGTATATAGTTAGTTTCTTTCAAACTCAGAATTAAGTTTTGTTTGTCCTCTGGGAGGTTGTTTTTCTATAATTTTGGAATAGAAACGTAAACATGTTTGCTTGGTTCCCCCCTTTTCTATTATCTTTTTCTTACTTCTTTTTATTGCGGAGGGGGAGGAGGGGGTAGAACCAATTTGCATGTGTTATTCAAAGTGTAGGCTGTCTGTTTCATGCTAAGTAGCTTAGGATAGCTAAGCGCAAAGCTCGTCCAAAAGCCGGTTGTCGAGGACGTTGACTGCTTTTAGAATACATATACGGCCATACCCCAAAAGTCATTTATTCTATGGATTTCACTTTTGAAAAACTGATGTGAGCAGGCAAAATCTATTTCACATTTCTCAGATCTTGGAAAAAGTATGCGAGTGAAATCCGAAGACACTTTTTCTTTTTTTCTTTAAAAAAAAAAAGAAAATACAAAAAATCAGGTGCGCGAAATCTGTAAACCAACCTTTTTTTGGTCTGGCCTATGAATAGAAAACTATATCCTATCCCTTGAGGTAACTTTTTATTCCTTTTGATCCGCTAGATACGTTTCAAACTGCGGCGGGGGGAAAGACGGTGATGATACATATAAACTTTGATTATGAAAGTATTCTTTGAGAAACCTCTTTGGTTAATTTACTGGATGGTGTCAAGCACATCAAGATGCGCCCCCATTTTAGCACAAAGAAGATGAGGGGCAATATTCCTAATCATAGTGACCTTTGAAGTGGTTGTGTTTTTTAAATACCTTTTAAGGTGGTTTTGAAGTTGCTGCTATGGTGAGGCTGATACACTGTTTGCATCTTTGTGTTTTTGTTGGGGATAATGGATATGTGGTGTCAGTGTTTTAGGTGTCTGTACAAACAGCCGCTACATGTGGGGGCCTACAGACATTGTCTGTTACTCATGGTGGTTGTACAGTGTATAGCGACTACCGGTGGGCGGGCTTAGACATGGCTGCGCGGCAAACAGTACTCAAGAATGTCACACCTTCACATTTCCTGGGAAACGCTGTATACACAAGATACACACAGGTGATTCTCGAGAATAGTGAAAGTTCCTAGTGACATGTTCAATGGTGATGTGGATTTCCCGAGTTTTACTCATGCAAATAACCAGAATATCCACAAGTAGAATAAAGACCTGTATTTCACAAGTTTCACTACAACAATTGACAGGGAATATGACACAAGAAAAATCCCCAAAACGTTCAAAAAATGTTCTACTTGAGATCTTGTTTGCAGGGTGGCTACTACTGATGGGCAGGTTTGGCCATGGCTAGTTAAATTCATAATTAAATATACCGGTACTATTATTGTAGACATCGATAGTTGTATGTACCCCAATGTGATAACTGTAGGACTCATATCTCACGTTCTGGACGATTCACCCTGCTAAATTCCCATTGAAATTACCTACTGCATGTATACAATTAGTTTTACGATAGGATATGTTGGGCGATCCAGAAGGCGCAAATGCACCTCTGGTTGGCACGGGACATACGTGACCCCATCATACAGTAGGGACCTTTAGCAAACCACGTAAAAGCTTATGAAACGCAGACGTAGCAGTGCTGAAAGGATAGGATACGTCTGCGTTTAATGAGCTTTTACGTGGTACATGTACATGTACTGGCTATATACTGCGAAGGAAATTAAGTTCAACTCATTGAATCATTAAACAATATCTTATTTGTGTGGCTAAAGAACATCAATGTCAGTGGAAGCCAACATTGAAATCAACATGGAAAACAAAATGACACTTCGAGAAAAAAAATCAATCCATGTTATTGCATTATATGAATATCATTTCTGCAGATGTCTGCGCCATCTAGATGCTGGGGACATTCCCAAAGACTACCAGCTCCGAAGGTGGGGATTTAAAAAGTTGGATGCCCCAGGGGGCACTTTGGGGGGTTATTGGATCTCTCAGGTGCGAGTCTGATTACAGGTAAATTCTACCTGTGTGCAGGTGCGGGGGACGGCAACACTTTAACCCTTTAAAACGGCATGTCACTAAAAGGTGATATTTTTGTTATGTTGCAGTAATGCTGCCCTGGCGAGTAGCTCACCAGTACTGCATTGGTACATAATGCCAACCATTTGAGAGTGTATCAATCCTGTTGGGTCGGCATGATGCTTAAATGTTGCCCTGGCCAGTTACTCGCAAGTTATTCAAGAATCATGCATTCATGCAGCCATGGCCAGTTAGTCGTCAGGGCTGCATTCATTCATCATGACGACCAAGGGTATGATGCATTAGTGAATTATGCCATCCTTAAAGGATTAAGAATAGCATGCTGCTTTAATTCACTGTGGCATTTGTCATCATGATGCATGACTGCAGCCCTGTCGAGTAACTCGCCAGGGCTGTATTCATGTATTATGCCGATCCTATTTCCTTGATCCACCCCTCGAATGATCGGCGGGATGCATGGATGCGGCCCTGATGTGTAGTTTCCCCCAGAGTACTGCATTCATGATTCAAGATATTAAAGCAATATGCTGCCCCTAAAGGGTTAACTTAAATAATGGCTACATGCACCTGGTAATGTGAAGGTATCCATGTACACTTGACAGGTAGCTCACTGGTAGATACACCTGTACATGCCTGGGTAAACGGGTGCTACAGTTTCAATAGCTTATCAATCTATTGATGGCATCATCTCTATCGGATATCATTGTTTTTTCAATGTGAGTTCATGAACAAGCAGATATCATGTAGAAACCATAAAAGGTGTGTTGCGGCAACTTGCACAGAGTGACACACTTTTATTCAAATTACTTTAAAAAAAAGAATTGAGATCAACGCTTTTGGTAAAAGTATTTAATGTGTTACATTTAAAGGTGTGATAAAATTGGCTTTAAAAAAGCGTTTTAACATAACACACTATTTAAGAGTGTAGAATATCATACAGGGTACATTGTGTTTATTTCAATCTGCCTATTCATGCTTTCCATCATTGAATGACCTTACTGGTTTGAATATTTTCCGAAAACTGTCAACTGCTTCTCAATCTCTTTAAACTCAAAATCATGGCGGCCATGTTATCCCCCACGTGGGTGTCGGTAATTGGACGACGTTTATGAACAGGATACCGAGCTCGGCCACAATTTCCCGGGTATTTTAGGCGACAGATATTTCTCAATCCTGCGATATTCTATCCATTGTCAGGTGATCGGCTCAGCAAAGAGTAAGGAATACTGAGAGAGTACACTATGGGTGATCTTCCGTAGGTTATCATTGCCCCTCGCAAATCAAAATACCTAAAATTGCGACAACAATAATTATTGTTGAAGCCTGGAGGCTAAAAACAAACAGCTACTATGTAGAACAACTGAGTAGGGTTATTTAGTGATGCTTGTCAAAAGAAACCTACAATGGGCATCATTGCAATTGATTCAAACATTCAAAGGAATATAGGAGCAAATATGTATCACCAGTATTTGTTCCCATCTGAGACCAATGTAACAGCTGACAGTCTAAAGCCACTATTTCTGACTAGATTTGCATTTAAGTGCCCATGGATGCTGGTTAAAACAAATAAAAACCATTTGACGAATGAAGCATTTTCCAGCCAATATAATAAAGTTTAATCTGTGGGTTAACCTCTTAGAAATCCTCACTCTTTGGTCTTACACCCACACTGAGGCATTTAATATTGCATTTCAAGTGGATAAGTGATATGAATTGTGAAAGTAATTTAGGCTTGTATATAAAGGTCAGTATTGCTAATTAATTCCCTATTACGGCAGGTACACGGCTATATTAATACTCTAAGTAATAGGCTGGTACACTTTTGCACTTCACATGATGAAGTGTCCCTCGCCCATTTGTCATATCGAGCCATTGTCATCTAGCATTAGGTACTATCATCTACGAATTGATATGCATGACAATAAATGACACATATACAGTATGTGTTATCTCCCTGATTTGTATATGTAAAATAATAGTGGTTAAGTTTTCACAATATCCACACATAAAGGACTGAATGCCCTAAAGCTTCGTGCCCTTGGTCGTCCTAATTTATGAATGAAGCCCTGGTTAGTTAATCCCCAGTCAAGCATCATGCAGACTCTTTTGGGGTTTAAACACATCCAAAGGGTTGGCATGATGCACCAATGAAGCACCAGGGAGTTACTCGACAGGGCAGTATTGGTGCATCATGACGACAAATGTAATCTTTTAGCGATATGCCGTCCTTAAAGGGTTAACTGCGTTCAGTATGCTTATCTAGTGTAACACATATTTCTCATACCCGAGAGACATGTCAAACACATGTTAACTTGCTCTATATTTGTTTCAATTACATGCTGGTCATTGACATCACCGGTGAGGGTACCATTTTCCCTAAGGCAACGTGTACCATAGATTCTCGCATAGAAGCCGTGGCTAGTACATCGCAGGTGTGGCTTATAGGGTCCGCCAAATGGTGGGGTGTGGCTTATATATGAGTTTCTGCTACTATGATACGGTACCAACGTCACCACAATTATAACTACGGTTATTAGATGCACTGTTTACACTCTGAATGTCTTACATGTCTGTCTCTTTGGTCAGGATGTACCACTCCAAAAGTTGCAGAGTGACAAACTCATAATATAGGAAACCTAGCATCTGATTCTACTTTGAAAATCTGATATGTTGCTCGGCCACAATTTCCCGGGTATTTTAGGCGACAGATATTTCTCAATCCTGCGATATTCTATCCATTGTCAGGTGATCGGCTCAGCAAAGAGTAAGGAATACTAAGAGAGTACACTATGGGTGATCTTCCGTAGGTTATCATTGCCCCTCGCAAATCAAAATACCTAAAATTGCGACAACAATAATTATTGTTGAAGCCTGGAGGCTAAAAACAAACAGCTACTATGTAGAACAACTGAGTAGGGTTATTTAGTGATGCTTGTCAAAAGAAACCTACAATGGGCATCATTGCAATTGATTCAAACATTCAAAGGAATATAGGAGCAAATATGTATCACCAGTATTTGTTCCCATCTGAGACCAATGTAACAGCTGACAGTCTAAAGCCACTATTTCTGACTAGATTTGCATTTAAGTGCCCATGGATGCTGGTTAAAACAAATAAAAACCATTTGACGAATGAAGCATTTTCCAGCCAATATAATAAAGTTTAATCTGTGGGTTAACCTCTTAGAAATCCTCACTCTTTGGTCTTACACCCACACTGAGGCATTTAATATTGCATTTCAAGTGGATAAGTGATATGAATTGTGAAAGTAAAGGCGTGTATAAAGGTCAGTATTGATAATTAATTCCCTATTACGGCAGGTACACGGCTATAGTAATACTCTAAGTGATAGGCTGGTACACATTTGCACTTCACATGATGAAGTGTCTCTCACCCATTCGTCATATCGAGCCATCGTCATCTAGCATTAGATACTGTGATCTACGAATTGATATGCATGACAATAAATGACACATACAGTTGGCAATTAGATATGTAGTTTGGGCTAATTAATACATACAGGCAGTATTCAATAACTGATGTTGATATTACTACAGTGCGGACCCAGAATGGTCTGTACCTGCAGTGTAGGTTCTACATAATGCACAACTGGTAGTACAGCACCATGCAGTGGCAAGTGGGTGCATTAGCTAGCAAGTCTGTACAGGTATTGTGCTCGATGATAGTCGGCGATAATATATGAGTACAATACGTGTTATCTCCCCGATGTGTACATATGTAAAATAGTCTTCATAATATCCACACATTAAGGACTGAATGCCTTAAAGCATCATGACCTTGGTTGTCATAATGTATGAATAAAGCCCTGGTGAGTTAATCACCGGTCAAGCATCATGCAGACTCGTTTGGGGTTTAAACACATCCAAAGGGTCGGCATGATGCACCAATGAAGCACCAGGGAGTTACTCGACAGGGCTGTATTGGTGCATCATGACGACAAATGTAATATTTTAGCGACATAGCGTCCTTAAAGGGTTATCTGCGTTCAGTATGCTTATCTAGTGTAACACATATTTTGCGTACCCCAGAGACATGTCAAACACATGTTAACTTGCTCTTTATTTGTCTCAATTACATGGTAGTCATTGACGTCACCGGTGAGGGTACAATTTTCCATAAGGCAACGTGTACCAAAAATTCTTGCAGAGAAGCCACGGCTAGTGCGTCACCAATGTGGCCTATAGGATCCCCCAAATGGTGGGGTGTGGCTTATAAGTGAGTTTTTGCTATTATAGTACAGTGCCATTGTCACCATAGTTATAACTACCCTTGTTGGATGCATTGCTTTACGGTCTGTATGTCTTACATGTCTGTCTCTTTGGTCAGGATGTACCACTCCAAAAGTTGCAGAGTTGCAAACTCATCATATGGGATACCTAGTATCTGATTCTACTTTGAAAATCTGATGTATTGCCACTGGCGCCAAATCAGAACCATATCCTACCTGTACTTGTTTTTTTTTTCCCATTCAGCTTGAATATCCAATAGTACGAAATGATTCCTCTCCAAATAAAGAACTCGAGCCCTCAATAAAACCTCACTGTTCTTAGAATGCAAAGGATGGGATTTTGTTTAATATACGTTCTATAGTGACATGTCTTATCAATTTATCTCTAGAAAACTAAGCTGCCTCTCCTTGCACTGCACTTAATACCCACAATGCATTACTCTCATTATAGAACCTGCTACACCTACATTGATAATCTATGAACTCCAGAACTTAGTCAGTAATGGCTAACAAATAAGTCAATAGTACTTAAGCTTATTAGTCATTTTCTGACTCCCTATACAACCAACCTAGGTCAGTTGATACTCTCAGGGTGATCAGTACTGCCCAACTCACATTAGGCTTCTCCATTTCAATGAGTATTAGGCTAAGGCCTTTTAAGTAAGGCATTGGTCATATGTTGTTTTGCTTCAGGCATTTCTAAATAGCACTTGGTCATGCTTGATCAATGTCCCCATGACTATGGGAGAGCCAATACATACTAAGGCCCTGGGGTTTTAGATTTTCTGTGCACTTAATAGTAACATTGCATTACCCTTAGTATAAAACCTGCTACACCTAGTCAGTAGTGGCTATCCCAGATACGTCTTAGGCACATTAGTCAAAATGACGAACTTATATTTAAAAATATGACAAAGGCAACATTTATGCCTTAGTCACAATGACTAACCCTAAACCGAGTAAGGTGTGTTAGTCAGTGTGACTAATCTGACATCATTGACTAACACAGATCTGTTTTATATTGAGCCAGAAAATGACTGATAGACCCTTGGTCATATTTTTTGGCTCCCCTTGAAGAAGGAATACCCCTATGACGAAGCAAGGATAGCCACTACTGACTAACCTCTCATTCCTATAGACTTTCAGTGTGTATGCCTCCAGCTGTCACACCCATCAAACCACTCCATCAGCAGCAAATGGGAAATTGAACAAAAGAAACTGAAAATAATTACTCGTTGTCTTTCCGCCGACTTCGATGGCGTCGATCACGACGTTTTCCCATTTTCGCACGTCCCGAAGATCTGTCGATATAGATTATTAGACATGCCATCATTTCCTGTTTTTCCTGTTCTCCATCACATCCCACTGGACCAGTCGCTAGGCTTTCTTACTCTCAATCTCTCGCTATGAGATTAGACCTTTAAGACGGATGGTGCTAAAGGATGACATTTGTTGTCATGATGCATGAATGCAGCCCTGGCGTGTTAACTCACCGGTGCTGCATTGGTGTATCGTGCCGACCCTTCGGGAGAGTCTTGAGCCCCCACAGGGTCGGCATGATGTTGGAAGTAGCCCTGGCTAGTAACTCGCCAGGGCTGCATTCATGCATCATGACGACCAAGGGATGATGCATTAAGGCATGATACCGCCTTAAAAGGTTCAGGCCAGAAATAGGCCTCATGAAGCTACATCAGCATGATGCACCAATGCAGCACCATTGAGTTACTAGGCGGTGCAACATGCATGCATGCATCATGACTATCCTAATAAGTCAACAGCACTACATGAATCTCTGTATTTAAGTACATTTAATATGCTTAACCCCTTCCACACGGTAAGCCAATATATTGCACAAAATTGCATTGAGTTACAGGAAATCCAGTAGTGAAGGGGTTAAAGGAACATTTTAAGTATATCCAATACCTAATATATATATACCTAAAGCAAGATACAGGATTGTAGGACATTCTAAGCCATAGGACTATAGGAGAGTGCGTCCAATTGCCGTAATGGAGATAGTGTTGGTATACACAACACAATTGGGCTCATTGCAACATTAGGTGATGCATGCGTCCTATCAGTCGATGGACACATGTACACCAAACCACCAGGAGACCTTTCAGCCTAGTGTGGTTGTTATGTTATCTGAGGAGGGGATGTGTACACCCTGCAAACAAAATCTCAAGTGAAACTCATGTCAATCTCGTGTCAATACTGGAGAATTTTAGAACGTTTTTAGATTTAGAACGTTTTTTGAACATTTTTGGATATTTTCTTGTGTAATTTTCCCTGTCAATTCTTGTAGTGAAACTTGTGAAACACAGGTCTTCATTCTACTTGTGAAATTCCTTTTAATTGGCATGAATAAAACTCTGGAAATACAGGTCACTGTTGAACATGTCACTATGAGAATCTCCCGTGTCTATCTTGTGTATACAGCTTGTACAGTTCGGGGGAAATATGAATGTTTTTAACTTGTGTAATTCTTGAGTTCCATTTGGAGGGCATCGTCTAACAAGAAATGGGCATAAAGTACCAATGTATTTACTTGCTAGCAGTGCAGTGCTGCATCATGAAAACCAATTCCTACCACTACATGAATGTTTGCATTTAAGCAGATTTTGAGATTTCAAAATGAACACTTTTAGCGGATTTAAGTTCAGTAATCCCATGTTAATATCCCTGCGAGGTCATAAGGGCATTTGAGTGGCTTTAAGTGGCATTTACTCTATATAAATAATGCTTAAAGTGTTCCGAATATCTAATATTAATTTAAATGCAAACATTCTTGCAGTGCACAGTATAACACTGTAAGGTGTTAAAGGCCAGCCTGACACTGGAATGGGATAACACCAGATGTGTCACTGTCAGTTGCATGTTAGTGGTGTTACCCTTTAAGGACGGCATGTTGCTAAATGATGACATTTGTCGTCATGATACACAAATTCAGCCCCAGCAAGTAACTCACTGGGACTGCATTGGTGCATCATGCTGAACCTTCCAGAGTGTCTTAGCCCTGTATGGTTGGCATGATGCTTGAATGCAGCCCTGGCGAGTTACTCGCCAGGGCATCATCCATGCATCATGCCAGCCCTACAGGGCTTATGCGTTAATCCAGGATACCGTCCTTTAAGAGTCAATATGAAATAGTATGGAACTAAGGCAACTCGATCTTTTGCCATTTCCGGCCAAACATCTCAGATGAATTGAGAGTTTCCGATGGTAGTGCCCATTAATGGGCTGTTCGATTAGAAATCTGTTATTGCTGTAATCATTAATGTTCCCAATGTATAGAATTAATGGAATGTGCTCTGTTTTGGAAACTGGTGAAATATGTGTTGTTCTTCAAAAAGACGCAGTGAAACATAATTGTCTCATGCATCAATCGCGGCTTAAGACAGATATGGTACAATATAACCCATAGCACTATCTACACTTATTACTGAACTTTTTTCAATCTTTAGGGTACATTCACACTGAGTCGGACAGATACCCTTAGACGGACAATGCACTTTGAGGTTATTTATGTACCCTACTACTCCTAGTGTTTAAAAAGAAAAAGATTAACAGTAAGTGTCAGCATTTACGATTATTCACAACTGAAGGGCTTAAAATGCTTGAATAATCACAAAATTAGGTGGCCGTCTCAAGTTATTTGTCTTGAAATTTCTTTCTGTCACATTCCGTGTCATTTCTTGCAGTGAAACTCGTGAAATACAGGTCTTCATTCTACTTGTGGAATTTCTGGTAATTTGCACGAGTTAAACTTGGGAAATACACATCACCGTTGAACATGTCACTAGCAATGTTCACTATTCTCGAGAATCTACTGTGTCTATCTTGTCTATACAGCTTGTGCATTTCCAAGGAAATGCGAACGTTTCTAACTTGTATCATTCTTGAGTTCTGTTTTGAGGGTAGACATACATGTGTATACAACTATGTCTATACCATCCCACCTGGACAACCTAGTCACTATTGATTAACCAAGGAAGTCATTTTGTGGCTCCCTATACCACCTACCTGAGCTAGTTAATACTGTCAGGTTGGTCAGTACTGACGTGGTATTGACCAACTCACCTTAGACTTTCACACTGTTTACTTTGAGTAAGACATCAGTTAGATTTTGTTTTGACCCAGTTATTTCAGAGTATCAGCTCGTAATTCCGACAAATATCTTCATGACCAAAATGATGACTAACCTGGTAAAGCCCCCAGTCAATATTGCTTAATGGGGCCATATGTGTTTTTACCTAGGCAAGCTGATTTGCCCAACCTGGATTTTGGTCATTTTTGTCCAGGGCTACCAGTGGGAACCCAGATGGGTTATCCCAGATTCAAAGTGCCCAATCATAGCCCAGATTTAGAACACACAATACAAATGTACAGTAAATAATAATTTCAGATGTCAGTATGTTTCAAAATATTCGCAATGTATTCATAAAAAAAAAAAAGAGTTCGTGGGCTGACACATCTGGGCTCCCTCTGGTGGCCATAGACAAAAAGGAAGATAACCCAGATATAGGTAAACCCAGCTGGCCCAGGTGAAACAGATATGGGTCCCAGGGACCAATGCTGACTGCGCCACTACTGACAAAGCTCTGTAGCATAAAGGTTATCTGTGTACCCTCTACCACTAGTACACTATCCTGCACACATACTGACATAGACAAACCACCAAGAAGCCATACTTCCCCTTTTTCCCACCACCCAAACCTGAAAGTAAAGCCCCCACTGGCCCCTTCCCTTGTTATGCTACCATTGCTGGGCCTGCCTAGAACAATACAATGCTATCTGTGGCACGCGCCCCGACTCCCCACCACAAAGAGTCCTATGTTTACTGACTACACACCAATGTTGTTATTCGTCCGCTCAGCCCTCCACTGCGCATGATCGAGGGGTGAATGCTGCCGGCGGCGGTGACGTCACTTCCGCTTTTCCTAATCTAGACAAGTTCTCATTGGATCTCGTTCATGGCGAGAACAACATGAGAACTGTCATGTGGTGTTGGGGAGAGGGGGGGGGGGGGAGTTTCGCTAACATCTTCAAAGACAAAAGATGTGTTTTTATTCTAACTCCTCAAGGGAAGCATAGTGATTGTATGCGCTATGCATTTTGTCATCATGATACATGAATGCAGCCCTGACAAGTAACTCGGCAGGGCTGGTTTCATGTACCATGCCAACCTTACATAGGGTCTGTTGAGACAACCCCGAAGGGTCAGCATGATGCGCCAATCATGACGACAAATGTCATCTTTTTAGTGACATCCATCCTTAAAGGGTTTAACAGCAAGCAGAACAAGGAGGAGTTCTTTCTCACCTTCAAACACGACGGGGGCTTAGAATTCCTCATGGCTGCCTCCTTGAGGGCTTTACACCACCGGACATCAAAAACACAACGTCCATATTTTATCAGCCCATGGCCATAGATCCAGAGACGACGGACAATGTTTGCAGGAATAGGCCTACCGTAAATTCTCATGTATAAGTAACTTGTGTATGGGCCTAAAAGCTAACTTTACTGCAGAGGAGTACTGACTATAGCGACTTTAGTACTGTAGTACAGTTTGAAAATCTCGAATATAAGTTCCATCCTATATAGGGATATAATTATAGGGTTGTGTCTCATGAGATTGTAACAATTGAAACGTCTTTTATCGGGTGTAGTCTTTGACCGGGTATAGTCTTTGACCAGCAAGCCACACCCGGTCAAAGACTACACCCGGTCAAAGACGTTTCAATTGTTGCAATCTCATGAGACACAGCCATAGTATCAAATGTAAGGTAAGTCTGACACGTGTACGAGCCATGACTTCTATACAAGAATTTACGGTACCCCACTAAAAAGGGAAGGAAATCACACACATTTCAATCTGGTATTGTTCCGTCAAATCTCAGAGCGGCCTTGACCTAAAAAGGTGAAGGTCACGTGACTGGTCTATTTCTGTCACGTGCCGCAGGATCCACCAATCAGAAGCAGTATTGATAGTTGGACGTGCGGACGGCGGCATCGAGTAGGATGAATGGTGCTGGGGTGGGAGAAAAAATGCCACAGACATGATTCCAGTTTTAAAACCTAATTGTGCTGTGAGAAAAAGCGCAGGCCACTTGGCAAACTACAGTGTCTTCCCGGAGAATTGGGTTCTAGTTGAAATTTGAAACATGCATGTGTTTATCAATAACCAATTAGAACTGCCTTAAGTCAAATTCCCAATCTGCATATTGATTGAAAATTTGGGGTCAACAATGCTTGAAATTGGACGGTTTTTAGATGAATAAGTTTTGGATTTGATTTTATAAGGATGGGATTGTTTGCATGATTGCAAGCTAGAAAAATATTATACCACTCAATCCAGGCTTCTGATGACAGCATGAGATTGCATCCATTCAAATGGGAATGCCTTTAATCAGCGTGATTTACCATGACATTCAACTCCATTTCAACTTGTTCGGAGTGATAACTCTGACCCCTGATTTAGACCGTTACCTAACAGTATTATCCTATTTTCAGCCTAATTGATGTGATGTTGTTTGGTATCATGCCGACCTATTTCAGGAAATAGCATGACCCCACTGACTATCTTATCCTATAAATATCCCGTTCATAGTCCATCAGCTATAATTATGGTTACTTAAATACTTGGTGCTTTTCTATAAATAGAGTGCACAGGACCATTTTTATTATTAAATTTGTGTATTTGTTTATTACAGCAATGTATCTACTTATAGCCTTAACCCTGGATTTCAGAAACATTTTGTAATGCCCATAGAGTGAAGAGGGAAAAATATCTTGTTGGTTGAAACACCTCCCCCCTCGATGGAGCACCTTATGACAGATTTTGAAGTGGTTTCATAACCATCATCATGGCCTCAGGAGGATAAATGAACAGCGTTTTACTATCGTGGTATTCGATGCATTGACACATTATATATTACACCTCCAATGCGCCAGCTATAGAGTATATCCTTAAAGTATTGATAGAACGGCGTTTCACAGTAGAGTATAAGTACATCCTTACAGCATTGAGGCTTGGGATTACATGCTTTTAAAAAATAAACATTCTGTACTAATAATAACACTATGTATACATTGAGTAAAGTCTTTCATCGAGCTCTGACCAATAAGGGTTGCTTTAGCGAGAAACCGATGAAAAATGTATGCCACCTTCCTCACTGCATTGACCCTTTAAGGGCCACATGGTGATTTATTGTACCATGTCACTCGTCATCATGATGCATGAATGCAGATCAGAGCTGCATCCATGCATCATGTTGCCCTTAAAGAGTGTATAAACCCCATGGCATGATCAAGGATTCTATATTGACTAGGATGTCTCACTCGGTAGACTCCCATGTTAAAGCCCCCCCCCCCCCTCTAGCCCCCCATAGAAGTTGGCGACTTTGTATGCTCTGTATTGAAAACTATGAAGAATAGGGGGTTTTAGGTGGCCCTCTGTTGTCTTTATCAGAGTACTACCAAATGGAATGCAGCTATGCATTTAAGGGTGCTCAACAGTGCTGCATTCATGCATCATCTGACAAAAACCATATCGCTTTAACCCTTTAATGGTGGCATCATGCCTTAATGCTTTATGCCCTTGGTCATCATGATGCATACATGCAGCCCTGAGTTCCATTCAAGTATCATGCTGACCCTACCAGCCTACGGGGGTGAGACACTCATGGAGGGTCAGCTTTATGCATGAATGCAGCGCTGGTGAGTTACTCACCAAGGCTGCATTCTTGCATCATGACGACCAAGGACATGATGCATTAAGGTATCATGCCGGCCTTAACATCTTAAAGGACCAGATTAAAGGAGTCATCTCATAACTTAAATAAATTAGTCCAAATTGAAACATCATTTCTCAGTCACCTGAACCGCTATCTATATTTAACTTCAAATTTTATTCAAAACACAAATATTGGTAGCTGTTATCGAAACCAAATAAAAAACCCTCACATCCGGCAGCGTCCTCTAGCTTCCAAGGGCGTAAGTTTAGAGACAAAAAGGAGTTTCAGAATGGTCTTGGATAAACACATTAAAAACTGTCAGAAATTAAAAAAATGTGAGTATCTTTGAGGATTTCTGGAGGAGGTGGTTGTGACACTAGCATGGCGTAGGCCACATGTACTCACACGAGCTCGGGAGCAGCTCAGGGGATGCCCAGATCAGGACTACAGCGCCACATAGTAAAGGTCCTCATGATAGCATTGTACATCTTAGGGTATTTACAGTGGCATAATCACCGACCGTATCCCACTCACAACTCTAGTACTGTTCTAGTCTACTATGTGGTTAAGTGTGAGTGGTGCCCCTTTAACAATAGAAGGGGAGGGGTGGTGTATTTGGGGAGAGGGGTATTGAAAAAAAAAATTCTTTCAGAAATCCAACAACCACTTAACTCTTGTTGTTAAGCAATGACCAATTCCTTACGGTTGGCTAAGACAAATGCACGTTCTGATTGGCTGGGTTTGCTCCATCTCAGGAATATTATGTTCGGGTTTTGTGGAGAAACAAGACTAGGATTGTCACCTCCAAATCTGTACAAACTAGTTCTAACTTCTGCAGGATACAGACAGCCTGTCGGATGTGAGAGTTTTTAATTTGGTTTCCATAACAGCTATCAACATTTGTGTTTTGAGTAAATTTTGAAGTTAATAAATAGATAGCGGTTCTGGCGACTGAGAAATTGTGTTTCAATTTGGACTAATTTGCTTAAGTTAAGAGATGACTCCTTTAACCCTTTAAGGACGGCAAAATGCATTAATCATGCTATATCTATAACAGACTAATCTGGGCAAGTCTCATGCAACATCTTCTGATTCTATGCACATGTATACTGGCTTAGCCCACCCGACTGACTTGGCAGATTATAATCAAAGTGAAATTAGGATTAGGTTGTCTTTCTATTATTAAATGGCTTCAAATTAAAGAGAAATTAACACAAAGGCCAACTACATTGATACCGTCTTTGACATATTTCACGAGTGGGGGGGCTGGGGAATATCCTTTTCACCTGCCAGCACTTATCAATATAGGTGCTTATAACTTCAAGGTATGTTCACAGTGATTATAGCTATTTCAAGCCTCCTTACTTCTAGTGCTTATATAATATGCAAGATCGTCACTTTATACTACAGTTCAGTAACCTAATGTATATGCTGTGCAGACACAAAGATGGCCCTGCCAGTACAAAGTACATCACAATACTCAGCAGCACTTCTAGCGGCACCTGGCATCTAACCATTTAAAGGTGGAATGATGCATTAGTGCATCATACCCTTGGTTGTCGTGATGCATTAATGCAGCCCTGGCGAGTAACTTGCCAGGGCTGCATTTACGCATGCATGCCAACCCTGCTAGATTGAAACTCTCCCTCAGGATCGGTATAATGCTCCAGTACAGCACTCGTGAGTTACTCACCATGGCTGCATTGGTGCATCATGATGACAAATGTCATCTTTTAGCGATATGCCGTCCTTCAAGGGCTAGTTGTCTAACTGGTGAGCAGTTCATGAACAGCTCAGGAGCAGGAACCGCCAAATTAAGCCAATCTGAGCTCTCTGCGGTTACCAGTCACCACCAGTCGTGGTCTCACAATCATGCCTCACCAATGACTCCTGATGGCATCACTCTCAATTTCCTTTCAAAATATCCACTTTCCCGCCCTTTTTGTAATTTTTGCGGACTGGAAAGCCACGTGTTCATTTTTCCCTAAGGTGTGAGGAGATCACTCGTGTTGTAACCAAATCTGGAAAGACTCATTTTCGGTGCCGGTCACAAATAACAAGTTGGTTTTCACGAGAACTCGAGTCGACGTGTTGCGAATAAGTAATCTGGGGCAGGAGGTGGTGGGGAAGGGCGGGAAAAAGAGAAACAGCCGGAAATTACTTTGATTTAATGTCATTACGCGGCATAAATCATTAGCGGGATTAGAGGAGAGGGAATTGGGTTGAGATTGAGTCTGTAATTTGGTTCATCAGTCGTTAATTGTAAAGTAACTAGGTTAGGCATTAATGAACCGTGTCGCGGCGCACAACATACACAGATAATCTATAGGTTTAAGAGGTTAGTCAGTAGCGGCTATCCCAGGTCTACAATAGGCATATTAGTCAAAATGACGAGAGACCCTTGGTCATATTCTGGCTCCATTCTGGACAGATCGATATACGTCAATTCAGTTAGTCAAAATGACAAACGCACCTTAGTCTTTTCATTTTAAGGCGTTTTAGAGTTAGTCATTTAGACTGGAGCATTAGTTTTGCCCTAAGCATTCTTGACTATAAGTTATTCATTTTGACCATTAAAGGATGAATATCCCTATGACGAGCCTGGGATAGCCACTACTGACTTACCTCTTACACGTATTGATTTCCAGTGTAGTTTCCCATTTGGCATCACCCTGAGGCATCTCTAGAGAGGCAAAGTCATTGATTGTTGCTTGTGCATTTCCTCAAGGTGTTTTAGATTAGATTAAAATATGAAACACTAGCAGTGTTATGCAGGTTTATGAAAATAATAATCATCCTAAATGTCTCTACTTCTATGCGCCATTTATATGTCAATTACAGGTCTCTAACACTGTACGTGATAGTCAGTGATGAACTGATATATTCAATTCGTTTCATAATGATTTTTAGACGTTTTTGCACACAGGATATCCATAGAAAAATGCAAACACACATTGATAGTAGGGGCTGGGGCCATATTCCACTCAGCCTGTGGCTTCGTGGGATATTCCCAGCCCCCCACTCGTGAAATATGTCAAAGACGGTATCAATGTAGTTGGCCTTTGTATTAATTTCTTTTTAATTTGAAGCCATTTAATGAAGGATAGACAACCTAATCCTAGCTCATTGAATATGGCCACATTGTATTCAATGGAGGACACTGAATACCACTCTTCAGTGCTAAAGCATAGAAAATCTGGTAATATCATATCATGTGATAGCTTGACAACAAAGGGGCTCCGATCCAAGTAGCAAATTCGATTGTTAATAGGTTTGAGGTTTTATAAGGCTTCTATTAACCTAAAGAACACCAACACGTTTGTGTCTTTCATTCACTGTCAATGTTAAAGAAAAATTGAATGAACACACCTTTAGTCAGTGAGGTATCACTTTTCATGTACACATATAACAGCCCTTAGGATAAAGATGACAGCTGTCAGCCAGAAATAAAAATACCTGTATATTGATACTGACAATGATACAAAAACTTATAAAACATCTATGACCTTTACCAACATTCATAGACACAGTGAATACAGCTTAATCCTTTTAACGATGGCATAATGCATAAATACAGCCCTGGAGAGTAACTCACCACTGCTGCATTCAGGCATCATGACGAGCTTACGGGGTTGAGACACTCCCGGATTGTCAACATGGTGCACCAATGCAGCACCGGCGAGTTCCTCGCCAGGGCTGCATTGGTGCATCATGATGACAAATGTCATCTTTTACCGACACTTTGTCCTTAAAGTGCTAATCCATATAGAAATTAAATTTTATGCAATAATACGCTTTTATTGTTTCTTCTCCAGAAACCTGAACATAGTGAGAACTGCTGAGTTGGTATCACCTTTTGTATTGGGGTATCAATGTGGCAATACGTACAGCGATCCGCATAATGTGGACAAATATTGCTGCAATAAAATGTTTCAGCAGTTCTAGTAATTTTTGCGGTCAAATGAATGCTCACAGAAAACACCAAGAGATGAACTGTATGTTGAAATTGGCTATGCTGAACCCTCAAAAAGGTAGACACTAACGCTAGCCAATGGTTTGTAATTCTTTGTCTTGGCTCCTATAGTTTTCTTAGAATTTACCTCCCTGTCTAGCTGGCCAATAAAAGTAGAACCATGACATTCTAAAAGAATAAACCATTATATTGTGTTGTTCGAAAACATAAAATCACAACAGTAACAGTTATCTATATGTATGCAAATCAGCAATATTTATTGGGTTTTTTTCATCATTAGTCTTGACTTTGGTGGGGGCCCACAGATTTATGAGGCTATGAGCCCGGGTGGCCCATTACAGACAATGCTTTTGTCTAACCTTGGATGGTATGACACTACCTAGCCTAAATAGTCTCATTAAAGTTCCAACCCAGACCCAAGCCAAAGCATTTAGGGGGAGGTCAGGCTTGTACCTGGTACTAATCAAAGGTAGGTCACTCACTGCTCACTGGGGTCTGTTCTTTGAAGGCCGCAGCCAAAGGATATAGGACTGCCGGGAAGCAACACTCCATGCACTCCCTCCAAACAGAACTCAAGAATCACACAAGTTAGAAATATTAGTATTTCCTGGGAAATGCACAAGCTGTATACACAAGAGAGACATGGGAGATTCTCGAGAATAGTGAAGGTTCCTAGTGACATGTTCAATGGTGACATGTATTTCCCATGCAGATAACCAGAAATTCTACAAGTAGAACAAAGACCTGTATTTCACGACTTTCACTACAGCAAACATGACACAAAAAAAATCCAAAGAAGTTTGGAAAACGTTCATCAAACGTTCTAAAGTTCTTGAGTTTTGACACAAGAATGGCACGAGTTCTGGTTGAGATTTTGGTTAGCAAGGTATAAGTGTCTCGGCATTCTGTGTATAGAACACCCATTGCAGTTGTTTTAAAGCTTGCCGGTCAAAGCCGTCACCTGGTCAAAGACGATCAAATTGTTTTGATCTGGAAGAAACACAGTCCGATATGATGCCAAGGGAGAATTCTCTAGTGCGTTTAAGACTTCACTGAAAACCTCAGGGATTTCAGGGTGATCAAAGATCACAACCTAAAGTTCTCATTGTGATGACCTTAGGTTGTCTCATCTGAGTGTATCAGACTCAAGGTGGTCAAGGAACTAAGCACTTTCTGTTGATACCCTGCAAACAAAATCTCAAGTGGAACTCATGCTATTCTCATTTCAAAACTCGAGAATTTTGGAAGGTTTTTGGAAGGTTTTTGCAAATTTTCTTCTATCATATTCTATATCATTTCTTGTAGTGAATCTCGGGAAATACAGGTATTCCTTCTACTTGTAGAATTTCTGGCTATTTGCACGAGTAAAACTTGGCAAATAGACATCACCATTGAACACGTCACTAGGTTCTCGAGAATTTCCTGTATCTATCCCGTGTAAACAGCTTATAATGTGTTTCCCGGGAATTGCACACGTTTCTAACTTGTGTCATCCTTGAGTTCTGTTTGAAGAGTACCTTACCCGATCAACACTCTCAGTGTTACCACCATATATCAAGGTATTGTGAGCTGTCTGCCAACCATCCATATACAGTATGAGGGTGTTATACAAAGCCACTGTAGCGGGTATCACAACAATCCTGTTGCCTTCCCCTTCTATTACAATTATCAGAGGTGCCTTCAGAGAATGACCTTCCACACTAGTTCATTAAACTTTCTGGTTGATAGACATTAAAAAAAACACCAGATATACTTGCCTCATTGAGAAGCTCATATCTGATTGTTGTACAAGTTAAAGGACAGCTAAAAAAGGCGATAGAGACGAAGTCGATCAGCACAACTTAAAGGGCGTCTCTGAATAGAGACCTTTATATGACGAGCACATCAAGTCACTCGAGCTGTTGACCAAGCTAATTGGACATTTATTTTTTAGGAATTGTTACGAAACGTGCATCCATGCTTGTTAAGATACATTGAGCAGAGTTTTCAGAACTATGAAGCGAAAAAAGCCACTGTAGAGGTGTTGTCAAGTAAGGGAGTGGTCATTTTTTAACAGCAGGGGGGATTGTTTGATTTTGAAGTGACCGTGCCAAAACCTTTACGTTCTCCCTGCAAGAGGAGTCTCAATTCAATCTCCTACAAATCTATCGCGCTCAACACCTTTTAGCTAGATTTATTTGCGGGCCTTTCCACTTAAAAGTGGTGACTTTTTTTTGGTCCCTCCCCTCTCAAGGGGTCTGAATTCCTCCCAACCAACCCCGCCCACCTTCCCTGTTGTTCAGAAATGTCCGCTCCCTTTAGGACCGTTCCCGTAGCATCTAGAGTCTAATGAGGTCTCTGGCGCTGGATCTGGTTGATGCGTGTGTGCTCTAGTCCAGCTAATAACCACCAGTTGGCATCGTTTAGATGTCGTTGCCACAAATGGATATCGATATCCTTTTTATTAAACGGTCAGTTTTTCCTCCAATAAATGCATGACTTGGCCGTTATGCACAGGAGCCTTCATGCTGGACTGTGGTAACAAAACTAATACTTTGAGGTTAGTCATCACAGCCATCATTGCAGGAGCCTTGAATTGAAGGCTCAATATCTGTTTGATGTTTCAGTGTGAGTTAAAATATGAAAGTGAGGCACACCGCGGCGGTTATTAACCGTTTAACCCTTTAAGGACCAATGTCACTAAAAGGAGACATTTGGCATCCCGATGCACCAATGCAGCCCCGGTGAGTACCTCGCCAGTGCTGCATTGGTGCATCATCCCGACCCTTCAGGGGTGTCTCAATCCCGTAGGGTCAGCATTATGCTTGGATACAGCACTGGCGAGTTACTCACCAGGGCTAAACTCATACATCATGACGACCAAGGGTGTGATGCATTAAGGCATTATGCCATCCTTAAAAGGTTAAAGATGGCATGATGCAATAATGTATCATGCCCTTGGTTGTCATTATGCATGAATGCACCTTAGAAGAGTAACACAGGGTGGATACACTCCCAAAGGATATAAGCATGATGCACCAATGCAGCACCTGGGAGCTACTAGCTGGGGCTGCATTGTTGCATCATGACAAGAAATGGCGTTCACAAAATGTCTACAATAGTGTGGGAAAGTGGGGTCAGGGCGGAGGTTGCTGAATATGCTGGGCTGCCCAAAGATTTGCAAAAAGACTCCATAATATAACACACAATCCCAGTGATGGGCGAGAGCGCTGCACTCCCAATCAATGCGTCTGTTTCAGTTTACCCAACCCTACCTAGCCAAACAGGGCCGACCCTAGAAATCTTTAATCAATTTTGAAAAAAACAAACAATTTTTTTTCTACCATTTTGGAATTGAGTTGAGGCTCCATGAGTCAAGGTGGTGGTCAGTGAGTCAGCTCTGGCGTTCACAAGTCAATTTTGCAGTCGATGGAACCTTGAATACACCTATATTTTTGGGCCCAATTTCCATATATATACTCTATGGGATTTGTTTCCTATGCCCCCCTCTACCTCCCTTGCTCCCATTCCTCTCTGCTGCTCCTGCCCCTCCCCATACTAACCAGCCTGCTTCCCTACCTCCCCCACTGCACTCTTTGATCTCCTATTTCTTTCCAACCTCTTCGCCTTTGATTATTGGCCCCAGCGACTGTGCTTCTAATTGCAGACGTCTCCGACCTCCACATATCCCTCTTTGGCCAAAGGTTTCTCCATCCAATGCATCATATAAGCACAGGTCTCGAATTGTATTTTCACCAGGCAACATGGAGTTGTATTATATGTATAATCCCTCAATTATGGCATACAGTACTGAATGCTCTGCGGGCACACTCCAATATGGTGCAGCTCTTAATCTAGTACTTATACAGGCCAGGTGCATATTCAAGGTCATGTTAAAGTGGTTAAGAAACATTTGGATGCCCCTTTACCCCTAGCGCTTTCTCATAAGCAGCGTTATTTCGAAATATACAATAAACAAGAAGACAGTCAGATTACAAGTTCCATAGCAGGAAGACAATGGCATATATCTTTTGGCTTTACCCCCCATCCCTGCAAACGAGTTTTATGAACACATGTTTTGAACAAGCTCTAACTTGTGTCATTCCCCAAAGTTGCAAACATTTGATTCCCGAGTTCATTTTGTGAATAGGACATGTTCACAATTCTTGAGAATATCTTGTGTCTTTCTTGTGTTATGGTGACTAACCCAGATTCTCCCCAGCTGCAAACGTTCAATCCCCGAGTTCTGTTTGGAGGGATGTCTTTTATCCAGTCCCAATAAGAAGAACTATATCCTACCTCTTCAATCAATTAATCTCTTTTATTATATGCATGCCCGGCATCTAGTGAAGGGAAGGTCCTATTTGCCTATGTCAGGCCGCCATTCTTGTATGAGCAGATTTATGTGCCCATGACAGTTCTTTGGATGAGGATCTCCACCCAATGTCTGCCTCTACTCCAGGGAGGGGAGGAGGTGGGGGGGGGGGGGCACTTCATCCCATTTTAGGTACCCACTGCAAAACACCCCTCCAAACAGAACTCAGGAATTCAATGTTTGCTACTGGGGACAATCTGGGGAAGTCACCATGACATAAGGAAGACACAAGATATTCTCAAGAATTGTTAACATGTCCTATTCACAAACTGAACTCGGGAATTGAATGTTTATGACTTGGGGGAATGACATAAGTTAGAACTTATTCAAAAAACTTGTTAAAAACCAAGAAGCTCCAGGGAATATGCTACAAAACGTTCACAAAATCTCCTGGGGATCACGAGTCAAGAATGGCACGAGTTCCGTTTGAAATTTCGTTTGCAGGGAAGCCCTGTTGAATGTAGCAAGAAAGGGTGACTTTCTCATGATAATATTGTGTTAACGATGGTTTTAGCAGAAAAATCGAAGCATTGTCTGTAATGTTTTCAGAACATCTCATATCAGGAGATTCACAATTGTCTTTCAAATAGTGTGTACTGAGATGTAGGATTCTAAGGTTATATTCATGTACTTGTTGGTCACAGAGAAATTCAAAAATCTTATCAACAACTTTTCTGGAAAGTCCCCCTTTCTTGCTGCATTGGTCTAAAGCTGTGGCTGAGAATTCAAATTCAATTCAAAAGATTCAAATTCAAAGATTTTTATTTCCATTGCAACCAGGGGACGCCATGGCCCGAGTTATCCGATTACAACAGTACATATTAACTCTTATCCACGTATATTCAAGAGGCAGTGTATGATATTAATAGCATCCAGCATATTCACAAAAGGTAAAGTACCTTTGTAAGGTAAAGAAATGAGAGACTGTCATGGTGCGAAAAGGCTCTTAAACAGGGGGCTGTTAGAAGATACAAGGTTGTTACAGTCCAGGTTGGTGAATACCTTGCGTATAAGTCCAACTTGCGTATAAGTCACATCTAGAGCTTGAGCCAATTCTATAAAAGTTATACTATAAGCCTCAATGGCGATCTGATTATGGTAAATCTACTACAGTAGCAAAAACTCGCAGGTAAGGCGCACCCTGCACCTGGGCGATCCTATAAGCAGGCAAGGTTTTACGGCAGTCATATTTCATGCCATGAACCCCATTCTAATGGTAGACTCCCTGTATAAAGACTCCCAAGTTGTTTATATAATAATATCAGGTCTAGAAGAAGCTGTTGGCTGACATCTGAGAAAATAGGAGGAGGGCTGTTAATTGATGATGGGAAAGTTAACCTGGAGACTTTTTCTCTCTGGAAACGGCCACGCTTTTACTGTGGTAACGAGCACGTGTCGGGAATCATGACGTTTGGGTTTCTTTCTTATTATCATGTCTCAGATAGGTTAATGAGCATACCTAATGAGTATCATTCTATTTCTTCACTCATAGAAATTCGTTTAGAAAAGAAAAGGGAAAGGGGCACAGCTGCCATATCACTGAATGGGTGGTCTGTAGTTTTGCCCTTAGTTTCCTACCCTCAAGGACCCAGTGCCCCCCCCCATCCTCCCCCGCCTCCACTGGGCACTTCCCTTAACTCATGCCCACCCTCTGACACTGAGCAGCTCCCCCACTAACTCACCAATGACACTTAGGCCAACATAAAAGACTTGTGCTCCGGTATCTCGACTGACCCTATTTTATAACCCCAACCAAGTTTGTTTTTAGAATAAATAAAAAAAGATATTCAGATGTCTTTTTTCATGACATGATACATGTACAGCCTTGGTGAGTAATTCGCCAGGGCTGCATTCAAGCATCATGCTGACCCTATGGGGTTAAAACACTCCCAAAGGGTCGGCATGATGCACCAATGCAGCACTGGCGAGTCACTCGTTGGACCTGAATTGGTGCATTATCACAACAAATGTAATCTTTTAGGGACATGCCATCCTTAAAGGGTTAAGTAGCAATTAATCACTGTAAATGGTACTCAGTGCATATCTCCCAGCACAGGACGTGTGGAGGGGTGGAAGGGTGGCTTAAACCTTCAAGGACGGATGTCGCTAAAAGATGACATTTATCTGTGTGATGCACCAATGCAGCCCCGGCGTGTAACTCACATCATGCCAACCATTGCAAGTGTCTCAACCCCGTAGGGTTGGCATGATGCTTGAATGCAGCACTGCCGAGTTACTCGCCAGGGCTGCATTCATGCATCATGCCGACCACGGGCATGATGCATCAAGGCATTATGCCATCCTTAAAGGGTTAAGCGGCCTCTCATATATCCGTTAGTGCTGGGAGTAGGGGGCACTGACAGCACGCCCCTCACAGTGGTGACGTATGAGCCTTCCCGGCGTGCATAGTTAGCACTTCCTGTACGTGCCCCAAAACTCCCTATTATCACTCACCTCGCCGAAATCCTTCCATTATCGCCCTCCCACCCTTTTACCACGCTCTGCGCTGACTTGGCCTATTACACTAGTTGTCTCGGCTGATGTCTGAGACGACTGTGTCTTTCATACAAGTAAACCTATGCCTAATGTAGTTTTAATGACGACAGAGTTTTCTCTTGACAATGTCTGACATTTGCTTACTGTCGACTTAGTGTGGCCATCATGATGTTCAGGACATTGTTAGGAATGCGCTACTACATTCATAATGAGAAAAGGAGGGATCGGAACATTCATGTATAACACTGGAAAAGCACACAGTGAAATTGCTATGATGGAAATATGCAGGGTTGCATTTATATAAGGCCAGAAAAAAATGAAAGCTGTGTTTCAGGTTACATTGTCTGAAAATCTAGGTAGGGTAGGTCGGATTCCTTTTTTTTTTCTACCTTGGCCTGAAAGGTACTTGCAAACTTCAGCGCTGACTTATTGACAATGGCTTCAACTCGTGGACTATCCAATTGACTATGAACTAGCTCCATAATTACGAGGCTAAGTAGGGTTGGGTTACCTGAAACACAACTTTTTTTTTTGGCCTCAGTACATTTATATAAGTACATTATGTCCAATCAAATACAACTGTAGGTGAGTCCCGATGTACGATGTATAGTAAATGCCTAACGATTCATTTCCAGATGTGAATAAGCTGTTATAGAAGAGACTAAAGGTTGCTTTTATCGTCATCTTTTAATCAACCAACAAAGCACTTTTTATTAGAGAGAGTGTCGTTTTAACCCTTTAAGGACAGGTGCCAATAAGAGATGACAATTGTCAGCATGATGCTCCAATGCAGCCTCTATACCGGTGCTGGATAAGTGCTTCATGCCAACCCTTCGGGAGTGGCTCGACCCAATTGGGTCAGCATGATGCTTGAATGCAGCACTGGCGAGTTACCCATATGGGCTGTATGCATGCATCATGATGACCAAGGCATGATACATAAGTGCACTATGCCCTCCTTAATAGGTTAATGTGAAGATCCCTCAGATGTAATTAATAAGACACCAGTGAATGCCACACCCATTGGCTCCTCTCCTAAATTACCCAGAGTGCTTATCTTATCACTTACCTCGTCTGAAGGCTATTGCACTTTGAGAATGGCCATCCCCAAATTACCCAGGCCTCATTGTATTTGCCATATCACTAATAGATTTAGGAGGCCATGATAGAAACCATCTGGTGTCTTTAAGTGTGCCCTCTGGAGGTGGTATTCTGAACTCGTCCTTCATAGTTCACCCCTCTGACTATCACTAGTGCCATGTACTTAACCCTTTAAGGACAGCATAATGCATCATGCCCTGGTCGTTGTGATGCATGAATGCAGCCAGTGCTGCATTCAAGCATCATGCTGCCTCTACGGGTTGACACTCACATAGGGTAGGCATGGTGCATCGATACATGCTGAGGGTGCATTGGTACATCATGGTGACAAATGTCATCTTTTAGCAATATGCTGTCCTTAAAGGGTTGATTCAGCAGTGCTATACATCAGAGGGCGCTACAAGTGCATCCAGATTGCCCATATTATCGCACCCATCAGAGGGAAGGATACCATTCCTAGCTACAGGAAATTCCCAGTTTCTGGTGCGATCTATCTCTTAACCCTTTAACAATGGCATAATGCATTAATGTATCGTGCCTTAGGTCATTTTATAATGATTGGATGCAGCCCTGGCGAGTAACTTTCCAGGGCTGCATCCATCCATCATAACGACCCTATGGGGTTGAGATACTACCGAATGGTCGGCATGATGCATCAATGCAGCACCGGAAAATTACTCGCCAAGTTGCATTGGTGCATCATGACGACAAATGTATTTTAGCGACATCCGTCCTTAAAGGGTTAATAATCTTGGTGTGTACAATGCTGTCATCAACTGGCCAAGGCATGTAATTATGCCGCATCATGAACATATACTTGACACTGCCTATTGATTCATACCAAAAAAATATGATGTGGAACTTTATTTTAGGAACTGAGGAAGTCATGTACTATAAGAAAATTACATAATATCGTGGTCTAAAAACATGTACAGTTCAACTTCACATTTTGGGGCAGCATATTGTGGTCTAACAGTCTTTCAGCAGTTATTTCAGGTGTCAAAATTATATATACTGGTCGCATCCCATAAGCGGCCGATATGCATTGGTTAAATCCTACCTCAACTCAACTTTTATAACCCCAGGAAAACAGCTGGGGGGGAAAAATCAAATATTGATAAACTAGCCTGTGTATGAGTAGGAATCCAGACTACATACTTACAAACCAGCTTATGGCTCATTTTTCTGTAACTCACCTAGGAAAGAGAAAAAAGAACAATTTGTGAAAATGAAATAGTAGTATGTATCAGTAATATAATCATTTTCCAAAAATGAAAATTAGGAGAAGGAGATAAAAGAGTAGAGGTTGCTCACTGCTATAACAATGTCTTCTCTCATAAATAACAGTCAAGGTGCATAACCCATAAAATATTGTTTAGCAGTCACGAGGAAAGGTTCCTCACATGAAAGGTGCATGGACAATCGTTTTTGGGTGTGGCTACTAACATTTATACATAAGATCTAGTTTCTATATATAATATTGATATACACCCTTATTCGAGTACAAACTGCGAAACTACAAAAAAAAGATATTTTGTCAGCTGCTTGAATAGTAAAAAGGACCATACTATTTACAGACCCCTTCTTTTAAAGAGGTAAGATGACCGCCCATCGTCAGGGGGCCTCATAAATTTTACATTATTACATAGATTACTCAAGTTGTGTGTGAACTTTAAAGATTCATTATTTATTTATTCATTGTGACAGCCCCTTGTTCAATTCTTCTCAGTTTTTTAGACAGCCCCTGATTCTTTTACTTTCATGTAATTGACAGCCCCCTCTCTTTTTTTCTTGCTTCACTTCATGCACAGCAACAGCTATTCAGGGTTGTTACCGCAGTTGGTTCCCATTCCTACCTGGAGTAACCCCCGGGAATGTATTCCCATTGTCACTCGACAAGTAATAGGGTAGCATCCTTATCTATGACCGGGTCCATTGGCATACACTAGACAGAAGGGGGTACCGTTGATGATCGGTGATACCCAGAGTCTAGTTTAAGGAAAGGTCGATTTATTCTAGAGATTACATTTTAGGGATATTCATCAGTTTCCTCTCGTCTTATTACCTCAACTTTCCGGTCTTCAAAAGTCCGGCAGCCTTAGATCCGGTGTATATGCTTCAATAGTCTGGCAGATTCAGCATCCTGCCGCATATTGCATACGACAGGGGTGGCCGAATTACCGAGGTCTGTAGGCCTACATATGCCTTGTTAGAATAATATGTAACTGCGAGGTAGAATCTACTGTAGTTTGAAATATAATAGGTATTATTGTACATAGGCAGTAGAATTCACTGTTGGTTTACAGTATAAAAGGACATACTTTTTTTTTCACTATTTACATTGTAGATAGGCCATCAGTTCAGGCTACGAGGGAGCTTCATCAGGGGAAGACTCTTCTATAATTTAAAAAAAACACGTTTTCCCAGCCAAACATCAACAAAACTCTTCATGTGCTAAACCTTTGATAACAAGTGGTTAAAATTATTATGCCCCTAATACTAAACACGTTAGATTTAGCTTGGGTAGTGCAGTGGCCGCAGCTTCTACCCTATATGATACTTGGTGCATATCCGAATTGACAGATGGCTCTGTTTACATCATATTTATTTTCATTGTCATAAGCTAATCCTTATCCCGTGGGCACAAACTTCCATGTCAGTGATAAATCAATATTGAATCAACATTGACAACCGTTAATTTATGAATGTTGAACCAATGTTCAGTGCCCCCTGGTTATAAATACGTATTCGGAAGATGTTTGAAGAGTCTCTGATGGCGTTTTAACGATTCAGATAATATCTAGTTCCAAAATCAATTCATAGAAACCAGATTTCCGCAATTTCCTATTGGAAACAAGGTTATGAGGTCGGAGCACTCATCCTCTGAGCCGCAGCCACTTTTAATGCATAGCCCGCTAAAATAAAACCGCCAGTGGAATTTTGATTAGGCAAATCGATTTAATCTCAAAAACCTCATCAAAACTTCATAAATATTTATTTGACACCTCAGAAAAAAAGCGTTTTATGTCTCTCCTGGAATCTGCAAGAGATGGCAAATCCTCTGGGCTCGCAAATCTCTTTAGTTGAATTCTTCCCGCCTTGATGGTCTGTCAGTTAAAGTTTTAACCCTTTAAGGGTACATAGTCATGTAATATGCAATGCCCCTATTGGTCATTATAAATGAATGTAGCTTTTGTGAGTAACTCGCCAGTGCTGCATTCTTGCATCATACCAACCCTCTGGGACTAATGCATTGACAGAGGGTCGTCATGAATGCATCCCTGGCGGGTAAAATCTTAAAAGGTAGAAAATTAAAGGGTTAAATTTTAAAATAAATTACAATTTGGCACTTTAAATATGAGTCCCTCGTATAGGTGCTCAATGTCAAGCCTGGGCGGCAGACAGAAATTGGATTTCCATAAGGAAATTAGTATGAGGTATTGTTGAGATTTATTCTGAATCTTAACCGATGCACAAAGTTATTGGTCAGAATGACGAACTGATATTCAAAAATGACTAGGGCCTTACCCAAAAAGAATTTGTCCCATACTCATAGGAATGGAAAAGACTAAGGTGGGTCGGTCAGCACCGACCAACCTGACATTAGTAACTAACTAAGGTTGGTCGTATAGGGTGTCAGAAATGACTCCCTAGGTTAATCACTAGAGTGACTGAGTTGTAAGCCAGTGCTGGCTAAGGTCAGAATATATCATTGTTAGCCTTTATTATACGATATGGGCTTACACCGTGCTTTTTACGTGATATTCCCGTTCTGATATTCCTGCATAGCGCACACTTGGGGGGGTGAAATCGTTCTGATATTCTGGATATCAGAACGATTCTGAATGGGGAATTCAGAATCGTTCTGATATCCTGAATATCAGAACGATTCTGAATGGGAATCGGCAGCCATAAAATCCGAGACTCGAACACGCTACATCAAGACTTAAAGTCCGATGTGCTAACCACCACGCTGTGGAGGCGCTGGTAGAGGGAGGTGGCGAAACAAGGAGTCTACAGGCGGATTTCCAGCCCTGTAGGACCATTATTTACCGAGTTACAGAAGAAAAGGCATTTTTTGGTATAGTTTCTTTGAAAATCAATATTTTTTTCTAATTTCTTTTTTTATGCCGAAGAGGTGGCGTAGCCACCGGGTGGTGCCGCCAGGCACCACCAGAACGAGGTATATGATGTTTACACTTTGCCAGAAATCAGAACGGGCGCCGCCATCTTGGATTGTGCCGCCATCTTGGATTAAGGTGTCACAACACAAATTTATGCTATGTGATAACAATAATATAAATCAACCTTTGATAGTTCCTGAGGTTGATTATAATCATACCTACCCCCCCTAATATGGACCCAAGGAATTCAATGGTTCTGTTGGTTTGTTGCTTATACAGCTGGTTGCCTAGCAACGGCTATTCTAATTGTTTATCTGCCTAGCAACACACATTTCCATGGTCCTCAGGTTGATTATAATCATACCTACCCCCTAATATGGACCTAAGGAATTCAATGGTTCTATCAGTTTGTTGCTAATACAGCTGGTTGCCTAGCAACGGCTATTCTAATTGTTTATCTGCCTAGCAACACACATTTCCATGGTCCTAAGGTTGAATATAATCATACCTAACCCCCCTAATATGGACCCAAGAAATTCAATGGTTCTGTTGGTTAGTTGCTAATACAGCTGGTTGCCTAGCAACAGCTATTCTAATTGTTTATCTGCCTAGCAACACACATTTCTATGGTCCTCAGGTTGATTATAATCATACCTACCCCCTAATATGGACCTAAGGAATTCAATGGTTCTATCAGTTTGTTGCTAATACAGCTGGTTGCCTAGCAACGGCTATTCTAATTGTTTATCTGCCTAGCAACACACATTTCCATGGTCCTAAGGTTGATTATAATCATACCTACCCCCCCTAATATGGAGCCAAGAAATTCAATGGTTCTGTTGGTTAGTTGCTAATACAGCTGGTTGCCTAGCAACGGCTATTCTAATTGTTTATCTGCCTAGCAACACTCATTTCCATGGTCCTAAGGTTGATTAAAATCATACCTACCCCCCTAATATGGACCCAAAGAATTCAATGGTTCTATCACTTTGTTGCTAATACAGCTGGTTGCCTAGCAACGGCTATTCTAATTGTTTATCTGCCTAGCAACACACATTTCCATGGTCCTCAGGTTGATTATAATCATACCTACCCCCCAAATATGGACCCAAGGAATTCAATGGTTCTATCAGTTTGTTGCTAATACAGCTAGTTGCCTAGCAACGGCTATTCTAATTGTTTATCTGCCTAGCAACACACATTTCCATGGTCCTAAGGTTGAATATAATCATACCTACCCCCCCTAATATGGAGCCAAGAAATTCAATGGTTCTGTTGGTTAGTTGCTAATACAGCTGGTTGCCTAGCAACGGCTATTCTAATTGTTTATCTGCCTAGCAACACACATTTCCATGGTCCTCAGGTTGATTAAAATCATACCTATCCCCCTAATATGGACCCAAGGAATTCAATGGTTCTATCAGTTTGTTGCTAATACAGCTGGTTGCCTAGCAACGGCTATTCTAATTGTTTATCTGCCTAGCAACACACATTTCCATGGTCCTAAGGTTGATTATAATCATACCTACCCCCCTAATATGGACCCAAGGAATTCAATGGTTCTATCGGTTTGTTGCTAATACAGCTGGTTGCCTAGCAACGGCTATTCTTATTGTTTATCTGCCTAGCAACACACATTTCTATGGTCCTAAGGTTGATTATAATCATACCTACCCCCCAATATGGACCCAAGGAATTCAATGGTTCTGTTGGTTTGTTGCTAATACAGCTGGTTACCTAGCAACAGCTATTCTAACTGTTTATCTGCCTAGCAAGGCACATTTCCATGGTCCTAAGGTTGATAATAATCAAACCTACCCCCCTAATATGGACCCAAGGAATTCAATGGTCCTATCACTTTGATGCTAATCCAGCTGGTTGCCTAGCAACATCTATTGTAATTGTTTATCTGCCTAGCAACACACATTTCCTTACCCCTAACATGGACCCAAGGAATTCATAGGAAATGCCATATTTGAAGTAATATCATCCTTCCCCCTGATAACCCCTTCCCGGCCCTGCTCTTCTGGTGTCTTGAATGGGTTCCCTTCAAACATACCAACCATGTAGACATTATGTTTCTTCGAATACAAGAATTGCGGCTGTTGCCGCGTATAAAAATGCCTGAGGCATTTTTTTACGCGGCAACAACCGCAATTCTTGTTACTATAAAGGTAGAAGTTGGACTTTACTTCCCCTTTCGTTAAAATAATTCTAGGAATTTTTTTTCACATAGAAATAGACATTTAGAAAATGGTTCGTTTCCACCCAGGATCGATCCAGGGACCCTTGGTATATGAGGCGAAGTCGCTAGCGCCCATGCCTATCCGGCTGTGGTGAATCTGGAGGGAAACGCTGGTTATACTTTAACACCACCCCAAGCTGGCCCCCTTACAAATTCTATGTTGGACTCAGTGTTGGAGATTGAGGGCATGACATCACCAGGCTCCACCAATCAGCGAGCAGGGTTGGTGGGATATCAAAACAACATGGCGCTACTGGTGTACGAGTGATATTCAGTCAATAATCCTTCAAAATGGCCAAATTAGGACGAATTTAAGGTAATTAAAGACATTTGAATGGAAATATCGTATAATAAACCTAATAATATATGAATATCACCGACCTTGGGGTGTGTATTCATGAATAACGACCTCGGTGCTACGCACCTCGGTCGTTATTCAAGAATACACACCCCGCGGTCGGCGATATTCATATATTATTGGTTAAGTATCGTATCCCTTTCCATGCTGGTAGAAACAAGTGTTTGCAATATTACCTTTCCTTCCCACCAGATGGTCTATTCCCTTCCTCTTCTGTTTGGTGCTAACCATTAGTCAAACCTAGTTATGCAGTGCTGGTATAGACTTAGCACCAGGTCATGATAAAGGACCCCCTCCAGTACCTAATGGCCTGTCGCATGTCACCCCCTCCATACATGGTTACCATAGCAACAGGAGACGCCAGGCCACCCCTAGACAGCCGCACAGACAGACACAGGATGAGATGGAGCCCTGGTGGGAGAACTGTGAACTAAGCCTCATTAGTATGCAAATGAGGAGGCGCTGAGGGAGTCTATGGTTGATGACAATGGTCATGTGACACAGGGTTACGCATGCGCCCTGGTTCAATGTGATTTGCGTGGAGACACAATGGGATGGGGGAGGGTGGCAGGGGGGACGCAGGGGAGTTTTTCCTTTTGTGGCAACTCAAACGGTTTTGTCCTGTAAATGTCGTACAAACAGTTTCTCATTTGTTTAAGGTCAGCCGGATTGCGTGTCGAAGCTTTGGAAATATTTGTACGTGGGAGGGCGGGATCGTCCACTCATAATATCCTTCCCTCTCGTTTATCAAAGCAGGTTCTCGGTTTTAGAATTAATGCAAACTTGCACTTTGAAGTAAAGCGAGCCTCACGGTGATTGAGGACAAATTGCTGAGGTGGGGGCAAATGTCCAGACAATATTGTGGGCAGATGAGGGAAAGAGGTTATTTGGGGTTAAATATTATGCTCTTTGAAGTTGAAGTCATTTCCAATGAGGTACCGTACCGTCGCGATAAAGCACCGGTTTTGAAAGAGCGCCGGTTTTGTATAAGCTGCGGTGGTACAGGGGTATTAAAACATTCCTTAAGCACTAAAATAGGATTTTGAATATGCATCTGTCTAAAGGCCCCACCAAATTGAAGAGTACCGCGGCGCTAAATCGCGATGGAACGGTATAAGAGTTGGGGGCATCTCATTCAGTTTTTGAGAAATTGCTTTGCGAATGTAGGATGTTGTTGCGCTACCTGAAAGACCGGATCTCCTTTAGCTTTGGATATAGAAATGATATTTATATTGTCTTTCTAGTGTAGAAATCCTGTTGGATCCTTTTGTGACGGTGGCTTTGTCAATTTGCTTTTTACTATCTAGAATGAAAGTGATGTTGCCAAGAGAACCATTATTTAGGCATTATTTATGTTTTTGAACGTCCGTATTTATAAACCAAAAATAGAACTACTATGTCTAAACAGAACATTTTGGTGAAAAAAGGACTTTGCTACAGTATATTAAAAAAAGGTGTTCCTTTGGCCTACTTGCTTTTACACTATGGGGCCATCTACTGGCTAATATCCAGTCGAAAGTATTGAGCATAGTGAATCCTAGCTTTCCCTTCAGTTGCCCATAATCTAAACATCTAAAAGGATATACATAGGAATAAATACAATGCTTATATGTTGAAAGTAAAACAGTGCCAAATTCTATTACAAATAAACGCATTTTGAAAATGGAGAATGCAATGCAAAGTTAAACATAGCTCTTTATTCATCAATGCATGTATAACAATAAGAAAATCAAGCAACCGTACACCTAGTAAAACCACAAATAATAAATTCCATGGACTTTAGTCTGTTAATTAATAAAGTACCCGGTATACATCTTTGGGTAGAGTAACACATGATGAAGCTTTCTCTTTGATGTACAAAAAAGTATTGTAATTAAGGTAGAATGTATACAGAATTACTTCATTGCCACCCACCACCCTTTATGCTACCAAGTGCCACAGATACACAGGGAATGTGAAAGAAACCTCTCTCCATACAGCCGCATTATCAGCCTCTAATGTACCATGCCGTCTATTGAATCCATCAGCCTATGAAACACCTCCTTAGGACGGACCCTCTCTCCTCTGATCTTAGATGTCCCTAGTTTTTCCCTCACTATAAAACACAGTAATGCGTCGGGGCTGACAGGCATATGGGGGGCCTAATTGCCCATCTAATCCCCTATCGTGTTTTTAACTCACCGGGTGCCTACTCTCATAGCAATCTAGGCTAATGTATCTGCAAGATGGTGTAACTGGCCTCAGGAACTACATCTTACATACCCATTACGATTAGTGCCTTAGGCTTGGCCATAGGCTTGGCCTTAGGCTTGGCAATAGGCTTTGCCATGGGCTTGGTCATAGGCTTGGCAATAGGCTTGGCAAATAGGCTTGGCAATCGGCTTGGCAATAGGCTTGGCTAATAGGCTTGGCAATAGGCTTGGCAAATAGACTTGGCAATAGGCTTGGCAATAGGCTTGGCAATAGACTTGGCAATATGCTTGGCAATAAGCTTGGCAAATAGGCTTGGCAATAGGCTGGGTTAATAGGCTTGGCAATAGACTTGGCGAATGGGCTTGGCAATGGGCTTGGCAATAGGCTTGGCTATGGGCTTGGCAATAGGCTTGGCAATGGGTTTGGCAATAGACTTGGCAAATGATTTTGGGAATGAGCTTGGCAATGGGCTTGGCAATGGGTTTGGCAATAGGCTTGGCAATAGGCTCTGCAATAAGCTTGGCAAATAGGCTTGGCAATAGGCTTGGCAATAGGCTTGGCTTGGGTATCCCCAGTGGTTGCACAAGCTCGCCCTATTTCACTGGGTTCCACCAGCGCAGGAAGGGCTTTTGATGCCTGAGTGATGCTATTAATATTTCTTTATCATACTGGGACATGTAAGACCTATTTGTGATAGAGTTTCAATAGTATGGATCGGTTCCTCTTAGATAGGCCACTTTTCAAGCGGCCGACTCATGTGTCCTATCGTCTATTGGTCCTACAACACCCCCCTGTGAAACGAATCTGTGTTGTGCCGCTGTTTCATGTATATTGTCCGAAAGGACGCGAGGTTTTACGGTACACACATTGGCAAATGGAAAATGCGCCCAAACCCTTATCACCAGGCAGACAGCATCAAGGGCATACAGAGCCCCATTCTGAACGGTCAGGCCGCGAGTAGTACAGGGAGAGGAGGCTCGGCTCCTGGCTACACACAGAATAATGTGACTCTATGGAGCCTCTCAAAGAGTCCAGCATTGACCGACTCTGTGACTGTATGGAGCCTCTCCAAGAGGCCAGCATTGTCCGACTCTGTGACTGTATGGAGCCTCTCCAAGAGTCCAGTATTGACCGACTCTGTGACTGCATGGAGCCTCTCCAAGAGGCCAGCATTGTCCGACTCTGTGACTGTATGGAGCCTCTCCAAGAGGCCAGCATTGTCCGACTCTGTGACTGTATGGAGCCTCTCCAAGAGTCCAGTATTGACCAACTCTGTGACTGTATGGAGCCTCTCAAAGAGTCCAGTATTGACCGACTCTGTGACTGTATGGAGCCTCTCCAAGAGGCCAGCATTGTCCGACTCTGTGACTGTATGGAGCATCTCCAAGAGTCCAGTATTGACCGACTCTGTGACTGTATGGAGCCTCTCCAAGAGGCCAGCATTGTCCGACTCTGGAAAATAGGAGCCAGCATTGTCTGCCTCCCCAGGTATTTTACAGGTTGCTGTGTAGTGGGCGCTATACATACATCATACAGCCCACCAAGTATAATATATATACAGAGAAAAGAAACAGCGTCAAAAGAGAGGACAGGTTGCCTCCAGAATGACTCCCCTCTCTAGGTGAGCCCAGGTCCTTATATGACTCCCTTGGGTGAACCAGTGAGCTCTGTGACTCCCCAAAGTGACTCCCTTAGGTCAGCATGGGAGTCACCAAGACTGTCTTAGACAGCCTGGGCTCCCCTAAAAAGGGGAGTCATTCTGGAGGCAGGCTGGACTCCCTTTTGATGCTTTCTCTGTGTAGGGAAACACATGCTTAGCGCCGTCCCAGGGGCTAGCTCATGTGTAGCAGGAGTTTCATCGTGCCCTGATCTGCTTGCAGGGAGGTGGGATGCTTGCAGGGAGGTGGGAGGTGGGATGCTGTGCCACGTTTTTCCCTCCCCTGAATCGTTTAGTTCCCATCACCGACCATTAACCACCAGATACGCTATCCTTTTCTGCATGTTCTAAGCATTTCTGGGTTGGTGGGAACATCGCTGGTTTCTACACAGATGATCTTCAGTTAACCAGAATCTCCTAATGCATTAAATACTATATTTGCTGACCGCTATGACTGGCGCACCTCTATAACTGCCGTATCTCTATGACCGGGTAGCCCAGATCAGTGTAATCATAAAAAAAACGGTTAAGAATATCAGGTTGAGTACTTATAGGACATGGTTGAATGCTCCAAATAAGCCGTTTTCAATTCTGCCGGTCATGGAGGTGCGCCGACTTGTATTGAGATGGCGAAACACAGCCTCATATCAGCCATCCCTGCCATCATCACCACCACCACCCCCCTACCCCCGAACGTGAACTCCTAGGGGACCCATTGGGCGGCCGCTATCAATCTTCAAACGCATTAAAATCCCCCGCTTTAAAAATCGAACCGTAAATTAATTATGATGTCTGAAGATGCGCTGGGGGTGGGGTGCGGCCCATGTTTTAGCAGCGCCTTTGGGGCCTCGCCGGGCTGCTGAAAGTAGAAGGCGATTTATCTTGTTTAATTGACAGTACTACATTGAAACTGCAGAGGCCTGCTCTCTCTTTGTCCTCTCCCCTGCGATCACCCACCCCCCTTCTCCCCTTTCCCACCAGCCCACCCATACTGATATTCTTTGGCTCCCTATACGACCAATCGTAGTCATTTTCTGGCTTCTTATACGAGCAACCCAAGTTAGTTAATACTGTCAGGTTGGTCAGTACTGACCAGACTCAACTTAGTTTTTTTCCCCATTTTATGCTAAGTCCTTTTGAGTAAGGCATTAGTCATATGTTGTTTTGCTTCTGTTATTCTCAAGCAACACCTTTGCCTGACCAATATCCCTATGACCAACTTTTGATCGCCACTATAGACTAAGGGCTGGGGCATTTAGATTATCTGTGTACGATCACCCCTCTCCTCTCCTCCCACCAGCCCACCCACCCACGCCCACGATGGGGCCTATTGAAATTCCAAAGACATTGTCACTCTTAATTGGGATGGATTTGAATTTTGGCATTTTTCGACTAAAGTGAATGGGCGACAACCCTTTTTCGCCTGTTCGTGTGACTGGCATAAAAGAGGCATGCGTCATTTTCTCTGGAGGTCTTGGAATTGTGGAGTCATGGCGGGGTGGTGGGGGGAGGGGGTGGTTACTTTAAGCCGAAGGCAGGCAGGGAGGGGGTACTTTCTGAAAACTGATACTACCCATCGCAGCCAGTTTCAGAAGTGGACTTGTTTTTTTGAATTACCATTTCACCAATGCAAATATTTTGCCGTGGGTTGGTTTTAAGGTTGGGTGTAGGAGAACAACGCTGCTTCTCCTTCCTTGTTGAATTTCTGCACTGGCTTGGATATGCGTGTCTTGCAACTAAAGAAAGCCATCCAACTATGCGTGCAGAATCGTATATATGCAGGTAGATTTACAAATGCACGGGACATATTTTAAGTGTAAGAATTTGCAAAAGAAACAATCAAGCATGCAATGTTATTTTGTTAATTTTGTCACTAAAACAACTTGAATAGACATCTGATATGGGTCTTGACGGGCACCTGGGATTTCCCTATTTCTTTGCCTTCTTTCCACCTCTTCATCTCCACCCCCCCCCTCCCATACATGCAGTTAGCAGTGCATTAATAGAGCTCCATAGCATGATATGTAAACTTTGCTGCAAACCATTTATTTCGATAAAACCACGAGGGATCATGTGATTCTTACCTTTCATGCCAACCTTTGCATGCATTTACATCATACTGCGAGGCTTTTGATCCTGTTGGCGTGATAGGCGAAATGTCTTAGTACGTTAACTCTTTAAGGATGGATGTCGCTTTTAGATGACATTTGTCCTCATGTTGCACCAATGCAGCCCCAGCGAGTAACTTACCAGTGCTGCATTGGTGCATCATGCCTACCCTATAGGGTTGAGACACTCCCGTAGGGTCGGCATGATGCGACAATGCAGCCCCGGCGAGTAAATTGGCCGGGGCTGCATTGGTGCATCATTGGTGACAAATGTCATCTTTTAGTGACATGCGTCCTTAGCATGTTATAGGAGCCTGAAGACATCATACGGAAACTGAAATTCTCCTGTTTCCTTTGTGTGTTTGTCCGTGTAAAGGTAGAGAACTGACAATGGCATTTCAAGATATCTGACTCAGACTCAGTCCTGGAATACATAGCAAGTATGTGGATGGGGTTTAACCCTTTAAGAGCCACATAGCTGCATAAGGCTTTAAAGCATCATGCCCTTTGTCGTCATGATGCATGAAAGCAGTCTTGGCAAGTACCTCGCCTAAGCTACATCTAAGCATCATGCCGACCATAATTATATAGGTTTGATACACCTCCAGAGCGTCGGCTGGAAAGTACTCGCTGGGGTTGCATTCAAGCATAATTATGACAAAGGGAATAGCACATTAGATGTAATAACTATGCGCCCCTTAAAGGGTTAAGAATCAATGTATGCATGTATGTACGCTGACATAGACAGTTTGCCAGACTGAATCTATTCCCCCAAAAAGAAACAGCGTCAAAAGAGAGTCCAGGTTGCCTCCAGAATGAACCCCTCTCTAGGCGAGCCCAGGTCCTTCTGTTGCTCCCTTAGGTGAGCCAGTGAGTTATGTGACTCTCCGAATGTGACTACCTTAGGTCAGCCAGGGGGTCACCTGACAGCCTGGGCTCCCCATAAGAGGGGAGTCATTCTGGAGGCAACCTGGACTCCCTTCTGGCACTGTTTCCTTTCTCTGTGCATATTCTGTTATTGAGGTAGTGAGGTGCATCTTTATGGAAGCGTGGCCTTTCATATACGTATGAATTATACCGCTAACGATTGCTCCAGGGAGGTATTTAACATTTCTATGTACTCGCTGGTGACCTTTTTTTGAGTTTGTAAGAGTATTTATTTTCATAAATGACTTTCATAAACACAATTATAATACATCAAGTGTACACACGGAAAATGAATGGTATATACTGTGTAAAATGCATCTAAAATCTATCTATATGTGTTATTCTTGTAACAGATGATTGAGAACTATCTTCATCAAATTCCATTTTATATTTTGAGAAGTACCTGATTCTTTATGAACAGTCTTCCAGGTCAGCAATAGGGAAGATTTACCCTGAGTCAGACAATATATTCTCTGAGGAAGGCATTGGTATTCCTATTCACTCATGTATGGTAAATCTTGTACTGATGAGTTATTAGGAAAAAATGTCACTTAAACTTTACTATTGTTCACTAATATAGAGATTAGAATCCTTAAATAAACACAAATGCAAGTGCCCATCTCAAGGTATGTGTCTGAATCAAAGTGAATCTACCCTATAGATGACGTTGATAGCTATCATACAAAAACATCAACACAGTCGCTTCTGTACCGCCACTTCTATGCGTGACAACTCATCCTATATCTAGTGTGATGGATTTCTTCTTAATAACCATAAACCCAAACAAACCTACCCTCACCCACAACCCCGCCTCTATATATATCCTACTTTCGCGACAAAGTGCGTGGTTTTGAAAGAGTGTTGTTCTTGAATAAGTGCCAGGGTGCCTACAACTTTTTTTCTAAGCACTAAAAAAAAGGCCCTTGAATGATCGCCTGTCTCGTATAAGCCCCGGGTGTAAGAGCCCTGCCAAATTTAAAAGTGTCCCCACGCTTTATCGCGACAGTACGGCACTCCACCATCATCTCACGCAGATTGGTTCTCTCATATAACCACATTGTCCCTGGTTCTAAGCCACACAACAATCTCCCTCTGTATGCTGGTTCAGCCACCTGTATCTGCTCAGATTGGAAATGACAGCAGGCAGATTGATTGGAATAAAATCAGTCAATGTTCTTTTTTTTTTCAGAATCCGCAACAATTCATTCGTTACGAGAAGCAATTTAACTCATCTCAAGTGAGAATTCTGTCACCAAAGCATTAAAGCAATCAGGCGCAGCAGAGACGCTCCGCTCTGCTGCCTGTTCTGCGCAGTTTGTACATACGGAGGAGCCATTTGCATGATTCGATTCTTGTTTGATTGGAATCTGTGTTTTTACATATTGGAATCAGATAAAGTGCTCTGGGAAAATGGGTTCCTGATGCAAAAGAAAAAGAAATTATTATTCCATTGATGATTTGAGGGTGCCAACCCAAATTGGTTTTCCTTAGAGTTCCCACCCTCCAAACAGAACTCAAGAATGACACAAGTTAGAAACATTTGTATTTCCCCAGAATCGCACAAGCTGTATGCACAAGATAGACATGGGACATTCTCGAGAATGATGAACATTCCTCGTTATAATTATGTTCAATGGTGACGTGTTTTACTCGTGCAAATGACCAGGAATTCCACAAGTAGAATGAAAACCTGTATTTCATGAGTTCTACTACAAGAAATGATAGGGAAGATGACACAATAATATTTCCAAAAACGTTCTAAAAACATTCCAAAAACGTTCTGAAATTCTTGAGAATGGCACGAGTTCTGCTTGAGATTTTGTTTGCAGGGCTCTCTCGGCCTCTACACGTGAAGAACACCATGCAAGTATGCATGCTCATATATATATGTGGTACACCTTATCTGGAATATCCGGTGAGACCCCTGACTGTTAGGGCATTATAGTACCTTTATTAGTGCTAGGTTTGACACCTACAGGAGGAGGCCAGCCTCATCCTTTTGTGATGTCATAATGGGCCATAAAATGAGGGGAGAGGAGGGGAAATTCCATTAGCACTGTAATTAGATACACTGGAGAAGGGGCTCTTGAGGTGAGAAGTTTGGTTTATTTGAGGTCTCAATTTAACCATTGCTAAGTTGCTGCATCATGCTAACCCTTTGAGAGTGTCTCAACCTCATAAGGTCGGCATGATGCTTAAGTGCAGGCCTGGTGAGTTACTTGCCAGGGCTGCACTCATGCATTATAATGACCATGGGCATGATACATTAATGCATTATTCCGTACTTAAAGGTTTAATAACCTGTGAAATGGGCATTTACTGCAGCACCCAATAAAGGCCTATTTGACTGATATTGTTTTGAATCAGAAGGATGGAGTGGGATAGTCATGGGAAGGGAACTGGCAACCCGGAGACCGCACTGTGTCTAATCTAAAATATAAGCTGGCATAGGGCTTATATTAGACTTTGAGCCCTGCCAATTTGGCATATGGTTCTACACATCTGACCTTCATATTTCAAGGTAAAGGCTATGCTTTATCTTCACTATCAAAAGAGCTATATCCGACACTGTCCAATACGCACTATGTCCTGGACAAGTAAATTACATTTCATACAACTAATGCATACAACCCTATGCAATGAACATAATACCATTGTGCTTTACTTTACTTTACTTTATGAAAAGTGACTGAATATAGCTTTAGTGGTCTGGAGACAGGGAAGCTTTTTTCTAATAATTGCAAAATGTAACATTGTTTTTATGCCATTAATTGGATTGACTTGTGTTTCAGATCATCAGAGCTATCAAATATGATTTAGATCATAATTAAATGCTTAAAACAGTTACTTCCCCTTGCTTATACTCTGCAGAAAAACCTTTCATAATGAGAAAAAGATACTACCGCTATTAATGTTGATTATCATATGTACATCATAATTAAATGCTTAACCCTTTAAGGCTGCACGATGCACTCATGAGTCATGCCCTTGGTCATCATGATGCTTGAATGCAACACTAGCGATCAACTTGCTAGTGCTGCATTCTATCATCATGCCGACCCTATGGGGTTGAGACACTGGCAAAGGGTCGTCATGATGCACCAATGCAGCCCTGACGAGTGACTCGCCGGTGCTGCATTGGTGCATCATGACAAATGTCATCTTTAAGCGACGTGCATCCTTAAAGGATTAATAAACTATGTTTTTGTCCTTTCATAGAGGTACTTATAAATACATACATACATGTTCCTATATATATATATATATATAATTACATATATATGTTCATATATATATATATGTATGATTATGTATAAATTATGTATAAATAAATATCTATCTATGTATATATACATATAAACCACATTAACCTCGGCTTTAATTGGATTTTAACAGCAGCAATCAGGGGGAGTGTTAGAAACCAACAATGGAAGCCTTACGGGGTGGAATTGGCTCCACTAATTTTAATTTTACATTACCTGCCACTCTAGGCAAATGATAAACCGCCCCGGTGTTTAGCCAATCAGTCGCTGACACTGGCCCCTGCTCCCTACCGCATGCGATATTACCTGACAAAGCCACAGTCTGCTCCCGATTGGTCTCTAATTCTTTAATGGACTTTTAATTACAATCACCCTGGCATTTTACTCTTTCATTTGGGGCCTAGTCTCTAATGGGAATCGGGCTGTGAGGTACAGAGATGAGGGAAGGATAGTGCTTTATTGCCTTACTGTCAGCATCATATACATGATGTACCATCGGTGAGTAGCTTGCTAGTGCTGAATTTATGTCTTGAACCAAACTTACATGGTTGATACACTCCTGAAAAGGTTGGCACGACGCAGGGAGGAGTTACTCGCGAGTGCTGCATTGGTACATGATGAAACTAAAATGAACATGATATCATGCTGTCTGGATAACCCTTCATGAAGGTATAGTTAGTGCATCATGCCCTAAGTCGTCATAATGCATGAATGCAGCCCAGGGGAGTAACTCGGTATATCTCCTCTATAAAGGGTTAAGAACTGACTCTATGTGTCGGTGAACCTGTGCGTCACAGGTCAGAAAGGGGGAATTGATCATAAGCCAACTAGTGGCAAGAAAACTCATTGACTTTTCATTAAGGAGTACCTCTGCTCTAATATCCTTAATGTACCAGTTGTGATGAAACAGCAGGATGAAAGTAGAATTTTTGCGGCAGATTCGACTTTCATAAAAATGTACCGCTGCATGTTACGGGGTAGGATGCGTGAACATGAATCATGCTGAGCTTGTATTTATAAAAGATTTAACTTTGCTGATGGAGGTAGTTAAAGGGTATGGCTGTAGACTGGGAGTTGTTTAGATGGGGGGGGGGGGGGGGTTTACAGGCATCTCCAGATCTGATCTTTTAAATGTTTATTCAATAAGGTTGAGGATTTCTGAAGCTAAGCTATATAGCTGTAGCCTGTAACCAAACTGAACCCTAAGTACTGCAGGTGAGCATGTACTAGTTATGGTATCCTATCCTATCTATGAGCATGTTAATTTGGTAATTGTGTACCGTATATTTTATACATCTATAAGCATTTCCATTCAAATGTATGGAGAAGTTACTGAGAGCCAAGGCTGGACCCACGAATTTCAAATGGAGAGGGATATAATGTACACCACAATACTGGACACACTGCATGAGTCATTTCATATTGAAATGGTCATTTTTTTAAACCCTTCTTATTATATTCAGGTGGTCAAGGGGGTATCCCTTGCATCGAGGTAGGGCAGAGATTTTGTTACATATTTTGGTCAATTAGGGTATCGCGAAGTATTGCGGTATTCAGAATCTGCCATTGCAGGCTTTGCAGCAATTATTTTGTTATTCGAGGTTGCAAATTGCTAGAATAAATAGACAACGACTCCTACTCCCTCTAAATCAATGCCAAGGAATCCATTTCTGCATAGGACTTGGAAGCTTATGTTGCCTAGCAACAGAATCCTTTTTGTTTATTTGCATGGCCGAGGGGAATTGATAGCCCTATTTCATGTGTTTTATTGATAATCTTAGCTAGTTATTGCTTTAATGATCATTCCTGATAATATAAGGTTTGCCATTTCTGTATCCGCTAGTTCTCTAGCTTATAGTGGACTGTGGTTACCTAGCAACAGATGCCTATAACTCGACTTTTTTCATGAATTTCCACCGACTTTCAATGAGCTTCCTTGATCGCCGATCCTGTTAACGGAATTCTTTTAATCTGGTTATATTATCAAGGCGAAAATATTATTCCTTGCTCATTGACTATACTACTACAGCACTCCCTAAGGGCAAATTTCCATTAGCCGGTTTGTAGGTCCTTTCGGCCGATAGAACCATGAAAACCCATGGACTATCAGTGGGTTCAGGTGGAATCCACAATTTCTTGTTATGTTAAAGTGCTAGCTACATCCGCAGTAAACGTTGGTAGAATCAACTAATAGAAAATGGACCCAAGATTTGGATACAAAGTGTAAGCACAATTCCAAGGGAACTGGTCCCTAGGCAAGGACCCGCAAGGACCTTTGATAAGGGGTGCAACTCAAGCAAATGTGGGGAGAAAGGGGTACATTTCCAGAACTTAATGGCTTTTAATAGGATGATATTTGTTGATTTCAAAGACCTTGATGAGGGTATTTTTTCAGGGGTCATCGGTGGCTGAGGTCAGTTTTTTTCCAATCCCCCCCCCCACTTCCCTTGAAAAGGCGATATGAAATTTAAAAATTTCGTCTCTTGATGAAGCTGCCCAATGTGGCGTGATGTTGGCACATAGTGACTATGGAACAGATAAGGAGTCCCCCTCGGGCAGTGCAGCTACGTTAACGCCACCTGGCGGGTGCTAATGGGGTCGGCCTCCAGTGACCTTGGCACCCTCTGCTCTGATTGGCTGACATAATCACATGACAAGATCATTCCGCTGACTACCTCAGAAAGTGGCCGCCATTTTTAATAGGGCAGCCTGGACTTGACAGGCTTTATGCAGGGTAGGCTCCAACATAAGATAGACAACAGTAGGGTAGGTTCATCCATACCTTGACTCAGCCATTCTTGGCATGCAACAATACACTACCACTGAATTAAATGTTGTATTAGTACATTTTAGGCTACTCCAAAAAAAGAATGTGTTTCTCATCACCATGCACATATCTAAAATCGTCTTTTGGGAAACTCGCAACTCGCCAAGGCTGCATTCAAGCATCATGCTGACCTTAAGGGGTTGCAACGCTCCCAAAGGGTCCGCATGATGACCAATGGAACACCTGCTAGTTGCTTGCATCGGTGCATCCTGGCGATAAATTCATCTTTTAGCAACATGGGGCCTATATAGGTACAACACTTAAAGGGTTTTCTATATGGACCTCTATGGGGGGAGATACTTCCAGTAAACCCTGTAAGGATGGCATAGTGTATTAATAAACCATGTCACTGGTCGTCATAATACATGAATGCATCCCTGGCAAGTAATTTACCGGTGCTGCATTTAAGCACAATGCTGTCGGTAAAATTGTCAAAAATCCCAGAGCCTTGATTAAAGCCCACAGCTATACAAAAATATGCAGCAGTCCAACATTATAGCACTCCAATGCACTACATGGGTATATATCTAAAACTGGACATCGACATCCATGTATCAGAGTCCTTCTAACAGAAAGCTACCGTAAAACCCCGCCTATAAGCCAAATTTATTTTGGTGTTTTTATTTCCTATAAGCCAAATTTCTCCCTTCAAACTCACATTCGGCTTATAGGCTAGGTTTTGTAAAAGAATATTTAGAATGATACTGTAGAAAATTATGAAAACTTACCCATTAATTTAACTGTATTTTAAGGCCTTACTAATCATTTCCACATGAGGTTAAACAAACAACAAATGGTATTCCGATGCAATAAAGGGATTAGAATCTGTTTTAAAACTCTTTTTAGGGGGACCAAAGTAGGGGCCAGGGGGACCCTAAGACCCCAAAAGTCACATTCGGCTTATAGGCGGGGTTCTCCTGAATGTCAATATGATTTCATATAAGCCAAATTTCTGTCCTTAAACTCACTTTCGGCTTATAGGCTGGGTCGGTTTATAGGCGGGGTTTTACGGTATATTCAGTCTCATCAAAGTAGAAATCCATAGGTTGCTATATGAAGGAGAAGGCTATGTTCATGCCTATGTGTATGTCTGTGTGGGTGTACATGAGTCTTGTGTCCATGAGTGTCTGCATTCATGCTACAGTCATAGGGTGTTTTTGGCAAATTTCACTTTTTTGGGATTTTGAACTATTTTCTCGCCAAATCAGGTGTTTTTGGGCAAATTTCACATTTTAGCGATTTTTTCAACTTTTTTCTCGCTAAATCAGGTGTTTTTAGGCAAATTTCACTTTTTTGCGATTTATTACGTTTTCTCGCCAAATCAGGTGTTTTTAGGCAAATTTCACTTTTTTGTGATTTTGAATTTTTTTCTCGCCAAATAGGTTTTTTTTAGGGAAATTTCATTTCTTTGAGATGTTGAACTTTTCATTCGCTAAAAGCTGCGGAATCTGCCTCCATGCATGATCCTATTGATGGACTCATAGACCCATGGATGCATAGTGAAGACCTACATAGTGGACATGAGGTCAAGTTAAAAAGTGCAAGTCACTTGTTTTGCAACTTGCACTGAACTGAACCTAATAGCCCTTAACTCTTCCTTTACCACGCTCCACATGAAGACACCCCTCCCAAGACCAGATGTTTTCAGATGAAATTCAAATGGGATAATGGGATTTAGGGGATGGCCTCACCTTTTAGAAACTGAAAGAATTTTCTAAATATTCCAACTAGAAGTACATCTATGTCAAAAGTGAACAACATTGAGTAACCAGAAAGTAAGATATGCAAATTGCCCTAAGTGTTCCAATTAGGGAGATATAGCCATATTTGAAATTAAAGTAAGCTTATTTTAGTGTATCATGTTACCATTGGCACTAACATTTAGGCCAGTGTGCATTAAAGTAGTCCAAATCTTTTGATACCATCTTTTTCAGCATGAAAAATTGAACAAAACCATTTTTCACCCCCCAAAAAATATTATTTGACATTTTTCACGTTTTTTGCCTTAAATATTGCTCAAATCATATTGAAATTGAGTTAAACATCCTCCAAGTTCAGATGCTCAGCATTTCTAAAATATTGGATGTATGTGCAAACGGATTTGGATGTGCGGGGACACCATCCCTTAGAATACTGTCAGAAAAAATCATAGGATTCTACCAATTTTTAGGCAAACCACAGGGGGTCAAAAATCGGCCAAAATCGGCCGAAAATCGGCGAGTAACTCGCATACATGCGTGTACGGTCCTGTACTGTAAACTCGCAATAATGCGTGTACGGTAAAGGAAGAGTTAACTGGGTTGTCAACAATCAATTAAACTATGACAAAACTCCCTCTATTTCGGAGACCAAATACAATAACAAATGATTTTTTTTTTCTTCAAAATAACACCCTGTGTAGAATGGCCCGATACTCAGGAATCCTAGTGTGAATAAAAAAAAGTCAAATTCGAATTATTAATACCTGAAAATTGAGAAATGCTGACTTTCACGGTTTATGTAGGAAATGTACTAAAAAAAGCAAAAAAAAGGCAACAAAACCCTAATTTTCTCAAAAACTTTTAAAGATTTTTCTAACTGAGGTTCCAGTGTTTTCTAGTCTCATATTACACATTGGCATAGAGAATATATTAACACCTAGTCAGGATTTTGCGCTAGGAGCAATCTGTTAGGCCAAAAAACAGCCAAAATGAGCCACGGGTCTGAAGTATAAAACTGGGCATCGATCACTATAGAGCTACAAAGAGACAGAGAATCGATGTCCAGTAATAAAGTGACTTACATATTTTACCAGCATGTTTACTGTTACTGTTTAAGTCACTATGATATAGGTGTACAGCTTCTGGTAGATACTCAGATTCCCTATTCCCATCGCAATATGTATGTACCTGACACCCTCCATGTTTAACCCTTTAAGGTCACATGTCGCTAAAAGATGACATTTGTCATCATGATGCACCAAAGCAGCCCCAGCGAGTAACTAGCCGGTGCTGCATTGGTGCCTCATGCCAACACTTTGGGAGTGTGTCAACCTCATACGGTTGGCATGATGCTTGAATGCAGCACTGGTGAGTTACTTGCCAGCGCTGCAGTCATGACGATTGAGGTATCATGCCGTCCTTAAAGGGTTAACCACAGGTATACAATAGCCTGACCAAACATGTCTATATTACACCAGGACCTATTTATAAATACCCTTTATATAGTTTTCTATGGACCTTTATTGGGGAAGATACTTCCAGTAAACCCTTTAACGATGGCATAGTGTATTAATACACCATGTCACTGGTCGTTATGATACACGAATGCATCCCTGGCCAGTAACTCACCAGGGCTGCATTTAAGCATCATGTCGACCCTACATGGTTGATACACCCCTGCAGGGTCAGCATGATGCACCTATGAAGCACTGGTGAGTTACTCACCGGACTGCATTGGTGCATCATAACGAGAAATGTCATCTTTTAGCGAGACGCCATCCTTAAAGGGTTAAAATGTGATATGCAGCATACAGTAATAGTAGCGTTAACATTATAGCAGCCCCCATAGGTTACAGAGTACCATGAGACACTCAGGTAACTAGTACATGTAGCACACCGAGCAGCTCATGAATGTAGTTTAGCTACCTCAGGGGTGTTCTCTGTCTATATTGTGGGAGGGAAGTAAACAGGTGGTGGACTGCCATTACTAGAATAGAATAGAATTATGTAAATAGAGATAGCCAGGTAGAGACAATAATGGAGAGTATGGGCCGGAATGGAGGCATATAGTAACTAGAGTTAGAGAGAGAGAGAGAGAGAGAGAGAGAGAGAGAGAGAGAGAGAGAGAGAGAGAGAGAGAGAGAGGAAGAAGAGAGAGAGAGAGAGAGAGACAGACAGACAGACAGACAGACAGAGACAGAGAGAGAGAGACAGAGAGAGACACACACACACACACACACACAGAAAGAACAGTTCTCCTGTGACATTCATAACTTATCTATCCCTGTAATTACAAGCCTCAGAGCAACGCTCCCGTACGACTCTGACTCTTGCAGCCAGACGTGGGCCTTTAAGAGAGAAGGGCAGGAGGCAGTGTGAAAGAGAACAGAGTAACAGCCAGCATGCAGTTCTCCTGTGACATTTACATGTCAAGCCCAGCAGGTAACTGCAGCTAATTATATACTCTTATTTCTGAAGTGCCTGGAAGCCTTTGCATTATGAGTTCTGCCGAACTGACAAAAATAGAAAACAGGAAACTTACTGGGTTAATTGCACGGCAGATGTACCTAATCGGTTTGAGGTTTTGCGGAAGAATTAAAGTAGGGTTATAAGCGTAAGCTCGTCAATCTTTAAATGCTATCCTTCTTAGTACACAACGATTATAATTATGTTTAAAACCCTTCAATGCATAAAACCCTTCAATGCATGTAGTTAAAATATGACATTTGTTCTCATGATGCACCAATGCAGCCCCGGTGAGCAACTCGCAGGTGCTGCATTGGTGCATCATGCCGACCCTTTGGGAGTGTCTCAACCGCATAAGGTCGGCATGATGCTTCAATGTAGCCCTGGCGAGTTACTAGTTATGTATCATGATCACCAAGGCATGATTCATTAATGCACTATGCCGTCTTTATAGAGTTAAACATATGTGATACGCCCACCTTGCGTGACAGCTTCAGTATGTAACATTGCCATATCAAAGATGACATTTAATATAGATTGCCTTAGAAACAGTATACATGCACATTTATAGTGTTCATTTAGATACCAGGGGGCTGCAAATTACCTCCAACTCCCCTGGCTATTTAGGTACACACATGATTGATGAGGAAAGGCCTGACTTTGATATATGAGGAGGTAATGAAGAGCCTAGCACCACCCATTTTATTCTCATATTCAGACTACTTGCATACCCTATTATATCTAGGTGAAATATGGATATTGCTCACATTAAGATATGAATTAGTCTATTACAGCCTAAACGATTAGATCCTAGTCTAATTAGGTCAAACGAAAAGGTGTGTTTCACGTTACCCGACCCAAGATAAGAAAAACAGACCCTGGAAATTTTTATCAAATTTTGAAAAAAATATTTTATTTTAACTAATTTTTGGGCTATTTCAGAGTCAATTTGATAGTTCACTAGTCTATGTGGTTGTCAGTGAGTCTGCTAGTCAATTTTGGGCTAATTTCCAGGCCAAAGTAAAAAATATATATGGACCTACCCTACCTAAATTTTCAGACTATGTAACTTGAAACACACCTTTTTTTTTGGCCTTAGCCCCGTATCTCACCAACATGTGACTTAGCCAGTGTCTTAGCTAGCTGTTCCGAGCTGGTGCCAGTAGCAGTGGGAAAGTACGGAATTTAAGGGAGCTGCTATACTATAGTGGTCTACTAATGACTTTATATAGTGGCTGAAAGAAGGCAAGCTAATAGTTAAAGCTATGTTTTATGAACATATTTTGAACGTTTTTGGAAATTTCCTGTGTAATATTCTTTGTCATTTCTTGTGAAATACAGGTCTTCATTCTACTTGTGGATTTTCTGGTTATTTGCACAAGTTAAACTTCAAAAATACACGTCACCATTGATCATGTCCCTAGGAACATTCACAATTTTCGAGAATCTCTCGTGTCCATCTTGTGTTGGCAGTTTGTGCGTTTCTGGGGAAATGCAAACGTTTCTACCTTGTGTGATTCTTCAGTTCTGTTTGGAGGGAAGATACAATTTGCATAAACTGCCACCTTGGGCTAAGGTAGTAAACAACCATTTTACAATATTGCATTTCATTGGCGATGATATAAATCTCATTTCAAGGCCATTATATCTATACAAGAATCTTGTATTACTGCTGCATCTTAAAATGTTGTTCCCTTGGGTTACTATTTTACAGCTGTCGCCTTTCCTGCAGTCTGCATGGCAATATGTCCAAGGCACTTAGACGGTAGAAAATGGACACTATGATTGCCATAAAGTACAGTAAGAGCCTTGGGGTAGGCGATAGAGTAGGATGGGATAGTTGATAGTTGTGAATGTATGTGGGTAAATTCACCATGAGTCGGACACTTGATTATGTGGTTGTAAATGCATACAAGATTTCATTTTGTATTATACAGAAGTACAGTTTGAATTAAATTCTTAGTGTTTCAGGTTACATAGTCTGAAAATCTAGGTAGGGTAGGTCGGACCTTTTTTGTCTCTGAAATTATTTCAAAATTGGATAAAAATTCTAGGGTCAGCCCTGTTTTGCTAGGTAGGTTTGGGCCTCCCGACACACACCCTTTTTTTAGCCTTACCCATACGTAAGAAATAGAGGGATGATCGTGCATGAATAATTACAAATGGAAGTGTCCAACTCAATGTATATGTCCAGCTCATGGTGAATCTACCCTGCACCGTTTAGGTTGACTTGGTTATTGTCTTCCCTGGTTGTTACACTGTGCAGGCAGCCAGCTTGTCTCCTGGATTTTGCTGATTCCCAGACACTGTCGCCAGGGAGGACTTATAGTATGCCTTGCCAACCCAAGTAGCAAACCTAACTGGGCCCCAGTTGAGCCCCGGTTGGGCTGGCAACTGGGCCCCAGCTGGGCTGCCCGACTGGGGTCCTGCGAGAACGGGCACTGGGCAAATGTCCGGGCCCAAGCGGGCTGGCCCAAACTGGGCCCCGACTGGGCCCCAGACGGGCCCCACTTTCATATTTTAGGTTTACAACTTACATAATAGGGCAGTCTAGTAATTGATTTTAATTTATTTATAGCAATATATTAATGTAATGACTAATATCTAACTGGGCTTAGTATGGGCACAGGTTGGGCTGGCCCAAGTAGGATTCAGCTAGCATATCCCTGCAGGAAGCCTTTCATGTCATACGTTTGCTACATGAAAGATAGAAAATGTATTCATCAGGTTCAAGTCAGCAAAGATAGGACTTGTGCAAGTGGCTATTTTAGTAAGTCTAGATACTATTTCATCCTAGCCATCAGATCTTTAGCTGATATCTTAGGGATATGTGGGTCCATGTCTTTCATTTTGAACCACAGGATAGGGGTCTCCAGGTTAATACTTCATTTTCTACATTACTTTACATAATATAATGGTAGCTTCCATATATGTGGCCAGGTGAGGGAAAACGTGCCTCCAGGGGGGATTTTTAGTACTGGTTTTGGCCACCAGGGGGCAGTATATGGGTAAAACACTGAAAAATATACTAAAAAATGCTTTAGACCAATTTTTCATGGGGAATCCAGTGATATGCTTAGAATTATTCCATCTCCACTGAAAACGTTCCATTTTTGGAAGGCAAAAGGAACATTTGTTGCCATGGAAACATCGAGAATTGGCATATATGGCAATTTCTGGTTGCCATGGAAACACTCCATTATTCTAAATGGGATTTTTTTGCCGCAAATGTTTTTGAAAATTTCACAGGGAACTCAGAATTGAAAACAGACCTCAGAAATCTCCTCCAGAACCAATTTTATGATAAAAACATCAGATATCTTTGGTTATTTTTCAACAAAACTGAATCTATTTACATTATTAGTATTCATAATAGGATATAGTGCATTTAGAGCTTATTTGCCATTTTCAGTTGTACACACCAACCCTGGTTTGACAAGCAGTTACAGCAAAACTACTTGGGATGTTTTAGCTCAAGATATCTCATTTTAAAGCCTGTAACATAAACTTTGAAAAGCCATTTCCACCCTGGAGGCACGTTTTCCCTCACCTGGCCACATATTATCCAAACTGCACTGAAATATCTTTATTCTTATACATGTATTAACTGCATGGCATATTTTGGCTGCATTGTATTTATGAAGAAGTGATCTTGAATTGGAGGATTTCTCTCTACATGGTACACAGAGGCCATCTAGTGTCAACGCTTAGAACCACAGGGCCTCTAGTGTCAACGCTGTGAACTACTTGTTGGGAGGCCCACATCAAACCCAATGCAAGCCCAACTATGATTTTCCAGCAATATCACCATTATAAAATTTCAAATTAATTTTCAAAAGGAGAGTTTGATTCACACTCTTAGGGACTTCCATTAAGCATTTCTGAAAAAGAAAATTGGCCCAGTCTAAGCCCACCTAAAGCCCAATCATACATTTCCTACACAATAGTGAATATAACATGTTCATACTTGGAAATTTATTAATAGAGAGCATGATTCAAGATGTCAGAGATATTTACAAGGCAAGTTATAAAATTCACTTAGCCCAACTGGGGCCCCACTGAAGCCCATGGATTTGCCCAGCCCAAAACACAGCCCAGTCTAGCCCAAGGTTTCCAAAAGTAAACCCAACTGGGCGCCAGTTGGGCATGTTACTAGGGAATGTTCATGTCAGGGAGTAGTCATTAGGCCAAATAAAGAAAAAGTTGGTTTCAGGCGACTCCAAAAAAGGCCGACCCTAGCTTTTTTCTCTCAATTTTTGAGATTACAAAAGAAAAAATTTAGTTTTTAAAAAATATTTCAGCGATTATTTTCCCAAGAATAATAAGTTTCCATTGACTTCAGCGGTCTTAGTAATAGTTCCACTTCAGGGATTGACTTTTAAAGGGGAATATCCAACAATTTTATGAGTCATTCATGTGGTAATTCGCGACTCATTTCACATACTATCAACATGTTGAAAAAAGAGAAAGAAATCTACGTACCCTAAAAGTTCAGACCATGCTGCTAACCATTTTTGAGCCTGATAGTGAAATATCGTTATACTCGCTAAATCCTCATTAGTCAGTGGTTTGATATATGATAAAAATGACTGCAGGCAATTTGTTATCATAGGATAAAAGAGAAGACTCTCCCTTTCTCTTCTTTCATGTTGGACGAATTGGATACAAATGAGAAAGCTTCATTCGCTAAATGTAATAAGACGTTTTGCAGATTCTGAAACTCAGCAAAGATTATTTTCAGGAGATGGAAAAGTTTGGGACTGAATCGGTTCAAATTCGACAAACATCCAAACTTTTACTCCGCCTTTGAGTCATATTTATTCAAAGTGAAAATGACAATACCCGGAGGTAAAATGCCATTCTGGGCAAACTTTAGCACGCTGCGTGCAAATTTATTGAGCAAAGCAGTAGCTACAAAGATGAGCCAAAGAAAGATGATGAGATAAAATGGTTAGCAGTATTTCCTATTGGACTAGGTTCTAAGGCATGATGGATGCATGCATGCCATGAGGGTGACAATCAACGGTTATCAATGAAACAGCCCACTCTCACCTGTGTTGAACTACAGTAGGTCTCTGAGACGCTTGCTTTCTACTTGGCAGGCTCATTCAGAACAACTGACGCAGTCGTATGCAAATTTTGATGTGAAAAAGGCTGTTTGACGACCACTAGTAAAAAGGGTTTCAGAACATAAAATCGCCAAAAAGTAAAATTGGGTATGGGGGCCTTAAATCGTCAGATGGCAGGGCCGTATTTACATATAATAGACATATATAATATGTACACATATAAAACTTTTAATTATATATGCCTTGTGAAATGCCCCAAATTCTAATTTGACGACCACTTATAATGTACAGGTTTGCCTTGCTCGTCAACACAAAAATTTGCTCTTTTGCCATGTTTTGACGAAAATCGAAAATGACGACTGACGAGTCTGTTCTGAAAGAGCCTCTTGAGCTCTCACCATTCAATAATAGGCTTCTAGGAACCGCCAATGTGACCTTCTGCTAGTTCTGGCTGGTGGTTCAGGGGTCTGGGGCTCGATTCATAAGTTTCTACGACATTGAGGGTTATTTTACTGCTACGACCATTGCTGATGGTCCAGGGGTCATTTTATGCTATTCTTACAACACCTGTTCAACAATGGTGGAGAATAATAACCACACATACGACCAGCTTATCTCATACGACCAGTTATCTTAAGAAAATCGTAGAATGCTGTCATACAAAAAAAGGTGTGCATTTCAAAAGAAAATCGTAGCAAATTTCCCATCCGCCCTATTGTACAGAATGCATGTATATGGTGGTTGTAAGGGGGAAAAAATGGCCATTGCACAATAGGCTATGATTATGTTATGGGCATGTGTCCTACAACCTCATTGTGAAATGATGTCAAATTATTTGTATTACAGCATTGGATAATTCCTTGACTACTACCTGTAAGAAAATACGATTTGCCCTGTTTTCCCTACAGACATGTTTTTTTGTGGTCGTAGCCTTTCTGAGCTGTCGTACATTGTTATGAATCGAGCCCCTGATTCAGAATGGCTGACGTATCCCTCATGAAAATGAAATCATCAATAGTGTTATTTTTTTGCCATTGACGAGGGTACTCGTCATCGTCAATAGGAGGTACATACTTACATTATATCTGAATATGATTTATTATGAAAGACCCCCCTACCCTATTTTCGCAAATCCCTCCTTTGCTCGTGACTCTTTACCTGACAAATACGGCAGTCGTTCTGAATCAGACCCCTGAGCAATTGCCAAAATTATGGGGTTTATCTTTATAGGTTTTAACAATTATCAGTAACTTAGGCACTTCTCAAAATTGGTTCACAATGTTGACAAAAGAACTTACTTCACAGGCTTGCCGATATCTCAATACAATCAAGATACATATATTGTAATAATATGAACTACATTAAATGTTTTGAATCCCCTCCCCCCCCCCCATTATCTTATCAGTGACGTCATATTTTTTTGTCCTGTCGGCACCAGCGATCAGTACTTAACTGTAAAGTATGATGGGACTGTTTTCGACGGGGTCAGGCAATTTTCATTGATGGCACTTCACCCCAAATTTCATATGGCACACATTAGGCTAACATCATATCCGAAAAACATTGGCTCGTAAATTCTGCGTTAAAATCTCAAAGTAACGTTCCTAGGGACATCATTAATAACTAATGAGTAAGTCAACAAAACCCTTCATATATGAAAATGCGATTGATGAGATCACCTGTATGTCATACATCGTAACCCTGCATTCATTTCTATGGACAATAAAGGCAAACATTATTCTCAAAAATCCTCCTGCTCCTAGACGGCCTGTTGTGTGTGGGGGTGGTTGTGTCAAAGTGAGCGCTGTAGATCTAGTGTTTTGTGTAGACCTTGCGTACTAGCGGGGCCCTTGATGGGGGGTCCCAATGTCGCCATATCGAATTTAGGGGTCTAGGGCCATACTAGCCGCGGTTTCTATATATATGCGAGAATCTATGGTACATCATCTTGTGCAGCTACACTAAGTGATGATGATGGTTCATTTAAAAATCCATCCGCCAGGCAAGTTTATTTTAAATCTTAATTTCTTGAAATGAGAATTCCTTTTTTAGATGTTAATAGGCTATGTCAAAGGTAAAATAGAATTTACTGGAACTGGGAAACTCCAGATGGAATTGGAGTGATGTATAGGGCTGTAGAATGGACAGATTATTAACTCAGAGACAGCCTATAGGCTGTGGGGTGCTGTGTGAGGACTAGGCCCTGCTGCACCCTGCTGACTGACGAGCAGAGTGACAAATGACCCTGACAATTAGCTACCCCGGCTGGGAGTCCCTTTGATGTGTCTTCAGGTGCTTTTAGGGAGCTGCCTTATCGGTTCTACCCACCTGTAAGGGTGCCACAAAGTGGTGGTGGGTGGGGGCATCTCACCACCCCAACCCACACACTGATATGCTTTGGCTCCCTAATCGACCAATCTCTCAGTCACTATAGCCTAACCTAATTAGGGGGCTGCCATGAAGTATGTACGCACAAAGAGGGGGTGCAGGGGTCTTTTTTCTTCAAATCTTTGCGTACATAAACCCTTTATTTTAATGTGTACAAGAACTTTAGGGGGTGGGGGATGTATTTTCAGAAAATCTTTGCTTACACAAACCCTTTATATAATTTATAATGCGTATAAGAGGGGGGGTCAATTTCTGGAGAAAATGTGCATAAATACATTATGGAAGCCCCCTCAGTCATTTATTGGCTCCCTATACGACTAATATCTCAGTCACTATAGTACCTAACCAAGTTAGTCATTCTTTGGCTGCCTATACGACCAATCTCTCAGTCACTATAGACCAACCTAGTTAGTCATTCTTCGGCTCCTTATACGACCAATCTCTCGGCTACTATAGCCTAACCTAATTAGTCATTCCTTGGCTCCCTTTACGACCAACCTAAGTTAGTTAATATTAGGCTACCGGTAGGTCCTTTTGAGTAAGGCATTATTCATATGTTGTTTTACCTCAAGCATTTTTGAACAGCACTTGGTCATACCTGACCAATGTCCCTATGCCCAACCTGGAATAGCCACTACAGACTAAGGGCCAGGGCATTAAGATTGTCTATGCAGACATTTTCTCCTCAACCTCCTCGCCTCGTAGACTGCTTATACAGAATCGTTTAAGCTTTTAACCCTTTAAGGATGGCATTATGCCTTACTGCATTATTTCATGACTGACAAATACATAAATATAACCTCAAAATCCTGCATTCTAATATATTTACCATTTGAAACATAATTGTCCTGTGGATCTCGTGGTATGAGATTATTGCAAACATAGCAATTGCAGACTATGGGGATTCTACTAAAACCAACGTAAACACAACTTTTTTTTATGAAAAAGCCACCCTTTCTTGCCGCATTGGTCTATAGAGGATGCTACTCCATGGGTGGCCTCCAATTTAGGCTGCATTTAGGGACCACTTCAAGGACAGGCTCTCTTGGCTGCAGTGATGTAGTCGATTCCTGACACTCTTCCATGTACATGGCTTATACTCTCCTGTGCATACTTTCAGCATCCTATAGCGACGGATGCCCACCTCTCCTGAGTGAGATTGCCGAGAGTGAATTGTCAATGAGAACATACAAGACTAATGTCTCACGTGGCAGTACAGTGTGCCTATGGTGGGTCATCTATCATGTGTATACTGTAAGTAGGGAGGTACTTTAGACCCTGCTATAGGTTTATGTTTATACATAATATGTTGATGTTTATAAAAACTCCATGCTCAAGTGAAAATTAGACTTGCCAAGACTATAGGTGGGGCTCCACTAACCGATTTTGTTCTCAAATCGGGGATCTCACGAATCTGGATCAGTTATTTACAATGATAATGATATACAGTAGAGAGAATATATGTTAACGAATGATTTTTTTCTTTATAAAAAATGTGGAAAAAAGAATTCCCAAGGCTGTGTAACACGGTTTAGGTCCCACTTTAGGTCCCGATTTTGCCGATCTCAGGTCGATGTTGACTCCCGATCTCATATCAAACTTGTTTGATTTCTGTTTGTCTGGTGCCCCACTGTCCACCTGGCTCTAATCGGCCGATCTAAGTACAATTTATATAGAAAATATGCCTCTGTTTATCCCTCAGCAAACTGTATAGAACTGTATGATCGGAATGCGAGAATTACACAAAAAGTCGCGTATTGGATTCCCAGCATCTAGAAACAGGATCTATGTCCCAATTTTGGCTCCCAATCATATATTAAAGTGGTTTGATTGTCATTTATCTGATGCTCCCCCATTCACAGGGCTCTAATCGGCCGATTTATGCACAATGACAGATAGGAAATATGTTTTTGTTTTGACCTTATCAAATTGTAAAGACCCATATGATCAGTTGTGATCTGTTTATCCCTCAGCAAACTGTATAGAACTGTATGATCGGAATGCGAGAATTACACAAAAAGTCGCGTATTGGATTCCCAGCATCTAGAAACAGGATCTATGTCCCAATTTTGGCTCCCAATCATATATTAAAGTGGTTTGATTGTCATTTATCTGATGCTCCCCCATTCACAGGGCTCTAATCGGCCGATTTATGCACAATGACAGATAGGAAATATGTTTTTGTTTTGACCTTATCAAATTGTAAAGACCCATATGATCAGTTGGTGAGAATGACCCAAAAAATCGGATATTGGAGTCCCAGCAATACCTCATCATTCTATAATATCATTTCCGATCTCGACGAGTGAAGTGGTTAATTTGGGATATACGTGTCCATATCATCATACATGAACTAGACATAATGGTGAGTATGTATGTCTGTTTCCTTTCAACTTTTGCATATCTAGAGCAGTTAGACGTGTACACAGCTCAGGATTAAGGTGGGTCCGCTGATAAGAGCTCATTAATCAATCTAGTTAAAAATAAATAACGATGTCGACCACGGCCATAATGTTGTATGCTACCTATTTTATTTGATCTTATTCTCCAGATTTGACCTTAAAATTGAGCTAATTATTAGTTAATACTGAATTAATTATTGTGGTGTGCACACCCACCTGTTGAAAATCCCATCTAAGCAGCTGCTCTTTCCCCCATTAGACACTCCCTTTATTGTCCATAAAGGATTATCATTTTGCCCAATCCTCTAAATATGAAGAAAGATCGGACCATGCCGTTTCAAGGACACGTCAGAAAGATATAAGTCAGTTTATTTCTTTCTGGACAAGTGTGCGTGGTAGTGCTGACCACTCATGTTCAAATCCTAACGTTTTAACTGAGCAATTTGTAATTTCTGAAAACACACTATTTCTTAGTGCCCATGCAACCTAGATAAGGTTATTTACACAAACAAAAAGCCTCGCTATCAGAGAAGGTCAGGGATAATACGATTCTCTTGAGAAATTACCTGGGATATTTTTCTGGGAAGGGTGTATTGGATATTTCTCATGTTTTAACACCAGGTATCTTTTTGAGAAGAAGGCCATGATTAAGTTTGATGCTCTGGAACACGTTTTTTAATGAGGACACGTCAAGGAATCCTCACAGTGGAGCAGCGCACGTTTTTGTGGCTTTGTTTCTAATGACCGGTGTCGTCTTTTTTTTTAATCTCTTCTTCTGCTTGAGTTGCTATCACAGACGTGACGGCCACTTCTATGGCATGACCCCCCGGGGGTGGGCGGGGGGGGGGGGGAGGGTGTCCCTTTAACCCTTTAGGGACGGCATGATACCTAAATGCATCATGCCCTTGGTCATCCTGATGCATGGACGCAGCCCTGGCCAGTGCTGCTTTCAAGCATCATGCCTACCTTATGGGGTTGCAATACTCCCGAAGGGTCAGCATGATGCACCAATGCAGCACTGGTGAGTTACTGGTGCTTAACTATACTATACAGAAGTGTGCCCCGCCCCCTTACCCCCCTAACCCCCCCCCCCCCTTTACCCCCCCCCCCCCCCGTCCCCCTGGAAGAATTCTGTCCCTTTCCTCAATCTCCCTATCTTGTTAAATGATGAATATTATAGACTCCCCTGAGTTGAATAGATCCATCACTGTGAAAGTGTATAAGGGAAAGTCTATAAGGGAAGGGTATTTGACGAGCGAAGATCGTGGCCCTGGCATTGGTGCATCGTGCCGACCTTTTTTGGGGTGTCTTAAGGGTCGGCCTGATGCATTCATGCATCCCTCGCGAGTCACTCGCCAGGACTGCATTCATGCATCGTGACGACTAAGGGAATGATCCCTGAGTTAAATAAGTCCCTTTCCTCAAATCCACCCTGTCCCTATCTTGTTAAATTATGAATATTATAGACTCCCCTGAATAGATCCATCACTATGAAAGTGTGAAGTCTATAAGTGAGAAGGGTATTTGACGCAGTGGCCCCGATCGCCCGACACATACATGCATAGCACAATGCTTCATTACTGCGATAGAGGACACCTTGTCCTGATGAAAAATAACTTGAGAAAAAATTAAACAAAAAAAACTTCAATATGAATCCCTACTACACATGTCTTGCTGCTTTTCGTGTTAAACTTTTTGGAAACACAAAAAGTAAAGAACTAAAAACGGGGTCGTTGAACCTCCTTATTTTCAAGTCGATGACTCAAAAAACTCGCCCAAGCTCCGACGGTAATGACTAGTCGATACTTGTTCGCTTTTTTATTCATCCTCTTTTTTCTCATTTTTCTTTACCCAATGAAAAACCAAGATGGAGTTCACAAATGGAGACTCCTTAGCTCTTTAAGGACGGCATGTCATTAAAAGATGAATTTGTCGTCATGTTACACCAAGGAAGCACTGATGAGTTTCCCTCAGGTGATGTATTGGTGCATCGTGCCAACTCTTTGCGAGTATCACTCCCCATGGCTGCATTCATGCATCATGATGACGATACATTAAGGCATTATGTCGTCCTTAAATGGTTAGGAAGATGATTGAACAGGCTGAAGTCCTCAAACGTAACAAGTTCCTAATGGGTGAACTCTATATCGTGCAGAATATGAGAAGGTAACCCCTAACCCTTTGAGGACAACATGATGCGTTAATGCATCATGTCCTTTGTCGCCCTGATGCATGAATACAACCCTGGGGATTAACTCGCCAGTGCTTCATTACAGCATCATGCCGACCTAATGGTGTTAAGACAATACCGAATGGTAGTAACGATGCACCAATGCAGCACTGTCGAGTTCCTCGCCATGGCTGCATTGGTGCATCACGACAACAAATGTTATCTTTTAGTGATGTGCGTCCTAAAAATGTCCCATCTCAATCAATGTGTAAGTTCTCCAGAAATTATATGTAAATGCGTTTGAGTTTGGTAGCTTTTTATACCACAGTGGGTACGGACAAAGCATTTCACACCTCTTGTATACTGCATACAGCTAGTGGTACAAATAAGTATTGGCCTTGTACCAAAGTGTAGGGGTATTCAGTGAAGGGACCCTAAATACTTCACTATATTTTGCGTACAGCTTGGTACTCGCCCTATAACTACTACATATTGACCTTAAGCGCCATGCACAGTTGTGAGGTAGTGTTAACATTAAGCTGTCAACTGTGGTAAATTAATATAGATTAAGGCATTGTTGCGGCTGGTTTTCTATTACATGATCGTGTCAGTACAGGTGTCCCACACAATTAAAATATCCAAATATTACCTGAATTCTCTCTATTAATCTCATGCTACTGACAGTGGCATGTTTACATATTCAATACGTTCTGTGGTTCTGAAAGGGGTACTGCAGGTGGTGGGATGATTGATGTACACGATACAAATAAATAATTATTAAAAAACCTACTCAATATTTTATATCATAAATCATTGGGAATGGCGTGAACCGATTGTTACTTGGGATGTCCTGTTGTCATAATAACGTGATAGATGCATTGAAATGCAAATATAGTATTCAGTACGGGGTATGACTGGGTTGAAATGCAAATATATACATGCATGCACATCCCATTGTGTATACCTGTAGGAGAGTAGTATAAAGACTCAGTGTCCATCCAGGCCTCCCCATTATGGTTAGATGGTAGCTGTGTATTAACACCTACCAAGCCATGAATAGAATAACATTCAATGGTACAAACCAACTATCGAAAGCATTTTGAAACTAAATATTTAATATAGTCTGTAGGTGGCACAGTAAGTGTTGTCACAAGATTAATGTGTGTGGTAAAATGATAAAAACATCTGCTCTATAATTCTGACAGCTATTTATTACCTCCTATTATCGCTATTGAAAATTCATGAATTTACATGTTGCTTCATTTTAAGGTGTTGACTGTTCGGCGATTTTTTGTTGTTGCTATTGCATGAACATCTATATTGTTATTTCCATGACTTGTTTTGGACAATGAGGGCGATTGTTAAGGCAACTCCAGAAAAGAATTTTGTTATTCATCACCGCGCGCATTCCCACAATCATGTTTTTGAGTTTGAATTTTCATTGAAAAATCATGGAAATAGCGGACAGGAATGGTCATATCTTATATCAGATTGAAGCTTAAAGTGCTGAAAATGCGATGGGATAAAGGAAACATGCATATTCACAACTTCCTTAGATCATTTATTTTGTATTTACTGAAACATGAATTTAGTTCGCAGAGAGCCTAGATTCCCCTAACCTAGTCATCAGCAAAGTTTAGTAGTGCCCTTCTCAAATTTCTCATGGATGAGAAACCAGTTTATTTATCTGAGTGTCCTAACCCTGGCTGATACTGGAGTAGGTGGGATGGGACAGCTGTGTCAATACATCACCCGTCAGCATAGTTCTGTTTATGGATGAAACAACCGACAACAAAAACCCATCAGTCAGCACAATGGGGTTATCAACGCTGTAGGCTTTCATTTGATTCCCTCAAAAAATGTATGGATTCATGAATTCTCTGGTTATTTTCCCCCTAGTCTCTTCTTCCATAGTTGGAGATAGGGAATGATAGTTGCAGCTATCAATATGCAAAATTATGCCAATAGTTCTATCGCATTCTTAATCATGTATTCCACCTGATCTGACTAGAAAATTGGAAATGCTTTGCATCCGATTGTTGTGTGTCTTCTATGATTAAAAAAAGTATGTTTAGGGATAGTCATGATGCAATGCAGTAATATCAAAATAGTTTGTGTGTGAATTTGGTGCTCATCTTTATAAATGAGCTTTACTGATCGATTATGTAAATTGGGGTTTAAAATTAGTTAATCTTAATGTGTAAACTGTACCTTGGCCTTGTTGCCAATGTTATGTTCAGTTGAATACATCTCATGTAATACACAGGGAATATCTGCTTGGAGAATGAGACATCATATGGAGTAATCACCTGCCGAGCACAGTCTCTGTCAGCACTCTCATGTGTCTCACTGAGACTAGTGTGGACAACATCAGAGCTGCATGATACATGCTAACCACACCCCTACTACACTACCCCCCCTCACGACTCTCACACACCCCCTCCCTCTCCCCTTAGCTTACCACTCCATCTATTGAGTACACTGATAATCTAACTGCTCCGTTGGATGACTAAGCCTTAAAATGACTTAGGCCATGCAATGCTCATAGAAATGGAAAAAAACTATAGAAGGTGAACTTGTCAGTACTGACCGATCTGAGAGTATTATCAACTAACCTAAGTCGGTCGTATAGGGAGCCAAATATTGACTAGATAGGTTAATCACTAGTGACTAAGTCGTTGGCCAGTACTGACTAAGGTCAGCATATCAGTGTAGTGGTGGCAGTGTGAGTGTGGATGCAGGCAGGGTGGGCATCCATTCCTGTCCCACTGTTTGCCCATGCATAAACCCAACACTCCCAGCATGAAGGATCACCACACTGCGCGGCCATGGCCCTTGACCCCTCACACCAAGGGGTCCATAATGATAATATCTGGGTTAATCCTTTAACCCTTCAATGACGACATCATGCCTTAATTCATCATGCCCTTGGTCTCAATGATGAGTTACTTGCCAGGGCTGCATTTATGCATCATGACGACCAAGGGCTTGATGCATTAAGGTATCCCAGTTAACAAAGATTTTATGTCAAAATAATGTTTTTAACGGTATTTAACGTGTTGCCATGATAAGGAGTCATACACTGCAAAAAAGGTGTTTAGATCCTAAACATAATCCTAAACACAATCCTGCCCCGTATTTGTCCACACAATATGTTCCTAAACATGTTTAGATCAATAATATGTTTAGCTCAGTGCTTAGAAATTTATGTGTTTAAATCAATGTGTTTAGAAGAATGAAGTGTTTAGAATTCAAGAGTTTAGCATATTATTGTGTTTATACATCAAGTGTTTAAGGATGAAAGTGGTGTGTCTAGTGGCATGTAGATTATTATTATGTTTAGATACTGATATTTGAATAAATTACTAATATATTTTATTTCCATATATATATATATAGTGTCTCGAAGAGACTTCTAGCAGTCCCCCCCCCATGAGCCAATATACATGCATCACTATTTCACATAGGCCTCTATATTAACATAGACACAACCTTGAGTCAATACAACAGACCTTTAGGGAAAATAATGCTTTATCCATTCTTAGAGTTCTTAAAACAGGTGTCTATGTAGCAAATGTAACTTTATTGCATTGTGATCATCGTGAAGTAGCATTCTACCCTTGAATCCTACAATGTGTATTATTATCCTTTTGTATCCCATGAAATTTGAACTAATTTACTCAGATTTAAGCACTTTTAGAACAGCAATAATGTGGGTTGTGGTTGTAGAATCTACAGTCAACCACAGAGCTGCCATCTAGTATGTGTTTGATATACTATGATCTAAACACTACATGTTTACTTCCTAAACACCAATTCTCCATACTGCTTAAATACTAAACATCTAAACATATTCAACATACATGTTTAGGTGCTTAGAATAAAAGTGTTTAATTCCTAAACAGAAGGATTCAAAAACACAAACCTAGTAAAATGTTTAGACTTTAAACATGTTTAGACCTAAACATGTCTAAAACCTAAGCACCTTTTTTGCAGTGTAGAGGAAAGTTATACATCGTTATATAACGTTCTTTTGTTCACTGGGATGCCATCCTTAAAGGGTTACTTGTTAAACGCGGGCATGGGCCGCTGTATAAGCCACTCATGTGATGCCCTGCAAACAAACGGAACCCGTGCCATTCTTGAGTCTTGACTCATGATCCCCAAGAGATTTTTGAACGTTTTGTGAACGTCTTGTGGTATATTCCAGGGAATTTCTCGTTTTTTGAACAAGTTTTTACTTGTGTCATTCGTGAATGTTCAATTCCCGAGTTAATTTTGTGAATAGGACACGTTCACAATTCTTGGGAATATCTCGTGTCTTTCTTGTGTTATGCAGGCTTTACCAGATTCTCCCCAGTTGCAAACATTCAATTCCTGAGTTCTGTTTGGAGGACACTCAAATGTTGACAAAACCCACAGGGCAAAACACGAAAGTAATAATATAGTGTCCACATGGATAGCATGTGTCAGCACATTCATTTCAAATATCTGCTTTCTACAAAAACATCTTCATGAAATTGAACTTTATTTGCTATGTTTAAAATAGACTCTACAATATAGCGGATTAAGAAAATCGGAGACAATCAGATCTAATACTACTTTGACATTTTAGAAAGATTGATTAAGTTTTAACGGGATATGAACAAAGGGTCCCGGTGAAATAAAATAGATTGATAACATTGAATTGCATAAGGTTGGACAGTCCATTGCCCCGTATTGTCTCTTATTCAAAACCAGGAAAATCGGCTCTTGCGAAATAGACTTTATACTTAGAGAGTGGTCATTTATCAATCACGGGGAGAGTTTAAGCAATAGAGGCCTCCGGATGGGGAGGGGGCGAATTCTTGAGGGGGGTACAGGCTTTAAAACTACACTGCAAAAAAACAATTTTCTTATAGATAAACTCACCTGGGGGACAATTGACTAGTTTAAGAAAAAAAATCAAACTGGTGATTTGTCCGCCAGGTGAGTTTATTCATCTTATTTTCTTGAATTGAGAAAATTATTTTTGGCTGTGTATGCACCTTTTTAGCAAACAATCCCGCACTTTACTATGGTTCAATGTGGGGTATAAAACCTTTCAAAGCTGACGAGGGGACTGTGTGAGAATTTCAGCACACTCCACGTGGGCGGTTTAAACATTTCTGGAAATGTTATCACCTCTCTGTAACTGATAAATGACCACTCCCTTATAAATCTATTTCTAGTGTCGAGCAATGTAACTAGTCACGTCTCATCTGGTTCCTAGAATTACCCATGTAAACTAGTTTAAGATAATGTGCACTTTTAAATGATTGCGTCTCATTTACAATAGTATTGTGTGCGATGATAAGGTCAGACAACTCTGCACGGATGATTTGGTGCAGCTCATCTGACAATGGACGGTTATGCAGTCTTCACGTTGACATTTAATTTAATATTACCTGACACCCGCCAGCTTAAGGTCGGGGGAATTTCATTTGCAATTCATGGACCACATAGATGCTTCAACCTGCTGTTATGAATTGAATTCTTTATATTAAAGTGAGTTTATCTGATGACTCAGACCGCAATCTTCTTAATATTGCTCTAGGATGCTGACCAACAATATACTTCTTTTGCCTCTCGCTACCCTTCTCCCTCCTTTTCCTTTGCTGGCTGCTCTCCCTGCCCCCCCCCCTGCCTCCCTACCTCCCTGCCTCCCTCCCTGCCTCCCTGCCTCCCCTCCCCTCCCCCCTCCCCTCCCCCCTCTCCCTTCCTTCCTTCCTTCCTTCCCCCTCTCCCTTCCTTCTTTCCTCCCTCCCTCCCTACCCCCTTTCCCCTCCCCCTCCCTACCCCCTCCCTTCTCCCTCTCTCCCCTCTCCTTCCCTCCCTCCCCCTCCCTCGCCCTCTCCCTCTCCCTTTCTCCCTCCCTCCCTCCATACCTAACTCCCTCCCTCTCCCCCTCCCCTCCCCCTCCTTCTCCTCCCTCCCTCCCTCTCCCTCTCCTCCCTCCTTCCATCTCTCCCTCCCTTTCTCCCTCCCTCCCTCCCTCCCCCCTCCCTCTCTCCCTCTCTCTCTCCCTCCCTCCCTCCCTCCCTCCCTCCCATTCTACCTTTCTCCCTCCTTCCCTCCCTCCCCCCTCCCTCCCTCCCTCCCTCCCCCTCCCTCCCTCCCTCCCTCCCTCCCTCCCTCCCTCCCTCCCTCCTTCCCCTCCCTTGCCCCCTTCCTCCTCCTCCCCCTCCCCTCCCCCCACCCCATCCCCTCCCACTCCCCCCTCCCTCCCTCCCTCCCTCCCTCCCTCCCCCTCCCCTCCCCTCCCCCCACCCCATCCCCTCCCACTCCCCCCTCCCTCCTCCTCCCTCCCTCTCCCCTCCCAGTGCTATCCCGTGTCGGGCAGCATTAGCTTGCTGCACCTCCTCCCTTTGATCCCGAGCCGCCCGCCGCTGATCCCGGGACGGATCACTTTTTGCCGTCAGGACCAAGTTGGCTTTGTCTGCGGGCGTCCACGGTAACAAGATAAGAGGTCCAGTCCCCGAAGGGACAGGCCTAAGTGACTTCATAAAGGCGGCCGGTGACATTCAGCTTCACGACAGGAGCCCAGGGACAGATTGGCACCGGCTGCGAGCCCTTTTTTCGTCGGCTGAGGGAACGATGGCGGTACTGAGTAGTGGTAGGGGACGGCTATTGGGGGAGGGGAGGGGGAGAGGGAGGGGGAGGGGAGATCAAAACAGTCATCAATCTACATTACCACCAAGTCACAGGACTCTGGGTGACCATCATCCTAATTGTTGCTAGGTTTTAGGCAGAATGCATTTTGTTTGGTTTAACTCTGGGTTCGCCTACTTAGACTAATAGGACTGTTTGTGCTGTGACAGTGCTTATTTTGGTCTGTCCTCGGATCTTGTCCCCCTTTAATCATGAGGAAGTGGTAAGGACGTTTAACCATGATGACAACCACTATCCCTTTGAATTTTACAACGTTTGTTTTTATCAGAATTTTGAGGTTTTCAACTATGGTAGGCCTGTTACTCTGACCTGCATTTCAATCATCATTTTCTTTTTCTAAATCTAATTACTGTGATGGTCTATGCTATCCTTTTCAAGAGAATTCCGTCCTGAGTAATTAATATTTTTTCAGCTAATTCCATCCAAAATAATCTATAATATATTTCCTCAATCTATATATTAAGATGACCAACATATCTACAATCAATGAATTGAGATGGAGATGCTTGCTAATCTTTCGACAAATCAAAGATCATGTGACGTTTCTCCACAATTAGGCTTCATCGGGTGATAGCATTTTTAACCCTATGTACCTTGCATAAAATGCATTAACCACTTGCACTAGAGGAACTGGTTGGATTCTATTGACACCAATTACATAATTGTCTGGGTTTTATGATAGATAGAAATACAATTCCAAAACATTTAGATTACACCACTCACGTTCTACATCAAGGGAGAAAAGGAATTGATTATTTGATAATTTCTTAATAGTCCCTATCAGGGGTGCTGGTCATGGCTGGTATTCTGACTAATAGCTACCCAACGTTAGTCATTGAGTGATGCAATAGCATCTAATTGTAGCAAGTGAAATGGTTACATCAATGGTTAAATCATCACACCATACCTCGTGTACATATGAGTAAGGCCGATTCTAACAAAGAAACTAACTACTTTCGACTATGTTATTACTCAACAGTAACTATCAGTAATATTGGTTGCTTTGGGCATGTATCCGAATGATAATGCCTTTAGGCCTTTAGGCTTACCTAGTTGATGAAAAACAAGGCATGAGTGGCAATTCTATTCCTGCTGTCACAACTCTGCGAGATCACTACTTCTAGATGCAGGAGATCACAGCCCTATCCATCAGAGTAGGGTAGAGCGCCCATGAGATGTCTATAACTGGTCTGTTGGTACCTTGAGTAGACCGGTAAACGGATCAGGAGCCCTGTGGAAAATATACCCTATGACGATTGGCCCTGAGGATGATTGGCCCCATGTCTAAAAGCATTTAGGAAGATTGTCAACCCCATGATTAATGGCACCATGAATGACACATACCAGTCTACTCATGGTGCCAACAGACCAGCTAGTCATCTCATGGGCACGCTACCCTACAGAGCAGGTGCCCTGAGCTGCCTGGGAGGTGTTATGTCAGTTTGGGTGTCTCTGGTTCAGCCTAACTGCCACCCTGCATGCACGAGGCTGGGACCTCACCCAGTAATCATTGTCACTCACTTCAAGGTGATATCAGCATTATCACGCTGCCAGCCTGATTATGGTGAGGTATGGGTGGCGGTTAGACACTTAACCATTAAAGGGTGGCATGATGCCTTAATGCATCATGCCCTTGAATGCAGCCCTGGCGAGTAACTCGCCAGTGTTGCATTCAAGCATCATAATAGAGAGAGTAGAGGACTTGGTGATGCACCAATGCAGCCCCTGTGAGTTACTCGCCGGGGCTGCATTGGTTTATCATGACGACAAAGGTCATCTTTTAGCAACATCTGTCCTTAAAGGGTTAAGGGCCACAAAGGGCTTTAACGCACCATGCACTTTGTATGTATATGCAGTCCAGGCAAGTAACTCATCAGTGCTGTCTTCAAGTGCTATGTCTACTCAAAGGGGTTGATACACTCCGGAAGGATTGACAACTATGAATGTAGCACTGGCAAGTAGGCTTGCCAAGGCTACTTTCATGCATCATGGCCATCATGGCATTAAAGCACTATGCAGTCCATGACCATTTAAGAACACATGTCACTAAAACCTGACAGTGGTCCTCAAAATGTACCATGCAGCCTCTGCGAGTAACTCGCCAATGCAATATTGGTGCATTATGTTGACCCTTCTGGAGTGTCTTAACCCCTTAGGGTTGGCATGATGATTGAATATAACCCTGGCAAGGAGGCTTTCATGCATCATGATGACAGAGATTATATCATGAAAGCACTATGCAGCCATTAAAGGGTAAGAGTGGATAATGAGTAGGTAGATTCAGGTTATGTAGGTTATCTACCACTCAGGTGTGTGTGGTGCATGATAAGGAAGCTGTCGTGACCGGGTCACCGCAAGTAGGTTTTGAAACTTGGCTTCTGTCGTAAAACCTCAGAACCTATGGTCACAACCTTTCTTGGTAGTGCCAAAAGGCGCTACGCAAACAGGCAAGAGGGATCCTTCTAAGAAGTTGTCTCACATTACCAGCGGAATATAGGCCATCTGGAGGCTCTTTCCGAACAACTGACATGGTCGTAGGCAAATGGTGACGTGATGCAGCCTGTTTCACAACCACTAGTAAAATTTCTTTCACATGAAATCTGTAGAAAATGAATGTAAATTATATTTGTCAGAAGCAGATGTCAAAACCCAGGTGGGGGGGGGGGGCTACTCTCTCATGGACTGAATAACCTCTGTCGCACCACATCTGAAAGTCAAAGGTTGATACCACGTAAGGAACTATGTATCAGTTGAAATACAAGCAAAATACTTACACGCCAGCTTATGACTCATGATTGTGGGACTCACCTGGAAAAGATATGAGAAAGTAATAAGTAACTTTGTTAAAATGATATTATATTATTTACTGGTAACAGTAATATCATGAATCGCCCAAAATGGAAAAAAAATGACCAAGATTAGAACGACAGAGGTTAGTCGCAATTGTAACAACATCTTTAGCCATTGATCATAGTCTATCTAAATTATAAAGTCTTAACGTATAAGGCTAGTTCTTTTGGAGTAAAACATTAGTCCAATTCTTTTTTGCCTCAGTCATATTTGAATGCAAGTTGGTTACCCGGGACAGCTGCTACAGACTAAGGTCCGGAGCATTTAGATTATCAGTGTAGTAGACTGGCATAATGATGGAGGTCACATCTCAAGTGTAAGTCCTCCAGTATATCCCTCACCTGGGGCAAGTTTAATTAACCCTTTAACGGCCGCATAGTGCTGCACTCTTCAGGCCACTATTTAGTGCTTTTCTGTGCTATACCCTTTCGTTATGATGTATGCTTGCAGCCTTGCTGAGTAACTCATCAGGGCTGCATCCAAACATCATGCCGACCCTTACAGGGTTGATACATCCACTGAAATTAATGCAGCTCTGAGTGCACTCACTATGACTGCAAGCTGGCATCATGACTAAAGGCATTAAAGCACTCTATGATCCTTCACCCTTTAATGCATTAATGCATCATTATCACAGTGCGTGAAAGCAGCCCTAGCAAGTGCCAGTGCTGCATTCAAGTATAATGACAGCCCAACCAGGTTTCTTAACCACTAAAGGTTTGGCATGATGCACCAATGCAGCACTGGTGAGTTACTCGCCCTGGCTGCATCATGAAAACAAATGTAATCTTTTAGCGACATGCCATCCTTACAGGGTCAAAGGGTTAACCCTCTAAGGACGGATGTTGCTAAAAGGTGACATTTGTCGTCTTGATGCACCAATGCAGCCCCAGCAAGTAACTCGCCAGTGCTGCTATTGGTGCATCCTGTCGAACCTTCAGGAGTGTCTCAACCCCATAGGGTCAGCATGATGCTTCAATGCAGCACTGGTGAGCTACTCGCCAGGACTGCATTCATGCATCATGCCGACCAAGGGCATGATGCATTAAGGCATGATGCCGCCCTTACAGGGTTAAAGGGTTAATGGCGGTATACCTGTCGGCCTCCGGGCGGGGCAGGTTTAATTAAGTCAGGTGTCAGTGTATCAGCACCTGGACCATTAGTATACAACACACCTACCCTGGCCACCCCACCGGGCCTCCAGGCCCAGACACACTCTTAACACATTTAACTTTCTGTTAATTATGTGATCCGCTGCTGCTAGTTTGCTGCAATTTTGCTGTTAGTGACACTTCCTACGTTCCAGCAGTGGATCTACTACTGCAAGTGCCTCAGTGGATCACTGGCTTTAACCTTTAAAGGGGCATTCTCACCACTCGCACTTACCACATAGTAGACTAGAACAGTTCTAGAATTGTGAGTGGAATACGCTCCGTGATTATGCCACTTTAAGGACAGTATAATCACTAAAAGGTGACATTTTTCAGCATGATCCACCAATGCAGCCCCAAAGAGTAACTCGTTGATACTGCATTGGAGAGTCATGTTGATACTACAGGGGTTTATCCACCTCACAGGGTCAGCTTTATGCTTGAATGCAGCCCTGGGGAGCTACTCACCAGGGCTGCATGCATGAATAATGACAAACAATAATGGTTCCAGACATCATAGCGTCTTGAAATTGTTAAAAACAATGTTTTTGGCCAAGACAGTTTGAAGAACTTACAGTAGTTGGTTTGTGTCATCCTAATGTCAGCATGTCAGGCTGTGTCTCACCAAATCGATACAAATTGAATGTCTATGGCCTATAGCAATATATGACTGGTGCACTCCCTGACCGGCATGAAAGAACATGGAAATTTAGGGCAGATATGGCTGGGGAAAAAAAGGATGTTTAAGACTTTATGAGACTTATTTATTTTCACTTTTGTATGATGATACAGGCACCCAGGTGGGTTGCTGGTCATAGATTGCAGCCGGTCATTGATTGCAGCCAGTCACAGACTTCTAACTTGTATCGATTAGGTGAGATATATGTGGGTGTCAATCAGTACATATCGGGCAAGCTATCCATCGGTTTCATGTTATAGGAGGTTGAATTGAATTGAAACTGCATTTATCTATACAGAAAAGCGGGTAGGTCATCTCCATCCATTCTCAAGAGCGTATATTGAAAGCTGTGGATCAGGTTTCAAATAGTAGATAGAAGAAGGAAAATGTTTGTATAATAAAGCTCAATACATGGAGGGAAAATGGAGAATAAAGAAGTAGTAAAACCATCAGTAAACTGTTGTTGGGCCTTTCTATATAAAAATAGTCGCGGAATATTAACACATATAGTATAACAGTCATCGAGTGCAACATTGAAAATGTCAGAGTATGTCCAACAATAATTATTTATGATATCCCTCCAAACAGAACTCATATTACCGGGAAATGCACAAGCTGTATACACAAGATAAACTGGAGATTCTGGCGTACTATAGCCGCAGCCTTAATGCAAGGTTTTACGGTACATTTTTGCATGTCTCTCCTATAATGTGTATATGAATAATGCTTTACTCAAAAGGACTGATACTAATTGAAATGGAGAAGACTAAGGTGAGTTGGTCAATACTGACCAACCTGACAATAGTAGCTAACCTAGGTTGGTTGTATTGGGAGACAAAAACATTAATAAGGAAGTTGGTCAGTACTGACTATTATTTATTGCATAAAGAATATCAGTGTATGGTCAGCCCTCCTCGCCTCCCCTAATGTCCTGCCATACCTCCTCATTTCTACTGTACAGGTCCCGGCCCCACATTGCTTTTACAAATCTCATAAAACTCCATCTGAACCAATCTAGAACTTCCCAGACACTGCTTTTGTCTCTCCTTTCGTGGTTGTTTTCTGACAGATGTGTTTCTATATTGTAGAATGGATGTCCTCAGACCTACTGAGAGCTGTGACATCCACCTCTACCCCCACCTCACACTACACTGAAAACCTAGGCCTGGATAGAGGTTGTCACTGCTGACCACTCTGGGTGTATAATATACCATATTATGGTAAGTTCATCTCTTGGTGTGATCTTTGTGATGGCCCATATTTTGAGGACATCATCTTGATTGATTGATTATTTGTTCATTTGCCATAAAGATTAATAAAAATCAAGGGGCACTTTTCAGCTTGATCTTAAATGTTTGTAAAGTAGAGAATATGAGGAAGATTTGCAATATCAAAGAAGTAATTTGGTAGAAAATCATGGCAAAGTTATCAATTGCCGAGCTATGTGTAAACGAAAACATTTCATCTGTCTATGAAATAGGTGTAAGAACCATGGAACTCTTGCAGGTTACCAATACCAAGGGTGTTTAGTAGTGAACACTTTACACCTCAATAGGGTTTTCAGTGCAGCTAGACCTTCATCCCCACCCTAGGCCATGAACCAAAGTGGTGAGGACGTTCACGTGTACAGGAATACCAATGGGACAGAGGACGGTCAGTCCTCTCAGAGTCCCAAGTGTACAGATAATCTAAAAGCCCGGCCCTTAGTCTGTAGTGGATATCCAAGGTTGGTCATAGGGACATTGGTCAGGTATGACCAAGTGTTATGCAGGAATGACTGAGGCTACACAATATATGAATAATGATAATTATTCCTTACACAAAAGAACTTAGCCTAAAATGAAAACACTAGGGTGGGTTGGTCAGTACTGACAAACCCAACAATTTTGAGGAAAAATTGTTTTAAAATTGCATTTACCTATTCTTACCCTACACCTTTGTCAAAACTTGGTATCATTTTTCAAAATGGCTCTTATTGCGTTTTGGAACTAAACTCTTCATAAAGTGACTAAGGGATTGGTCATATAGGGAGCCAAAGAATATCAGTATGTGTCCATAATAGGTCTTGTCACTGTATTCCATGTCTGGTATGGTAGATCCTATAGCGTATTACCATAAATTCTAGAGTATAACTCTCGGGTTATGTATACATAAATCAAACCTCTAGTGCAGGTTATACGCCTGATGCCGGTTATACACAGGACTTTATGGTATATATATATATAGGTTGGACTGTATAGCACTGCAGTGGACAGCTAGGGGAAAAATACTTTGGTGATCTCATACTTAATTTTAACTTTTGATATTTAATTTAAGGCTTCATGTCACAGCGCGAATCTACCATTCTGTGAGGCCCTGTGACACCTAAAGGCTTCAGACCTTACTACACAAACTGCTTCATAAAGCAATCTACACCCAGTTAATATTTCCTTCCGTACCTCCACATCAATTTCTACGCCGAACCGGTGCATCACAAGCCAATGGGCCAAAAGTGACCATTACGCAATATGAATTGAAATATATATAACTTAATGTGAACTATTCGATTTAAATATTTGAATGGAGGTCTAGAAATGTTGAAAGTAAGAGACATATATATGTTTTAAATCTAATGGAAATTATAGATTTTGCGATGAACTTTAGGGTAGGGATACTGTACAGGGTGTGGTGCGGAAAGGAGACCATAAAGTAGTGCCATTTTTTGCTAAACGTCTGTAGCTTGGAGCAGAGATGAGTGAGAGATGTTCTACCAAGGGAGATAGTGCCTGGAGGTGTGAGAGGGTTATAAAGGGTGCACAGGTTATGAGACTTGATGTGGCAGAGGACGAGACACTATGGGACATTGCTGACTAGAATGGAGGAGACTGAGGCATGGCTATCACATCAAGTATAATGGTGCGTTACAGTGGGGGAGAGGGAAGACAAGTGTTATATGAAGTATCCCTCCAAACAGAACTCAAGAATGACACAAGTTAGAAACGTTTGCATTTCCCGGGAAATACAGAAGATATAAGTATACACAAGATTGGCACAGGAGATTCTCTAGAATGTAGTGAACGTTCCTGGTGACATGTTCAATGGTGACGTGTATTTCCCGAGTTTTACTCGTGCAAATAACCAGAAATCCCACAAGTAGAATAAGAACCTGTATTTCACGGGTTTCACTACAAGAATTCACACAGAATATGACGCAAGAAATTATCAAAAACGTTAAAAAATATATATTTGAGTTTTCAGATGTATACTACTGCACTAAAGTTGCCCTAAGACTGTGTCCCACGAAGCCGGGACAATGTTATAGTCTTTGACCAGGTGCCATCTTTGACCAGGTACCATCTTTGACCGGGTGCCATCTTTGACTGGCTTGATAGAAAACGTTTTATTTAGGGCAAATGAAGATGTAAATGGCCTGAAAAGGTTAATGGATGTTATAACATTTTAAATTTGTAATATTAGCCCATTTATATCTTCATCTGCCCTAAATGTTGCGTTCAGATGGCACCCAGTCAAAGATGGCACCGGCTCAAAGATGGCACCCGGTCAAAGACTATAACATTGCCCCGGCTTCGCGTAACGCAGCCTTATGGCGACTTTAGTGCAGTAGTATACATCTGAAAACTCGAATATATAAGCCACGTCCTGGCTTTGTGCCAATCCTATAAGCCACGTACTAGCCAAGGCCTATAGACAAGGTTTACAGTAGTTAATAAAAACAGGAACTTTATATGACAAAAGATGACATGTATGCTCTTACTTTAAAAATTCAATAACTCTATGGGAAACTAAAGTGTGGATAAAAATTTCTATTTGATACATCTATCAAACTTCATAATCATGACCTTTATAGGAAAGCTGGCCACTTTCGGAAATTGAAATCTGGTTATAACTTGTTGAATTGGAATAATATACCTACATGCTGATCCTTCAACAGATATTTGTAAAAAAGAGAAATTTAATTTCTCCATGAGGGACAGACCGGGTGACTAGGCAGAATGGTTTAATCATCTCAACACAGGTGTTTTTGTCTATGTAAACTGAATATTGAAACATTAACTCAAGGAGAAGGGAAATAATTATCCCCAGGCTGAGGAGATGGTAATTTCTTCTGTTCGGGGCTAATTGTCAACCAGGGGCATCCTTCCTGTAACAGATTTTTTGTCCCCTCATGGGCATGTAAGTTAACCCGTCGCAATAAAAAAAAAGGGTTGCAAATAGCCTTTGTTCAAAACAGGAAACAATGTCACACTATGGGGGTTTTGGGAAATTGTATCATTTCTCAGCAAAGATAGATCTTTACTGAGATCCCTTCATACTGTACCGTAGATAATTTTGCCCTCATTAATTTTCACAATTTTGATAAAGATTACATTTTTGCATGTATTTGAAGTCACGAATTGTAGTAGTCGATCCAAACAGAACTCAAGAATCAAACAAGTTAGAAACGTTTGTATTTCCCAGGAAACGGACAAGCTGTATACCCAAGATAGACACGGAAGATTCTTCAGAATAGTGAATGTTCCTAGTGACATGTATTTTCTGACTTTTACTCGTTCAAATAACCAGAAATTCCACAAGTAGAATGATGACCTGGATTTCCCAAGTTTCACTACTGCTCATCTTTTAACAACAGGGGGGGGGTTGGTGGATTTGGGGGAGGGGGTTAAAAAATTTGGACCCCTTGATCGGGGGGGATAAAAAATGTAGACCCCTCTTGGGGGGGTCAAAAAAATTCAACCTGTTATGAGGGAAAAAGCCGCGCATTACTATGCTACAAAGGGGCGCGAACGCACACGATTTCCGGCCTGCCGGTGGGGGGGGGGGTAAAAAATGTCGACCCCTATAGCGGGGGGGGTGAAAAAATTTCGCACGCTCCGCGCGAAATCTCACCGCCCTCCCCCTAAAAAGCACTCCCCACCCCTTTTTCAGATTTTTCCTCGATTTTTTCTTAATGTTCCTCTGATTTTGTTACTGCTTTTCACACCTTTTTTGTGATATGGAGCACTTCACACCTATACAGGTGTTAACTTAAGGAGAAGCCAAGTGTGAAGTCATTTGGGTAAGTAAAGCCTTGTAGAAGCCACTGAGAAGGACCAGTAGTCCAATCAGAAGGGCCATGAGAAGGGCCATGGGGGACGCTTATTAAAGTGGTTATTTGAGGGCGATTTTTCCACCCAAAATAATGTTGTACGCGCCCAGGGCGCTTATTACGTCAAATATAGTATAGGTTTCTGCGTCCTTGGTTTTTGTCCTGAATGGAGAGTATTTGTAAATGCTGTTTTTTGTTGTATCCGGTTGCCTTTTGCACCATAATATTGTTCGCTGTGAGAGGATCTGCTTAAGTTAAAAAGTCCCCTGCATACAAATGATGCTTATTCCCTGCTTTGTGCTTCGGATATCACCTGGCACCTCTCATAGTCCAGGTTGAAAATTAGTCCAAAGACATCCAATTCCCTTTCATAGGACTACACAGTGCAAGTTATTACCTTTCGTCCGATGGGCATTACACCTATGAAAACATGAGCGTCAGCTCATGTTGCTAAAAACACTATCATACAAGTATCTCAGGCACTGCTTGACTATAACATTGATTGGTCAAGGGCCATTTCAGTGAGGGTCAGGCTATGCTGTACCCTCAAAAACAGGCTGGACTATCGCAAAATTGCTTGAGAGTCTGGCCATGCTCGACCCTAATGCCATGACAATGCTAGACTCTTCGAGGCGGAAAGAGACTCTCCTCAGACCCCAGCATTTTCAAGCTCTGGCATGAGGATCCATCATGGCCAGACTCTCAAGCTCTTTGGATGAGTCCAGCAATGTCTGACCCTCACTAAAATACCTGACCCTTGTAGGAGTGTCCTTTTAGCGACATTTTTTAATTTATTTTTGAATAGGTTTATTGACCAAATAATCATGTAAAGGTAGAACACGTTCTTCCATACATAGCCAGGATCCAGCTGACCCTCATATTTTTCTTAGTGCAGTGTGGGTGTACTCTTTCAAATGCTTTCGCCTTGGGTCAGTGGAAATGTACTTAATCATTGGCCATTACATGAGTGCTAAACAGTTATGACTTAAGGTGTAGAATGTAGCAATGAAGCCATAAATGGTACAGTTTGAATACTTGGAAATATAAACCTTTCTTTGCGACTGTTACTTCCCCCCATTGCACACAGCCTTTTATTCCACAACCGATTCCACTTCATACTCATCAGGGCCCTTCTTAATAGAATTCCCTGATTATTGTTTTAATTCACTTATGGATTTCTCTTGACAGACTTTGAGTCTGACAAGAAAAATCTCCTTTCATTTCCTTACTGCGATTGGCCCCAGTGTTTTAGCACTTGGGCCTTATTGTCTTGAGAGGCTGATACCCGCGGTTGTTCTTTAACGCGCAAGGCTTATTTTATAGAGTACTTATTTTTCTCCTTTTGCGGTGTGTTTTTTCTATCGTTGGTAGCAGAATAGATGGCTTACAGCAAATCGGGTAAATACAATATCTAACAGTGTTTACTTTTGGTTCCAATACTTGCTGATAGAACTAGATGAAGCCATTAGCTCCAATGCCTATAGACATTTTATGCCTATAGTATTTTTACTAATTATCCAGGAATACAACAAAGCCTCCCCAGGCATTGCCTACGACGTGCCATGGGACTGATAACCTCTAGAGTAGATCCACATTTATTATATAATCATAAGGAATACAACATGTTTGAATCTATAATTGGTTTTGAATTGGTAAATGAAGATGTCTTATATTTGAACATATAGTGATATTATATATTTCTATTAACTACCATTTGCCATTTTGCCTCACTAATGGGGCTTCGGCGAGGAAGTCGGGTACTGCCAGCCGAGTTACTCACCGAGGCATATTAGATAAAGCACTAATCAGCCCTCAACACATAGTCATCGTCGTCATCATCGTCACAATCATCATCATCATCATCATCATCATTATTATTATCATTATTATTATTATTATTATTATTATTATTATTATTATTATTATTATTATTATTATTATTATCATCATCATCATCATTATTATTATTATTATTATTATTATTATTATTATTATTATTATTATTATTATTATTATTATTATTATGTTTATTGCATAAGTCATCTCCAGGAGGTCTTTGTGGGTTAACTTTGACATGACATACACTACAGTGTAGACCCTTCATTGAGTGCAGATGTAAGATGAGCCTTCAATGTGAGACCTCAGACAGATGAACCTTCAATGTGGCATGTGAGACAGCTAATATAGCTGTGACCCTGTACACCCACTCCCTGTGGGGCCACCTCACAAGCAGGACACCCCGCGGTCTCACCAGAGTAGGCTAATTGGGACACCAGGGGGGTGTTTCATTATATAGGAAAACAAGCACGGTTTCCTTCAGAAAAACAAACTTACATTTGGGTTCTCTTTTTAATTGTATTTCAAAAGGATTATTACTACTGTGAAACCTCACATATATAAGTTGCGTCTTGTACACCAGTCAGTCAGATTGCTTGTGTGGCTTATAGGATGCGCCAAAAGTCGGGTGCGGCTTATCCACAATTATTCCAAAATTGATTTCCATAATGACAATAAGTTGGGCTCAACATGACAGGAGTACAGTGTACTAGTAGTAGGGAGTTCGGCCAGAAATAGGAATATGCATAATATCGATCTAATATTGGTTATGCTGGAAAGTTATCATGAAGAAAACATATTTACAGGAAAATAAAAATAATAATAAGAGTTTATATGACATTTTCTACGCTTTTGCTCCAACCCAGAGTCTGTCATTCAGCCTGTGTTAGCAGTAGTTGGAGTAGAGTTCTAGGGGAGCACAGGGGCCCCACTGGCCCTCACCCACCGGGACCTGCATGCACGGGCCTGGGTACCCACTACAGAGACGGTCTCTTTTTTGCCTGTATATCATATGTTTAAGTGGTTTGCGGGAGAATGCGGTAACAGATACAGTGTAAATGTAAGTTGTTCTAATAATCCCAATATATGAAGGATTTATTCCCATTCTTCTGGAGTCTTCTGGTGTATATTTCAGTCACTGTGAGTGTTTAAAGTTGGGATAATTGGTACTACAGATGTGACTTGGATATTAGGAATAATAATATGAAAGTTATATATATGGAAAGCCCATTCTGTTGAGTGTCAGCCCTGAGGAAATGATACAGATATATCTATATTAGATCCCCCTTTTAGCTACAACTGCACACCATGTATGCCCTCTGAGTCATGCATCCCAGCACACATCACTGATCTTTTCGGTAGGACCTACATGCAAATGGTGTAATTGTTATAAAATGTATCTATTTCAAAGTATATGTCCCATAAGTCTGAAAAGAGGAATATTTTATCTTTCTAACAATGTAGGCATCGAACTGATCAACAAATCATTACAGGTAAAATAATGTAATACAAAAGGAGGCGCTTTAGCACTGTGGCAGATAGGGAGAAGGGGAAGTAGCCGGTCGCCGAACAGCCTACTAGTAGGCAGTGAGGTTGATGCCTCCTATTAGAACGTCAGTCAATTCAGACCACCGCTAATCCCTACCAGCATCCTAACAGTAACAATACACATTTGGGGCCACCAGGGGGACTTTGAAACTATCTGTGACATAATTATAGCCTTAGGCATAAGTTTAGGGGGCGGCTTATACACAAGTTTTTCTAACGCTCATTCAGAAGACCAGTGCTGCTCATACCCAGTGGGCACAGAATTCCGATCAACGGTGAATCAACGCTGAATTAACATTGAATCAACATTGACAACCATTTTTCAATATTGATTCAATGTTCTGTGCCCACTGGGTAAGATTGGCCCAAATTCAGGGGCCGCTTATACGCAAGTTACAATGTTACATTTCTGTACTCGTTGATCATTCACGATTTCCCCCTAGTACAATGGACCCAGGGAACTCTTTCATTACAAATGCCGTATTGGTCAGAAAAAAAAATCATGGTGTCAAATATTTTTGTACTCGTCATCGTCAATAGGAGGTACATACTTATATATTTCTCTGTATTTTAATGTAATTTCTTTTGAAAGAGAGTGCATATCATGATCGTCAAACCCTAACTCAATCGTCACTTTTTCACCAACGAATACGTCAGTTCTTATGAAAAAGGCCCCTGCTCTTTGGTTTAGGTAACAGCAAGGAGTAGAGATTCCTGTTTCTATTATAGTCTAGGAAGACTTCCGGTCACGTTTACGTCAGATGTCAGCCATTTTGTTGACATATTTGGACGTATCACTAAAATCTGTTGATTTTTAGCTTCTCAATAAGAATATACTCTCAATGAATCGATGATATCTCTGCATATACCTTGATATGCATACAAACATGTATACATACATACATACATACATACATACATACATACATACATACACACACACATATTATATCTTATATATCCTACACACATACGCACACACCCACACACATAAATATATACCCTCAAAAATAGAACTCAAGAACTCAAGAATCACACAAGTTAGAAACGTTCATATATATACATACATTCATTAGTGTGGTAGACCTGAAACCCTGGTAGATGTCAGTGGTGGTTAGTTGGGGTGCGTCCCTGTCTATACGAGCTGTAAGGCTATGTCATTAGGACTAATGAGGCCACACAGCAGCCAGACCAATACAGGTCTGACTCACCCCCTTACTGCGCCTATACTCTAGTCCTCCTAACCAGGCTATAGTACCTGCACGCCTATGGGGCGCGTTGTGTTATACCGTATTCGCCGTAATATGCGCTCTGAGTTTGTCATCACGTTTTAGTACTTAAGAGTTTAATTGTCTCAAAAATCGTGAAATCTGTTTTGTCTAAAAATGCCCCAAAAGGGGAGGCCCTTATTAGGGGGAGGGCGCTTATTAGGCCACTCAAAAAAAAAAAGTTGTTTCTCATCACCGCGCGCATCATAAAAATCATGATTTGGGGGAAACTTTTTTTTTTTTTTTTTTACATTTTTGATGAAAAATATGTTAAAATTGCCAAAATATTGGCAAATTTGGTATCAAATTAAAGCTTATGCTGTCAGCAATGCAATTATCTAGGTGTAAATTGCATTCTTACAACTTTTGCTGATCAATAAACTCCAAATTACTAAAATTTGAAAATTGATCGCGAAATGTCCAAATTTCCCTATGTAAATTGCCTGGAGTAAATAAAAAAAAAAAATTAAATAAAAAACGCCCTCGTCATATTTTTCATTGCTTGGTGATGAGAAACAATTTTTTTTTTGAGTGGCCTTACGTTGAATACGGTATATCAGTTTCCTCAAATTGTCCAGTGATTGATTGAGGATATTTTGTGTTTGAAGGATTTGTAATTCTGACGTAAGATTATAATTATGCTTAGGCAACTCAAAAAAAGGGAAATTGTTCCTCATCACTGCGCGATCATATAAAAAATCAGATATTGAGGAAGACTATTTTTTCGCTAATTTTTGACAAGCATGATAGAAATGGATAAATATCGGTATATCTGGTATCAAATTAAAGCAATTTTCCCTACTTTTAAAGATCAATAATTTCTTATCTACTGAAATGTGAATTTTGGGAGCGAAAGGCATATTATCCTGTACATTTTAAGGAAAAGAAACTCCCTTGTCATACTTTTCAGTCCTCGGTGATGAGAAACCACTCTTTATTTTGAGTGGTCTAAATGCATTATGTTTGAGCAAACACAATAAAATACTTTTAAACACTTGACCCAGCATTGCCTCCTCCCTCAGTTCCCTTTGGCCCCCCATCAAAGCCGACCCCAGACCACAGGCAGATGGGGCTGGGCTGTTATTACTTTTCTGTCTTGTGTCTTCTAGATCTTCACATATGCCACTTTCGGCTCTCATCAGTTCTCTTTAGGAATGCCCCACAAAGCCTGTGTTTATGTTTGCCTTCTTAAACATAGTCGTGCCTTGTATTGGCAGTGGTAGTGGGTTCAAGGCATTCTCTCCCCCTTGGAATTCTTCCTCCGAAAACCCCCCTCCCCCAGGTATTCTCCCTTGTGCAATTCTCCCACCCAGACTCAGAATGGAAACTCCCAGGTATGGACAATTCCTGAGGGAACAATTCCGGAGGGAGGGGGGACAATTGCAATTGGGAGATTGCTTGACATGGTGGTACATGTAGTATGGGGTAACATGTAGGACTAAAAGTCTCTTCTGATATTTGATGTTTAATACAATAGATTGGGCTATAGTGTGACTATAGGTAATAACCTTAATTGCTAGATATATATAGAATAGTAAGCCAACATCGTATTCACTCCTGCAGATGATTCATTTGGCAGGCCCAGCTTGTCATTATATAATTCAAATAATATAAAGGAAGTGCTTGAACTGATCATAAATGATAATTAATAGGGTTCCCCTGTATGTTACAATGTTATGTAAATCATGCTGATATGCGAATTACTGAATTATATTAAGAAAAATTTAATATTCGTGAATGATGTTTTATGATATAGAGACTTTAATACTGGTCTGATTTACAAGCCATAAACACTGGCATTTATTTTAGGCGATGAACACTGGCATTTATTTTAGGCGATGAACAGCCAGCCATTCGGACAAACAGTAGGGTAGATGGAACTAAAGGTAACCACGTACCCTGCGATGTCCACCTCAATTTTGTGGTCATTCATGCATGACAAGCCCTGTTTTTGTGTATCATAGTACACTTTAAGTGATACTCTTTATAGCAGCGGACAAACAAAGACAATACCATACACAAACAACTACATATTTAAGGTGGACATCTCAAGGTACGTGGTTACCTTTAGGTCCGTCGACCCTGGTCACCTCTCTCTGGCAGAACGACAGACTTTTCCCCAGCTATAGCCGGTGTCTAGCTGGCAGGATTGGGAAAGACTGCTATGATGTCAACAGTTTATTTCTGACGGCATTAGAAACGATGTTATTTCTAGAAACCATTGGAAAAACAATTGAGCAAGTACCATCTACAGCCTTTCTCAGAAGCAAGATATGCATGTTATTAAAAATAGTTGCTTTTCCAAATATCATCCATGTATGTTAAAATAAGCTATTGCTTTTAATATCTTGTTTTGAATATTCACTCCTGCTGTGTATCTAGAATTAGATTATTATTGTGATGATGATCTCTCCCATGTTTTCCCAGAGTTTAATTATTATCATCATAAATATTCATGATCTTGTGAACTGTAGTAATTATTCCCTGCTCCTGATAAATGAGAAAACCTTGGTGTGGCTCCTGCACAGAAGCTAATTACAACCCCAGGTATGGATTCAGCCCTGTTTGCTTTGACTAATTGTAATTGGAAATCTAGCCTTCGCTAGCCAAATGCTAAAAAGAGTTGTGATAGTAGATCGATTGATGCATGGGGGAGAGAGAATGGGGAGGCTTCCCTCGGAGACACTACTCAGCAAATGAGTTGTCAGCCGCATGGTTTCCAATATTCGCAGGAATCTCTTCAGATAATTGCCTACTCTTTTTATTTGATAGATGCAATTTTGTTTAAGATTGTGTTCCCCATGGCTCCTGCTTGTGTATTCTACTGTAGGCTGTGTCTCGTGAGATTGATACAATTGACCGGGTGTAGTCTTTGACTGGGTGTAGTCTTCGACCGGGTGTGGTCTTTAACCAGCAAGTCTCAAAAGGGCTGATATGGGGGCTGTTTACACATAAATGCCAGGAAGTTTTAATATATAATGTTAAAATAAGCATTAACCTTTCCCCCCCATTTCTGTCTACATGGCAACATTATTCACAAATAAAGAGCTTACAATGCTTAAATAACCATAACTTCAATTGTCCGTCTCAAGGTATGTGTCCGTCTACAGGTGAATCTACTCTAGGCTAGGTCACCCCACTTACAAAACTAAAAATATACCATTATGACGATAAGAAGAACCTGCCTATAGCAAAGGTTAGAGTTTCCCCTGCTACTACGTCACAGGGTCCTGGGCGGCGGGCAAACAGAGGCCTCCACATGGTTAGGTAGTTGTATCATGATAGGATTATTAGACTAAACCTTTATTATATGTACTTACCTGAGTCGTAGTATAGTCTTCAGATTTTGCTATTGTTATACTTATGGTATATAAGAGAGTACCGAAACATATATGTCACATATATGTATTTCATACCAATTTACAATGCATTTATGTGACCGTTACTGTGTGAGATATGGTTCATATACCCTATAACGTTTCACCCACGTGGCTTTTGTTTGCCCCCCACTGTTCTATTATTGGGTGCAAGCTACAACTCTAACCTCTGCTATAGCTGGTTGTCACCCACCTCTCCTCAAGCCTTTAAGGATGGCTTCATACTAAAATGCATCATGCCCTTGGTCATTATGATGCATGAATGCAGCCCTGACAAGCCCTCTCCACTGCTACATTCAAGCATCATACCGACCTCATAAGGTGGAGATACTACCGAAGTGTTGGCATGATGCACCAATGCAGCACTGGAGATTTACCTACAGGCGCTGCTTGGTGCATCATGACGACCAATGTCATCTTTTCACAACATCCATCCTTAAAGGGTTAAGTGAGTCTCAGACACCATCTCCATACAATCATGATGTCTGGGAATTGTATAAGGAGGTGCAGGGGTGTCAGGTGAGGGTGTGACAGCATTACGGTGACAGGCTGACAGGTGTGTGGGTGGGTCCCTGTGGGTGTAGGGCGGGGCCGGGCTAAGTCTACTACACTTCAGACCTGCTCCACACACTATACCTCAAACATACATCTATGGTATCCAGACTGGCTTGCACCTTCTCACATATAATTATTAGTTTTGATGTACTTATGTCTGCTGACATGGCTGATCCCTCATGCACAGAACTCAAGAATGACACACGTTAGAAATGTTTGCATTTTCCAGGAATCGCACAAGCTGTTTACACAAGATAGACATGAGAGGAGATTCTCAAGAATAATGAACGTTCTTTGTTACATGTTCAATGCAAATAATTAGAAATTCCACAGGTCAAATGAAGGCCTGTATTACAAGTTTCAATACAAGAAATAAAACAGAATATGACACAAGAAAATGTAAAAAAAAACGTTCCAAAATCGTTCCAAAAACATTCCAAAATTCTCGAGTTTTGAAGTATGAATGGAGCGAGTTGCGCTTGAGATTTTGTTCGCAGGTGTGGTTGACCCGTTCATACAGAACTCAAGAATGACATAAGTTTGAAACATAGGTAACGCACACGCTGTACACGCAAGCTGTGTAGATTTAGGCAACAAATACCGCAGCCTGAATCGGACCTCAGGAATATAACTAATCTCTGTCGCTGTAGAACACCCAGTGCACCGTCTAAAAACAATAAATCAGAAACAGAACACTAGCCAGGAGCTTTGGTACAAAGGACAGGCATAACCCAAGGGTGTAGCCTTCCCTTCTTTGTACAGCGCCTAATGACGAGTGAAATAAGCCGCGCATCCTCATGCCAGCAGCACAATGGCCTGGTGTCACGCAGTAAGGGAGTGCTCATTTTTTCAACAAAATTGGGGGAGGGGGGGGGATCGGCTGAATTTTATATGACCTTCAAACAGAACTCAAGTATGACACAAGTTAGAAAAATGTGTAATTCCTGGGAAACACACAAGTTGTATACACAAGAAAGACACCAGAGATTCTCGATAGTAGTGAACATGCTTAATGGTGATGTGTATATCCCGAGTTTTACTAAAACGTTCCAAAATTCTCGAGTTTCACTTGAAATTTTGTTTGCAGGGAACGCACATTATTCTTTTTTGCTGTAAAGGGATGACATTTCTTTGCACCCCGTCCCAATGCCGCCCCCTCCCCCTTTGTTAAAAATTGCCACTCCCTAAATCTCTGTATGTATGTGACATGTACAAATAAGGCCTTGTGCTGCAGGCTGGGAGGGGGATATCGACCTGTCAGATATAATGAAGTTTATTTCAGCCACACACCCACTGTTACGGTGTTCAGCTGGAGGGGTGCATAGAGGGATCCCTGTAAACAAAATCTCAAGTGGAACTCATGCCATTCTCGTGTCATAACTCAAGAATTCTGGAACGTTTCTTGAATGTTTTTTTTGTAAATTTTCTTGTGTCATATTCCCTGTCATTTCTTGTAGTGAAAAGCAAGAAATACACATCTTCATTTGACTTGTGGGATTTCTGGTCATTTGCATGAGTAACACTCAGGAAATACACTCCTCCATTGAGCATGTCACTAACTATCCTCAAGAATCTCCCCAGACTATTTTGTGTATACAGCATGTGCTATTCCCGGGAAATGCATGTTTCTAACATGTATCATTCTTGAGTTCTGAAGGGATATATCATAAAATATGTATATTTAACACTTTTATATTAATCTACTTTTCCACTCAGAAGAATGGTACAAAGCCATTTTCAAACACACATAATGGTTATCTTTGCTTATCTCTTTTGCATTCATGATAGGCCTATCTCTTTTCTCATACCATGAGTGAACTATAATTGATGTCATAGCAATAACCATTACGAACCTTTGCGAGGATTTATTACGCCATTTTATGAGATCTGTGTGATATGTACACAGAAATTCCGGGAAAAGGTGAATGGATAGTTCAACACTATACACTAACCTTTTGAAGCTTGCTGGTCAAAGACGTCATTCAGCCAAAGACTATCGACTTGTATTAATCTGGTGAGACACAGCCAGATGTTGGTCAAGTCCTCGGTGTGCACCTAAGTCACGTCAGGCAGTAGCCCATGTAATACCCCTACATCTGGTGTGAACACAATGTCACTCTGCTAAAGAGACCACTACTCCCCGCTGCCCGACCGCAGTAGTCTCTGCCAGACAGAAGACATCTTGCGGTGGAACTCTCTGCCAAAGGAGGGGCAGATGCGCTACTTAACCATGGTAACGGCTGTGACGTCACAAAAGTGAAAATCCGCTGACGGCTAAAGATGTCCTCTGTCAGCAAGTGACTACGGACGGGTAGATCAAGTGGGGAGTACGGTCACTAATACGAGTGTGAACGCAATGCTTATCTAGCCATAACAGTCACACTGGGACTGACTAAAAAAGCTGCCTTGACACAAAAGCATATGTATATACATTGTATAGTCTTGAAAAGCATACCTCCCGTACTCTTACAGCTCTATCTCTCCAGATGGCCAAACAATCTTTCCCAAAAGATTTGGTAGTGGTTGCTTCTATATCAGGGGAGGGGGGAGGGGGTCTGCCCTAATAGTCTAGAAGTAGAAGCCCCCTTTGTAGCCCAACCTCAACTTCTGGTATAAAGTTTTTTTCTCTGCTGATTATTGATGTATAGGGTCTAGGTAAGATTATCAGGGTGGGTGTGGAGCTCTCATCCTTGGGCAATTTGAGATATTCAAGATGGCCGCCAGTACACTCCCGAAAACTAAAAATGTGTCTATCTCAGCTTCTAATCAACTTAGAAACACAAATAAAAATGCAAAAAGTACATTTATGAGGTCAAGGAATACAACCCTGCCATTTTCAAGAAGAAATATGGCAGCCATTTTGAATTTTTAATGAGATTATGCATGAAATATGCCTCGTTTTGACGGGAAAATGGCCATAATGACACTATACTGTCACCATCTTGCATTTCAAACACTTGTTTGGATGTATTCATGCACTCATGATAGCTTTAAAAGGAATAGTTAATGACAATAACATTCTTATAATATAATCTTACATATTATGTGGCACAATTAGCAAAAAGGGCCCTAATTTGTTGTGTTACCCCAGTCTTCTCTATAGGGTTATCCTAAAGTAGATGTTACTGTAGTGTCTACAATAGTCATTTTGTGATTTATCATTATTTACTTTTGGGTATAACAACCCCAAAAGATATTCTAGATTATCAAAGTGGTAAGGGTAGAACTGTACATATAGGGAATTCCTATGAATGTCCAATAATGGCCATGACATATACTCAAACCTGGCCAACCTGGAGGTGATGTCTGTTATCCCCTACCACCGCAAATGAACGGCAGCAGTTATACTAGCCCGTTTGGGGAGGCATACCCCTGAAGAATATGTAGATGTTCTAGACTTGAAATGGTGGTGCCTTCTCACTAATTTTGGGATGTAAAATAAGACTTAGGGCTGTACCTAGCCGCTATCATTTGGTTTGAGTTATACCTTTTTTGAGGGGAAAAAATGTTTTGATATTCATTGGCAGGAGAAATATAGAAATAACATTTTGTATTGTATTTCATACATTTGCCCACACCTAGTATCATAAGAAAATGACTATGTAACTATAGATGGGGCAGCCACAGTTAGAAAGATGGAGGGACAATAGAAGGAAGGAGCATGGTGGGGAGGAGAGGACAAAGGTGTGGGGCAAGACTTGGTGGGGAGGAGAGGACAGAGGGATAGGACAGGACATGGTGAGGAAGTGAGAAGAAAACATGGCAGGATTTGGGAGGGTAGTGCATATGGGATGGAGGAGGGGATGGGAGAAGATATGATATGGCAGGCGAAGCAAGGGGCCATGGTAGGGGAGGGGATTATATGATGGGAGGGGATTATACGAGGAAAGCAGATGATATGGGAGGGCAATGGATGTGGTAGGGGTGGGAAGGCGATGTTTGGGATATGGGAGACCAAGGGGATTCAGATGGTACGGGATTAAGGCAGGAGAGGGGAGAACCATGAACCCATTTCCCACCTTCCTCTCCCATACTCAATCATATCCAAACTGGATCGTAGTGCTGGGGATGTATGATTCTTGATGTCTAGTCCCTGGGACATCACCCCCCCCCCCGCCCAACTTCCCTCACACTGCCCCCCATTCCCCCTGTGTTAGTGGGGACCTTCATGATAGGGGCATGAAGGAGTAGAATAACTTCATCGGGAGCCTTCCATAATACCAATGGGCATACCGGATTCGTAAAAGGCGACAAAACTTGAGGGGTCTCGTGCCTTACTGCTGTGATCAGTCAGGTAAGCTGTTTGGCAACCGCTGCCCATATGCGTGGGCCCGGGCCTTCTTGCTGGTGGTCTGGCATTGGATCCCTCCTCAGTGAACCACGTCTGAGATATCAAAGGCCGTGGTTTGTCTGGCCCTGCCTACTATGGTACTAGCCCAGGTATGTAGGGCCAGGCAAATAAAAGAACACTTGCTATCCTTCGAAAAGAGTAGGGGACGTGCCCCGGTAGCGGTTTTCTCCCTCACCTCATAGATGCGGTCATTCATTTCATAGATTTGATCACCCATAGATGCGGTCACTGCTGTATTGGGCAAGCAGCATATAAATACCTGTCTTACTACTGCAAGGCAGACTACCACTATTTGTGGATGACTCCTTGCCAACTTGAGATGTCCCGTGAGGTACTTGATGTACCGTATTCGACGTAATAAGCGCCCTGGGCGCTTAAAAGATTATTTTAAGTGGAAAAATCAACCTCAAATATTCATTCTAAAAAGCGCCCCCCATGGCTGTCATATACAGAATTCTGTGGTCCCTAAAGGCTTCTACACACTCCTATGACTTCACACTTGGTTTGGCCTTAACACCTGCACAGGTGTGAAGTACTTCATGGCACACACAGGTGTGAATGTGTGTAACAATATTGGAGGAACACATGAAAATAATCTAGAAAAAATCTGAAAAGGGGGGGGGCGCTTATTAGGGGGAGGGCGCTTATTACGTCGAATACGGTATGTCTGGACGTTAAACAAATCAATCAATCAATCAATCAAACTGCCCCCCATGCCCCTTCCCATGCCCCTCTCTTGCCTTGCATTCTATTGCTTCCTTTCCTTTTCTTTCATGCTGCCCTTCTTCTACGAATGCTTCCCTCTTCCTCTGCTTTCCCATTCCCCTACCTACCTGCCTCCCATTTTCCTGACCCCCCCTTCCATTGATTTCCCCTCTATATATCCCTCTCCCAAATTTCTGCAGGGTAGAACAGGGGAGTAAGAGGAGGATGCAGGAGGACGTAAAGCACCAGATAAGGAAGGAAACAGTCATGATAAGGGCAATGAACAGGGGATGGGAGGTTAAAGGGGTAGATGAGACACAGGGCAAATTTTGGTAGAGATACATGAATAGAGGGGGTCATGGGGAAGGAGATGATACAGGAGAGGACAGAACATGACAGGGGGAGAGGAGCTAGTTAAGGGCAGGACTTACATGGCAGGGAGGACACAGGTGGAGCTAGCCTGGAAGGGGTGGACATGGGACAGGAGATGAGGGCTTGTGGGAGAGGAGCGGATATGTGATGTGTATGGTAGGAGAAGGACCTCGCCCCCCCCCCTCAAACTTATTCACACCTCCCTCACTCAGGCCTCTGCATCTCAGCCCTTCCCGAACTATCCTGATCATAACCATGAGTTTGACATGTCAGGGGTGTGAAATGAAAAAAATGGTTTCCGCTGAAGATGCTGCTTGAAGTGACGATGGGACTCCAAGCTCTTGCAAATTATATACTTTAACATTTCTAGGGGGTTTGGGGGCATGCCCCCCAAGAAAATTTTGAAAATGTAAGAGCAGAATGGTGAAATTTCATGTATTTTAGTGTTCTGGTTTGAAAATACTTCTAAGTCCCCCCCCTACATAAAGGGAAATAAATTTCTCATTGGATCTGGACAAATCTCAGGAACTGTCCCTGTGAAGATAAAAAACGTGGATTTCTGCATTTCCGCGGACATTTCACACCCCTGCATGTGAAGAAGGGATGGCGTCTCTGGGTTGGGGGACTGGAGACCCTGCACCCTCAGACAAGTGAGCGCCACTGTCGCCCAAAACACTCCCACCTGAAAGTCTGGCACTGCCTGGCTTTCAGCTGAGAGTGACGCTCACTTGTCTGAGGGTGTGAATGGATGTACTTTGACCACAGAGGTTGAAGGGTGGAAGCCCAGAGAGGATGCATTGAAGCCCCAGGAGGAAAGGTGGGAACCTGGAAGGAGGTGTGGGAACCCTGATAGGAGGGGTGGAATTGTTGGTTGGAGGGGTGAAATCGCTAGAAGGAGGGGTTGGGGTCCTGGGAGTGGGGCTGGGGTTGTGGGCTCTGAAGGATGGTGGGGGGAACTAGGACACTGAAGTAGTAGGGGTCCATACACTGCCAGGACCATAGGCCAGGATGATGCTGACAACTGACAAGAACGTGATGGGCCCCCACCCAGGGAGAATTTGCCCCCTACCTTTTCTCTTCTTTGTCCTTTCCTTTTCGGGGCATCCCTGGATCTGCCATTGTTTAATGTGCCATTAGTATTTACCTTCATGAATATGGAGATAGAATGCTCATTCGTGGAAGTCCCATTTTAAAATAAGATTTAAACTGAAACACAGGTTAGACAAAACAACAAATAATGCAACACACACATTGTTAAACTGCCTAAAACGTCTTTGCATGTGCTTCTCTTCTGATCTGGTTACCCAATCCCACCACAAACTTCCTGCAATGCCTAAGTTGGAGGTGTAAAATTCACAACCCAGTGCACTTCAATGGGTAGACCCCCTGGTCAGCTAAGTGCAATCTTCTGGCAATTACTTCAGACTTTAGCAGTGGGTCACTGTAACTCTATTCATATACCACATACAATCCCCAATTGCAGGAAATCTTAGATAGTGGGTAGGAATAATTTAGACTACATGGGTTTCTCTGCTTTTTACATATAAATAACTATCTTTAATATATCATCATTATGTTCAGGGTTCTATAAAGGTCATGAAGGTAAAGAAACTAAAAAATACTATTTGCACTAGTGGACATGCAAACATCAACAAAGGTAAGTTATTACGAGGGCTATGATACTCTAAGCTGGTTCTTATGCAATCAACATAGAAACTTCAAATCTGGGCAGGCCTATATGGGACCCACCACTTAGCCCAGGACAAAACTATGGTAAGTCCCATATGAGAGTCCACCAGGAAACCCATTAAGCAATGCTGATGGAATTACTATTCTCCAAATTATACACTTTGACAATACAGTGATGGCCATTTTTCCAGTTTTCTGTCAAAACGGGGCATATTTCATGGATAATCCCCTTAAAAGTTCAAAATGGCTGCCATATTTCTTCTTGAAAATGGCAGGGTTGTATTCCTTGACCTCATAAATGCACTTTTTGCATTTTTATTTGTGTTTCTAAGTTGATTAGAAGCTGAGATAGACACATTTCTAGTTTTCGGGAGTGTACTGGCGGCCATCTTGAATAACTCAAATTGCCCAAGGATGAGAGCTCCACACCCACCCTGATAATCTTACCTAGACCCTATACATCAATAATCAGCAAAGAAAAAAACTTTATACCAGAAGTTGGGGTCAACCCCTCTGGCTTCCAGACTATAAACCCCCTTTGCTTTCTTTCTTTCCATATCTAACACATTTTTCATTACAGATGTAAAGAGTTTTCCTCTGACTCTCTCACTATGTTTGCAACCACAAGCTCTCCCTACCTACTCTAACACTTCACTGTAAAAAGTTGGTTGCCAATTATGTAGGTGTACAGTAGATTTTAGGTAGTTCTACTGTAAATCTACAGTAGATTCTACAGTAAATCCATTCTACAATAGATTCTACTGTAAATCCATCCTACAGTAGATTCTACTGTGTACCTACACTAACTATTTACAGTGTTGGATCACCACGACCAGAGCAGTATTCATATATATAGGTATTGATGTAATAGACACAAGTCTGGCTGAGACCCAATATTCTGTACATAGTACTCGGTGCCAGAACAGATGTAATGTATGATGACGAGTTCCCATGACATAACCAGCTCACTATATCAGGTAATGGATATGACGCATCTTGTTACCAAATAAACCCCAACTGGTGTCACATTGGCTCTCAGCCGTAATTGCAGGTCCCAAAAATAACTGACTTTGGAGAGAGATGCCTGACATATTGGGCCCAAGGAAATGGCGTCTTTCATCAGGAAAACGGACCCTAGATTCGAAAAAGAGGCGACCCTAACATTTTCCCATTTTTGAGAAATTTCTAATTTAGATAAAGAATTGATTAATGTCATTTTCTAGATTTTAGCAAATTTCAGGTCCGATAGAACAAGCTTCTACTGACTTAGGTACAGCCTAAATATATTTGTGACCTAAGGCTATGGCTTTTTGTCAAGTATATTCAACATTATCATGACATTTGTAGGCTATTTGCTGGAGATTTCAGTGACCCTTGAGTCGATGCCGTGACTCGCGACTCATTCCTGGCAATTTCAACATCAGATTTCCAAAAGAATCAAAATGGTATGGATACTTTTGCAATACATCATCAAATGTTCTACGATATATAGTAATATATATTTAAAGTCTTGGCCGCTTGGCTGTCACACATCTTATAGTAATCCACTATCAATAATAAACGTATAACGGCCTTGATACCACAGAGGGGTATTTCTCACCTGTTGTGGCTTTATTGACACCTGGGCCTTTGATAGGTCACATCAGATCTCCTTCTAAGGGGTAGTTACTGATGTAGGGGAAGTAGGCGTTGTCCTCATGTGCACCATCTTCTTCTGTCCACACAATTAGGCAAGATAAAGGATGTTTCAACAAAGTTTAACCACTAATTATAGAAACGCCCACTATATAGACCTTTTAAATTATCAAGTTTAGGACTTCTCATCCCCTTTTCCATATGACACATTGGATCATGGGGGCCGCCATATGAAGGCAAAACACCCCCGATGGCCATATTGGATTTTGCATAGGACTGTGGGGAATGTATTATAGCCCCCTCCACATCCCAGAACAATTCCAACTGATAAGAGTGATAAGGGTGATACCTGCAACCCGACCCACATCTTGACCACCTCCCTATTGACTGTCCTTGGTATAAAGTGAAAAGACTAACTTGGTAATGGCTATCCTGATAAGGGATTACACAGAATGCTAGATGGACGTCCTGGGTGTTTTGCCAATAATATGATAATTTCTCTTAGCCCTATGCAAAAACTTTTTCTAAGGAGTATTTTCCTTACGTCATCTTTAAACACTACTTCCTTCTGGGGCCTTACTCCACTACTCCAATGAAGCCACGGCGGGCACCCACTCAGCTAGACCTTGAGGTGGACGTCAGGTATTTCTGTATAGATAAACAGGGTAGTCAACTCAAAGTACCCCCCTTCCATGTCATTTCTTGCAGTGAAACTCGCGTAATACAGGTCTTCATTTTACTTGTGGAATTTCTGGTCATTTTCAGGAGTAAAAATTGGGAAATAGACATCACCATTGAACATGTCACTAGGAACGTTCACTATTCTCCAGAATCTCCAGTGTCTATCTTGTGTAGACAGCTTGTGCATTTCCCAGGAAATGCGAAAATTTCTAACGTGTGTGATTCTTGAGTTCTGTTTGGAGGGTATGCATATGATAATATTACTGGGATTCAGAACACACAATTATACATAAAACTGGAGATGGACCCAGTTTTAGCAAAGTCCCCCGTCTGCTTTGTGATGTAAACATTGCTGCGAGATCAAAAGCACCAGGCCTGCATACCTACAGCATTGTGGGGAGCACAGGGTGCAGAGCACAGGTGGCCAGTGTGGAGACCAGAGTGACACACACTGTTCTACCTCCACGGAAGGACTATTATTGTGCTTGGAGACTGAGATAAGTTGGCGCGTGTGAATGAAGCTGACTTTAGTGCATGAGGGAAACTATTGGTGGAGGGGAATGGCCTTATCCTGCTGCCCGAGGCAAGTGATAGAGTAATTTGTGTGGCACAGACAAGGTTAGGTACTAAGTAATTTGTCGAAAAGAAACCGGAAGAAAACTTCCCTGCGGTATTGGTGAAAAACATGTTTTGCAATGTAGTTAATTTATCCATATGGACCGTCAAAATGTTTAACCCAGTGCCTGGAGAATGCCCCATCTGAGATCTAATAAGATATTGATATTAAAGATTGCACGGCTCAAACAATTAATGAACAATGCCACCATGATCTATAGACAAATAAAATCTAACTAGAAAAATAAACTATAAAGTAAAGTAATGTCCCCCTATTTGGACATGAATTGCATTTTCTGTAATTTAGCCTGAATAGAGGCATATATAATAGAGGGAGCGGTTCCCAATTAGCACATGATCTCCTTTTCCAAGAACAAATTTTCAGGTAAAAACAGCTGCTATGAAAAGCCCAGAGACATGTCTTTTGTCTCTAGAGACATATTCCTTTCTCTTACAACAAGGATTTATAATCTCTGGAATTATAGTCAGAACCGAGAGATTTATGAAATCCTGTCACATGAACACCATCTTTGACCACAGATTGCAATAAAGACTGGGCCATGGCTTTTTCTAAGAGACTACAGTTAGGGTTGGGGTTAGGGTTAGGGTTTGTCTCTCTCCAAATTCTGAGACACAATTATGATTGTTTGGTTAAAGATTCCTTCTTAAAACAGGGGGGCTCTGGAGACTAGAGACATGTCTCTGGTCTTTTTATAAAAGGAATATTTACCTGTCAATCTCTTCTTATAAAAGGAGATTATGTGCTAATAGCCGTTAATAGTGATTGTAGACTGAATTTAATCATAGTACTAATCATACTTGGGCCAATGATTAGGTAAGGCCAAATTGAAAAAAAAGTATGTGATTCAGGTTACCAGACCCTACTTGATAATTGGTGAGTCGAGGCCACCATCGATGAGTCGATGCTGAAGTTTGCAAGTCAATTTCTAGGTACTTTCAGGCCAAAGTAAACAAATAAAATAAAAATATCCGACCTACCTACTCTAGATGTAACCTGAAACACACATTGTATTTTTTTGGCCTAATCCATAATAACTAAACAAATTACACCATATGCACCATCACACTGCTAGATCAAGTTAAATGCATTAACAATGGGTGTATATTGCCATTACTCTACCAATACAGTGCAGCATAGACCTGTACCCATATTATGTAGCCATTGAATAATCCACCAATATTGTATATCATAGGTCTGTACCCATATTGTGTAACCTTTGCTACTAAATAATTAAGAGGGTGAGTACTAGGTTTCTGCTTAAGGTCATATATATGTTGGGTGCAGCCCCTAGAGGTGATATGGCCTATACCCAAGTAGCTTAGTGAATAATTAATTTAGGGCTCTATGGCTGTATAAATCATGGACTAGTCAACAGCTCCCCCTGCTGCTATTCATTATTTAACGTCAGGAGATATGTACGGGTGGCTTATAGGGGTATAGCTAGTGTCAGGAAATATGTGATGGAAAACCTCCATGGAGGTTATGTGACAGAAATGAAATATTGAAATAAACCTACAGTTAGAACGATAGACCCGACAACCAGGAGGAGTATTTATAAGTATGGGTATGTGATAACTTATAGGGGTATAGCTGATTTACAGTCAGGAGACATGTATGAGTATGTGGTGGCTTACAAGGGTATAGCTGGTCTAGTCCCTGCAAACAAAATCTCAAGCGGAACTCTAGTGTCAAAACTCAAGAATTGCAGAACGTTTTTGGAACGTTTTTGAAAATGTTCTTGTCATTTCTTGTAGTGAAAGGTCTTCATTCTACTTGTGGAATTTCTGGTTATTTGCACAAGTAAAATTTGAGAAATACACGTCACCCTTGAACATGACACTAGGAACGTTCACTGCCCTCGAGAATCTCCCGTGTGTCTCTTGTGCATACAGCTTGTGCGTTTCCAGGGAAATGCGAACGTTTCTAACTTGTGTAATTCTTGAGTTTTGTTTAGAGGGCGGTTATAGAGGTATAGCTAGTGTCAGGAGATACGTATGGGTATGTGGGCGGTTATAAGAGTTTAACTGGTTTACTGCAGTAACAGGTTGGTAGGTTGGTAGGGCCATTTTATTTTGATAACTTGGATTAAAGAGTTCGGACTGATTTCACTGGATCTCTGTATTTATCTCATGGGGATATTGATAAATTGCATATAGAACCGACATTCGAAGATTGCTTCCATAGGTATCTAAATACCAGTATAATGGAGAAACACCCAGTGGGGAATGAGCATTGATTATTCCATGGGGGTGTGGAGAATGGCTATTCTAGTACTTAGGCATAGTAACTTTGTTCCTCTCAATGAAATAAATTTATCTAATTCCCTAACCTGACGCTCATGTTGGTTGCCTGGTGTCCTGTCGTGTCGGCCAGGGGGCGGGTTGGGGGAGGGTCTACCCTCTTGTCACAGATGATTTGTCTGTGGCCTGTTTCATCATGTATGGGGGGCCGTCACTACTGCCCTGCCTGTCATGCCTCATGCAGCTACTTGTTAGTGGAGATGTACAGGTAGAGACAGCCTCCACACCACACAGAGCTACACAACCACCAGACCCACTCAACCAGTACCCTTTTCCGCCACACGGGCTGCAAACAGGACTGGTGGAACTGCTATATTTAGATTGTTACCGTAAACGTACATATTTTCGCGCATGTATATTTTCACGGATTGGCTACAAAATGCAATTTCACGTGTACTTAAATCCACGTATTTTCGGATATGATAGTAGTATGCCTATATTGGATAAATGTTCGCTCTGTACATATTTTTGCGGATTTTTAAATCCGCGAAAATCGCGAAAATATATACAGCGCGAAATAAAGTATGTTTACAGTACTTTCTGTCAGGCTGTGCACAGGAATTGGTGTACAGGATTTGATTGGTCAACTGCTGAGGGCAAGTTAGTGAAACAAGTTTTTTATATGAGTTTGCCCAGACTCTACTATTATAGAGTCAGGGCCTGAGACTGCACAATCATAGGCTATACCCCCACACTCCCAAAGTGACCATACACGTCCATGGCCGGTATGTTGTCACTCACAATTCACTCTATGCATCATGGGTAGACACCTGAAAGTAGTGTCTTAAATTTTAACAGATAATTGGATTAGAGAGGAGGGGGTGTATTGAGCAATGAGGCCTGACATGGTAATAGCCTTCAGTTTCAGAGTAGTACTCAGGTAAGGGGTGAGGTAGAGTAGCGTGGCTATTCACAACCTGTACATAATTATATATATGTACCTGGTATTGGGGATAAGTTGCAGGGCAAGTTGATTGGTATGGTGTTGGAGGGGGGGGGGTGGCGCAGGAATCTATGTATACATTAACCACTAGCGGTTAGCTACCCAGAATGCAAAGAGTGAATTGTAGGTGAGACATTCAATGAAATGTCTCACTGGTCAGTATGGCTAACCCCTGGGTCTGGCTGATAAGCACTGGAATAGGATGTCTGGTTAGCGCCTGCTTTGTATTATTGCCAGGGGTCAATCTTCCCGTGATGAGCGCCTAGGTGCATCACCATGAAGGGCAGGAGCATAGACGTATCATAATGACCCCTTTTCTCAGAATCGTATACATACTATAGACTGTATATACATATAATGGTTATGAGAGGGTAACTAAAATAGCCACAGTACACTGGCCGGCACCTTTATAGGGTGCCTATCACTCTACAGTAGTTATAGTTATATATTTTAGTTACCCTCTTATAACCATTGTCTTTTTGTTTTAAACCACAACTGCAAGGTTATGTGAGGGTATGTAGAAATAACTAAGATGTGGTTTAAAGCTTTTTACTGGCAAATTATAGTGTGTGGTAGTCGGAAATACGTACCAGCCTAAATCTGATTAGGCATTGGGAAACGGGGGGGGGGGGCATGAAATGCGGCACACTCCCTACTGCATGACTAAGTTCTGGAACATAAAGATTATCAGTGCACCCCTACACGTGTATGCACCGAGGAGGGTGAGATGGGTCTCTAACGTGTGTCACATTGATGAAAACACAATGGTCACTGTTGACTAAGTGCTAAGGCATTAAGATTGTCAGTGCACCAACACCTGTATGCACCGTGTAGGTGCCGTGAGATGGGCCTGTGGCGTGTGGCACATTGATAGAAACACAATGGTGATAAAGCATACAGAAAGGAGACACTTAACCCTTTGAGGACAGCATAATGCATTAATACATCATACCCTTGTAGTACAGGAACTTTAGATGAATTCTAACCCAAACCTAGAATAAAATACCATAAAGCTGAAAATTTCAGGAGTGGCTCGTCATTATATTAGGTTTGACCTCTTAAAAGTCCTGGAGTGTCCTATGTGGGCTTCCATTGAAAAACGGGCCAAATCCAATATGGCCACCAAATAATCAGAATTTCATCTCCAATAATGACAATATCACTCCTAAAATAATTTAAACCTTACCTACCCCCCTAAATTGGGTATAAGGAATCCACTGGTGTCATTGGTTAATTGCTAGGACAAGTGGTTGCTTAGCAATAACAGGTTTGCATAGCAAAACAGGCTTAGAAGCAAGCATCTACGGCAAAACCCCAAGACTCCATTTAGAAAGATCCTTACATCACTCATCCCAACTAAACGAACCCCGATGAATCGATTGGTATGGCTAGGACCTCTAGTTGGTTAACAATATCACTTCCAACCATATAATTGCTTAGCAACTTAGGCTTGCATAGCAAACTGGGCTTAGAAGCAAGCATCTACAGCAAAACTCCACTACAACATTCGGGAAGATCCTGACATCATCCACCCCTATACTAAATTAACTCCAATGAATCAATTGGTATTGCTAGGTCCTCTAGTTGCTTAGCAATATCACTTCCAATTATATCGTTGCCTAGCAACACAGGTCCAACTTGTTCCTAATGCAATATCAATATAGCGATCCCCTCAAAAGGGACAGTCATGTCATTAATCCCTTTCTTTTCCATTCAATTCTTGCTAACATGTGTGCTTGCTTAGCAACCTTGATTATATATTTCTTTATTTGCCTAGCAACACCATGGGTCCCTAGATCAATTCTCATTCTACCTTTCTTTATATTTTAAGATAATCCTGGGATAGAAATGAAAGTGTAGCTAATCACTCGTTGCTAAAATATTCTCTCTAAAATTGATTATTCGGGTTAAAGGAAAAGACCAGCGTGTGATTTCATGTGGCCTTCTATTGGTACCGTAAATTCTTGCGTATAAGCCTAACTCGCATATAAGCCGCACCCCGACCTCGGGCCAATCCTATAAGCCGCACCAGCGATCTGATTGTGGTGACTTTAAGTACGGTATCATAGTAGCAAAAGCTCGCGTATAAGCCGCACCCTGACTCTGTGCCGATACTATAAGCCGCACCCCCGATCTGACTCGCGTACTAGCCGTGGCTTCTACGCGAGAATTTACAGTAGAATTGATTAGAAACATTCTGACTTGCACACTATCAAAATGTGCATTGTGTACTTAAACCAGTGATAAAGAAGAACAGAGTGATGTCACATGAGACCAAATATGAACCCAGTCATACAAATCCTATACAAGTTCAATATATTCTACTGCAATTTACAGTGTAATAGAAGGTAATATATGGTTAGGGGCTATTCCTTGTATACATGAAGTAATTACAACCCCCTTTTCCTTCTCATTTTGTACAAACAGTTATAAGGCAGGCCACAATAGTCTTATCAAGCACAGACCAGGGTGTGAGGTAGCTGTCCGATAGGCTCCACTCACTGACGCTTCTGTCACTCACTACACAGATTGTTTTGTGAGACGAGTTATTTCAGCTGATAATGAGGAATACAGTTACATGACTTAGTGTGATGTATATAGAATGGTAGATAGCCTTCATTTCTGCATATAGCATTCAGAGACAAACGGAAAGTGCACTATGAGACGTCTCCAAAGTAAACTCTACAAATATGATAAGACTGTCTATGTCTAACCAAGTGGTTCTGTTGCATGCCCCTTAACATGTAAGAGGCTTAGGGTGGAATCACCACGAAGACAAGTACAAATTGACCAAGAACACAGAAGTTAATGGGTGTGTCCTCATAAGGGAGGGGAGGGAAGGGGGAGAGGAGGGAAGGAGGGAAGGAGAGGAGGGAGGGAGGGAGGGAGAGGACGGGGAGAGTATAGGTAAAAAAAAAATTTTTATTTATTTTTATTTCAAAAAAAGGTCAAGGGAGGTCATGCACAGTTGCCCAAGCGTCTCATATACCGTCTCAAAAAAGCGTTCCCTCTCCATTTAACATAGAAACCAATGGGTCTGACACTCTGGGGGAGGGCAGTTGGTGGAGGTTGTCCTATACCTGGAGTGCTGAAGAAAAATGGCCAAAAAATCCCAAAAGTGACACTTTTTCACATGCATTTTTCAGGCATTTGAAGAAGGCTTTGATCAACATTGAAGCATCTATCATTATGCAGTCATTTGAAAACATGTATCACAAGTACCAATTCTCATATTAACCTCAATATAGCCCCATATATTAATACTGCTGGGTCTGGGGCCTCAATTTGCCGCATTCTGTGGAGTTAACACCATCATAGAGTCGGATGGAAAGGGTTTATAGTGCCATTGCTAACCAATATCAGTAACAGTTAACCTATTGCTAAGCAACTCCCACAATTACAATTGACATCATTGTTTTTCTTTTTCCACTTGGTGCTGTTAGAATGTTCAATATTAATTCTAAATTACGTTAAAACATCTCCATCTGCATGGAATTTAACCACAAAAAAGTGAAATGTGAGGTGCTAGGCAATTATGTATTTGAAAGTAATGATGCTAAGCAACTAGAGGTCAAAACTAAAGCAATATTAGCAATGTGTTCCTTAGAGTTGATTTAGTGGGGCTCTGTGATACCTGCACGTTCTTCCTGAATGGCACTATGGGGGTCTCGCTGTAGATATTTGCTTTTAAGCCCAGCCCAGCAAACTGGGGTCATGCATTGTCTGCTTGGGTCATCCATGTGTTGGGTCATAACGCAGTGGGTTAGCCTGGGTCATCTCCTGTCATCCTGACCCAGCATAACACATTCTGACCCATCTGACATTAGTGGTCATGATGCATTGGGTCAGTATGAGTCACCCCCAGTCATCCCTAACGCAATATGGTGCATTCTGACCCATCTCCTTGTAGTAGTCGTGATATCTCACCCCCCGCCCCCCCCCACCCCCAACCCCCTCCCCCACACACCCAGGCTTGTGCTTCCCGCCATCCAGGTCACGTGGTGACGCCATCCAAGCGTGGGTGACGCCATCTTTGCCTTCCACCACAAAGGAGGGTGGAGGAGGAAGCCCAGAGGCCGGGGAGGTGACTGAGGAGGTGCTAGATGATGCTACCACGGGAGGAGGACGTCCAGAGGCCGGGGGGAAGACTGAGGAGGTGCTGGGTGATGCTACCACGGGAGGAGGACGCCCCGAGGCCGGGGGGAAGACTGGGGAGGTGCTGGGTGATGCTACCACGGGAGGAGGACGCCCCGAGGCCGGGGGGAAGACTGGGGAGGTGCTGGGTGATGCTACCACGGGAGGAGGACGCCCCGAGGCCGGGGGGAAGACTGGGGAGGTGCTGGGTGATGCTACCACGGGAGGAGGACGCCCCGAGGCCGGGGGGAAGACTGGGGAGGTGCTGGGTGATGCTACCACGGGAGGAGGACGCCCCGAGGCCGGGGGGAAGACTGAGGAGGTGCTGGGTGATGCTACCACGGGAGGAGGACGCCCCGAGGCCGGGGGGAAGACTGAGGAGGTGCTGGGTGATGCTACCACGGGAGGAGGACGCCCCGAGGCCGGGGGGAAGACTGGGGAGGTGCTGGGTGATGCTACCACGGGAGGAGGACGCCCCGAGGCCGGGGGGAAGACTGGGGAGGTGCTGGGTGATGCTACCACGGGAGGAGGAAGCCAAGAGACCGGGGAGAAGACTGGAGAGGTGCTGGATGATGCTACCACGGGAGGAGGACGCCAAGAGGCCGGGGGGAAGACTGGGGAGGTGCTGGGTGATGCTACCACGGGAGGAGGACGCCAAGAGGCCGGGGGGAAGACTGGGGAGGTGCTGGGTGATGCTACCACGGGAGGAGGACGCCAAGAGGCCGGGGAGAAGACTGGAAAGGTGCTGGATGATGCTACCACGGGAGGAGCACGCCCAGAGGCCGGGGAGGTGACTGAGGAGGTGCTGGGTGATGCTACCACGGGAGGAGGACGCCCAAAGGCCGGGGAGGTGACTGAGGAGGTGCTAGATGATGCTACCACGGGAGGAGGACGCCCAAAGGCCGGGGAGGTGACTGAGGAGGTGCTAGATGATGCTACCACGGGAGGAGGACGTCCAGAGGCCGGGGGGAAGACTGAGGAGGTGCTGGATGATGCTACCACGGGAGGAGGACGCCCAGAGGCCGGGAAGAAAACTGAGGAGGACTTGTACATTGGTATTACGGGAGGAGGACACCCAGAGGCCAGGGAGGTGATTGAGGAGGTACTGGGTGATGCTACCACGGGAGGAAGACACCCAGAGGCCGGGGATTGGACTGAGGAGGTGATGGACAATGGTGTTTAAGGGAGGAAGACACCCAGAGGCCGGGGAGTGGACTGAGAAGGTGCCAGAGGAACACCATGAGACCAGGGAAGACCACATGGACAATGAATGTGATGGAAAAAGTAAATAATGAAACCCCTCCATCAATGTCAAAAAGTGATGTTATAAATGAATAAAGATCCCACCTAACCCCTGTTCCAATTTTTTTTTTAATAATTAGCTAATACATTACCCATGTGTCATGACCAGCTGTGTAACCCTGGGCCAGGCTGGGTCATGCTCAGTTTGTGTCACCCTGGGTCAGGCTGGGTCATGACCAGTTGTGTCCACATGGGTCAGGCTGGGTCATGACTGGCTGGGTCAACCTGGGTCAGGCCGGGTCATGAATGACACACCATGACCCATTTTATTTTCAACTAGCACATTGCGCCAGGGGCTGACACAGTATCACCCAGACTGACCTCAGTTTGCTGGGAGGTTGCTAGGCAAGCCTGCTGTTGCTAAGGAACTGCTTGTCCTAGCAACAAACCAACGATATTAGTGGATTCCTTGCACCTATTTTAGAGGAGTAGGTAGGGTTTGTATTCTTCTAAGATGAATATTGTTGTCATAGGAGATGAGATTCTGATTATCTGGCGGCCATATTGGATTTGGCCGTTTTTTAATGGAAGCCCACACAGGATACTCCAGGACTTTTAGTACAGTGACAACAATACCAAAATCAATCATTCCTGCGATTTTCAGCTTTATGGTATTTAATTCCAGGTAAAAACCTAAAGTTCCTGTACTATTGGTCCTTGGCCCTGGCAAGTAACTCCCCAGTGCTGCATTCAAGCATCATACCGACCCTGCGGGGTTGAGACACTCCCTAAAGGTCGGCATGATGCACCAATGTAGGACTGGCGAGTAACTCGCCGGGGTTGCATTAGTGCATCAAAAAGACAAATGTTATCCTTTAACGACATCAGTCCTTAAAGAGCTAAAGACCTGCACCAGGCCGCCACCCCCTGGTGCTGTACCCTAGTGCATCCATGATGACTAACACGGGTATATCATGGAAGGGGTCCCCATCATGCACTAGGGTGTGAGTGTGTGGGTAATGTGGTAGCTTCACCATCTAATACCTACCCCTTCAGCTATGGCTGTTGTAGGTGGATGAATCGCCTTGGCTTAGGGAGTGGTCATTTTTAACAACAGTTGGGTAGGGTGGGGGGGGGGGGGTTGGAGGAATTTTAAGTGAATGTGGCGAAATATTTCCAGTGCACGGAGGGGCCCAAACCTCGACCCCCCCCCCCAGAATGGTTCACGACGGGCCCCTTTGAGCTATAGTAACTCGCTTGCTTTACAGCTGAAGAGTGCTGACTTTTCCCCCCCTCTCTCTAATATTTTTGGTCTTCCCCCCTCCACCAACATCCCCTCCTCCAGAATGGCCATGGTCACCGCCTAAGTGTGTGTGTTAGGATAGTATGATATCCTCAACAAGAGATCGGTACCTAGCCCTTTAGCTATGGATATTGTAGGAGGATGAACTGCCTTGGTCCAGGGGGTGGTGTTTTTTTGGTAGGGGGTTGTATTATTTTTGGGGGGAGGGGGACCAAAATATTTGCATCCCTTCATGGGGAGACCAAAACGATGTGTAGCCCTCTTGAGAGAAGACTAAACATAGTCCACCTTGACAACTGTAAAAAAAAAGCATGCCCATCACTACAGCTAAAAGGGGTTGGCTGCAGAAGTTTGGAACCCTCGTGGGGGGGGAGGGGGTTCAACATAATTTCTAACCCTCTAGCGGGGGGGGGGGACCGAAATAATTTTGGCACAACCGTATGAAATTCCACCGATCCCCCCTCCCCCCATTGGTTAAGTAATGCCCACTCCCCAAGTGTGGGTGACAATGTAGGATAATATGATAGTTTCACCAAAGGATGGATACCCAGCCCTTCAGCTATGTATGTTGAGGGGAGTCAATTGCTTTGGCGTATAGTAAATGTATACAGCACTTCTAGAATTACCATTTGTAAATATCTCCTCTTTAACACGGTATACTATAGCGTTGTTCACTGACGTCTGAATTGTAGGTACAGTTTTGTGCACATGTATCCTAGAGATGAGGACGTATATCTCTCAGGTTCCCAAAGGCTAGGCTAAAAAAGGCAACCTTTCTTTCAGTTTTTCTGACCCCACATTTTGATGGTCAACCTCTGAAGTTTGCGGTCTGTGAATCAGTGTCGTAGTCCGTGAAGCATTTCATACAAGCGTCTTTCGTACAATCCTTGCAAACAACATCTCAAGTGGAACTCGTGCCATTCTCTAAACTCAAGATTTTTTATGTTTTTGTACAGTTATACCAGACTCTGGGAACAGTCCAGCTGACGCTCACATTTTTCTCTGTGTACCTGTGTGATCTACACTGTAAGTAGCGAAACAAAAAAAAACATCATTTTGTACCGGAAACAAACAGTATATTATACTGCACACACAGACAAGTGAGAGTAGTTTTTAGCGACAATGACTCTCACTTTTCTGAGGGTGTGCGCATATACACTATTGCGATAGTATATATACTGTAAAGATCCCGTAGATTCTCCCGTTCGTCTACATCAACTTCTAACAGTCTAGCGGCCCTTAGATCGCTATAGCCCTTTGTGCTAGTACAACTTTAACAGTGTAACTAGCCTTTTCTTGCCCCAATATAGTCCTGTCATCAGTTAGATCATAAAGTTGAGGCTACAGAGGGGATGGGGTTGACCAAACAGTGGCTGTACCTTAGTGTTAGATAATGAGGTAAGAGGCAGGAAGAGGGAGCTACGTCAACATCTCTTGTATCACATGGGCCTTCTAATCAGGACCAACCACAACATGGGGTGACAACAGGACATGGGGCGACATAGAGATCAGATAGAGACAGGTGGAGATGAGGGCCACTACTGAGTATACCCTGCAAACAAAATTTCGAGTGGAACTTGTGCCATTTTTGAGTCTTGACTCATGATCCCCAGGAGATTTTTGAACGTTTTGTGAATGTTTTGTGGCATATTCTTCGGAATTTCTTGTTTTTTTAACAAGTTTTTGGAACAAGTTTTTTGAACAAGTTTTAACTTGTGTCATTCGCCTGAGTCGCAAACATTCAATTCCCCGAGTTTATTTTGTGAATAGGACACGTTCACAATTCTTGGGAATATCTCATGTCTTTCTTGTGTTATGGTGACTTACCAAGATTTTCCCCAGTCACGAACATTCAATTCCTGAGTTCTGTTTGGAGGGATATAAACTGTACCGTCACATTAAATCCTTTAGTAATGGTCATTATGTTGCATGAATACAGCCTTGGCGAGTAACTCGCCAGCGCTGCATTCAAGCATCATGCCAATGCTACACCCCTATTCAGACACCCCGAAGGGTCAGCATGATGCACCAATGCAGCACCAGCGAGTTAAGCGCTGGGGCTGCATTAGTGCATCATGACAACAAATTTCATCTTTTGGCAACATCTGTCCTTAACTCTTCCTTTACCAATCGCGCATTTATGCGAATTTACCCTCCTTTACCGATCGCGCATTTATGCACAGATTTTGCCGATTTTGGCCGATTTTTGACCACCTAAAACTTGGTAAAATCTCATGAATTTCTGTGATGGTGGTAAATGACATATTGTCTCTGCATATCTGAAACAGTTTATCCCTAGGTTCATTATTAGATAAATTCTGGGTATCTCAACTTAGATGAGATTTAACTTATTTTTGGTATGATCTGAGCAATATTTAGAGCAGAAATCATGCTAAAAAGCCATTTAATATCATTTTGGGGGTGAAAAATTGATATGGGCGACCATCGCGACTCGGTCTTCGTTGTGGAAGGGAGCCTGGAAGGACTCAACACAAAGTGAGGCCTTAATGACGTGGATTATATGAGCTGCTCCGCACACAAAGGTAAGGTGAGTAGCTCAGTGCCTGCCGTGCATGACCTGGCAGTAGGGTGTGTACATGCTACACCATTGCGCTACACGCAACTCTCGGGTGGGGGGGGGGGGGGGGCTGAGGTATAATTTGGAAACCGACTGCAGAACTACTGTTTGGAGGGGTTGCAGTCGAATGTCAGTAGGGTTAAAAAGGAGGGGTGGTCACTCCATTGCCAGGGTAAAAGAGAAGGGCTGTCAGCCCCTAATCCCATTGGGAATTAGAGCATAAAGCTTTCTGTATGACGGTTTCTTGAGTAAAGACAGCATTAATTGAACACAGAACTAATTCTGATTGTTAGAAAGGGCTAATTGGTGAGTTTGCCATTGCCTTGTCTGGACCTCAAGCCTCACTTTTCCAATATAAGGGGGCGGTCACTTTGCATATTTTCCTTCAATTTGAAAGAGAGGGGCGATCTAAACACCGCAAGAACTTCTCAGTATGGAAAAGGGGGGCTGTAGGGCGGCAGTAGATAGACATCAGTCAGTGCCCCCCTCCCCCCCCCCCCGGGGTGTGGCCTCCTGGTGAACACGCTACACTGACTGTCATCGTTATTGGTGTCTCAATCATCGCTAATTGTTTGAAGGGCCCATCGTGCTGTAATGCAAACTGCCGTCATTATGCAACAGTGTTATCCTAGTGACCCCAGGTGACCCCTGGTGACTGTATAGTATTATTTTTGAATTTATTAGATCATTGATACCATCTGCCAGGACAATAACACCGGTCCTTTTACAGCCTGGAACTAACAATTATTCCATCAAACCTGTGTCATGACTATTGCAGGCATTTTCTGCTTATAATTTTCTTTAATATACAAAGTGAGTTATTACATAATATGCATCTGGACATTTGACTGGATGTGTTATAATCACAGGATTAAACATCATACTTTCAGTATAGATAAAGGAAATTTCAACTCAATTCAATTCAATTTACTTTTTCATTGTCTTGGATTATTGCTGTCAGGTCGCCCTAACACCCTCTCCCCGCGGGGAGGTGTATTTAAACGAGTCGCTGTCAGGAAAAACGAAGGACAAGTGTAATTATAGTGTTCGTTTTTACACCGCTCTCTGTTTTTGGAGATGGGGCCATTTCCTTGTGTCGTATTCTACCTTTTCAACCTGCGTTTAATACAGTAAAACCAAAAAAAAATGTTGGCTATAATATTTGACATACATTCATACTGCGATATATGCCCATAGTGTTGAATTTAGAGATACTTGATTGTACAACATTAGTATGTTATTATTGCCACACCTGCCATACAATATTAGTTTATGGAAACAAATTTATTTGTTGTATGTGAACTGTGCCATTTGGTGATTGATGTTGATCAGCTGATACAATATAAGCAAACAAGATTTTTGAAATTTACAAAGTATTGTGCCGTTAAAGTTAGAAAAGGTAAAAACGTGTGATAACTCACACTCCGAACTCTAACACTTGATTAGAAATGAATGAAATTTGACATCAACTCTTTCCACAAATAATGGCAATCATAATCTAAAAACCTGTCAAATGGAAATATCCTCCTGTCGTGCTGCTTTCATGCCTGACCACACTAGGACAATGGTTTTCATTGTGCCTCATTATTGTCACAGAGAAACTTCTTCTGGCCTCCAAATCTCCCAGCAGATTCCCTCATCCATTTCTACCAGCACTACCTCCTCCCTGCCAAGAACAGGGCGGATACCCATGAACAATTGCCTACACAGAGAAAAGAAGTGGAATCATGGTGACTCCCAAATGGGAGTCAGGCCTCGATCACTGAGGTGACTTTCCCATTGACTCTAAGGTGACTCCCAACCTTAGGGAGTTTTAGTATATCTTATAAAAGGAGTCATTATAGAGTTATTTTAGAGTATTGCTAATGTTAGGGAGCTACTTTAGAGTCCTTTGGAGAGTTACCTCAGTGATCAAGTCGAGATCAAGTCAAAATGATTCTATTTCTTTTCTCTGTGTACTCCATGATTTTAAGATATTGGTCATGCTTTTATAGTTAATTGTCGATACGCCGTATGGACACGGCCACGGTGTGGTGGGGAAAGGAGAGTATAGACCATAGTGCCGCTTTCCTCCCTTCTTCCACAGAAGATTTCCTGTAGTCTTATTTAAGACATACTTGGAGAGTGCAGAACTCGCATCATTAGTCGTCATGTCTAATGAGGCACTCTGGGAATGCAGGTTTTTTTGTCTGCCTGTCATCGCGTCTCAGATGTCCTGGTATAAGATACTACCTAAATAGAACTCAGACAAGCAGCAGCATTCCTGTTGGGATACTTCTTTTAGTCCTGTTAAACACCATTACAATTCATTCGTGTGTAGTTTGCTTTATCACAAATGTATTTCAGACATTGGAACTTCCTTGGTCTAGGTCCCACTGCATGAATGTTTGCATTTAAGCAAATTTAAGATGCCCTAAGGCAACACTTTAAGCGGCTTTAAGCTCAGTATTGAAAAGGTCATAATGGCAAAGTTTTCATTTGATTTACTTAAATACGAACAGTCATGCAGTGTCTATTTCAGGGCATGATTTAGACATACAATTTGCATGTGTGCTATGGGTATCGGTGAAGTAGAATCAATACCTGTATTTCTCGAACGTTCCAAAAAATTCCTGAGTTTTGACACACGAATGTGACGAGTTCCGCTTGAGATTTTGTTTGCAGGGCAAGGCCAGCCCAACCTCGCACTAGTTTACTGGGTACTTTAGTATCTTCATCAGTAATATAACACATGGTATGCTTTAAAAGTCCCTCCATCCTCAGAAAACCTTGTTTAAGCGTGGCCTATATAGGGAAAGTTGTGGGGTTGGAGCGATGGGGTTTACATTATTGTATAGGTGTGGATATATGGTAAGAGGCATTCGGCTTCATCAGCATTTATTAGTGTCTAAGGCATAATGGCGTAGACACATTGGGGCATTGGGTCCGCCATATTGGGACAGGACATCCCCCTCAGCCATATCCAATATGGCAAAAGACTATGGGTAATATATTATCTGCCCCTTCCACAACCCAGAACAACGGCCACTGATAAGACTGATAAGGGTGATACCTGCAACCCGACCCACATCTTGACCACCTCCCTGTTGTCCTTTGACTGAAGTGAGTAGATAAGCCTGATTAGCTCTAACCTGATAAGGGATTACCCAAAATGCTAGATGGACGTCGGGGGTATATGCTCAATAATACAACCTGTCTCAGCCCTATACGGCACTAGTGCTTTAGGCTTTGGGGGCCGCCATCATTCTGGTCAGGCCCCCGACTCCAGAGCAGTGCATCATGGGTGAATTTCTTATTAGTTCCTATGTTCCAGGCGTGAAAGGAGGGGATTAACCTGATAAGGAGATAGGGGTGTAGCCCCCGACTTTCTGAAGTACCATGATATGCTCGTCCTGAATAGCCATGTTACGTTCAGCAGATTCGGAAAGGCGAGAAACAACTGATTAGTTGTGGTCCGATGGGTACCGGATGCTGTTGAGATGTCTATAAACACTACTGCTGGAAACCAGCGGATTCCTCCTTCCTACCTGAGCTGGTTCCCGCCGGCTGCTTGTCACATCTAAGGACGGTACCCATCGGACTGTGATGAGGCTTAACCCTTTAACGGCCTCACATTGAATTAATCTACTATGCCCCTGGTCGTCATGATGCATGATTGCAGCCCTTGCTAGTGCATTCAAGCATCATGCCAACCCTAGAGAGATGATGCACTCCAAAGGGTCTGCATGATGCATCATGATGCAGCATTGGGGAGTAGACTGATCAGTGCTGCATTCATGCATCATGATCGCATACAGCATGATGCATTAAAGCAATATGCGGCTCTTTAAGGGTTAATCAATAAAGCAGACGACATGTGTGAGTCGTCTGCCGCCGGGTGCCTTAATTACTGATACGTAGTACTTAGGGATGGGCCATTATTCAACAACAGGGGGTGGGGGATTTTTTTTCTTTCCTTGGTCGAGGAATGGGGGGGGGGGGTCCCTCCAAACAGAACTCAAGAATGCCACAAGTTAGAAACGTTAACATTTTCCAGGAAACACACAAGCTGTATACACAAGATAGACACGGGAGATTCTCAAGAATAGTGAATGTTCCTAGTTACATGTTAAACGATGATGTGTATTTCCCGAGTTTTACTCATGCAAATAACCAGAAATTCCACGAGTAGAATCAAAACCTGTATTTCTCGAGTTTCACTACAAGAAATGACATGGAATATGACACAAGAAAATGCCAACAACGTTTAAAAAAATGTTCCAAAAAACATTGCAAAATTCTCGAGTTTTAACACGAATGGAACGATTTTCGCTTGAGATTTTGTTTGGAAGGTTGCTCAGAAATATTGACCCTCCTTTCTAGCAAATAGGCCCCCACGTCAAAGGGGAGGCGAGAACGATTTCGACCACTCTCAGGAGGGGAGGGGGCAGAAAATATTCACGGAAAATCCACAAAAATCCACGGACCACCCTCCCCCCCCCCTTTTTTCAAATAATGTCCACTCCCTCTCAACCAACAGGGTGAGGCTTCGTTATTGGTAGTGATAGTGATGGTCTGTATGGTGTATGTGTGTGGGTGTGGGGGGTGGGTTTATGGCGATATCATTTGTAATGTGTCTATTTGTAAGCATCCACATAGAAAAGATGCCGAAGGACTTGTGGTTCATTCTTTCTGCCTCACATGGATCCATCCTTAACCCACTAAGGACGGTATGATGCATTCATGTATCATTCCCTCAGTCGTTATGATGCACCAGGGCTGTATCTACGACCATGCCGACCTTACAGGGCTAATCCACTCCAGAAGGGGCAGCATGATGGCCAGATGCAGCCCTGACGAGTAACTCGCCGGGCTGCATTGGTGCATCGTGACAACAATTGTCACCTTTTACTGACATGCCATCGTTAAAGGGTTAAATTTTCTCATTGCGACCAGTCCTGGCTGCTCCTATGAATCAATTGTTTGCGAACGCACAAAATGGGGTATTTCATTGTGAGATACCCGAAGGCAGGTAGGGTGGGTTTGATCTAATACCGCCCGAATCCGAGAATTACAAAAGATATAACCTGAGAGGGGGCAAGATCACCTTTAATAGCCTCGGCCAGCGTCTATCCTACCGTAATTACCTAGGTAAAATAGACCCCGCATCAAACTCGGCTAGCACCTCCAGCGATACACTCACTACCGTAAGAATTAATTAATCTTATTTTATGTTTATTTAACCAGGAAACAAAATTCACGTCTGGTTCCAACAATCGCGACCAATTGAATGACCCAGGATTGGGTCTCCACTAGTATTTGGTACAATGTTTACTCCTGGGCTTAGCCAATCAGAGAATGGCCTGTGTGCCTGTGACCATTTCCTGTCAACAGAATTTATCACTCCTCAAGCAGAGTTTAAGATTATGCTGTGGATCTTCAAGCATATATCTGGTTCAGGAAGTTTTCAGGTATCTTAGAGCAATTGATATGACCAGGGTCTATAGATAGCCTATGTATGGTCCGACCGACGGAATCACGGCCGGTTCCCTCAGTGGAATCCTCCCTTTAGGGACCACATTCGGACAGCGTCTATCCTCCCCCCCCTCTGCCTCCCTCCCTCACTCACTCCCTCCCTATGCAGAGGCATAATGAGCTCAATGACAGAGACCCATGTCCTCTCTTGGCCCCTCGTTAGCCCAGTTATATCTCAGGACACTGTGCCATGATGAACTCCTTTCTTTGATACATCCTCGAATCAAAGTCAGGGCCTAAAAGAGTCTGGACTGGACTGGATTATAATCTACCCTCCAAACAGAACTCAAGAATGGCACAAGTTAGAAACGTTTGTATTTTCTGGGAAACACACAAGCTGTATACACATGATAGACATGGGAGATTCCCGAGAATAGTGAACGTTCTTAGTGACATGTATAATGGTGATGTGTATTTCCCGAGTTTTACTTGTGTAAATAACCAGAAATTCCAGTAGTTGAGTGAAGATGTGTAAGACAGACATACTCGTGCCATTCTCATGTCATAACCCAAAAATTTCTGAACGTTTTTTGAACGTTTGTTTTTGCAATTTCTTGTATCATATTCCCTGTCATTTCTTGTAGTGAAACTTGAGAAATACACATCTTTATTCTAGCCCCACTGAGCATTGGTGCATCATGCCGACCCTTCCAGGGGTGTTCCAAACCTGTAGGTAGGCATAATGCTTGAATGCAGCACTGGTGAGTTTCTAGCCACAGCTGCATTCATGCATCATGAAGACCATGGACATGATGTATCAATGCATTATGCCACCCTTAACTGCTTAAAGGGTTAAACAACCCTCCAAACAGAACTCAAGAATGACACAAGTTAGAAATGATGTATACACAAGAGAAACACAGGGAGTTTCTTGAGAAAAGTGAACGTTGCTAGTCACATGTTCAGTGGTAACGTGTATTTCTGGAGTTTTACTCATGCAAATTACCAGAAAAGTAGAATGAAGACCTGTGTTTCACGAGTTTTACTAGAAGAAATGACATGGAATATGAGACAAGGAAATTTCGAAAAACGTTCAAAACACGCTCTAAAATAGGAGTTTTGACACAAGAATAGTATGAGTTCCGCTTGAGATTTTGTTTCCATGGAATCCTCCCCAGTTCCTCATCATGGCCTTTTATGAGGCTATAGAACTATAGAACTGAACATATTTTGAATGAGGTAGTTTGTAATTGTGATAACAAAGGAACACTCGAATTGCTCACATCTGAGGGAATGGTGCACGTGTATATTGTCACATTATGGCATGTAGTCAACTTTGGTTGTAATAGGGTAGATACACCTTGAGTCGGACAGATACCATCAGATGGACACTGAGGTTTCTCGTTATCTAAGACTTCTAGTGGTATTGTTGAAAAAGATGAGACCTAAACTTTACTGTTACTCAGAAATAAAGATATTAGAATGTGTGAATATACAGAGATATGAGTGTCTGTCTCAAGTTATGTGTCCGATTCAAGGTGAATCTACCCTATGGCTGGTATGGTTATGAAATAATTCATGTGGTAAATTTGCATCTTTGTATTATCACCAGGCACCAGTTGTATGTTTCCGTAGCAACATTTGTATTGATGGCCTGAAATAAACATTGGTCTTTCATAACAATGATATCACCTCTTTTTCGGTCATTTTCATATCAATTTCGCACCTCAAAGGACAAGGTTTTCTCAATTAATTCTCACATTACAAAGGCAACACTGAGGTGATAGGGCGTTTTAGATAATGCCGCTGGTTTGGTAAGAAAATAAATTGCGGGGTATTCGCATTTAACGAAAGGTTTGGGTCAAATTGTTCTCATCAAAAGTGGGAACTCTCGTCCACCTGTTTCCACAAATTATCTCTATTGCTTAAGATGGTAATTTAAGCCGGGATAGTTGCTAGTGTAATTTTGTGTGCATCCTTATCTTCCGACTGAAGTGCAGCTCTGTGTGGAATTAAAGTGCCAAATATATTTTGTATAGTACTTCATTATAGAAATGGACATCTCTATAATTATTAAATATTTGGGGGAGGCATTCTCGTTACACCCGTGTCAGTGATTCTTCATGGCCTGAGAATGGTCATGTGGTGTGCACTGGAATTAGGTAGAACACCAAAGGCCATGCTAGTCAGATTCTGTGGGCGATAATTGGGAGGTTTGGTTTGCCTGCTCCCAGAGGGCTTTGCGACCGGCAGTGACACCTGAGGGTTGTGGGGGTGAGTCATGCCATCCTCGACTGGGGACATACCACCCACACACCAGGCAGTGAGGGGGGGGGGGGGGGGGTCAGGACTGCTGTTGAGGGAAGGGGTAGAGGGTAGCAGGGCCATTTCAGGATAGATTCCCTGCAGACAAAATCTCAAGCGGATGTCATGCTATTCTCGTGTCAAAACTCAAGCATTTTAGAATGTTTTTTGAACGTTTTCGAAAAGTTTCCTGTGTAATATTCTGTGTCATTTCTTGTGAGAAAACTGTTGAAATACAGGTCTTCATTCTACTTGTGGAATTTCTGGTTATGTGCACGAATAAAACTCAGGAAATACACATTACCATTGAACATGTCACTGAAAACGTTCACTATTCTCGAGAATCTCCCGTGTCTCTCTTGTGTACATACAGCTTGGGCGTTTCCTGAGAAATACGAACACTTCTAGCTTGTGTCATTCTTGAGTTCTGTTTGGAGTGTCATTATATCAGTCGGACATATATATATTGAGATGGATACTGGTGTTTTCTTTTCATTCATGTATGATAAGACTTTTAGTGGTTCTTTGACTGGAAAATGAAACTTAATCTTGGCTATTGTTCACAAATAAAGAGAATGAGAATAATTGAATCAACACAAATTGAAGTGTCCGTCTCAGAGCTTGTGTTCGACTCACTGTGAATCTACCCTGTATGATAGCAGGAATGAGATTCCTTATTCATGAAAGTGGTAATACACCCAGAAAATAATTATGAGCATCAGCCTGACGTTGGCTTTATCGCCCAAAGCATTCACTTATCAAAGTCGGACAAGATACCTCTAAACGGAACTCAAGAATGACACAAGAAACATGTGTTATTCCAGAGAAACGCACAAGCTGTATACACAAGATAGACATGGGAGATTCCTTGTCGCCATCACAAAATACCTCGCACAGCCTGCTACCACCGGGACCCTTTACTGTTGTAGACGTGTGGTGCTGTACAGGACCCACGTGTCCCTGGTCACTGCCTCTGCTGCCTTCATTTGGGCTCAGATGGCTCTCCCTGGGACAGTCTCAGGGAGGCTTTGTGTATAGCATGTTGGCTGGTCACCCACTTTAGGCCGCCATCTTGTCCCCTAAAGATAGTGGCAGCTTAAGCTTATAGATGTAGGCAACAAGGCGCTATCTGTGGTAACTAGGAATTATACTGCACTGTTTAAAGTTAATGTAGCTGGGCCGTAGTGTCCACTGTTATTTCACAGTATACATCTACTATGGTGTTCGTGAATACACTGTAATTTATAGCACATACTATGGTGTTAGTGTATGTGGGCAGTATTATCTAATGTAGTTATAAATACTACAGTATTGGTTTACATGAGCGGTAGAATAATCATATATGTGGTAGATATGATACAAGTGACTTGCTGTATGAGTGATATAAGCCAAGGACAGGGTAATTGTCCAAGGTGTCAGCTGAAGATAATTACTATTGCCCCAGGCTTATAACACTCATGCAGCTACTCATGCATATCATATCTGATGTACACCCACAGTATGAGCGTGCTCAGTGGACTGCCATGTATGTAAAATACAGTCAGGCCATTTATTTTGTTCTCTCAGCCAACTGTGGTGTAATGCTGGTTCACAGTATTAAAGGACATATTTTTGGTTTGACTATATATACATCGTGGCTTCATTTTAGCTCTCATTGCCACCACTGCTACTGCGACTATGGCGTCCCAGTCGCCTTGTCACACTCCTATATCCATGTACTATGGTCTCTGGCAGAGGACTAATAGTAGTTTGGGGACGTCTCGGTTGTACAACGGGGTATTCAGGAGGGAGGGACATACTATAAAACCTCGCGTATAAGCCTATATAACTCGTGTATAAGCCGCACCCTCTATATAGACCTTCCTATATGCCGCATTGCCCATCTGAGTGATTTTAGTATGTATCAGCCGCATCCCCAACCCTGGCCAAGCTAACAAATAAACGTTATTTTACGTCAAATAACGTTTTAAAAGTTTATATAACGTTATGCCATAGTAAGGAGCCTTAGAGAAACGTTATGTAACGTCCTGTAACTTTATAAAATGTAGTATTTTTTTTTTGTTTGCTGGGGGGCCGATCCCATAAGCCTCTCTGGCGATCTGAATCACGTACTAGCTGCGGCTTCTACACGAGGTTTTGCGGTACATAACATACAGTGTGAACTGGGTTCAGCGACTTGGGTATCACTAACCGTCATTACCACGGACAGTAAGGAGATAGTACACGTGTGTGGGTGTTGTGGGGACCGTCTTCAATATACTTCTAAAAAATAATTATGGTGGTAGCCTACTGGCTTGCACTTGGGATATATGAGGAAATTCGAGACGAAAGTATTTTTAATCAAAAATGATGATGTGAAAAAAGACATATTTGTTACATAAAAATACAGGATACAACGCATACTATGCCTCATATTATGTCGATTTATTCTTATTTGAACCATTATAACCATTTATATCACTTTAGACACTCAAAACAGTGCCTAAACTGGATAACCACCGTGCATTAGCAGTGGATAAGCGCACTGCTAAGACGTCACATGATGAGGTTAATGATAGACACGAGTTTAGGGTGCAACTATATCAGATTTTTTTCTCAAATGTTAAAACTATAGTACAAACGCAATAATACATGGATAATCAAGCACTCAGGCTGGTTATCCTTGGCTAAGACACTCGTATTCACTTATCCATGTATTATCCCCTTGCTATGGCATATTGTGTTAGTGATGCAGAAGCAGTCACTGATTCACATTTGAGGCACATCGCCCTAGGCTGACAATGTAACAGCTTATTTCTACCGCGTATTGTAATCTGATTCATGCTTTTAAAGCTATCCCATATAGTCCTTATTTATGTACAGCCATTTATTGGATTAAGGTGCCTCTGTTCTGTCCGCCCTCAGGCTGTCTGTGGCAATCCCCCACCATCTAGTGTAAACCAGGGAACAAGTAACACACAGGCTGTTTGCATTACGTGAGTAATGATTTCTTCTGCCTATATTTGGACCACAAATCGTTGGCAATCGGTACAATAAGTCCGCCTTGGGCTACAGCCAGTCTATACTGTTATATATATATATATATATATATATATATATATATATATATATATATATATATATATATATATATATATATGTATATATATATGTATATATATATGTATATATATATATATATATATATATATATATATATATATATATATATATATATATATGGCATTAATAGTGATGCATTCATATTGTACTGTGCTAAATACATCTATGGTAAATATTATTAGACGATAATCCCAGACTATCTTAATTTAATTATTGCATCAAACTATTTTTATACATAGAACACACTTACATCGATCTGTGTGTGGACTGTTGGTACAGTGAGTATATGTGTATATAATTATGGCAATTAATCCCCGAGCAGACCCCCTACACAAATGGTGATTAGTATAATGGTAGACCATTTTGGATATATAGTTCACATCTATACTTATTTCTGAAGGTTGGCACCTCATATCTCTAGGTAGAATACCGAGTGATGGCACAGAATGATTCGATCAGATACTGCAATATCCTTTTCCTCGTTGGCATCTGAGGCCACTCGGGATAACACTGATTTCTCACCATCAAACCTTTAAGATCAACAATATGTTAGACATTGACAACTGTTGGCACATTTGGTATCGGTTTAAAGCTTAAAGTGTCACTGTCAATTATGCCTTGAGCAAGGAATGGCTTCCATTATAACAACTTCGGCACTTGACATGTGAAAATTGTTTGTGAAAAATCCAAATTTCCATATATACCCAGGTAACATAGATACATTGGGCCATCATTGGGCCAATATACCACTTAAAAATGGGCCAATATTGGCATTTTGATATTGGCCCACCGCTGGTTTGACCGCTGGCCCTGTAATGGCCCATGCTCGGAAAAAGGGATATTGATTTCATATTGGCCCAATGGTGGGCCAACATTAAAATATTTTTACATTATTCCAAAGTTACAAATTAAACATCGGGGCAACCTTGAAATACATATGTGGCTCCAACATATAATTCTCAATATAGGACAACTGCAACAATCACTAATATTGAAAAATATTATTTTTATGTGTATATTTGAATGTACAAACACATTTAAGACATGACTGTCAAGTATCATCAGTTTAGAAAAAGCCATTTCTGTCTTTTTAATCAATCTTGGTCTCTATCCCAAATTGGTTAGACACCATACAAACTGTATTACTATGATTTAGGACTTATCTAACTCCATTACCCACACATGAGGTGTCTTCAAGTTCCTTTTGACAAATTCCCACTGATGTCATGCAGTAAGTGGCACTTTTAGATATCAAATTTCATCCATATACTTCCTCTGACCTTTAACCATGTAGAGCACACTGGGGATCACATTTATAACCCAATATGATGGCAAAGTTGGAGCCATCCTGTAAGATATTCTTCAGGCAACATTGAATCCCCCTGGTGTAGATCACAGCCAATATTGGACAAGTGCAGTTAGAATTTATGTTGGTCCAACATCAGAAATAATATGATGGCCCTGAAATGTTCCAACACTGGGTCAACACTGGGTCAATATCAGCAATATCAAGCATGGGCCAGCTCTGGGCCAGCGGTCAACCCAGCAATGGCCCATTATAGGAATTGCCAATGGTGGGCCATCATTGTTATTTGTATGTTGAACCAATGTGTGCATTACCTACCATGGGCCATGGTTGGTATAACGATTGCGATGGAGTCGATCATTGTCGACATTGGCCCAATATACCCTTGCTACCTGGGTATTTCAGGCATCCCCCTGTGCGGGAAAAAAAAAGCAAAAAAAAAAAGCAAAAAAGAGCGCTATTGTCATGATTATGTTTCACTGCTTGGTGATGAGAAGCCATCTTATCTGGCATGACCTTATGAGGAGGTAGAGCATCAACCCTAATCTCATTCCATTACCGATCAGGAGTCAGGTAACCCCATGTGTTTAGATCGAGTGGTCCCCTCTCGATAACTATATTGAGTCTTGCTGCCTAGAACCTACACTTGCTGCCTATAACCTACACTTGTTCCACGTGCCATTATGGCACAGAATGGTACTTGCAAATACCACTTTGACCTTGAACTTGAAGTTTTGCTGGGTTTAGGCAATTCCTCCGGTTAGCTTGGAACCAGCGAAAAGAAACTGACATGGAACCAGAATATCATACATTCTGGTTCCTGCTCGCTGATTCTAAACCTAAACCAAGCCCATGGCAGGGACCGGTTGTATAGTAGAACATTTGCTGCTACAAAAACTCTATTAAAGATGGATTTGTAGAAAATTGTTATGTAAAATCTTTATAAAACCACATAACTATACTGATGACCCCAGAAGTTGCCAAGTGTAAGCAGAAGTGATACAGGACACAACATTTTATGGAATATCATGAAGATGAATAAAATGTGTTTGTACAAGAAAATAAAAAACAAGCAGGGGTTGCCCAAAACCAGCGAAAGCCAAGTTCAAGGTCATTGTGGTTGTTACCAGAGCTCTGGGGACGACAGTACCCAACACTTCTGCTATATATAGTGGACTCCATACATAGGAAGCTATTGCTAACCAACCACAGGGGCAAGGGCCCTGAATATTTCATGCAGCCCTTAGATAATGCATCCAAAGGTGGCAAGTGACAGACACCGTGCAGCTCCAACATTCTATACAGTATACAAGCCGTGTCTCACTTCATGTCACACTGAAAACACATAAATGCACCTTCATGATAACTTATGTCTATCTATGCTTACAATTTACTTTCTTGAACATGTGGCTTTCTATAGGCTTCCGCGATGAGTCATCTTGGTGATTTATAAGTCATCATTTTCTTATCTCATGATCAGGGCCCCATTTCGCTGTTTATATATTGTTTTACTGTATTCTCACAATCAAATGCATTATCACTTGTATAAGACGTAAACTATTACACTGTTTATTATTAGGGCAGGGTCGTGGCACCCGGGGGGACGGGGGGGGGCATGTCCCCGCCCCCCACTTTTGACCAACCCCAAAAAAGGTCAAACCAAAAAGGTCAAGTAAAAGGGGTGAAAAGGGATCAAAATACCCCTCAGTCCTCCCTACTTTGAAACTGCTTGCCACGCCCCTGTAGGGAGTGCTCATTTATTATTCAAAGGGCAGGGTGGCAGTGGGTTTGGGGGGTATTAACATTTTCGGCCCCTTAGTGGGGAGGGAGAGCAGAAAAGTTTCTGACCTTCCTCAGCAGGGGCGTAAAAAATTTTACCCCTTGGCAGCAAAAAATAAGCCAACGCTTTCATATTGCAAAGGTGGGGGCCACAAAGACATACTTGGATGCCACACCTGCCAATCAGATGCTTTTTATGGTGAATCCCCTCCCATCGTCAACACCTACTCCCCTTGTTATAGTCTACAGCATGGTCCATTATTACTTTGCCCTGATCAATACCTACACAGTGGCATCATATTACACAGTCATCCTTGCCCACAGTCAGGCACTCATCGTATAGATGTGGGCCCTTATGATTATGTCTGATATCTACTATTATAACCTAACAGGTGTTTGAACCATACCGATACTTGACTCACTGAATAGACCTCATTTACTCATGGTGTATCTCGTTAAAACACCTATATTGCTAAGATCAATCCATGGAGTGAAATAGCAATGACAAAAATCACGTCGTGCTAAAGTGAGTATTCTTTTCCGAGAAATATTATTTTGGCATTACATTGAATAACTCAGCATTTGGTTCATGATATGTGGATCAACAAGGGAAAAGGGACCTCCGCGGGGGATTTTTAGTACCAACTTTAGCCACCAGGGGGCTCCATATAGCCAACAATGTTCAAAATATCATAAAAATTGTTCTATACTACTTTTTGATGGAGAATACAATAAGCCACTTTAGAAAATTCCAGCTTTAGTGAAAACCTTTCATATTTGGAATGTAAAAAGAACGTTTTTGGGCCTAAATTGGTGTTTTTGCACTTTTCGGTTGCCATGGAAACATAATTTTCATTCTAAATTGAATTTTTCAAGAAATAAATGATTACAGGCCCCACAAAGATTTCCATGCTGAAAACGGAATGTAAATCCCATTTTAAGATTAAAAGCTGTGACCAAATATTTGAAAAAGTTTGGGTATTTGGGAATTTTCATAATTATGCTAATTAGATAGAGATATCTCTAAAACACAGTAAGATAGAGCCTATTGGCATCTGAGATTGGACAGTGCCCACACATATTCAAGGAGCCAGTTCTCAAAAACTAGAAGTGGTACCAGCTAATGAAATATATCACTGGAAAGCTGATGACCTCAATTTTATGATTGAGTTTAACCTTTGGAGGACCCTTTTCCTTCGACTGTCCACATATAGTCTATGCAATAAAAATCACGACATAAGGCCAAATAAAAAAGGTGTGTTTCAGGTCACCCGACCCTACCTAGCAAAACAGGGCTGACCCTAAAAAAATTTATCCAATTTTGAAAAAAGTATATTTTAAGTATTATCAGCTATTTCAGAGTCAATTTGATAGTCCGTGAGTCGTCGTCATTGTTGGCGAGTCAGCAATGAAGTTTTAGAGTCAATTTTTGTTTACTTTTCAGGCTATGGGATCAATCTGTCTTTATAAAACAATTTTGGGGCTATTTCATGGTCAATTTGATAGTCCATGAGTCAAAAACGGTGTCTGCGAGTCTGCGCTGAAGTTTGCCAGTTAATTTGTGAATACTTTTCAGGCCAGAGTAAAAAAAAAATCTACAAAAAAAAAGAAGAACGACCTACCCTACCTAGATTTTCAGGCTATGTAACCTGAAACACACCTTTTTTTGAGCCTTAGGCATGTTATCTGCCTGTCGGCTGTCCCCTTCTCTTCCCCTTCTTACCCCCGGTGTTGCAGTGAGTACAGAGAGGATGACCCCAACCCCAACCCTCCCCTCCTTAGTAAGCCAACTATTCTGTTTGATCTGTGAGGCTGCATTATCTCTGGTCTCCTCACGCTGAGTAGGGTGAGGGACGGGGCAGGGGGTATAGGTTAGCCGCACCCTTAGGGAAACTCTTTAACCCTTTAAGGGGGGGGGGGGGGTGGCACAGTGCTTTATTACAATACGCCCTTGATCATGATGCATGAATGCAGCCATGGCGAGTAACTCGCCAGGGCTTCATTCAAGATCATACATACTATATTGGATTGAGACACTCCATAAGGGCCAGCATGATGCTCTAATACAGCAGCCGTGAGTTAGTCGCCAGGGCTGCCTTGTAGGCTCATGACGATAAATGACACCTTTTAATGACATGCCATCCTCAAAAGGCTAAGGACCACACGGTGGTTTAATGCATTATGACCATTGTCTGCATATGATGCATGGATACAGCCCTGGTGAGTATACTCCCCAGGGCTGCATGAATGCATCATGATGACCCATCTAAAGTGTATCTACCCGGTAGGATCGGCATGATGCTTGAATGCAGCCATGGCAAGATAATCGCTGCATGCATGCATACCGGCGTTAAAAGAGCATAATGCATTATAGCACTATGCGGCCCTTAAAGGGTTAGGGTCCTTCCCCTCTCACCCTCTCCCCCTATGATGGCATGCGGCCAGTGTCACCCATTAATGTTGTGCCAGAGCCTGCCTTGCTCATTACGGTAACACAGGACGCGTGTCCCCCTGGTCACCTCTTGGCGTGAGGCGAGGCTGATCCCGGCATTGGTACCTGGTGAACCGCATTGGTGGCGGTGTCAGTCTCCGATAGATAACACCAATCTTGGCAATAAAGCGTCATTCTTATTCACAAGTATATTGCTGTTATCAACCGTTTGCCATGTTGCGAGCTTGTCACTTTGTAATAGATACCTGACAATCCTCTAAACAAAATCTATGGAACTCGTGCTATTCTCGTGTCAAAACTCAAGAATTTAGACAGTTTTTGGAACATTTTTTGGAAGTTTTCTTGTGTCATATAGCCCTTCATTTTTTGTAGTAAAACTCGAAAAATACAGGTCTTCATTCTACTTGTGGAATTGCTGGTTATTTGAACGAGTAAAACTTGGGAAATACTCATCACCATTGTACATGTCACTAGAAACGTTCACTATTCTCGAGAAATGTCCTGTGTTTCTCCTGTGTATACAGCTTTTCCGGGAAATACAAACTTTTCTAACTTGTGACATTCTTGAGTTCTGTTTGTAGGGCCACCAGCCACTCTACCAATTTTATTATTACATAGCTCAGCTCCGAGGGTCGTATCTAATTTTACCTTCGGGGATGAGAGAGTAGAGAACAGAGGCTGTGAACTCCTTTGTCTCAGCCCTCCGCCATGGGTTATTTGAAAAATACCATCGAGTTTCCTAAAAAAAGCATCATATGAGTAAGTCTGAAAGGTGAGATGCAAAATGAACACGTCCTATAGGTAAGGCATGGCCTTGCTGAACTGATGCCGTGTGTCTATCCCTGACCCCTAGACCTGCATTAATGGACACACCTATGATGTGCCTTATTTTACAAAGGTAGAGGGAAATGGAGCGAAAAGTGATGTGTGGCTGTCATCGATGAAGTCGCCTCAGACAAGGTCAGTGTGTTCTCTGTGTGTTGTTTTTGGTATATAGTGCTATGGTTTTAGCCCATTAACACTGGGAGAAATGGTTTGTCACTGATGATATTTGTTGTTACGATGCACCAATGCAGATCTGCCGAGTGACTCAATGGTGCTCCATTGGTGCATTATGCCGACCCGTATAGTCTAAATCCCACAGGATCAGCATAATCAGACCATGCTTGAATGCAGCCGTGACGAGTTACTTACCAAGACTAAATTCATTATGAGGACCATGGGCACGATGAATTAATGCATTATGCCGTCCTTAACCCCTTAATGAGGACGGCATGGTGCCTTAATGCATCATGCCCTTCGTCCTCATGATGTATACATGAATGCAGCCCTGGTGAGTAAATCGTCAGTGCTGCATTCAAGTATCATGCCGACCCTACGCGGTTGAGACAACTCACAAATGACCGGCATGATGCACCAATACAGTGCAGTGAAATCAATGGCTCGTCGTTTCCATTGAGTTTACACTGCAAATAAGATATGCTGAAAGGACCACTTGAATGACGTTATGACCTTTCCATGGCATTCCCATGGTATACTAAACTTAAAGTTACTTAAAGTGATCCTTTAAGCATCCTAAATTTGCTTGAATGCAAATATTCATGCAGTGTTACTTTGAGTTCACCATAACCCGTTCACAACAAGCAGTTTTGTTGTTTATTGTTTCGTGTTTATTTCACTATTTCAAACACTGCGTAGTGCTTTAAAGTGATGTGCCCTTTGTAGCTATATGATACAGTCTCTATACTAAACTATATATAGGCGTATACATACTCAAGGTACAAATAGTCCCACCTATAACCTTATATTACTGTTACAGATTTGAAGATAACATCCCTCTATCAGTGCTTACACGTTGTTTGGTTCCACATCCACGTTTTACTATATACAGTAACGTGATGACCCTCCTAGCAGAGAATGACGCCTATACTGATAGATATCCATCACTCTCCACCCAGATATCCCCTGCATCTACAAACGGCTTACATAGGCTGCAGTACCTCCATATATCAGCTAGAAGAGTGAGCTGGAAAAAAGATAAAGACAGCAGTAACCTGGTCCTACCTGGCTCGTTCATGAATCCGCCGCGAGGTGGAATAGTGGCGCCACTGGCCACCAGAGGCAGCAGCAGCAGAAGTCCAACCAAGGTCAAGGTCAACCTCATCTCGGCGCTCCTCGGCGGAAGCTGCATGCGCATGCGCAGATCCATGGCTGAGTACTTCCGGTGTAGGCGATTACAGGAGGTGTATGTGTGTGTGTATGTGGGGTGGGGGAGGGTGTGTGTGTGTGTGAGGAGGGGGGTGACAGGTCCCCGTAGTCCTCCCACTAATGGAGAAGGATGGTCAGCGTGTCAATGACTCCTACCCTCTGAGCCCCTCTCCTCCTCCTCCTCCTCCTCCTCCTCCTCCTCTCCCAGACAAGACCTGTCCCCACGTGGATGGATCCTCCAGGGGGTAATCGGATGGAAAGTCGAGCAACAGGTCTCGGAGGGAGGTCTGTATGACTTCAAGTACACCTCCAAATATGGGAACTGTCATAAAGCACTCCAGGTGGAAAGATGGAGGATGACTTCAGAAGTCAGAACTGATTCAATTCACCCTTTCTAGTACCCACTTTATAACCTAACAGTCACTGTCAACCTAAGGTTATCCAATTTTTCCTTTTCCTTTTAAAACGTCCCAGAGGCTGTCCCTTGGTACAAACCACAGCTGGTGTGCTGGGTCTGGTGTCTCCTGATGTTCAAACACGATAATCCCTGAGGTATGAGAACAGAGGGGAGGCCGTCCTCATCGATACCCACCCAGGTAGTGTGGGCTATACCCTCTAAACAGAACTTGGGAATTGAACGTTCACGACTGGGCAGAATCTGGGGAAGTCACCATAACATGAGAATGACACAAGATATTCTCAAAAATTGTGAACGTGTCCTATTCACAAAATGAACTCTGGAATTGAACGTTCGCTACTTGGGTGAATGACACAAGTTAATACTTCAAATACAAGAAATTCCCAGGAATATGCTACAAAACGTTCAAAAAGCTCCTCTGGAATAACGAGTCAAGACTCAAAATGGCACAAGTTCCGCTTGATATTTTGTTTGCAGGGTATCCACCCAGGTAGTGGAGGCTCCTTGTGTGGTGGTGTATGTCTGGGTGGGGGGGGGGGGGGGTGCTGTAGACAGCAGGCGGGAAGCCTAGTGTTCAGATTAATGCGGTGTGGCAGGTGGAATTGAATCTCTTCATCTGCGGCAACACTATCAGTACGTCATCTACTGGTTGCTGCAAGCTGAGGTGTCAACAGGGAGTAAACACCCATGTGTCACTGATCTATATAGTGTATGTATATGTCAGTATGATATTGGTGTTAAGGATGTGTTATAAGTAATTGATATATAAATATGTGTTATGTATATATCAGTGTTATATTGGCGCTAGATAAGTGTTATGTATTATAAGTCACTGATTTATGTGTGTTATAGGTCCACACTTAAAGCTGCTATACCGCTATATCACTGCTGTATCATCCTTGCCAGATTACTTGCCATTATATGTCATTGGGTCCAATGCTGTATTCACAGTAAAAGCCGTATATGAGATATGTGTACTCGGAAACTGTGCTACACCTTGACACATAGAGCAGAGCTATAGAATACATTGAGTCCAATGCTGTATTCAGTATGAAACTCTCCTGTGATAAATCTCTGCTATATGCCTGTCCGGAAACTTGTACATTGATACACAGCGCAGATTTATAGAACACCACTGTTGGAGCTAAGAGGTATTATATAAATGTGGCCAAAGTGGTCATATTCATCTCCATATGCCACCATAGGCCACCACCCCTGCACCACCACCTGCACCACCTCCAGCACCACCACCAGTAGCACCACCCTCAGCGTCCAGTGTCCACTCAATAAATATTACAGGTGTGGGGAGCGGCCTGCTGGCCAATCAATCTCCAAACCACAGGGCGGTGACAGGGAGGCACTGAGGCTGCTGTCCACACTAAGATCTATCACCCAGCCTGCCCTGTGTTATCAGGCCCCTCAGCACGGGCTATAAGTCCCACCCCGCCTGAGCGATATTAGGTGATGCAAGTGATACCTCCAACCTAATCTGCCGACCTGGGGGCATCCATTGTCGGGTGGTGGTTTTTGTATGGGGTTGAGGTAGTGTACAGAAAGGGCGGTTGCGGGGGGGGGGAGCTGTCCTGGATTTGAATTCTAGGCAAATATAACTGCTCCTCCGAGGAATGCAATTCAGCGCTGGCTTGTCGGAAACGGCAATTGTTAGGTGGAATGAGTGATTATGTCTATACCTTGTCTGGATACCTTATCCTGTAATCCCCGATTCTTTGTATCATCACCTGGAGAGGTTAAGGACCTAGTGACAGGAGGGTGTTTATAATACATCCATATGCACTCCAACCTGTGGTATATTTAAGGGTGATATATAGGAGTAGACTGAGCCCTCTGGTGGTGATAAAGCACACTACAAGGTGGGCTGCAGGTGGTCCCTCATACCCCGGTAGCCAGGCAGCTGCAGCTATTAGTCTTTTCAGAAAAAAAACACGAGAAAATAATAAAGTTTCTGAAGTGACGTCACCTCCGGTTTGACCGAGCGTCCCCGAGTACTTCCGAGCGGTGCTGAGTTTGCCCTGGTCAAAGTAGGTCGGTGAGTGCCCCTTGTGTGCCGCCACCTCAGCTGCAGCCACCACAGCACCACCTGGCGGAAAGCAGGTGATGTATGCGCATGCGCAGGCTGCCCCACTTCCGGTAGGCAGACTGTAGCGCTCCTACAGGCGTTTTCCGACAGGACACACAGCTACAGCTCCCACACAAGCGGCCTCTCCTTTCTACCAGTCTCTTTCCTCTTCTTATTTATCTCAGGAGAGCTGTTTATACATCTGCCTTGGGCTGAATTATTGCTTGTCCTTTTTTAGATACCTATATCTCTGTGTTCTCCCTTTTATAGACGGAATACCGAGGGAATATCCTCCTTGGGCACGGCGGGGATGAGGGACGGGGTGTCACACAGAACCCGGGTCTAGCTCATCAATAATCCCAGCGACTCCTTTCATGAGTATTTTTTGTCGCTATTTCCCGGCACTCCCTTCTCCTTGTGGCTATATTCAGACGGTGTTTTCAATCAGTCCCGTATGTTCCTGGCTCCCACCGACATATGTTGCAACCACTTACCATATGTCTGCCAATGGGGTATCTATCTGAGGAAATCAGTCAGACCTGAGTTTCTTTTTAGTATTTATCATGGGATGTTTTCAGCTCCAGATGCACATAATTTTTCTATTGGAATAGCTGTTTTATGATTCTTCAACGTGGGGATATGACAGGTCTATACTTGGAAACACCCTGCCAGGTGTCTAAAGTAGTGCCTTGCTCAGTGCTTTAGTGTGGCAGTTACAGATATGCACCAACGCTGCGGTACTCTGTGAGCTGCTCTGTGGACTGCTCTGTGAGCTGCTCTGTGAGTTGCCCTGTGTGCTGCTCTGTGAGCTGCTCTGTGCGTTACCTAGTCTTATTAGCAGCGCTATGTATTCCTCTGTATCCCTCTGTGTAATGCTTTCAGCACTGCTATGAGTTATTCATCTCAATGGACTATCCTATGAAATACTCCATGAGTTGCTCCGGTAAAAATAGTTTGATTGAGCTGTAAAAGTAGTATCCTCTCCCACCACTGGGTCCTATTGCTGAAGGCCGGTGTATGGTAAGCAATTAAACCTAAGCCCGTCCTGAGCTACTCCCACAAAGCTATATGTAACCACTGATCCTGGTTGCCATGGAAACGCACTTACAATTATCCCTTGCTAAGGAAGCTACATGTATGTATATAGGGGTGGGTGGGGCGGCTTAACAAGGACTCTCCATGGGTGAGTGGCTGTGCACAAGGCTTAAGGCGCGCTCTGGGGATTGGCCGAGCAGGTGGCCTTGATGGGTAAGGCGGGGTTTGAGCTGCTCTCCCGCCACCACAGACAATCTCTGACGGCTCTGCAGCAGATCTGGGCACTGCGGGGAGTGGTGCTACTTTCACTATAGACTTTGAAGTCGTGAGTTGCTCGGAGCAAATTGGTTTTAGCCGAGCTGATCTGGCATTGACTAGGTTGCCGTGGTTACGGATAGCTCCCTCGGCAGGTAGATTGCTCGGGTGTAACCGGGAGTGGTTTCCGGTGACTTGTAACTGTGAGGATCAGGCCGTGGGAGCCGCTGGAGGAAGGTGTGGGGATTATAGGTAAGTGAGTAGGTGGGGGGGGGGGGATGAGAAGGTCAGGTAAGGGAGGGGGTACAGACTGGTGGCACCGATACCTGGGCGGCAGGGGATGAAAGGATCCCAGCTCTCAGGTGGCAACTGTCAGAGGGGGTTCTCCTCTCCCCGCCTGCCTCAAACCACCTGGTCAGGCTACCCCTACCAGTCTCCGGCCTGTCAGATAGCCTCCCCCGCCTTCTGCATGCAGGTATGCTCCAGAGGTGAGAACTGAATATATAGTATTCCACTTTATCTGTCTCAAGTATTTCTCATCACAGCAAAACTATTGGAGTTGATATAGGATGTACATCCAATGCTATACCATTCCACGTTTTTTCAAATATATTTTGTGAAGTTTCAATAACTTTGGAAATTAGACATAGACCTCATGTACAGGGTATGGATGGTAAATCCAAGAGATTCTTTTCCAAATTGGACCAATGTTCACAGATGCTCTTGCAATCACCTTTGCCACCAAATGACAAACAGGAAAGTGTATTACCTTCTGGCAATCAGTAAAGGATAAATGATGTGTTTTCAATCTTTGAATGAGTCATTGATGTCTTTAAACAGTAGTCCTTTTTATCACGGGTATGTTATTGCGAGGAGCGCACACAACGCTGAATCCAGTCTCAATCACCCAAAATGTCTACATTGGTTGTTGAGGTAAAATACACCCCTGAAGCCTCATTGAAAACCCCATATGGTTCTCAAGCATAGCATTCCCACCAACGGTCTTGTATCTGTATATTTGTCCGTGATTGATAATTCCTCCTCCAAAGTTCTGGCCAACAGTATTGTCTCTAGACATGTCCGTAAGAAAAGCGATAGTTCCTCCTCTGGTTGGTAAAGTTTATCCCCTTGTAATAATGATGGCAGATGAAGCTGAATGCATGCTATTCCTCTGGTTCTCAACAGTCCGGCCAACGGTCTTGTCTCTAGATATGTCCGTTTATAAGCAATTGTCCCTCCTCTGGGCAGTAAAGTTTATCCACTTGTGATGAAGATGACAACTGCAGGATTGGTGTGAGCTGCCACCACGGCGGTGTGACCGTCTGTAGAGGGTTGTGGCTGCTACAGACCCGGTTACTACAGATACTACAGCTGGATGTGGGGCGTGTGGGGATCCACGCACGTGGCCGCGCACGTTGTACCTGGGTACCGCTGACGGCCGCTGAGAACCGACTGACTCCCTCCTCCTCCTCCCTCCGCCTCCCCCAGCCCGGCCGTGAGGAGGAGGTTGTACACCAGGCCGACACGACACACTAGCGCCGCCACCGGCCTGCTGGTGAACTACACGGCAGCATACAATAACTCTGGGGCTCCACTACCCTAATTTTTTGGGGTGATTCTCACGAGCCGATCATACAGGTCTATACAGTTTGATCAGGTCAAAACAAAGATCGAATTCCTATATATATTGTGCATAAATTGGCCGATTAGAGCCCTGTGTATGGCGGGGCATCAGATGAATAAAATTCTAACATGTTTGATATGAGATCAAAATCCCAGATTGGCCTGAGATCCAAAATCGGGCCCTAAATCGAGACAAATATAATTAATTCCGGTATCGTCTCGAATGGGGATGTCTGATGTGGGAATGTGGGTCCTTATGCATGAATGCAGCCCTAATGAGTAAATCGCCTGTGCTGCACTCAAGCATCATGCCGACCCTATAGGGTTAAGCCACTCGTCAATACAGCACCAGCGAGGTACTTGCACAAGCTGCATTGGTGCATCATGACGACAAAAGTTACATTTCAGCAAAATGTTGTCCTTAAAGGGTTAAGGCTCAGTCTTACTGAACAAGTTGAAAGTCTATGACTGGTAAAAATCTATGACCCCAACAAGCTTTGAACGGTTGACGTCTATGACCGGAAGGAAAGAAAAGGGCTTATTTAGGGCTGTCAGGAAATAATTAAAGCATGTTTTAAACAGTTATGAACATTGTTTTTCAATCAATTTTTATTCTGACTAGGCTACCCGGTTATATACGTCATGCGGTTGTTGATAGTTGCCAGTAATAGATTGCTGCCAATCACAGACTTTCACCTTGTATAGATTTGAAGAGACACAGCCATAATGCAACAAGAAAGGCTTCATGTAGGACCAAGAACAGTCATACAGACCAACCAGCCAGACATCCTCCCCTAAATCAATATTTTTCATTTCATGTTACCTTTCTGAGACAACAAGAAAGCACTAGAGAGCTTGAGAAAACAAACGTGAAGGGGAAGCATGTGCTGGATTTGAAATTACTTAGATGAGATTTCTCAGTTATAGAATAGCATTGAAACTTATATGTTTGTGTCTACAAACTCAAACAATGTACAGGCGGTATGGCCCCATGGGTGTAATATGATACCTGGGACATAGGATAGTATATGTTATTTCATATATCTCTATATCCTAATTATGAGCATTAGTTAGAAAACATGGTCAAATATAATTGATGTGGACATGAACAGACATTTTTGGCAAATACATGATATATATTGTCAAAATAGTATCTAGATAATGATAATATTTTTGATAATGATAGTTATATTAAACAATACAATACATATCATTAATTAGTACAGAGATAGGTTGCATAATCTGTGAAAAGGGACCCTAGTGCAAAATGAATTGAGGTGCCTCATTAGAGATAGGTTGCATAATCTGTGAAAAGGGACCTAAGAGCAGAGTGAATTGAGATTCCTCTTTCCAGTACATGTCATGGATGATGATTGAAATACATACAACCCCCTTTGCTTGCAGACTCATTCAGGGATAATCACAACTTGTGTAAAGCTGGTGGATACTTTGTTTTGCTCGGGCTGTTTACTTCTACTGAATAAATAAAGTATTCATATTAAGCATAGTGTATAGCCCTATTAAGTAGTGGCATTATACACAATCTACATGTGATTACATTATAATTACCATCAATATTTAATTACCTGCTGCCAACCCTCTGATGCAGGGATGACACCTTAAACCCCTAGCGGCCTTATAAATAGGGCTGTGTACCTGTACCGACTGCACTCAGACTGGCCATGGAGGGGTACCGAGATCTGCGCCTTAAAGTGCCTTAATTGAACATAAATCATTCCTATAGGCGTGTAGTGTGTAACTCGTAGTAGGCAGCTATGTTGTCCCCCAATGAAAATTGCAGGTTTCGAAGATCAGCTCGATATTCCCATATGAAATGAGTTTTAGGAACGATGCAACAAAGAGCATCGATTATTTCCTAGTTCCCCCATCTACCACTGTATATATAGTGTAAAGGTGAGGTGTCAAACAGACTGTGTTCTTGAACCAGTGCTTTCTCGCAAATTTGACTAACTTACAATATAAGTATATTATACCTTAACAAGTATGCACCTTAGGCAGGAAGGTAATGAGGACACTGCCATAGGTTTATGTTAGTAAATAATGTTCAAAAGCAAGTAGCAATGAAAAGGCTATATAACACAAGTCCCGATTTTGAATCTATTCGTTTTTGACTCCCGATCTCAAAATGTAACAGTATTATATGACGACAACATTCCCTCATCTCATCTTGTTAATTCTATACTGCCAGGAGTAATATCTGTTTATTTGGCCCATGAATCTGTAACTTTTCTTTATATATAGACCTGCATGACCGTGAGATATTCTACTTTAGGATCCCTATAAAAAGAGACAGAATAATGTAAATCCAGTTAAATTAACCCTAGCTAGCAATACAGTGCCAAAATTATATCTTAATATATCTTTGAAAATGTCATGTTTTAATGTATGTTTCGCCAAATGCGAGTTTGAAACGAAGAAATGAGTCCTGCCTAATCCTTTTCGGCTTGGACGCTGAAACACCCAGAAAGCTCTGCATCTCATGGGCTTAAAATGCCTTCATACACTGCTAAAGAGGTAAGAAAATGACAAGAACATCCTCCAGTGCCCCCCGCGTCTTAAGGGACATCAACAGGATACAGCTTAAGGTGATGCTGGCTAAAAGCGAACTATATGAGAAGGCACCGCTCTACAAAAGGGCCCCCCACTCTGGAACAATCTTACTGCAGAAACCAAAAAACTGGACAGTGACGCAAAGTTCTGAAGAAACAACCAAACGCACCTCTTTAACTTATGCACCTAGCAGACCCATACTGGCGTTCAACTGTTATTATTATCAATAGTTTTAGTACTATTATTTAATCTCTATCTCTAGGAGTGATTCACGAGTGAGTATTACTTCTTTGGAATCTTTCTAAAAGATCGTCCAGTGTTTTATAATTAATTTGCCAATCAAGGCTATCAACAACAACAACCATAATACATTTTATATTATCAAAGAAAAAGCTGAAGAGAATCACAACACATTCTACAAGGACAGCTAATGAATGTCATATACACAGGTATAATAATTATCCAGATGGCGAATAACATGGTCGAATAAGGGAAAGTACCATATATTGAAATACAAATTTAGCTAAAAGCTGAGATTTTTGCCACCAGTTGGCCTATGTTTAGGAACCCGCATTTCCCTTTAATGATTACCATTGCCATATGATTCATCATCTCACACATTTAGGCATTGTGCCCAAAACCATAATATTATTTTACATCTTTGCCAAAACCTGGCTTAAAGCTCAGCTTTGAGACATTTTAGTTCTCCATGTACGCGCCAGATGGCAGCTGTGCAGGTGCAGGACTATCCCAGTAGTATACATAGTGAGGGTTTGGCTCAGGCTGTAGAGTGTTAAGTACTAGTAGTATTACTAACATCAACATTGTTTATAATGCTAGAGGTCATTCTTCACTGTACATTTGGCTTAGAACCCTGACATACACATGACGGTGTAGTTTCTCAGGGCAAGCAGTTTTTTCCATCCATCAATAGGCAGCCCCGATACCCGATAAGTACTTTATTACATGGTGGATACGGCCCTCTCTGTGTTAAAGCTATGGGAGATCTGTACTCCATGACTCCATGGCGTACAGTGTCATAAACACAAAACCTCCACTCACTCATTGAAGCTGGGTCATGTCACACTCTGCCTTTAGCATCGTGTGCTGCATTAGAATTATGTTAGGAGGGCGACACAGCCAGAGACTGATGGAGAGTTGGCAGCACAGAGGCGCCATCTGGTGTAGCACAGGAGAATTAAAGGGAGCAGCCTCACAGCACATCAGTAGTATAGTATGTATCGGAACGGGACTATAGTTAAGTACTGTTTATTACTCAATCGACCTGCAGCCAATCAGAGGCCTCCCTTTTGGCGGGAAATTCAAAAGCAGCCAATGAGAGGCCTCCCTTTTGGCGGGAAATTCAAATAGGTCACGTGACCGGAAGTGACCTACTTCCGGTCACGTGACCTTTGGGCGGGAAATTCAAATAGGTCACGTGACCGGAAGTGACCTACTTAAGAGGGTCACGTGACCACCATGTTGGCGGGAAATTCAAATAGGTCACGTGACGGGAAGTGACCTACTTAAGGGGGTCACGTGACTACTAGGTTGGCTTTTCAAAATAAGTCACTTGAGATTTTGATGGATAAATAAATTTAAAAAAAGAAAAAAAAAAGCAAGCTGAAAAAAGCTTGCTAAAAAATAATTTAAAAATGTGGCTCTTTTTTTCTAGGGGGAGAGGGGCACTCTGGGGGGCACTCTTTAAGATGCATGGGGGGGGAGGGGGGGAGGGGGGGGGGGGGGGAGGGGTAGGGTTTTTTAAGAGTGAGACTCGCTTCTCTGCTCTCTCTAAAAGAGAGGGCAGAGAGGCGAGTCTACTTACTATGAAAGGTATCATGATCGCGTTTATGATGATGTGCATCATGATGTGACTATCTTACAACCCTATGAGAAATAAGCAAGACATGGGCGTACTTACACGGGCTATTTGTAAACTAATGAATGTGACTTCTTCGTTAAAATCAGTATCTACAACTCTTTTAAGCCTAAGGCTTTTTCTTGAGTTTATTCTTTTGTTCAATTTCGGGCCCACCTCAAAAGAGGAATAGGCCCTCTGTAGCACTTGTCGCTTGCTCATCAATCAGAGCCGGGGTGTAGAAGGCCCCTGCCCTGTCGGGTACGTTCTCCCTCTGGTACGTTTTTGGTTAGTTTGGAGCTCTCAGTCGACTGTCTTATCCACCTTAAAAAAACCAGACTTTCGGTGTCTCATGATAAAACTGGTGCCTTATACTAAGCGCCGGATTACTTTCTCATTTTTTAGTGTTCTATCCGATGCTTATTTAATTTTTGCACTGATAAAAACGGTTAGCTTGTACAAACACGCGGTCTATTTAAGTGTTAAGTGTAGAAAATGAACAGAACAGTGCACAGAAAATAGAGCTACCGACTACATTTCGCCCAGTCACTCAGCGGAGAACAAAAGAACTACTGACGTAGTGTACCCGCTATTCCGACAGTTGGCGCCACCGTTATACTTTTCCCGCGTGCGACATGAAGCCCTGGGGCGGGTACTGGCTGTTTTGGTTGTAAGTACTGAAACATAAAAAACTACAGCCAGCCCAATGTCATGGTGAGACAGCTCTCTTATTTTTTACCTTGAGTAGCGTCCGTAGGGCCTATGACAAAACCTAGTCCCGTACACTGAGCAGCTTGAGGTCTGAAGGCTCATACAGAAAAATGTGTGGGTGTGTGGGTGTGTGGGTGTGTGGGTTGCTTTACGCCTTAGTTAACAGCTATGGTCATTTCAAGAGCGGTGATGGTGATCGAATCTATTGGCTTTTTTACCGAGACAAGGGTTCTTTTACATCCCACACTACATAGCAGAGAGACGTCTAGCAGCCCCTAGAGGCCCCGCAGGGGGCTCGAGAGGTGCCGTGGAGAAGAGCAGATATCTACGAGAGGCCACGCCAACAACCAAATTCTATCTTTATCCCGCGAGAAAAGGAGATAAGGGTCAAGGTTATGAACTATCAAAAGATTTTAGAGTAAATTAAGTTATGAGATATTAATATAATGTACATATCTAGGGTCCGATATAGGGCCTCTGCAGATCCCCCTTCAGGGCCCCGATCCATGAGGCCTTAGAAACGGAGCTGGGTCATGTAACTAAGGGAGATCAGCAGTTGTTGATGTCGGCGCTGCCGATAACGCTAGTAAATGACCGTTTTACTCATGTTTAGAGTCAGAATAGCTTGAGTATTACTTGAATATCGAAGAGTAGAGGTCAAATTACCCCAGACAAGGTGTTTCCATCTAGAAATTCTCGACAGTATTTCCGAAAATTGCAAATATTGGTCCCAGCCCCACGGGGCCCCATACCGAGTATTAAAAGTTTGAGATGCAACTTTCATTCATGCTGTTGACCAATCAGGGGGCTCTGTTTTTACGACCTTGACTACATAGTAAAAGTGATTGACAACGTCAGATATCACTTGACGACGTCAAATATCGATCTGATATTTGATCCCTTGATATTTGATTCAAAACCCACATCGAGTGGGATAAAGCCTTTTATCATCTTTTGATTGTGAGGCATACACTTTTCTTACACACAACAGCTGTCATCTATCAAGGGGCTCTGGATAGGGGGTCCCCATGTCGAATGTCGATCTTAGAAAATGACCATGTCACATGACAATGTCACTTAATAATGTTCATATCCCATGTCGATTTTAAGAAATGTTCATGTCACCTGTCACTATGATTTTTTGGGCCTCATGTCACTTGTCATTAGACCTCATGTCGTTTGTCGATTATAAGAAATGGTCATGTCACCATATCGAATTTAGCGGTCCACATCCATTATCAAGTGTCAGGGCATGTTGGCTGCTTGAACACGTAGTCTGTCATCACCCTTGTTTCTGTGCCTCATCTAAACAGGCAATTAGTGGCCGCTAGCCGAGAGTACCTCCCTGGTCGCCTCTCCCGAATCTGCTAGACGTCTCACTGATAGCAGTGTGTGGGTGTGTGGGTCTGTGTGTGTCTGTTCGGTCTGTGTGTGCACGCGTCTTGCGGACCACTGTTAAGCCTGTGGTTGGAGAGCGCGACATAGCCGCTTGCTACACTCTCTAAACAGAGGTCCGCAAGACTAGGCCGGATCGCGCTCTTGCTTAAAGGTGCACCTCAACTCAGTGCGCCTTTAACAGCCGCCCCAAATAGGTGAAGTTCTTGACGCGGCACAGCGCCTCCCACCAGTAGCCAATCAGCGCGCCGAACGCCGGACACACCTCCACCGTGTGAGCCTCTAAGTAGGTCACACGAATCATACTAAGATGCCGATCTCTTCTGTCGGTTCGTCGCGGTGGCCGTGAGTGATCGCACGGTCGCCAAGATTCACTGCCTTGATTGGCAGAGGGGGGGGCTGATTACCCCCCGTCGGATGAATTGCGGCGAAACCATAATCAATTTTTCGCTGTTTTAGATAAAAGAGATCCAGAGCTATCCGCTCGTCCAAGAATTATTTTTCTATCAGCCCGGGATCACCCTCAAATTAAGGCCTAAAGTCCAAAAACCCAAAATTTTTTCCCTATGGGATTTCAGTGTCTAAGCGTTTTTTGCAGCCCCAAGGAGCAGCTCGCGGGCTCGAACCCTGTAAACGCTTTGACGCGCTTTCGTCGCCTTAGGCGACGTAGACCTACCCTATTTTTTTTTGGACCATGTTACCTGAACACGGATTATTTTTTTGTTTAGCCCAATGAGCTCACAGCTAGACTAGATACCTCATGTTTTGGATTGGAGAAATCAGCAGAGCAATAAAAAGCGCGGTGAGGCTAGTGTGGCTCCTGTGAGTTGTAAAATTGGTGCTAAATGTGGTAACCAGGCGGATGCTGAGTTCATTGATATTGTCCGTTAATGATACTTAAGGTGGGTGTTGTCTAAAGTTTTAATTGATATTACCAATGTGGCCAATAATGACTTCACAGTTGGGGCCCTCGCCCGCAGGTCCCAGATTCAGGGTATTCTTTGTTTATTGTGTGGCCCCTAAAGAGGGGCCGAGGCTGCCACTGTGCTATGCAACAGCAGCTATTAATTACGCTTCATGTTGGGCAGCATGGATCACTTGATGGGTGATACCTCAAAGCTCAAACACGGCAGAGCCGTGTGTGGCATGCGAGGACCAGTGGGTCAGGGGTGATCCGTTGCAAACAGAATGCTGATCCGTGTGAGGTTCTGACTTTCTATAGTTTTTTATAAAGCCTTAGATATGGTGTGGTATTTTTCATCTCGCTATAGTTTAGTTGGTATTTAAGGAAACCGCCTCATTTCTATCAGAAATACACCCTCAAAAGCGACAAGGCTCAGAGTCCTGTTGGACGGGAACCCTGTGTGGCATTTCAAGACAACTGGTTGAGTGATCTGTTGCAGATGCCGTTCCGTGAGAAGTTCTGACTTTATATAGCTTTTATATCGCTTTAGATATGGTGTAGTATTTTCAATCTCACTATAGTTTAGTTGATATTTCAAAGAATCTGCCTCATTCTATCAGAAATACACAGCGTTGACATGTTTCTTATATTCAATATATTAGAAGTGTGCTTTGTTGCTTATTATAGGTCATTATGCGTTTAAAATGTTCGCGAGTATCGTGGAAATGTACAAAAACCCTATTGTGGCGTCATCTGACGAAAAGAGCGGAGAACTACACTAGAGCATGTAATGGCCAGACCAGCAGGCGGCAGCAGAGTGGTCAAAAGACAATCTCGTAGTAGTAGGTCTACTTGCATGTTGAGTAGCCACCCTTGTGGTTGTAATTACCTTGACCACAGGTCCGCAATATGGAGCTCCCCCTCTGAGAGTATCAAGGTTTGCGTATAGTCTCCTGCAGTTTAATCTGTTATCTCCTCCTTTGTCGACCTCGCCAAAATCCTGGGAGATTCACTTTAAACCTAAGTCCTACCCTTTTTTATTCTTTGTTTATTGTGTGGCCCCTAAAGAGGGGCCGCGGTGTTGATTAATTACACCACATGTTAAGCAGCATGAGATCAATCCTCCTCAAAAGCGTCAAGGCTCAAAGTCCTGTTGGACGGGAACCGTGTGTTGCTTTCGAGGACGAATGGTTGAGTGATCCTACCGATCCGTCAGAGGTTCTGACTTTATATAGCTTTTATATCGCTTTAGATATGGTGTAGTATTTTCAATCTCACTATAGTTTAGTTGATATTTCAAAGAATCTGCCTCATTCTATCAGAAATACACAACGTTGACATGTTTCTTATATTCAATATATTAGAAGTGTGCTTTGTTGCTTATTATAGGTCATTATGCGTTTAAAATGTTCGCGAGTATCGTGGAAATGTACAAAAACCCTATTGTGGCGTCATCTGACGAAAAGAGCGGAGAACTATACTAGAGCATGTAATCGCCAGACTAGCAGGCGGCGGCAGAGTGGTCAAAAGACAATCTCGTAGTAGTAGGTCTACTTGCATGTTGAGTAGCCGCCCTTGTGGTTGTAATTACCTAGCCTAGTTGACCCTGCCGGCCTGGTCAAGTGAAATTAGTAAGGAGACCACCCATTAACGTGCTCCACAGTCTTTAGACAGTTAAGACTATAGTCAAGACTGGAGAATTTGGCGAGACGCCCCTCTGGGAGGTCATAATCCTCAATGTTAGGTGTTAGCTCATTAACATCAGATACCATATTAACAACCCATTTAAAATGTTCATTTTAATAGCAACTCACCCTATTCTGACAAAATCCTATTAGCAGGTAACCTCTGTGTAAACCATACTGCAAACATCTGCTACTTCCAGCGTCTGCCTCGTGACTGATAGTGTACAACAAGACGAAGTGGGCAGAGATTAGAAAAAATGAAGCTCTTTATATAGCCGAGAGAGCAGCTAATCTGGATGTTCTAAGCTTGTTTTCACCTAGAGCTCCAACCCTCTTCCAGAGAGAATCAAATCGCTTTTCACCTGAACCCTTCCACCCCTAATCCATCAGCATGAAAAGAGAATTAACGAGTGTAACGTGCGCTACATGTATATGGGATTATAGCTGGTGAAGAGATAAAGCCGAGTCACCTGTGTATACAAAGACTACAGGGGGTGATTAACGACAGGTGTGACGCGCCAGCCCGTGAACGGATTAAGCCAAAAAAAAATAAAAAGGTATGTTTCAAGTAACATGGGCAGAAAGACTGGAGTCGGTAGGTCGGATTTTTATTTTATTTTATTTTATTTTTTTAACATGAAAGTACTAGCCATCCTCCGTGGAAATTCTAAAAATGACCCAAAAAGTATAAAAATATGAAATTTTCTTCAAACTTGCTTAAAAAAAAAAAAAACGTAGGGTCGACCCTGTTTTGCTAGGGTTGGTCGGGTGACCTGAAACAAACCTTTTTTTTTTATTTGGCCTTATCTTTCAAGCTGACGCTTAAATTCAACTAGCCAGCCGCCGTCCACACCACTCACTGCGACAAGAGGAGGTGCTGTTGTTTTACACTTGAGTCGCTTACCACATGGTCTCTACCTCACAGACAGACACGCGCCCCCTGTAGCTTTTTTTTTGTTTTTTTTTGTATACACACGCTAATCTCATAACCCCCTTATCCGTTATACAGGTAACGAGTATTCTCTTTTAAAATAGCTGCCAGTCAGCTTAGCTCTAGAAGCAAGAAGGCGTGTATAGGTGCCTTATAAGTCGGCAGGGGGTAAATACTAGTGAAAAAGGAAGGCAGGTGTGCAGGTAGCTTTTCTAACAGACACGTGTGTGCACTAAGCTGCTTAAGTCTAAACCCTCCCGCAGTAGTCAGGTGGCATGTGAAAACTTACTTAACTGATCTCTTACATTGAGTAGAGTCTCTGTGCTGAGAGAGCCTTTTCAGCCGTTTAAGAGGATTAACTAGGACAGGGTACATAAGGAGTGAAACGCCGAATAGCGGCTACTCAGTCTCGTGCAGCACAAGCAGCAGCATCTAGCAGCGGCTTCAGCAGCAGCTGCACGTGCAGCACAAGCAGCTGGCAGCGACTTCAGCAGCACAAGCAGCACGAGCAGCACAAGCCGTAGCATTTGTCAGCAGCATCCGTGACATCGTCAGCAGCAGCCCCCATGACCTTGTCAGCAGCACAAGCAGCCAGCAGCTGCTGACAGCTGCTTCAGCAGCTGCTGGCAGCTGCTGCACGAGCAGTAGCACAAGCAGTAGCATCTGTCAGCAGCAGCAGCAGCAGCACAAGCAGCCAGCAGCTGCTGCATGAGCAGCACAAGCAGCACAAGCAGCAGCACCGACAGCAGCAGCAGCAGCAGCAGCAGTGTGGACCACTAAAGTCGAGATGAAGCCTAGTGACATTTGACATGAAGCTTGAAAAACACAGTGACAGGTGACATGAGCAATTCTTAAAATCGACATGAGATATGAGCATAATTAAGCGACATCGACATGCGCCATGGCTATTTTTTTAAGACAAACATCATATGTCATAGCCTCCTCATCCAAACCTCCACTAGTAGTGCTCTATAAGCGCAAGCTGTAAACCCTCTCCTCCCCTCGTGCACACAGGCGAATTATCAGAGTCAGCCAATGGTGTCAATACCCCTCTCATACAAGGGTCGGGCGCTGCTGGACTATAATAGATGAGTCAAGGACCGTTCTACTGAGGGTCAGGCAGGCTAAGTCGGACATTCAATGACAGGTAGGTCTTTGACAACCTTGCTTGAAAGTCTGGACAGCATTGACAGACTGGGGCATAAGGATCTCGCATGGTCAGACTTTCAAGCAAGTTTTGCTAAAGTCGCGTTATTGAATGTCCGACCTAGCCTGACCCACAGTAGAACGGTCCTTGACTCGTCTATTATAGTCCAGCAGTGCCCGACCCTTGGCTGAGAGCAGTTTAAGCGCCATTGGGTGTCTCTGATATTTGCCTCTGTGTAAGATGAGAAAAAAAGTCTGTTGAAAGACTATATTTCAAGCCAGAAAACTGTAATTAGCTTTCCAAGTTGTTTATTTAACAATATCTTAGCCTAGCAAGCAGCTGTCAGATGTCATCTAAGAAAAAAAATGTGAGCTGTTAATAGATTCAAGAGAAATTAGTTTACAAATAGCCCGTGTAAGTACGCCCATGTCTTGCTTATTTCTCATAGGGTTGTAAGATAGTCACATCATGATGCACATCATCATAAACGCGATCATGATACCTTTCATAGTAAGTAGACTCGCCTCTCTGCCCTCTCTTTTAGAGAGGGCAGAGAAGCGAGTCTCACTCTTAAAAAACCCTGCCCCTCCCCCCCCTCCCCCCCTCCCCCCCCATGCATCTTAAAGAGTGCCCCCCAGAGTGCCCCTCTCCCCCTAGAAAAAAAGAGCCACATTTTTAAATTATTTTTTAGCAAGCTTTTTTCAGCTTGCTTTTTTTTCTTTTTTTAAATTTATTTATCCATCAAAATCTCAAGTGACTTATTTTGAAAGCCAACCTAGTAGTCACGTGACCCCCTTAAGTAGGTCACTTCCCGTCACGTGACCTATTTGAATTTCCCGCCAACATGGTGGTCACGTGACCCTCTTAAGTAGGTCACTTCCGGTCACGTGACCTATTTGAATTTCCCGCCCAAAGGTCACGTGACCGGAAGTAGGTCACTTCCGGTCACGTGACCTATTTGAATTTCCCGCCAAAAGGGAGGCCTCTCATTGGCTGCTTTTGAATTTCCCGCCAAAAGGGAGGCCTCTGATTGGCTGCAGGTCGATTGAGTAATAAACAGTACTTAACTATAGTCCCGTTCCGATACATACTATACTACTCACATCTAGCTGCCTACATTCTAAAACTGACATCGACGGGGAACTTTTTCTATAAGGAGTCTAGATCTCTAGCTCACCCTCCTAGCATAATTCAGCCATTTGCCTACCTGACACTTTGACCTTGAACTTGGATTATGCTGGATTTTTAGGCAGTCCCTGTGGTTAGCTTGGAACCAGTGAACAGGAACCAGAATGTATAATGATGATTTTGCCATCATACTTTCTTGTTTCCATTTCTGGTTCCTGTTTGCGGTCATAGACATCATTTTTCATACGTAGCATCCACTTTAATTAGCTGCATTGTCGAACAGAATGAGAAAAAGACTACAACAATTCACTTAAATTTATGCATTACATATTGTAGGACATTTAAAAGAGATTTCTATGTACATCTGCCGGTCATAGATTGTAGCCGGTCATAGATTACAGCCGGTCATGGACTTTCAACTTGTATCGACCTGGTGATACTTAGCCATATATGGTTGATTCCTACCGAACCTCTACAGAACGTCCTAATGATGCAGAAACGGGTTGGTATATGATTAACGTTTATGTAAATGTCCGCAAACTTAAAAAGCATAAATTTACATTTATATTTACTAGTTTTATCTATAAGGGGTAAAGAATCAAATGCCACCATCTCATCTCTTATAGGATAGTGTACATTCCAACTCCATGGCAGAAATATAAGTGTATCGTATTACCGTATTCGACGTAATAAGGGCACACCCCTAATAAGCGCACACACCCCGTTTTTGGCCGATTTTTATACTACAAATAACCAAAAATATCTCCATTTTTGACCCCGACCAAACTCTTAACTACTAAAAGGTGTCCATAATATTTTTTAAATGCACTGCGCGCTTATTACATCGAATACGGTAATTGAATTATTAGCTCATGCAAACAAGCATTCAATTAAAAATATGTTTATAAAGGACCTGGAGGGTTTTTCTTTGTATGGTCACTTAAAGAAACCTATGGACACATTTTCCATCTCCATTGGAACATCCGGCCATATTTGGCCAGAAACAGAAGGGGTGTGGTCAGATTATTACTCTTTCCATTCTCTTGTCAAAACTCGAAAATTTCAGAATGTTTTTGCAATGTTTTTTGAAATTTTCTTGTGTCACATTCCGTGTCATTTCTTGTGGTGAAACTCGAGAGGTCTTCATTCTACTTAGGGAATTTCTTTATAATTGCATGAGTAAAACTCGGTCACCATTGAACATGTCCCTAGGAACGTTCACTATTATTGAGAGTCTCCCGTGTCTATCCTGGGTATACAGTTTGTACGATTACGGGAAATACGAACGTTTCTAACTTGTGTCATTCATGAGTTCTGTTTGGAGGGATTCTAAGATAAGTACAGGAAGATATTAAAATGCATTAAGATTATTCTGAGGAAGGTATACAATGGAATAAGACAACGAAGAAATAAGTGTAACATGTATGCTGATCGGACAACAGTCAGGGGTCACAACCAACCTGTGAACTGTTACACTTCAATGACTTGTAAATAAGTAAGGTTAGAGGCCTGCACATTTCATGTGGTATGGGTTGACTACAGAGCCATAACAGCAACCACCGATGTGCATCACGACAGTTACCATAAAGGCGGCAGTCATGAAGCTATAACGATGTCTACTGTTCTCCTTGGAAACACTCTTAATTCATAGGTAAGGGCTTTTATACTATGACGATTCAATTAATATAAACCACCTCTGAAGATATTGAGGTCAAGTTCTACTACCAAATGCTCCAGTATATTATAAACCCTCCAAACAGAACTCAAGAATCACACAAGTCAGAAACGTTCACATTTCCCGAGAAACGCACAAGCTGCATACACAAGATAGGCATGGGAGATTGTTGAGAATAGTAAATGATCCCAGTGACATGTTCAATGGTGACGTGTATTTCCAAAGTTTTATTCATGCATATTACCAGAAATTTCACAAGTAGAATGTAAACCTGAATTCACGATTTATATTGCAAGAGATGATGGTGAATAGGCCAAAAAAAAGAAAAGGGTTGTTTCAGGTCACCCGACCGACCCTATCTAAACAGGGCCAACCCTACGGTTTTTTATGCAATTTTGAAGAAGTTGTTATATTTTTAGACTTTTTTGGGGTCAATTTTAGGTTTACAAAATTTTGGAAAAAAATCTCTCAATTTTTACACATTTTTGGGTCAATTTTAGAGGGGAAGTTAAAAAGAAAAGTTAAAAAAAAAAAGAAATCCGACCTACCGACCCTAGAGTTTCTTCCCATGTTACCTGAAATAAAACTTTTTTTTATTTTGCCATATGACACAAGAAAATTTCCAAAAATCTTCAGAAAACGTTCAAAAAACGCTCTAAAATTCTTGAGTTTTGACACAAGAATAGCACGAGTTCAGCTTGAGATTTATTAGTAGAGCCTTATTATGCAGTGATACAGTTTCATTGGCCGATTACACAGTTTTGTTTTTGATTTACAACAGGCAAGGACGCAACAGAGCTGCACCATGGAAAGATACAAAACTCTTCAACTCTTATTGATTGTCTTCCTAAGTGTTTATACAGGTTAGTCTATCTTTACTTCAGTACGAAATACAGGATTTAATTCAAATACCAAAACCACAAGATAGTGGCAGTCAATATAATTATGAGGTAAGCTCAAACATTGATTTAGCAATCAGGATATGGACCAGTGCTCTGGGTAACCATGTATGATTAACCCTTTAAAGGTGAATTAATGCTTGGATGTATCATTCCCTTCTATCTATATGATGCAAGAATACAGCCATAGTCAGGAACCCGCAAGTGTTGCATTCATGCATTATGCTGACCTTTAGAGGGTATCAACCACATAGATATGGAGAGTTTCAGACCCGGCTCATGCATCATTATAATAGAGGCCATAGCAAATGAAGCACTATGTGGCCTTTAAAGGGTTGACAATAAACATCAATGAACCAGAACTTTATATTATTAATGTGTGTGTGTGTAGTTACAAATTGTCACCTAAATAAATCACCATTCAGTCCATGGCAGTCTTTGACAGGTTTACCTTTGAATTCCCTGTTCTATAATAGTTTAGTCCCCTAGGCCTCTTATTTTGAGCCCAAAGGAAACTTCTTTATCAACAATCAACAAGTCTGTAATGTGGTTATGACTGTGACTGATAAAGCAAACGTGAAAATGAGAGTAGCAGGTAAGATATGGATAAGCTGGGGGGGGGGGGGGCTTGGTTTCTTTTGTATGCAAGTGTGGGGCTGTCAATGGTCACTTTTTGGAGTTTCTAGCCAAAAAAAACTTACAAAAAATAAATCTGTTTCATCATGGGTTTAAAAATTATATAATCACCTTTGACCAAACCCCCCTAACCAATGGTTACTCCTGACCGAAAGCCCCCTCACTAAGGGTAAGATATGTCAGAGGGCCAGCCAGGGCATTAGTATTTCATTTTCCTATTCATAATTCAGGACCAGGTGATCAGACCTTACAACAACGTGGTTCATGAACTGAGACGTTGAAATATTAAGTTATTGGTGGCTTACCTCCGATACCATGATCAATATGGCATGAAAAATAAATAGATGGAGTGTGGCCATCCTAAGCAGCTTTAAGGGTCGCATTCCTCTTTGATGCATTACAGCTTACCATGAATACAGCCCTGGTGTTTAACTTGTCAGAGCTGCAGTGATGCATCATATCTACCCTACCATGTGCCGGGGTGCTCTCCAGGGGAACTCTGTTAAATGGTGGGGCTTTTACCTCCGGTTTATCCCAGTGGGCACAAAATCCAGTTTAGCGTTGAATCAATGTTGAATCAACATTGTATCAACATTGACAACCACTTATCAATGTTGATTCAATGTTCTGTGCCCACTGGGATAACAGACAAGGGCTTATTCAATTTAATGCTTAAGAAACATTTGGAGAACCCTATACCCCTGGCGCTTATACAAAACCAGCGCTCTATGAACTCTGCATGAATGCAGCGCTGGCAAGTATAGACTCACGAAAACTGCATCCATGCATCATGACACCTTAAAGTATTGAGTGACCTTCAAAGGGTTTAATCAGTGAGACTTGAGTATAACCACTGATCGTGTTGATTAACATAATCTATGTCACAAGGTACAGGGATTATCAGGGGGGGAGGGAGGACGTAGTGGCTCCGCCTGGTGTGAAATGCATGCATAACATTCTCCATTCTTCAGTTGGCTCTTCAACTCAGCATGTCCGGGAAAATACCATAATACTACCGCATGTGACAACTAGTTAATGATACATTTACACCAAAAAGACTTTGAGTCTGAAACATGTTAGAAGCATGAAAATGTAGGATAATAGCGAAATCTATGCTAGGTGACCAAGGCTGTCCTTGAAGCCTAAAATCTGTAAACTTTGGACAAACTTAAGGAAAGTTCCACTTAACCTACACTCTGACATAAATAGAGAGATATATGATGTATGAATTTGTCAAGTGGAGCATATTAGAGCATCAGTGCTTGTGGTTGAAATTAATATTTTAGATTGTGTCTAATGAGCACAACATGCCACTTTGAAGCAAAGTAGCTAGTTCCCCTAACTACCATTTGTGTCACTACCTCATGGCTCTGTGACCGCTGAACACCCACTTGGATCCTAGACTGGACATTTTACACATGCATTTCATACCAGGCGGAGCCATGGTGTCCTTCCCCCTGGATATTATAGTATCGCAGAGGTCTTTCAGTAGAACATTTTGATGGAATAGGTGAATCTTGTCACCCACAGATGTCAATGATACATAATACGTGCATCTGTCATCCTTAAGTTACAACCCACATATTTTTAATATCTCCCATACCACATTATCCAAATTTCATCCACATATCGCATCACACACGTTATACACACTTATACTCCGCTCAGATGTTGGTCCTATTGTTCTTACTGTACGTTTATTTTCATATACCAATGCCTCACATATACCAGGAGGTTTAGGAGATGCTGAGCGGAGGCTTTGGAGGCCCTGAGCGGAGGTTTTGGAGGCCCTGAGCGGAGGTTTTTGCACATAACCTCCTCCGGAGGTTTTGTGGATACCTTCCTTTTTAAAACCCTGGCCTCAGTGGGATTCGAACCCAGATATGAGTAAAGCATACCATTTAAAGACCACCACTCTAACCACTAGGCCACGTAGGCTGCCTTATGTGACAGAGCATAGAACCTTCACCCTACAGTACCAGTACCTCCAACTGTTAATACATAGAGGCATCAATTATGAATAGTGAATCACAACACCGTTCTTGCATTATGCCCTTGGTCTTCATGATTCCTGTATGCAGTATTAAAGCATAATGCCGCTGACACTATGGGGTTGATACACTCCCAAACATTTGGAATGATGCATGAATGCAGGGCTGGTGCGTAGTCGCCAGTGCTGCATTCATGCATCATACCATCAAATGGGCATAGTATTAAAACGCAATATGCATCCTTTAAAGGGGTGACACAAGACATGATGTAATGCATAATATCAGGGTTCGCGCTAGCCACTTGCCAAATCGCCAATGGCGAATCAAAGTTAAATTTGGCTAATGCCACCCAATGAAAATTCGCCAGATTGGCTAATTGTGCCTCTGGGACATTTTCTAACTATTCACTATAGTCATGTTATATATCATTGGAAAGAAGAAATTAAGAAGAAGCCAGTCAGTTTGATTTTATTCTGATGTATTAAAGGTAATCATAAATATTCCCAAAAGAAATTAAAATATTTTTTCTAGGACAATAGATTTATCCGGGGGGGGGGGGGGGCACTCTCGTATTTATGGATACCATGTGCGTACATCACCCTGAATTAGGACCCCTTTTACCGGGACAAAAATCCACCAAAACACCCCCCTTTTGGCGGGATTACCCCCTAAAATGTGAAAAACAGCCCCCTTTTAGTGGGACACCACCCTGAATTAGCCAAAACCGACCCCTTATTTACGGGATACTCTAAAATGGCCCAAATTGGAACCCTTTTAGCTGGATACCCACATAAATTGGACAAAATTGGACCCCTCTTGGCGGGATACCACCCTAAATTTGGGCCGAACTCCAGGAAAAATATACCCCTTTCAACAGGAACTTTTGGACTTTTTAGTTGGATATTCTTGGACCCGCCAGTGGGGCCCAAAAGGCACCCCTTTCCCGGGATTTTGTGTACGCACATGGTTATTATAGATCATATAGGGAGTGGCCCCCCCGGGACATTTATCTACCAATTGATAGATCTCTTATAGTGCTGCAGCAGGGCAGACCGCAGTAGGTGAACACCCATCACCAAAATATACTAAGCAACACCCTATATCACTGGAAAGCTATGGTTTTGAGGATTATTGATATGGCGGGTGTAAAAAAAAATATTGGGAGGGTTTTTGTCAAGGTCAAGGTCAAAGGTCAAGGTCACACAAAATAGAAAATGTTGATATATTTCAATAAATTGTGAATATATAAGGAAATATAGTAGCTATATTTCTGATTTTTGGGGTCAATGTAGGCCCCATATAGGTTTATTAAATTTTCAAAAAATATTTGACCTTGAAGTAGGTCAAGGTCACCAAAAGTAGGTCAAATTGGCCAAAAATGAGGGTTTTTAGTTGAAACACTTCATTCAGGGTTGTCCCAAAGCAACAATTTTGGGTCCAGAGTGCTGGAAATCGGTATGTGGGGGCACAGGGACATAGGGAATAGACAGCCCAGATTTCATAAGAAAATTCATAATTTCTCCAGAGATATCCTAGGGTCAATGCCAAACTAAATAGAGGTCATGAGTGAAAATTCATGTGTTGGACATCCTAGGGTATAATAGGGGAGCAAGGTGGGCATAATGTCCATATTCAAATTTAGGTTGAGTGAAATTCTATACTACTTTGAGGGTAGGTACCCCCTAATTTGGGTGTGCTGATTTCAGATCTACTGGGTGTAGAATGATACAGGTGTTGGAACAAGGTCAAAAACAAGGTCAAAGGTCAAGGTCAACCCATCAAAGGCTCAAGTCAGAAAATATACTTATAATGGCAGTGCTCATTTAATAAAAGTAGCACAGCTTTGATATTATGTGCCATGTTAGAGCTATATAGGGTCAACATGCATACAAAAGTTACATGCTCTTTGCCAAGGTCAAGGTCATTTTTCTCAAGGTCAAACATGGTAAAATAGGCAAATATGCCATACAAACCATCATTCAAATATTCCGTACTATTAGGAATACCATCAAGATGAAATGTTGCTATTTTTTAATCAATTGTGAACATTTTAGGAAATGTAGTGGCTATTCTTTTGATTTTTGGGGTCAGTAAAAGCCTCATATAGGTTATTAAGAACTATTTGACCTATAAGTAGGTCAAGGTCACCAAAAGTAGGTCAAAATGGCAAAAATATTTGGGTTTTCTGGGGAAACACCTCATTCAGGGTTGTCCCGAAGTGACAATTCTTGTTCTAGAGTTCTAGGAATTGGTATGTGAGGGCACAGGGACATAGGGAATAGACACCCCAGATATCATGAGAGAATTTATAATTTCTCCAGAAATATTGTAGGGTCAACTTGAAAATAAATAGAGGTCATGATCAAAATTCATACTTTGGACATTTTTTTGTTTGATTTTAGGAATTTGAATCTAGTGTGTGGTCATACAGGTGTTGGAACGAGGTCAAATTATGTGGTCAGAAGGTCAAGGTCACCCCAAAAGTAAGTCAAATCATATAAGATAAACATGTGCCTCTACATGAGTACCCACAATTTTGACCGTGTTGCCATGTCAATTTTTAGCAGAGGGGTTGTGTCATTGTGTCGATTTTTAGGTATATAAGAACTTAGACCCTGTGGGTCAATTTTTATCCCTAATTTTCCTGTGTCTGTCGATTTTTAAAAGGGCCTAAAAGGTCTGTGTCACTGTGTCGGCCCGTGTCAACTTTTACCTATGTAGAGGCACAAACATGCCTAAGAAAGTTGCATGACATTGGCCAAGGTCAAGGTCATATTTCTCAAGGTCAAACATGAAAAAAATGTCAAAAAAGTAATATATGCTTTCTTTCAATATTCTTTACTCATAAGAATAGCACCTCAGATATGACTTCTGATGTTCACATAATGCTTAAATTTGTGAGAAATATCAAACTTTACCATGGGAACAGCAAGCAAGTAACCAAAGTCAAATATCATTATTAAACCAAATCAAATCAGAAAGATTCCTTGCATGGGGCAGTCTCCATTTAATATAACCAGCATATGTATACCATTTGTGACCCGTTTTAACTAAATGGGTCGGAAGTCGCATAGTAAAAATGTGATATTGCAATATTAGTGTGCAGCTCATCAAGAGCGTTCATTTGGTATGTGACATGTAGTATATTGGCGAGTTTTGACCCTTTGGCAATATTTTTGATACATTTTTGTTGAATTTTATGGAAATTAATCAAAATGAGATAATTAACATTTATATTAGATATTTACTATATTATACAATACAATTTTAAATCCTGCAGCCATCATTTTGGGAATAATGGGAGTTGAAATCTTGTATGTAACTTATTATTTTCTTTCACGAGGAGGTTGTTTTCCCTACGGACCACAACTACAAAGTGCCCTAGGCCCTGCTGACATTTCCCAGTTGGACTTAATTATGCATCAAATTTCTCACCCTTGCTCCCATTGGTTACTCATGTGGTCAGCTGGTCACACTTGGGTCAGGCTCTGACCAATTCATACTGACACTGTGGTAAGACAAGTGCAGTTTACTAGACACTGGCACTGTGCTTCAGTGGGGCCTAGTGGTGTGGTGTGTATTTGTACTATTTATAGTTTTAGGGTTTGGGCCCTATGACTATGATTTATGTACAGGCTGTTACTCATTACATCAGTATTGTATGGGTTAGTAGGCCTATGGCCTAGTAGCTTTTCAGGTGGATTTAGGGTGTTCATCATTTGTATAGGAGATGTGTCCTATTTTATGATTTATTGGGCCTATCCCTTCCAGAGATGGGCCCCATTTATTATTCCATATGTTAGAAAAATGTCAAAACTCATTTTTCAAAAGTTAATTTTTTTTCTACCCTATACTACTTAAAGAGGCCATATCTAGGCTCTTTAAATTGCGACTTCCGACCCATTTTGTTAAAACGGGTCACATTTTGTGTCATGATAGAACTATATGGAACAGTCATTTCCCAAGGTCAAATGTGGAAAAACTGACAAAAAATAATTTAGACCATCTTTAGATTGTCTACTCATTGGAATGCCACCTCTAATTTGACTTTTTGAGTATACAAGATGCGGACATAGCTTATTGCCAATATTAGTTTGAATTTGTGATATGTAACATTGCCATGGTAACAGTCTTCCATTCACCAAGGTCAAATATGAATATTAAACTAGTTTTATGTTTCAACAGAAACATATTCTGTTTCTCAATACTTTGTACTTGTAGGAATAGCATAAGACTTTTTATGTCTAGGTGATTCTGACATAGCTAGGAAAAATATTGATTTGGCATTTGGTGAGAAATATGTAATATTGCATTGGCAATAGCCAGCCATTCACCTAGGTCAAATATAATGCTCAAACCAGAACAGTGTTGAAACTAGAATGAGGGGGTTTCTCCCCACGATGTTCAGTCCATATACCTGTAATTTTAAGTTCAATCAGAAAATGAAATTTGCTAATATTTTACCATTATTTGCTAAAAGTGATTAACCTATATAGTTTGCTATGTGTATGTGAATGAGCTTGTATAATAGTGTTGTATTTCTTGAGCCATAAGGATTTAAATGACAAAATACAGCAGAAATAAGGTATATTTATAAATATGTGGACTCCTTCCCCTCTCCCCCCTCCCTCACCACCCCACCTGTTTAAGTTACAGCAACTTTCCCTATGGGCAAAACTATACCTGTAACGGAGAAGGTCCCAGACGTGCTGAAGGCTTTTGATGGCATACATCACCTGGTACTTATTTCTAGAATGAAATCATTGGAATTACCCCCCCCCCCCCAATACACAGACTGGCTCTAAGCTTATTTAGGTAACAGAAGTCAGAGAGTAATATGTAATGGGAGGACCTCTACTAGCCTTCCCATCTCCTTTGGTGTCCCCCAAGGTCCCATCCTTGGCGCCCTACTATTCATCTGCTATGTTCATAGCCTACCAAGTGTACTAGAAGCTTGTAATATAATTATGTACACGGACAATGTTTTCTTCCATATGACCTCTGTAAATGTACATAGAGCCGCTCATAAGGTACAACATGATTCTACCAGAATATATTACTGGTTTTCTAAAAGTAGCATTACCACAGAGAAATTCCAAATATATTTTATCATTATAATTTTTATTTGTACTGATGCGCTATGTCGTGAGTATGACAAATCCGTTTTAATTCAGGCTCTAGCATATTTAGAACCGACATAATTGGAGATTATTCATCCGAAAAAAGGGGTATCTATTGGAAGGAATGTCTTATATAAATGCACCGCTACACGGACCCCCTCTCCCCACCCCCCACCCCCCGCCCACCTACCTCAGGGAATGCCATGCTTTCACAGCTTTATCCCCCGGGCTGCACCCTCACATGCTCCGTCAGAGTAAGCTCAAAAGCTGTCTATTACAGCATTATGCTTGTTAGAAAAATTGCTGTATATTTTTTCTATTCATGCTGCCAACTTATGGCTCGGTACTATATGTGGATGTATATGTTTTGCTTTACCAGGATACATTTGAGGATGATCATTATGATATGTAGTCTTTTATGACTAATTAAGTGTACTCCTACCCCTATAACTATTGGCCTTCCTGTGGGACAGGGCCGTGCCCTGTGGTTCCCCCGGCAAAGCTTGAGTACAAACGGGGTACAAATGTGTGAGGGGCGGTCTCACACCCCCTGGCAGACCCCCAATACACAGTATAATTGTAGTATTAAAAGCTCTTAACCACTTCTTATGGTGAAAACTTATGCATCAATAGAAAGCCACATTTCTCCCCTACACAATGTGTATCATAGAAAATGGGCGCGGCACATGTTTTTTGAACAGGGCATGGACTTCTCAGAAAGTGTTTTTGTCAACGTCACATCTCTGGTTAGAAGCATCCAATTTTGAAATGGCAACAACCAAAATCAAGCTAAACTTTTCATCTGACTAATTATGTTATTCCCAAAGACATATATCACCAGGTAATCCCCTCAGCCACTAAATAACCGAGGGAGAATGCTAGTGATAGAGAAAAATACGGCCCATGCAGGTGTGAGTAAACCATAGGCACAGCCATCCAACTGATAATGGTGGGTTACTGGTGACGCTACTGAAAGTGACCTAGTCATACACACCATTCAGCCCCCAATCCCAACAGCCGGTACCTAACCTTCCCCCTGGTTTGGGATGGGAAGTAGTGTCTTGGAATGCTGTGCAAATTATGAATACCTTGGTATAATTCTAGATAATAAAATAACCCTTAATAGTACTGTGAGTAAAAATGTAAGCAGTGCCTAAATAGGTGCTATATGTTAGGAAACATGAGATGCTGAATGTCCCAGCATACTGCTATATAACTCTATAAACAGACGATCTTGCCAGTACCTGAATTTTGTTGGTACCTGTTTAATGGTGTAGTACAAACACAGCATAAACACCTTCAGCTAATGCAGAACTGCTGTCTGAGAGTAAGCTTTAATGTCCAGAAAAGGTACCATATTGTAGACCTACATGCTGATGCTAATATTAACCACTTGTATACATGAACGTTATGATTTCCAACTATTGCTTCTGATTCATGAGTATCTGCCTGATATACTCTCTATGCATGTTTGTATTGTGGTCAGTCAGCTGATATCTCATGAGATGCTGCCATATATACTGTTGGAGGTTGATGTATGATGCTGTATTGCAGGATTGATTTGCTGTATGTTACACAAATGATCCATTCTGTATATTCTATTGACTTGTATCGTATTTATAAAATCACATTGTGAATAAAATACGCTATAAACTCAAAAGAATAGAATGTGAAGGATAGACAGGGAAGGGATAATAATCATCTCGATGGTATTCCTAATAGTACGGAATATTTGAATGATGGTTTGTATCGCATATTTGCCTATTTTACCATGTTTGACCTTGAGAAAATTGACCTTGACCTTGGCAAAGAGCATGTAACTTTTGTATGCATGTTGACCCTATATAGTTCTAACATGGCACATAATATCAAAGCTGTGCTACTTTTATTAAATGAGCACTGCCATTACAAGTATACTTTCTGACTTGAGCCTTTGACGGGGTGACCTTGACCTTTGACCTCATTTTTGACCTTGTTCTAACACCTGTATCATTCTACACCCAGTAGATCTGAAATCAGCACACCCAAATTAGGGGGTACCTACCCTCAAAGTAGTATAGAATTTCCCTCAACCTAAATTTAAATATGGACATTATGCCAACCTGGCCTCCCTAGGATGTCCAACACATGAATTTTCACTCATGACCTCTATATAGTTTGGCGTTGACCCTAGGATATCTCTGGAGAAATTATGAATTTTCTTATGAAATTTGGAATGTCTATTCCCTATGTCCCTGTGCCCCCACATACCGATTTCCAGCACTCTGGACCCAAAATTGTTGCTTTGGGACAACCCTGAATGAAGTGTTCCAACTAAAAACCCTCATTTTTAGCCGATTTGACCTACTTTTGGTGACCTTGACCTACTTCAAGGTCAACAATTTTTTGAAAATTTGATAAACCTATATGGGGCCTACATTGACCCCAAAAATCAAAAGAATAGCTATTATATTTCCTTATATATTCACAATTTATTGAAATGTAGCAACATTTTCTATTTTGTGTGACCTTGACCTTTGACCTTGACCTTGACAAAAACCCTCCCAATATTTTTTTTTACACCCGCCATATCAATAATCCTCAAAACCATAGCTTTCCAGTGATATAGGGTGTTGCTTAGTATATTTTGGTGATGGGTGTCGCCAGAAATAATGATCTGAGCTTCCTGGTGCTGCAGCACTATTAGGATATGGGCAACTGGAGATGTGATTTTGTACCCCAGATGATAGTTTGTGATGACGGAAGTAGCAATCTGATCTATTGTACAATTCCTAAATTCATGTAGGTGGATTCATTTTAGAGGGGGAAGTTTGGGAGGGTTGGGGACAGGAGTTAGGTAAGAGAAGGACTGAGGGAGGTATATTAAAGCTTGAATAAATTTACAGGAATGCTTCTTATAAAATAAGAAGCATTCCTGTAATCGCTGTTGGAATCACTGTATTATGAGTGGTCAAAAACTGAATTCATAGCTAAATCGGTTTGGCGAATCAATGCTGAATTTTGCTAATCAAAATGGGTACAAATTCGCCAAATTGGCTAATGGAATAAAAGTCCTAGCGCTAACCCAGAATATTCATTGCTATATTACCATATTCATGTACACCAAAAATTAGTTGTGTGATTGAAAAAGAAAGGTCGTATACACTACACATTTCAACAAAATCTGGTTGTGGGTGAGACTTGAACTCCAGTGTCCTGTGCAAGGGCTCTATCCATTGGGCTACAGAGCCATGTACAAAACTGGGACAAAGCTGGGCGGTACTTTGTTTCACATGTTGTGTCTATTCTAAGTATCACAGGTTCGAATCCCTCCTAAACCTTTCAAACATTTGACGTATATATATAAGTGCTTAAATCAACAATTTCTAAACCAGAATGATGTGAAATTAAGTAGTGACCCATATAGGGTGGAGTATAAGCTAGAAAACCTCCTTGGAGCTGTAGTATTTGCTGAAAAACCTCCTCGGCTACTCCTCGGAGGTTTTACAGCAAATACTACAGCACCGCGGAGGTTTTCCATCACATAGTACTCAGCACATGTCACCCGCACTAATTTATTGTGTGGCCACTATGTAAATGTAAGGTAATATAGAGAAAGTTGCATTGCATTTTGTAAATAATATATTTTCCCTCACTTGTAAAGAAATGGTTATTTTTCAATTGCTTTTATCAGGCGAAAATTATCTATTTTATGAACTATAGGCTCTGAAGCACCCAACAAATCTTCGCCCTACTCCTACTAGTAGTATAGTATGTATCGGAACGGGACTATAGTTAACTACTGTTTATTACTCAATCGACATGCAGCCAATCAGAGGCCTCCATTTGGTCACGTGACCGGAAGTGACCTACTTAGGGGATTAGTGGTGACATCACGTGACCTAGTTAGCCAATCAGACGCCGCCATTTGGTCACGTGACCGGAAGTGACGTCATATGACCTACTTATGGACCGGAAGTGACGTCATATGACCTACTTAGGGGACCGGAAGTGACGTCATATGACCTAATTTAGGATCACGTGACCGGAAGTGACCTGATGAGTCACGTGACCGGAAGTGACGTCACATGACCTAATGGCCAACCGGAAGTGAGTGACCTCATTGAGGATCACGTGACCGGAAGTGACCTGATTGATCACGTGACCGGAAGAAGAAGAAGAAGAAGAAGAAGAAGAAGAAGAAGAAGAAGAAGTTTTTTGTTTAGGAAGTGAGGGTCTTTAGGATCACGTGACTGGAAGCGACGTCGTCACATGAGTGACGCTTTAAGAGACTGCGCGACTTACTAGTAAAAGAAGACGTATGAAAATAAAAACACAACAATATTTTATTTTATTTTTTTATCTCGGTCTCAGGCCGTCTCACCGCGTAATAGCCCGTGCAGTGCGCTTCGCTCATGCAGCGCAAGTACAGAGAGTTAGCGTCTAGTCCTAGGATGTGTTGGCACGGTCTCGCTTCTTCGCCGTACTTGTGCTCCCTTATCCGCGTGGTGCCCTTCTCGTGAAATCTATGGAAGATGATGGAAGGACCGCCGACTAGATTTTCTTTGATCAGAGCGTGGAGGACGGCGTCGAACTGGGGGAACGTTGTGAACGCGTCTTCTAGGTTTTGGAAGAGGAACCGTAAAGTCAAACCGGCGAGAGAAACTCCTTCTTTCAACATGTCAATGCCGCGATCTTGGAAAATTTAGCGTGATTTTTCAGAGCTTCTATGAAAGGTTTGACGTCTTTGTTGTTGTAGTGGATCAAGTAATCTTCCATAGTTTGCATCTTCTCGTCGGACCAAACTTTCTGACATGCGGCGTAGTCGGATTCGGACATTTTGACGCCCGTCAGCTCGCTGTCAAAAGCCGATCTCGGTGGCAGCGTTCTGTTTGCCAGTTTCCTGGTAGACGTCATCCATTCGTAAGGAAAGTGACCTTTCTCTTCGTTCCTGGTGAAAGCTCGCAAATAGGTCGCGTAGTTGTAACCGGGTGCCAAATAGTTGACTACGTCCAAGAAAACCGTGTGCTGTGTGTAAACCGCCAAGTATTGATTGCTTCTCTTTATGACGCCGAATTCTTGGTTTCTTCGGTCTCCGGAGGCAAAGAACGAGTGAAGGCGTATTTTGATCAGGTTCAAGTCGTAACGCCCCGAGTTGAAGCCCACGACTGGAGCTTGACGGATGTATCTCAGAAGACGCTTCTTCAGTTGAACTAACGGGTGTCTGGTCTGAGCCACAGCGAAGCCGCCTGGAGAAGGGGTGAATGTCGCCTCCTCCAGCAGGAGAGCTTCACCTATCGCCGCATCTAACTTCGCTAAGGTCGGTCGGTAAAGTTCTAGCACAGCTTCCCCGATGACTTTGGCGTTCTCGTTTATGTGATTTAAAACTCGGTCCAACAAGGGGTCGGAATCTGCGTCGGATTCTCTGACGAAGCAGACGGGCCCCTCCCACCCCGGAAAGTCGGATGCGACGCTAGCCGACAAAGGGACGTGATCCCACAGCAGGGACACGTGTTCCGTCGACGGTTCTTTGCACGGTCTGAAGAAAGCCACGAAATCGAAGGTGATCTTGTAAGGGTAGATTCCGGAATGTCCGTCGGGGGGAAAAATGGAGAAGTCTGCTAGCGCTTCAAAAATCGTTCCCGAATTTTGGTAGATGCCACCTACGTAGCGCAACTTGACTTGTCGGCAAGAGGAAAGCTGGTTCCTGTGTCTCTTCAGCAAGAACTCGGTGGTGAACGCCGCCTTACACTTGCAACATTCGTATATGCCCGCGTACGCGTTGAAGTCTGTGACGAGAGAGACGTGCAAACCGCCTTTCGCCGTCAGGTGTAGGTTGACTTTACCTCGGGCGGCCAGAGTTCTGGAAGGCGGTCTGATCAGAGTAACGCGTCTTCTCAACTTCCGCCCCGGCACTTGACGCGACGCGGTGTAAACCGCTATTTGTACGTCAAACAAGTTCTCTAACGCGGGTAAGTCGCGGATGTTCAGACCCTGAAAGGATTCAGGTGTGGCAGCGGGACAGAACTGACGTAACAAATCTGAAGCGCGCTTGCTGGTGTTGTATAAGTGAAAGGAAATGCAGCGGAAGATGCAGAGGTTGTCCTTGTTGGGAAAATCTAACACGCCGCTTCTCTTTCCAACTCGACCGACCTGAGTGATCCTACCGCCTATGGGGAATTCCCCCGGTCCCATGTAAACGCAAATGTTCAAATTGGTAGGAAAAAGAACGTGCCACTTGGTGTCAGCGTCGCAAAGTTTCCGTACTTCCTCGCAAGCGACGGTGTTTTCCATCTTTGAGAGGAGCTCTTCCAAAGTTTCTGAATTAGTTATAGTAGGGAGCGGTTGTATGAGAGTTGCGTTGTTCTGGGAGGCGTGAAAGTAGCGCAGTTTGTTCTTGTCTTCTCTGTGTTGTAAGAGTAAGCCTACCGAGAAACCCACTTTGTATCTGAATCTTTGTGTCAAGTGAATGCGACGCATAGTATCTACAGCGTCACTCAACTCGCCGGTTGGTAGCCTGAAGTTTGTTACACTCACGCGAGTCCAGTGCATCCTGACGCCCGTTTGTATCGCAGGCCAATTCGCCGTGAACGTTTCCTCCCCGTTCGGTACAGCACATATGCGCGGAGGGATGGTCACCCCGTCCAGAGATTCGCGTCGACAGGCGATCTTTCGGCAATCGCCTTCGCCGCATAGAGGGCAAAACTTAGGTACTACTCTACAATTTTCTACGTGTCTCTCGTGGTTGTACGGTCTTTTAAAAATTTTGAAACACTTTTCGCATATGTACTGTGTCATGTTTTTTTCACTCAGTTACCAACTACTTAGCCGTCTAACTATCTATCTATCTATCAATCTATCTGTCTATCTATCTATCAATCTATTGTCTATCTATCTATCTATCTGTCTGCTGTCTGTGTATTCGTCTGTCTGTCTCATACAGCGTACGTCAAACGCTGTGTGTGTGCGCGCGTGAGCGTTGAGCGTCTCTCATTCCGAATCTATACCGAGATATTTGAGAATAATCTCTGTTTTGTCATCCAACTCTTTGAGCGCTCTGGCGGACAGCGTCACCCCCTGCTGTGTGGGTTTTTTGTCAGGACCTTCGTACTTGCGCACGTGGACGAGGTTCTTACCGCTGTAGTAGCTCACAGCTGCGTACACTTCGCCCTCCTCATCCAGCACTGCGAACCAGGGGGTGTGATTAGGTCTTCCTTGCGCGGCCGCTGTGTCGCGTATGCACACCACTGCGCGGATATCGGCGATGCGTGCTATTAGCTCGCGCAGCGCGTCGGCCGTGAAGTGCACTCGCTTGCTTCTGGTCAGAGACGCCTCTTTCACCTGGCCGTCTTTTGTGTAGCCCGGCCTCCTAGACAGTCTAGCCACGTCCTCCCAGATCTCCAGCGTCAAAGCTCCGTCTAAGCAGAACTCTAACCCGAGAAGACGGGAGAAGGTTTTCTCTGCTTCTTCTCGTCCATCTCGTTCTTTTTCTTGTATTTTTCTCTTCTTAGTAGGCCTTGTTGTTCTGGAACTCACCTTAGAACGTTTCACACCCGCAGGAAGAGTAACACCATCAGCGTGAGCTGAATCAGCAGCAGAACCGATAGCAGGAGCAGCGTCAGCGCTGGTGGTATCCGAGGCCTCGTTGTTGGAACAGAGCAGCCACACGCCGTCGGTGCTGAGTGTAGCGGTAGAAGATGAAGCGCCGCCGCCCTCGTAAGGTGGCGGTGAGGGCAGTCGCCACGGACCGGACGCGCTACCAGTGGAAGTGAGGTCGAAAGGTCGAAGAGGGGAGCCGAAAAACGTACCGCCCACCCCTTTCCCTTCGGGTTCTTCGTACGCCTCGTCGTCAGCGTCGTTCTCTGTCTCACCCTGTTGCTGCTGCTCCTCCTCCTCCTCTTCTTCTCGGTTTAGGGGCTGAGTGTCCGAATAGCTGTAACTCTCAGCGCGAGCGGCGTCGAGGGCGTCGGTCGATGTAGTGGTGGAGGAGAGGGGCTGTGCAACGTGCGGCAGGTCATCAAAGTCATCAACAGTAGTGGGGAGGTAAAAACCCGGTTGCCAGTACTGCACTGTGCCAGGAGCGTTGTCGTCAGTAGTAGTAGCGGTAGCAGCAGGTGCAGCAGAAGCAGCAGCAGCAGCAGCAGCAGCAGACGCAACAGTAGCTGGCGCAGCAGCCTCAGCAGGCGCAGCCGTAGCAGGCGCAGCAGCAGCCGCAGCAGCCGCAGCAGCCGCAGCACGAGGATCACCAGCAGCAGCAGCAGCAGCAGCAGCAGGCGGGCGGCAGTAGCAGCGGCAGCGCGCTTAGCAGCAACGTGTACCGTCGCGAGTGTAACAACGTCGCTAGCACGACGACTACTACCAGTAGTACTACTACCACTACTACTACTACTAGTACTACTACTACTACTACTGCTACTACTACTACTACTACTGCTGCGAGCGCTCGCTACAGCGGGAGGGTGATAAGACCAAGCGGCTGCGGCGGTAGTCTCATTTTCAGTAGCAAGAGGAGGCACTGACGCTAAACGAGCGCTGTTCCGCGTAGTCTTCTTGTTCTTGAACTTGCTTAGATCCTTGGACGGCGCTAGGTGTTGTCTTTTGCTCATGGTGGTGACTGTAGAGAGCAGCAAAAGAATGAGTGAGTGAATGGAGGTTTCCAGGCCCCTTATATACGCCTTCTCGCTTCTAGAGCTAAGCTACTTACTGACCCTGTTCAGCTGCCGCCGGCTGGCCGGCGGCCATTCACAAAGAGAAACAAAAGACATAAGGTATGACGTTTTCAGCTGGATCCCTTTCCCCCCTTTTGAGAGATCGACTGTCATGAGCTAAGCCACTTACCACCCTGTTCAGCAATTCATCGCGCATTAGCTGTATAAAGGATTAAGCGGTTGCTGCCGCCGACTGACCGGCGGCCATTCACAAAGACATAAGGTATGACGTTTTCAGCTGGATCCCTTTCCCCTCTTTTTTGAGGGATCCACTGTCATGAGCTAAGCTACTTACCACCCTGTTCAGCAATTCAACGCGCGTTAGCTGTATAAAGGATTAACGGTGATGAGCTTAGAGTGTGTATACAAAAAAAACTACAGGAGGCGTGTGGCGTGAAGCAGGACCCCCTAAGACGAACGTGTCTGTCTGTGAGTAGAGGCGTGTGCATGTGGTGAGCGACTTAAGTGTAAGACAAAAAAAAAATCACCACCTCCTGCCGTGGTGAGTAGACCGGGCCGGCCAGGCGGCGGCCGGCTAGTTCAATAGGGAGGGGTGACAGCTGACTAAGGCTGTGCATGAAAAAATCCGATTTTCACCTGACCTCTGACGTTTGTTACAATGAATGTCAGAGGGAGGGAGACGTCCTCAGGTAGGGGGTAGGAGGTAAGGCTATGGAGCGGAGCGGCTGAAAAAGCGTCATGCGGACAGGTCGCTAGACAGCTGGAGTGCTGTTGGAAATGGGATTAAACTCCCTCTGTATAAAAGCTCTGATTTCTGTTGGAAAAAAACCATATCGCCTCTGACCACAGTAACGTCTACTACCACCACCACCGCCACCACCGCCGCCGCCGCCGCCGCCAAGACGAGACGAGATGGCTCAAGCTATTCCACTTTCAAGCTCGCCTTCACCGCCTTGTCCACCTGAAAAAAAGTTAATGCGGCTTGACGACGTGAGACGCGCGAGGCAGACCGATGGGGAGAACAGAGAGGTAGGACAGCGGCGCTTAGCCTATAGCGACGCCTTGCTTCGTCAACTAGGTAAAGAGTTGAGCGGCTCTTGGAGAGAGTTGGGCAGTAGCTTAAAAGTTACCGCCGCCCGTATGGATGCTCTAGTAAAGCGCAGTGTCAAGACACCGGAGGAGCTGTGTACGGCGATGTTCCGAGTCTGGTGGGGTGAAACCCCGCATCGTCATAGATGGGGAGAGCTCGGTCGCGTCTTCACCCGCATTAGACGCGTGGAACTGTTGGCTCAGTGGATGTCCCTTCTCCACAGACAGGGGTTGGATTTCGAAAACCCCGACTCGCGCGCGATGCATAAGCACTTGGGCACCCTCGGCAGACGTCTAGGTAGCAGGTGGAAAGAGGTGGGGGACCATTTAAAATTGTCGCCTGAGAGGTTAGATAAGATCGCTGAAGAATGCGAATACGGAGGAAGTCCCGCTGAGTGGGCCTTCAGAGTGTTGAAAATGTGGCAAGATGAAGCTGACAGTGTCGGCGTTACGCCTTTTGAACTCCTTCGAGTGTTGACTGAGGACATGGGAAAGTTTGACCTCGGCATCGCGATATTACTTGACTTTATCATGCAAGAAACAACGAGAACGACGGACATGTGAATTGTTGTGTTTTATTTTCATACGTCTTCTTTATTAGTAAGTAAAAAAAAATATTATAACAATTAAGACGCGTGTCCTCTTAAAGTGTCACTTCCTCCAGTCGCAGCTGATCGCCTCATCGAGGCACGTGATAAACAAAAAAAAATGAAGAGACACGCTTCTTCCTCTCGAGAGGAAGAAGCGTGTCTCTCGATTGAAATCTTTTCTTTTCTTTTTTTCTTAAAAGAGACAAACGCCCCTTAGAGTGCCCCCCCCACCCCCCTAGAGTGCCCCCCTCCCCCCTCCCCCCCTCCCCCCCCCCCACCCGCCCCATGCATCCTAAAAGCGCCCCCCTCCCCATGCATCTTAAAGGGGCCCCCTCCCCCCCTCCCCTCCCCTCCCCTCCCCTCCCCTCCCCTCCCCTCCCCTCCCCTCCCCTCCCCTCCCCTCCCCCCCTTATACACTCTAAAGAACGCTTCTACCTAGTTCAATAAGTCACTTCCAGTCGCTCGTAAAACAATAAAAAATGAAAAAAAACAACTTATATCGTAGTGTTTTTTATTGGTTTACCGAAAAAAATAAGAGACTCGCCTCCTCCTCCTTCTCCTCCTCCTCGCCTTCTCCTCCTCCTCCTCCTCATCCTCATCCTCCTCCTCCTCCTCCTCCTCCTCCTCCTCCTCCTCCAAAAAAAAAATATATATCACATTTTAAAGCGCGTGACCCCTTAAAGACGCTCATCTCTTCATTAAGTTGCGTGACGTCACTTCTTCTTCTTCTTCTTCTTCTTCTTCTTCTTCTTCTTCTTCTTCTTCTTCTTCTTCTTCTTCTTCTTCTTCCAGTCACGTGATCAATCAGGTCCCTTCCGGTCACGTGATCCTCAATGAGGTCACTCACTTCCGGTTGGCCATTAGGTCATGTGACGTCACTTCCGGTCACGTGACTCATCAGGTCACTTCCGGTCACGTGATCCTAAATTAGGTCATATGACGTCACTTCCGGTCCCCTAAGTAGGTCATATGACGGCACTTCCGGTCCATTAGTAGGTCATATGACGTCACTTCCGGTCACGTGACCAAATGGCGGCCTCTGATTGGCTAACTAGGTCACGTGACGTCACCACTAATCCCCTAAGTAGGTCACTTCCGGTCACGTGACCAAATGGAGGCCTCTGATTGGCTGCATGTCGATTGAGTAATAAACAGTAGTTAACCATAGTCCCGTTCGGATACATACTATACTACTCCTACTTTACCTTTTATGCCTCCATGCAGGTTGTGCCCTGAGGGGGTCGTCCTACTACTACTTTACTTTGTATGCCTCCATGCAGGTTGTGTGCTGAGTGGGTCGTCCTACTACTACTTTACTTTATATGCCTCCATGCAGGTTGTGTGCTGAGTGGGTCGTCCTACTACTACTTTACTTTGTATGCCTCCATGCAGGTTGTGTGCTGAGTGGGTCGTCCTACTACTACTTTACTTTGTATGCCTCCATGCAGGTTGTGTGCTGAGTGGGTCGTCCTACTACTACTTTACTTTGTATGCCTCCATGCAGCTTGTGCCCTGAGTGGGTCGTCCTACTACTACTTCACTTTGTATGCCTCCATGCAGGTTGTGTGCTGAGTGGGTCGTCCTACTACTACTTTACTTTGTATAACTGCATGCAGGTTGTGTGCTGAGTGGGTCGTCCTACTACTACTTTACTTTGTATGACTCCATGCAGGTTGTGTGCTGAGTGGGTCATCCTACTACCACTTTACTTTGTATGCCTCCATGCAGGTTGTGTCCTGAGCGGGTCGGTTTACTACTACTCACGCTACATCACCACCTGGGATGGGGCCAGGCAGCACTGTGAGGATATCGGTGGTTATCTGGTTAAGCTGGATGACCTCAATGAGTTGACACACATAACAACAGACAGGTGAGCTGCCTTTGGTCTAATTGCGTGTATGTGTTTTCTCGGCATTCCCTTATTCATAGCCCCCATTTCAGCCATTTTGGCGCTTGCCGGTCAAATAGGTGACCCGCTCAAACACTATCAACTTGTACTGATCTGACTTAGCCCGTAGTCTTTTAAAGGGCTGTGGTAGTGATAGACTATGAGGTGAGTGAAGGTTGAAAGCACACCCCTAAACTTTTCCTGAGGCAATGCCTCTCTACATTCAACAATAAATTCTCTGGTGCGAAATGAACATGATTTAAGCAAGTGTGGTAAATTTAGAGTGTGCTGGATTTAGCAGACATGTAAAGAGGTCTTTATGGCATGAAGCATGAAGAAGGTATAACACAATAAAAGTATTTGTGTGAAAGTTCAAGTCCGGCAGGGAAGGGTGCAGCCCGCGAAGTGAAGCCCCCAGGCAGAACAAGGGGCAGGCTGCAGGCATGGTCATGTGACCCCACGCCCCAGGTGTAAGCAAGAAGCATATAGGGTAGGAGGTCTCACTTAGCACCTCGCCTATGGGCATAGTGTGACAAGCCTCCCCCTCTAGCCCCATCTACCCCCCCATGAAAGTGGGCGACCTTGTGTGCTCACTATTGAAAACTATGGAGAAGAGTGGGTTTTATGTGGTTCTTTTGAGTCTTTATTAGAGTGATACGAAATGAAAAGAAGGGGTTTTCTAGACCAAAATATCCTGCTGAATCCAAATTTTGTGGTCTTGATTCCCAAAAACTGACCAAATACACTCAAAAATGATGTTTGATGATGTAAAGTATTAAGAAAATGTACAAAATAATGTTGAAAATGTTTGGGACATTACCTATATATAAACCTGTCAATCAAAATCAGTACCTCAATCTACCTATTCAAAATTGGCCTATCCCTCAATCTGACAGGCATTCTTCCTATGTATCACTCTACCTATCCTGCACACTGCCTATCCCTTAGCCTACCTATCCCTCAAGTTACCTATCCTTTGAATTAGAACCTTCTCTTGGATTAGTTCATCCCTCCAAAAGCCTAAAGGCTAAAGCCTATCCCTCTCCTTGCTACTCCTGCCCACTTTCTGTGCCTACCTATCACTGAGTCTACCTATCCCCAATATGCCCATCACCCAACCTACCTATCCCTCTTGTGACTATCCCTCACTCTGCCTATTTGCCATGTTTTATCAGCCTTATCCATATTATATTTTTAACTATGCCCATCTGCTAAACATAACATTCCTCACCATGTCCACTATGATTTGTACCTATCCTCAATTTTCCTATCACCCAGCCTACCTATCCCTCATCGTGACGATCTCTCACTCTGCCTATCCCTCATGTTTAACTTGCATTATTTTTCTGTTTATTTGATCCTATCTACTAACAGCCCTACAATTTTTATGGATAAGTTAATTTTCCTATCACCCAGTATACCTCTCCTTCATTATGCCTATGCTGGCATATCCCTCATGTCTAAACTACACATCCCTCAGACTCCCTAGCCCCATGGCTTTTATATATCCCCACCTTGAAAGATGCTCTCCATACCTATCTCTCAAACTTCTTATTAGACACATACTACCTATTCTTTTCACACTTGATCTTCCTGAATACCTATCCCTCATGCCCTCTATGACTGTCCCTCATTTTGCCTCTCCCTAATGCTCCCTATAACTTTTTACTGTTACCTATGGTGACCATTCCTTAGTCAACATACCCCTAAGGTATCTATCCTACAGTTTACTTGCACATATACCTCCATCTAGCTATCATTCAAGTTTCATATCATTCAGCCTACCTATCCCTCATGATGCCTATCCTTCAAGCTGTTGCGGTATATCCCTCAGTGTGTCTAACCTGTCGTACACATATCCCTCACCTTGTGTTCTGTTCTCTCTTTCTATTTCTCAGTCTGCCTCTTATAAATTATGCCTGTCCCCCTCTGTGCCTATCCTTCAGCCTGCATATCTCTCATGTCTCTGTGCACAGCCCTTAGCCTCTTAAATGTTTGTGCTTGTCCAGATCTATGCCTGACATTGCCTGCCCTGAAGATGCCTAGCTTTCTCTTTATCTATCATACGAAATAAACTGTGCCAAATAAATATGAGCTATGGTGCCCTTTAGGTAAAACAAGGCCTGTAGAATTCAGTCATGCCCTCACATTTGTTGTAAAATTTCTCTAAATACATCGGTGGGCTTTGTTGACATATGTTACTGGAGGTAGACTTCCTGGAGAGTTCCACAACAAGCCTCAATTTGACCTCAGCCACCATGTTCAAATAAAAAGTCTCAATACATAGACAGAGCTGCACGCTAAAGTGACCGAGTCAGTGGTTAGTGCACGAGCAGTGCTTGGGCCGTATTGCACGCTGGCCGTAGGCCTAGTGCAATACGGCCCAAGCACTGCAAGTGCACTAACCCCTGAAAAGGTCACTTTTAAGTGACGCTCTGTATTTATTTCAGGTTATTTTGATCTAAAATAGATCTACAGTCCATGTTTGGTTACTTCCGTGATGTTTGGTTACTTCCGCGGAGTTTGGTTACTTCCGTGGGCCACCATTTTGAATTCCGTGCAGGTCACGTGACCTCGGGAGCGTGGCGACCCCATGGCGACCCCATGGCAACCCCATGGCGACCCCTAGGAGCGTGCAATACGGCCACAGCGTGCAATACGACGTAGGGTTATTGCACGCTCCCCTGTGGTACGGCCCTCCCATTGCTTTAACATTGAAAGTCCGTATTCACCATGAAATAAAGATGGTTGCTGAATTTTGGTGGAAAAACATATTATTACGACCATGTCAACTATGTCATAGTGATATATTCGTAAACTGTATTACTCAGGACTGTGTTGTAGTGTATTTAGAGTCAATATGAGTTGGGAGTTCTGCCATTCACGGATTAGATGGTAGGCCCAACCCAGACCGCCGCACCTTGCAGGTGAGGGGGACAGCAGACCAATAAATTAGTCAATGCACAAGCACACCTGGTCCATGAGTTTACGACCCTATGAATCATTTAGGTTACATTAAAAGTTTAAAATGAGGAAGTTTTCACACTCCTAGATTGCACAAGCACCATCGCATACATCGGTGCCAATAAAACAGATCCCCGACCCCCACAGTTTTCTAAAATAATATTACTTCTTACTTCATTTGAGATGCACACCCTCAAAACAGAACTCAAGAATCACACAAGTTAGAAACTTCGTATTTCCTCCAGAAATGCACAAGCTGCCAAGAAAAGATACACATGGGAGATTCTCGATTCACATTCCTAGTGACATGTTTCCTGAGTTTAACTTGTGCAAATAACCAGAAAATCCACAAGTAGAATGAAGACCTGTATTTCACGAGTTTCACTACAAGAAATGACATGGAATATGACACAAGAAACATTCAAGAAAATTTCAAAAACAATCTAAAAACTGTCTAAAATGTTGACATGAGAATAGCAGAAGTTTCGCTTTTTTGAATTGTCATTTACGCTAAGAATATAACAGAGGACTATGATATTTAACTCTTCCTTTACCGATTGCGCCTTTTGGCGAATTTACCCCTCAAGACCGATCGCACCTTTAGGCACAAAATCGGCCGTTTTTTTGGCCGATTTTGGCCAATTTTTGGCCCTCTGTACTTTGCTTAAAAATTGGTAGAATCCCATGATTTTTTTCTGACAGTGGTCTATGGCATATTGTCTCTTCATATCTTAATCGGTTTGTACATACAATAACTATTCTAAAAATGCTAGGCACCTCAACTTGCATGAGATTTATCTCATTTTCAATATTATTCTATCCAAGGGAAGTGAGGCGACACAGGAACTGTTTGGGATCCGCGCCGCTGGATAGACGGCCTATTTATTAACATAGTAACATGATTATTTGAATAAAGTAGATAAGAAAAAAGAAATTTTCTAAGTGTCCATGATGAAGGTGTAGCAGGCCGGCAGTGACGTCACGGCGTCACTGGCGGGAGAGCTGGTAACACCCCCTGTCGATTAATAGTTGTACTAATTGATTAGTCCATGTCATAATTTGAGCAATATTTAGGGCAAAAATCATGAAAAATGTCAAACAATATTGTTTTTTGGGTGAAAAATGATTTTGCCCAATTTTTCATGCTGAAAAAGATAGTACCAAAAGTTAAGGTCTATTTTGATGCATTATGGCCTAAATATAAGTTGCCATGGCAACATATACACTAAAATAAGCTAAATTAAATTTCAAATGGGGATTTTTCTCCCTAATTTGAACACATAGAGCGATTTTGGGTATTTTACTTTCTGGTCATTAGATACTGTTCATTTTTGTCATAGATGTACTTTTGATTAGAATATTTACAAAATTCTTTCAGTTTCTGAAAGGTTAGGCCATCCCCTACATCTTCCATTTAAATTTCATCTGAAACAATCTGGTTTTGGGAAAGGTGCCTTTATTTGGGACGTGGTAAAGGAAGAGTGCCTACATAATTCGCCTAGGTTAAATGTATAGAACAGTCTATCTATAGTGATGGAAGTTTTTTTTCTTGAAATGAGCATCAGAGAAAAATAAACACTGTGACATGTGATTTTTTTCTTTTTACCATTTGATTAGGTTTACAACTATTATAATCCAAAGTAATCTGCAGATGGCAATAGAACAACAATCATGTTGATGTGACTACTAAACAAAAATTAACCAAAAGCCATAGTTAAGAGGTGGTGTTAAAGTGGCTTTCCCATGGAATTGAGCACTGTAACATGCCCTTTTCTTTACTCTTTACATTTTCTACTTTCCTATGTATTAAACTATTTCTATGCACAGTTATTTGCAGATATCAATGTTACATCTACATCCTCGAACTTGTAGAAATTGACTTTAATGCAAAATAGATGGCTCCGGGCAAGCCTGCAACTCCAAATGCGTTATCCTATAACACAATTACATATTGACACTGATATTGATTATCTTAGCACTGCAGTTTTATTTTGTATGAATACCCAGGGGGGCTCTGCCGCGGCTCTGGCTGGTGTCAAACGCATGCGTAATTTTATCCACTTATCTGTTTGCACTTTAACTCAGCATGTCTGGTAAAATGCCATTATACTCTAATACTACTGCATGTGACAACCCAGTAAACACACTTACGTTATTAAATGTGGAATGATCGTAATTCTGTAGGTTGGAATAACGTAATTTCTCTATGTAAAATAACGTTCCAATGTAAGGGTTATTTTAAGTTATTAGACGTAAATGAACGTATATAAACGTTATTTGAACGTTCTGGGAACGTTCCTGATGGTTTATTTAGGTAAATTACCTAAAATAATCTTATATGTAAAAAAACGAAAAGGGACCATCCTTCTGAATGTTAAGAAAAAAAGATAAAACTCCCTTTGTACTTTATATTTCTCCTCCTGTGTATTACCGGGACTTGAACTTGCTTCGTACTGATTAGGTGACGGATGCTCTGCTCTCTGAGCTATGGGGACAGGTGACAGATGGTGGTGGCTAAGGACATTATATGAACATAGGTCTTTATCTTATTTAACACAGATGCAGGTGATGTTTGCTATAGACCTGCCCTATTACTTCACAGCATACATACGCCTGATACAACAAAAACACACCTATTAATGAAAATAAACCATTTACTTGTTGGCCACAATAATGTGCAGCAAGTCTTACAGGGACTTGAACTTGGTTCCCCCAGACTGGCAGACAGCTGCTCTACTCACTGAGCTAGATGGGCAGGTGTCAGAAGATGGTGGATAGCGACCTCTATATCCCAACATTGAAAACCAGTCATCATGGTCAATCAAAGTAATAAGACAGTCCTCTTGACTATTAGGGACCTTTAGCAATAGGGACCTTTAGCAACCACGTAAATGCTCATTAAGTGCAGGCAGAGCCTATACTTTTAGCATTGCTATGTCTGCAGTTAAGGCTGCACCTTCTACCATCTCAATCCGTGGCCTATCTGGCAGCAGCGTTGGTAAAATAACCTGAAGGTGCAGAGTTCTAGCCTCACCCAAGCCACCTTTGCAATGCATAACTCCTACAATGTCTTCCTATTTTCTCGCCAAATTGGCCAATTTCCAGAATATCAACTTTTTAGTGTTTTTTGGCATGTTTGAAAATGGGCCAATGGGCCAATGGGCCAATATTCTACCGTTCTCATGCAGGCTTATTACCAATGAATGCCCACATAAACATACTCCATTCCATTGTGAAAAGATAGCTGTCACAAGGTGTCACAGGGGGCCAGTCACAGGGGCCAGTCACGGGGGCCAGTTACAGCGGCCAAATGGCCACTCAACAGGCAAATTGACCACTCAACAGGCAGCTATCACCTAGCATCCTATGTAACAATGCTATAATATGTTGAGTCTCAATGTTAAAGGATACCTGTCATACATTTTTACCGGGCCAAAGGGCCAATTTCTTGGGAAAGGGCCACTTGGCAGGGGCCAATGGGCGAGGATGTCTTTATCCCAAGGCCAGTTATCATGCGGGCCACTTACCCGGTGTCCATTTCCACACAGGATCCTATAAATTGCCACATGTATTGCATCCCAATGCTAAAAGATAGCTGTCACAAGTTGGCATCCATCAGCTTGACAGTGACAGTGAGTTTTTCATTCTGAAGACAAAACAAAACAAAAAAATCTTTGAAAAAAAACCATCACTTAGAAAAAAAAACTTCACTTCGAAAAAAAACACATCACTTTAAAAAAAAAACACTCCACTTTGAAAAAAAAACATCACTCTTAAAAAAAGCACTTCACTTTGAAAAAAAACCACTTCACTTTGAAAAAAAACACTTCACTTTGAAAAAAAAAATCACTTTGAAAAAAAGAATTCACTTTTAAATTATTTTTTTTACCTGACCCTCCTGGGCCACCATAGATATAGATATGTCTGAGACATTGGACAAACCGCAGCACTGCCCTTCTGTGGCAATTGGAAGTTTGATTGTGTAGGGATGTCATTGACATCCAATTTATGTCGATTTCGATTATCACTATTTTGGTCTCGATTTTTAGATTATATCAATTTATTCATACATTACAAAACATGTAATATCTGCTAAAAATAGGGTAACTTAATACATTTATTTCCTTCCTCATCCTTTGGTCTATAAAGATGAACACTTGCTAAAGTTTGACCACAATCTGAAGTGATTTTTCCTTCAATGTTATATGGCTACAACGGTCAGCATTTTCAGAATGATTATCTTAGCACCGCAAATTCTAGATGGAATATTTTCATATGTTTTGCAGTTTTGTGGCATAAAAGGTGTATTGATACAAAGCTTTTGTTGATGCGATAATCGGGATTAGATGTATTGATTCTAGGGGTATCGATGACATCCCTATGATTGTGTAATATGATTGATTTAACTGATTTAATTGCCATAAAATGAGTACATCAATCCCTTGGCCATCATTTAGGGACTAATATGGGTTGAAAACTGTTTGCTACTTAGGGTTCTAGAAGATAATTACTGCCAGAAAAATGTTAAAAAGTTTTTCAAAAGTAATATTTTACTATCCTATGCTAGTTACAGAGCCTGTATATAGGCTCTTCAAAGTGTGACTTTTGACCCATTTAGGTAAAACAGGTCATATAATCATGTTAATTACACTTGAGAGGACATGTTTCCTCATTTGCATGTATAACCCCTGCAACCAAAATCTCAGGTGGAACTCGTGCGGTTTTCATGTCATGTTTTTTTAACGTTTTTGGAAACATTCTTGTGTTATCTTCTGTGTCATTTCTTGTAGTAAAACTCTTGAAATCCAGTCCAATCGAGAATCTCCCATGTCTCTTTGGTACATACAGCTTGTGCGTTTCTGGGGAAATACAAAAGTGTTTTTTTGGTTTGAGAATGTATATTGTCTTCCACAATTACAAGAGTGATTACAGACAATCTCTATGTATTCCTTTTTGTTGTTTCATATTACCAATATCATATCATAATATATCAATTGTTTATACTGAATGCGCAAATGCAATTACAGATCAATACACAATTATACAGAACATACAAATCACATATTAAAAACACATTATATACAAAATCCAAAATACAAAGATATATGACAATAGCAAACATAAAACTGTACGGCCATCAAAAATGGCCGTACAGTTTTATGTTTGCTATTGTCATGTATCTTTTTAACTTGTCTGATTCTTAGAGGGACCAAATACATTATATTGTAATTACAATACATTGTTTTAAACTTGACCTACGCTACATTTCATTAAAAGCTCTTATGGAAATCACGTTTATCAAATCTGGTTTATCAAAAATTGTCCTCACTACTCATTTCATGATTACACATTTCTACTGTTCTACAATTACATAGGTCTGAATGGCTGCTACAAGGTAGTAACCATCTCTGGGTGGGTCTAAAGGACCATGATGGTGGAAACACAGATTACCGCTGGCTGGATGGTACTTCTGTAACAGACATCAGTCTGTGGAGACCTGGTCAGCCTGATTATGCCTCACATCACTGCGGATTCCTGCCCAACAACATAAACTTTCTGGATGACACAGCCTGCACAGGACAATTCAGCTTCATCTGTGAGGTGGATGAAGGTAGACAATGTTATATTAAGCATATATATAGTCACCCTTGTATTACTTATGTGAAGGGTTAAGACAAGCTGAGATTTTGAATTTCAGATAATTTTTATTTGCACATCAATCATCAATCATCAGACCAGTATATAAAAATTAGAGACGTATAGATTAACATAGTCATCATCATTAGATAAACTTTGTATTTTGTCTCTTTTTCTGTGTTATTATCAGAACTCTATGGATAACCATTGGCTAGAGCACTTTAAATTTTGAGATTCATCTACTAGTATGAACTTGGCCTGTGACAGACATTGACAAAATTTAATGTTCACAAGAATCAGATAGACTTTGTATGCATAATATATTATGATTCGCACCCATACTATCATATCCATCAAAGGTCAAGAAAAACTCCAAACTTCCATCGGAAGTTGACACTTCACCAATGTCCTGCCCTTTTCTACAGTTGTGCTTGGCGACCACTAAATTAAAGTTGGGTTCAGTTCTATTGGCATACACCTAATGACAATCAGAATCAAACTCTTCTTCAATCATAAAAAGAAATAACTAAAACATTCTTTTAGGTTCTGAATTGGCCATATCAAAAGCCAACCGACGTTCATGTGTTCTGGCCAACAACTTTATTCATCCTGTGAATCATAATGAATCGCAAGGTAAGTTATCAAAGATGAGATGGTTTCCCTTCACAGATAACATACTAGGGTTCTATATTTTTTGTAACTAACAACAGCTATGAGTACACCAATTAACTAAATTGGTCTCAGAGCAATAAGGATTTTCAAAATTATGTTTATCTTCCCACATTTCTTTACTTGGCTTACTATTTTGAGACATTAGCCAGAAAGGGTGTTGGGGCATCTGCAACTAGGATCCCCTCCACACAAAAAAAAAGAGTTATCTGTGTCTCAGGTGTGCTATGATAAAATGCAGTATCAAACAACTATTGCCCTAAGTACTTATGTAATATAATATTTCCCGCTTATGCAGATGGAAATCCAGATTGCCTGCTGAGTACATCGTCTTACTACTATGCTACTTATTTGACCTCCTGGGAAGGGGCCAGGCACCATTGTGAGGATATCGGAGGATATCTGGTCAAGTTTGACCACTTCTTTGAGTTACAATATGTCATGAAAGGAAGGTGAGCATCTGAAACTTATCTGTATGTTAAAAGAATAGTCTTATCTTTCGCCAATCAGAGACTTTACAATCTTTGACAGATCTGGCTATTTTCACTATTTGTAGGTCCTACTTTAAATTGTGCTAATAGCATTGGGAAAGCTCTGATCTTTATACATGGAATCAAAACATAAATCTAACATGTAATATAATTATCATTATATCAATAAGAAAGATGCTTAATAACAACTAGCCTATTTATCTGTTTATATAGACCAGACCCAACACATTAGCCTAATATGATATTATATAAATGCCTGGGTAAAGAACCTAAGCTGCCTGAATTGGAGTGAATACATGACCTTTTGCAGGTCTTTACACATAAGAGATCCTAACATTATCCCAGCATCTTAATTCTCAGAGATATCAAGATATTTTGAAAAAGCCTCAGATCAGAGATTTTAAAAACTGCTAAACCGAATGCTATGGCAATGTGAGTGTATACTATAGAATAATGCCTAGGAACATAGAATAAGCCCGCCTCATGTATAAACCTGTTCAATTTACAATTTGAAATTGAATTTGAATTAACACAGGTCCACTTGGCAAGGTTCTGAGTATCTGTGGGTAGGTCTGAAAGACATTGATGGTAAAAACACAGATTACCAGTGGCGGGATGGCAGTGCTCTGATAGATGGTAGTATGTGGAACCCTGGTGAACCAACGCACCTTTCACATCGCTGCGCAATGGTCCCCGAGGATATCAACCTTCTGGATGACGTGCATTGTGCTGCAGAACTCAGCTTCATCTGTGAGGTTGACCAAGGTAGATGAGACTTCTTTGATTAATATAACATGTCAGTTTCTATTACATCTCATGAGATATATGTGTGTATATATTTATATATAATTGCTTACATACATATATGTATATTTTGAATTAAAATCAGTACAGATTTCTACAAATAATAATTTATTGACAACATTCTTTCAGGATCTGAATTGGCTACATTGAAAGCTGAACGGCGTTCCTGTGTTGTTGCCAACAACTTTCTCCGTCCTGTGAATGACACTGAATTACATGGTAAGTGATTTGCCCTACACATTTGATTCTATCATTTGTTTTTTTCTAATAATCTCAATCTGTCTTGCTGATTTGCACACATCCATTGGATAAGAAACAGACACATACTTATATTTATTTCGTTTTAACCTCTCCCTCAAAAATAAGGGCAGCCCCTTTGTAATCATTTAGGGTAGGAGTGGTATGGTCATGTCATCATTCCCCATATACAACCTATACCTTATTGAAAATGTCATCCTTGAATAGCCCCTATTCATATGACAACCCCTTAAAACTGTATTATTGTTTGACATGTAACATGATATATCTCAATTATCTAGTTGGAGATCCAGGTTGTGAGCTAAGTGAATCGTTGTACTACTACTCCAAATACATCACCACATGGCATGGGGCCAGACAGCACTGTGAGGATATAGGAGCACACCTGGTCAAGTTTGATGACTTCTTTGAGTTGCAACACGTCATGAAGGAAAGGTGAGCATCTGAAACCAATGTATGAGTGCGAATAGTTCCAATCTAAGTTGGATGCGAGTCACTGGTGTCACTGGAATAGGTCATATGATTAAACAGAAAATATGCAACCATAGTCTTGGCAATCTCAAATCTTCCAAGTTATTTGATAATGTTTCCCTCAAACAGAAATGGCCAGTCTCACCAACACTAATGCAGTGCGTTTCTCTACTGCCTTCAATAGCTTTCTGGTCTCGGCCTGCTGCCTATTTTACATGTTGAAGACCGGCACCACCCTTTTTGTAACCTCCTCGGTTTATGACTCATAAATTTGGCCTGGTGTTGATGCATTGCAGTGTCATGAAGACTGGTGACATTGCACTTGTTAGCTCTGGCACTATCCTGGCATGCGGATTCTCTAGTTTGTTTGAATAAGGTTCGAGTTAGATAGTTGTGGATATATAAACCCTTCCCTTCAGTTCTCCAGAAACTCAGTCTAGCTGTGCTTTTTTGCAATTGCAGACCGATGGGCATCATATCTCCCAAGAACTCTACTATATTTTAGATCCACAGGCTCCTCAGAGATCTCTAATTGGATATTGATGACTATACATATCTACTATTACAATTACACAGGTCTGCATGGTTGCTGCAAGGTAGTTACCATCTCTGGGTGGGTCTAAAGGACAATGATGGTGGAAACACAAATTACACCTGGCGTGATGGCAGTCCTTTAACAGATGTCAGTATGTGGAGGCCTGGTCAGCCTGATTATGCTGCACATCACTGCGGGTTCCTGCCCAACAATATAAACTTTCTGGATGACACACACTGCGCAGGACAATTCAGCTTCATCTGTGAGGTTGATGAAGGTAGACAGTGTTTCCTTTAACAGTGGATCTTGACATAAGCCATCATCATCATTAGATCAAGTTTGTTTTTGATTTAATGGTGATATTTTGGAGAGCATGCATATGAATTGTCGTTCTCTGTTTTTTATCTTAGCTCTATGGTTTACTATTGGCTTGAACCCTTTTGAACTTCACATACTTTTTTGCCCTTGCCCTGGTAACAGTGTGGACAGATGTTCAATAGAATCAGATTGATTTGTGTTGGTCATTATAATCCGGTTACTGCCATATCCAACAAGTCAAAATGAAGCATAGCTTTCCTTTGGCATAGTCAAATCCCTCCCCTGCTGTACAGTCATGCTTGGAGACCCCAACTTTAAAGTTGGGCTCAGTTTTAGTGGCATATGATTAATGACAATTAGGATCAATCTCTTCTTTAATCATAAAATAGAAATAACAAGAACATTTTTTTTAAGGATCTGGATTGGCTATATCAAAAGCTGACAGACGCTCATGTGTTATGGCCAACAACTTTCTTCATCCCGTGAAACATAATGAATCCCAAGGTAAGTTATCAAAGATGAGATGGTTTCTCATCATAGATTGAATACTAGTGGTTCTGCATTTTTGGGAATAATAATGGTTATGAGTACATCAATTAACTTTAGCCTTAAGGATTTTCAAAATCATGTTTTTTTACCACATTACTTTACCTGGCTTAATATTTTGAGACAGCAGCCAGAAAGGATATGGAGTTCAGGAGTTTTCTGTGTATCAGATGTGGCTATGGTAAAAATGCAGTGTCAAACAACTATTGCCCTGAGTACCTGAGCATTTTGGAAAGCATGGTGTTCTGCATATATATATATATATAACCTTCTTAAGGTGGGTCGATCCCATTGAATCAAAGTCATCAGAATTTTCCTTTTTTTTTTCTGTTAGTACCCTAAATCATTTGAAAACAGAAAATGAAAAGAAAAGTAGCGGTTTCCACGCTACTTTTTAAAATATGGAATTTTGAAAAATAAAAGTATTTTAATTTTACATTAAAAGAAAGAAAACAATGTAAAGATTCCTATCATTTTATTTTCTATCAAACAATAACCACAGAATGCTGAAACATGACACAATGAACACAAGGATATATACCTTTATTCTAAAAAGAATTTCGGAGATTTATCAACCTGCATTCTTGGAAAAAATGTCACCCTTCAGTGAAAAGTTGGAATAGATTATCATTATTTCCTTACATAATCAAAGAAAAATAGTAGGAAAAGTCATCAGATTTTTTTTAAACTTCCCAGAAGATTGCTTGGATCATTTGCTGTTGAATAAGAGTAATTTTGATATGGGGTGCTGCACATAATTTGAGGGTTTTGGCCCTTTGAAAAAAAGGTAATGCAAAAATGGACTACCGTATTCGACGTAATAAGCGGCCTGGGCGCTTATAAAATTATTTTTATGGCGTTTTAGTACTTAAGAGTTTAATAATTTCCAAAATCGTGAAATTTGAGCCTTTGTTCTAGTCTAAAAATACCCCAAAAGGGGGGAGGGGGCGCTTATTAGGGGGAGGGCGCTTATTACGTCGAATAAGGTAAATCAAATCTTTGAAGCATTGCATTATGGGTAAATTCCCAACAATCTGCATATCAGATTATCTCACCATGTAGCCTGAGCAATATCAAAGCAATTTCTTCACTTTGGTGCTCTTTAAAATGCCATTTATTACTTCATAAATGAAAGCTCCTGAAGAATGTTAGAAAATGCCCAAAATACCTATAATTACTACATCAAAATATAAAAGCGCTCTACAATGCTCAATTTTACTCAAAAATGTCCAAAAATTAATTAATGGTTGTAGAAAACTCATCCGAGCATATGCCTACTAAAGAAAGCATTATTCTGAGCATTATAAGCCATATGCACAGAATGATGAGCAGTAGTCCATTCTGCAATGGCCGCGACCCACCTTAATAGACAGTATCTAATAGACTATTTATCTCTTGGTTTATTCTGTTTTATATAATATTTCCCTCTTTTGCAGATGGAAATCCAGATTGCCTGCTGAGTACATCGTCTTACTACTATGCCACTTATTTGACATCCTGGGAAGGGGCCAGGCACCATTGTGAGGACATAGGAGGTTATCTGGTCAAGTTTGACCACTTCTTTGAGTTACAATATGTCATGAAAGGAAGGTGAGCATCTGTCTGTTTTTACAGGTATCAGGCAGAGCCATGCTTATCCTATACACAGTAATCTTATCCTTTACCAAACAGAGACTTTACAGTCTTTGACAGCTTTTTTATATTACACTAATTGGATGTTTTGTGCCATTAGGCATATACTGAACACCTATACTCTTGGACAGAATGATAAAAATTAAGATATTGATCATTTTCATGGTGAAATTAGAGCCTAAAGAAGGAATTTAAAATGGCCTGTTTAAGCTAAATTTCTTGAAAAAGTGATTAACTATACAAATCCTGCATACAATTACATATAACCTGCATTGGATAAGCGAATGAGCTCTACACTCCCATATCAATCATTTTTTTCTACCTTACATCAAACAAGCAAAAACAATTGTTTTCGCTGGATGTTACGTTCACCAGATTGATGTTACATTCACCAGATTTATTTAAACATTTTGAATAATATCAGCCTACATGTCCTCTAAGGAGGAAGGGGAATATCCATGTGGTGCCTGCAAAGTACATGCACCCTATACAATAAGAATCTTAACTAGGTGCAATGTCTTTGTCTTTGTAAATTAAGATAACAATTTATGTGATGTTCATCGGATTTAAGTTGCGTTCACCAGAATTATGTCACGCTCATGAGAATTCTTTTTGGTTCTATGAAGAAAATTGTCATGAAAAAATGTCCTTTTTTGATAATTTCTTCTGATAGGCCACATGTATGTTTGTTTGACAAACTTATCAGCAAGGATATATTATGTGGATGAATGCATGATTTATGTAATTTTAAGAACTATGAAAATAACAGAATTTTGGTGTAATTGTCTCATTATTCTTATATTAAATATCAAGAACATGCTGTGACTTTTTTTGCATAGGTATTATACCACAACCAACTGAGACCAATGCAATTATTGACTAATATTTCATTATAATTCCTCTATTTTTCTGTTATGTTACGTTCATCGGATCCAACTGAACACCTCTGAAAATAAACACAAGAGAATGGCAGAATATTCCAAATATCTTCAGATATGTTAAAGTACTTTGTATACATTCATCTGGGTTTCACAGCTAGTTTAGTACTCTACTATGTTAGTACTTTTCCCTATTTACAAAGATTATAGTTTCGATTTAGACAGAAACCATCTGGCCCTCCTCAATTGACTCTAGCTATCCAACTATCACAAAGGGGAATTAAGAATAGAGAAATGCGTTCAGCACCCTGTTACATGGTAGGAAATGACACATTTTTGCCCTAATTAAGTGAATCAAATTCATAACTAAAATATTTCATCATAATTATTTTTTCCTTGTTTTCATGTTTATGATAATATCTGGTGAACGTTACACAATTTTGTGTCATTGGTAATTGTATTCAAACTTACATAGGAAATAAAGTAAAAATCCTAGTATCACAAAATTTTGGAATGTGATGGTTCATTGCCTCCTTTATATATAAACGTTTTTCATGGACTGGTGGACAGTTTCCCTCTCCACCAACTTCCGTCTCCACCAACTTCCGTCCGTCCAGTGCGTCCGTCCAGTGTGTCTGTCCAGTGCGTCCGTCCACTGCTTCCGTCCAGTGCGTCCGTCCAGTGCGTCCGTCCAGTGCGTCCGTCCAGTGCGTCCGTCCAGTGCGTCCGTCCAGTGCGTCCGTCCAGTGCGTCCGTCCGGTCCATCCGTCACATGGACGGACAAAATGGACGGATGGATCCTATTCCTGTTCCGTCCGTCCATCCATCCGTCCATTCCGTCCAGCACAGAGTGACGATCAGGACGGAAAATGTCAGTTTTCTGATGGAAAAATGGACGGACGGGCATATCCAACTCTTTAGATATGTCCTTCCATCAATGTTTGCCACTCTGTGATGGACGGAATGGACGGCCGAATGGACGGACCGATGGACGGATGGGTGGACAGATGGGTGGACGGGTGGATGGGTGGAGACGCAACCTGTCCGTCCGTCCATGAAAAACGTCCAGATGCCTGCTTTTTAGGACAGTTTTCATGGACGGACAGGTGGGCAATCTTTGATGGAGACACCCCTTTAGACTTCCTGACATTATCCCAGCATCTTAATTCTCAGAGATATTAAGATATTTTGAAAAAGCCTCAGATCAGAGATATTGAATCCTGCTAAATCAAAATGTTGTGGCGATATGAGTTTAAACCATAAAATAATCTCTAGCAACATACGTTTGTCCCATGTACATAAACCCATTTAATTTACCATTCAAAATCAAATTTGAAATAACACAGGTCAGCTTGGCAAGGCTCTGAGGATTTGTGGGTAGGTCTGAAAGACATCAATGGTCAGAACACAGATTACCAGTGGCGGGATGGCAGTGCTTTAATAGATGATAGTATGTGGAAACCTGGTGAACCAATGCACCTTTCACATCGTTGCACCATGGTCCCCAAGGATATCAACCTTCTGGATGACGAGCATTGTGCAGCAGAACTCAGCTTCATCTGCGAGGTTGACCAAGGTAGATGAGACTTCTTTGATTTATGCCAGCGCCTTTGGCGTTGGACGTAGCCCCATACCCAACTAAACTGCCCCCCCCCCCCCCCCCCACAAGTCAGCACCTGCAGCACGGGACCGGGCACGGATGAGAGGATGTGCGGGAGGCGTTCCTCTGCCCCAGTTACCCCCCCTAGAAGCAAGCCCACAAGGGGCCAATTTGGTTTTAGCTCGGATTGGCTGTTTGAAGTCGGGCAAAACTGAGCTGGGTTTCATGTTGGGCAGATGGCTGGGCTGAAGTGTGGCCCCGATCGGGCTGCCCATTTTGGGCTCAGATCAGTTTCAAAATGGGCTGCCCGATTTGGGCTCAAATCAGTTTCAAAGTGGGCTGCCCGCTTTGGGTTCATGTGGGGCAGATAACAGGAAGCCCGTCCAAAACCCGCTCTGAGCCCAATTCGGGCAGCTCACTTGGGGCCACACCAAAGCCCAGTGCCCTTAACCCACGGGCGCCCATCGGTTAGACCACTCAGGGCCGATGAGGGCTGAGGTTGGGTTTGGACAGGGCAACTGGTCTAGTAGTTTTGATGATTGACACCAGATGTCACTACTATACAATATATAGAGTTTTCCAACAAAGCCAGATGAAATTGACATTATAAAATAATACAATAAAATGTTAAAGTGATGTAGAATAGGAAACAATGAACAGATGCTCTAACAGTTTGGAAATAAGGTAGACTATATATATTTGAATGAAGAAAAGAAGGTTTTAGAAGGTTCTCCAAGCAGCTATCCAGTGTAGACACTATTTATGTGGTATTACAATTTGCTTAACACAGTCTCATATGCTCCATGTGGGTATGAACTATGGATTTGAAGGCTAATGTACACCCTAGACACTGGTCTATGCTGCATGTGGCTCAAACCTGATGATAATAGGGCTGCTTGATACTTCCATTATTGGGTAGGAAGAGTATGATTATGCCTTGGAATTATTAGCAGAACCTAGGATATCTGGTTCAACAAATATGAGAAATCATTGTGGAATGATTGAATAGATTCTAAAAACTCATGACTATCAAATAAGCTGTCCAAAAACCAATCTGAGCCCGCTTTCAACCCATCCAAAAACCGATCTGAACCCGCTTTCAGCCCGTCCAAAAACCGATCTGAGCTCAAAGTGGGCAGCCCGCCCAAAAACTGATCTGAGCCCAAAGTGGGCTTCCCGTCCAAAACCAGATCTGTGCCCAACATGGGCAGCCCGCACAGGGCCAGACCAAAGCCCAGTGCCCTAAACCGATGGGAGCCTGTCGGTTAGCCCACTCCGGGCCAGATTTGCAAACACAGTCTGGCCCCGACTGGGGCCACAGTGTGTTTGCTACTAGGGCCTTCTACCGTCGCCATGGTTGGGTGCGTCCCTGTCTTCCGGCCGCGAGCCACTTTCCCTGTAACTTATACCTGACTAGCAACAGATCAGTGTCTATTAAAAAGTTCAGGCTCAATTATCTATATTATTCAAATGTTTTTTAGTATCATACTCATAGGTAGGGATAAACTGAGCGTTTACTATGGACTTTTGTTGTATCACCATTCTTTGATAGATAGTTTAATTTTGAGCTTTTTTGATGCAACCAAAGATGGGGGAATTTAGTGAGGTGCGCTGCCTGTTGTTACTAGGCCCACAGTATGAGAGTATAATATACTGTAAACATACTTATTTTCGCAGGTACAAATTTTCGCGGATTTGCTTCAAAATACAATTTCGCTGGGATTTAAATTCGCTGATATTGAAATATTACAGTTATAAAGCTATATTGGATAAATTTTCGCTCTGTACATATTTTCGCGGATTTTAAAATCCGCGAAATCCGCGAAAATATGTACAGCGCGAAATAAAATACGTTTACAGTAGGCCCTAATTGTAGCCTATTAATTATGTTGTTTTTCTTTTTACATAACAATCCCATAATGAGAAGGAATGTAATTATATATGAGTCCCTTAGAATATCAATACAATTGAAATGGCATTACCAGTCGAGTTAACTGGGACTTTCCTAACTGGTTCATAGGCTGAAAATTTTGCTTCATCTGGTACCCCAAAGGTACTTTAAATTGTAGCAGTCAATTATTGAAATTTCTAACCAGTGAAAGAGTAACCCACTTTTATATATAGGGTAATAACATGTCAGTTTATCTTACATCTTATGAGATATATGTGTGTGTATATAATATTTATATATAATTGCTTATATACATATATATATATATAATTATATTAGAGCAAAATAAGTACAAATTGCTACAAATAATAATAAGTTGACAACATTCTTTCAGGATCTGAATTGGCTACATTGAAAGCTGATCGACGTTCCTGTGTTGTTGCCAACAACTTTCTCCGTCCTGTGAATGACACTGAATTACATGGTAAGTGATTTCCCTACACATTTTATTCTATTAATTGTTTTTTGTAATAATCCAGATCTGTCTTGCTGATCTGAACACAGCAACTAGATAAGAAACAAACACATCTATATTCATTTTGTTTTAACCTCTCCCTCAAAAATAAGGGTACCCCCTTTGTAATCATGTAGTGTAGGAGTGGTATGATCACGTCATCATTCCCCATATATACAACGTATACCTTATTGAAGATGTCATCGTTAAATAGCCCCTATTCATATGACACCCCCATAAAACTATATTATTGTTTGACATGTAACATGATATATCTCAATTATCTAGTAGGGGATCCAGGTTGTGAGCTGAGTGAATCGTTGTACTACTACTCCAAATACATCACCACATGGCATGGGGCCAGACAGCACTGTGAGGATATAGGAGCACACCTGGTCAAGTTTGATGACTTCTTTGAGTTGCAACACGTCATGAAGGAAAGGTGAGCATCTGAAACCAATGTATGAGTGTGAACAGTTCCAATCTAAGTTGGATGTGAGTGACTGGTGTCACTGGAATAGGTCATATGATTAAACAGAAAATATGCAACCATAGTCTTGGCAATCTCAAATCTTCCAAGTTATTTGATAATGTTTCCCGCAAACAGAACTGGCCAATCTCACCAACACTAATGCAGTGAGTTTCTCTACTGCCTTCAATAGCTTTCTGGTCTCGGCCTGCTGCCTATTTTACATGTTGAAGACCGGCACCACCCTTTTTGTAACCTCCTAGGTTTATGACTCATTAATTTGGCCTGGTGTTGATGCATTGCAGTGTCACGAAGACTGGTTACATTGCACTTGTTAGCTCTGGCATTATCCTGGCACGCAGACTCTCTAGTATGTTTGAATAAGGTTCAAGTTAGATAGTTGTGGATATATAAACCCTTCCCTTCAGTTCTCCAGGAACTCAGTCTAGCTGTGCTTTTTTGCAATTGCAGACTGATGGGCATCATATCTCCCAAGAGCTCTACTATAATTTAGATCCACAGGCTCTTCAGAGATCTCTATTTGGATATTGATGACTATACATATCTACTATTACAATTACACAGGTCTGCATGGTTGCTGCAAGGTAGTTACCATCTCTGGGTGGGTCTAAAGGACAATGACGGTGGAAACACAAATTACACCTGGCGTGATGGCAGTCCTTTAACAGATGTCAGTATGTGGAGGCCTGATCAGCCTGATTATGCTGCACATCACTGCGGGTTCCTGCCCAACAATATAAACTTTCTGGATGACACAGCCTGCGCAGGACAACTCAGCTTCATCTGTGAGATGGATAAAGGTAGACAATGTTTCCTTTAACAGTGGATCTTGACATAAGCCATCATCATCATTTGATCAAGTTTGTTTTTGATTAAATGGTGATATTTATGAGAGCATGCATATGAATTGTTTTTCCCCGGTTTTTATCTTAGCTCTATGGTTTACTTTTGGCTTGAACCCTTTTGAACTTCACATACTCTTTTGCCCTTGCCCTGGCAACAGTGTGGACAGATGTTCAATAGAATCAGATTGATTTGTGTTGGTCATTATAATCCGGTTACTGCCATATCCAACAAGTCAAAATGAAGCATAGCTTTCCTTTGGCATAGTCAAATCCCTCCCCTGCTGTACAGTCATGCTTGGAGACCCCAACTTTAAAGTTGGGCTCAGTTTTAGTGGCATATAATTAATCTCATTCAGGATCAATCTCTTCTTTAATCATAAAATAGAAATAACAAGAACATTTTTTTTAAGGATCTGGATTGGCTATATCAAAAGCTGACAGACGCTCATGTGTTATGGCCAACAACTTTCTTCATCCCGTGAAACATAATGAATCCCAAGGTAAGTTATCAAAGATGAGATGGTTTCTCATCATAGATTGAATACTAGTGGTTCTGCATTTTTGGGAATAATAATGGTTATGAGTACATCAATTAACTTTAGCCTTAAGGATTTTCAAAATCATGTTTTTTTACCACATTACTTTACCTGGCTTAATATTTTGAGACAGCAGCCAGAAAGGATATGGAGTTCAGGAGTTTTCTGTGTATCAGATGTGGCTATGGTAAAAATGCAGTGTCAAACAACTATTGCCCTGAGTACCTGAGCATTTTGGAAAGCATGGTGTTCTGCATATATATATATATAACCTTCTTAAGGTGGGTCGATCCCATTGAATCAAAGTCATCAGAATTTTCCTTTTTTTTTCTGTTAGTACCCTAAATCATTTGAAAACAGAAAATGAAAAGAAAAGTAGCGGTTTCCACGCTACTTTTTAAAATATGGAATTTTGAAAAATAAAAGTATTTTAATTTTACATTAAAAGAAAGAAAACAATGTAAAGATTCCTATCATTTTATTTTCTATCAAACAATAACCACAGAATGCTGAAACATGACACAATGAACACAAGGATATATACCTTTATTCTAAAAAGAATTTCGGAGATTTATCAACCTGCATTCTTGGAAAAAATGTCACCCTTCAGTGAAAAGTTGGAATAGATTATCATTATTTCCTTACATAATCAAAGAAAAATAGTAGGAAAAGTCATCAGATTTTTTTTAAACTTCCCAGAAGATTGCTTGGATCATTTGCTGTTGAATAAGAGTAATTTTGATATGGGGTGCTGCACATAATTTGAGGGTTTTGGCCCTTTGAAAAAAAAGTAATGCAAAAATGGACTAAATCAAATCTTTGAAGCATTACATCATGGGTAAATTCCCAACAATCTGTATATCAGATTATCTCACCATGTAGCCTTAGCAAAATTAAAGCAATTTCGTCACTTTGATGCTCTTTAAAATGCCATTTATTACTTCATAAATGAAAGCTCCTGAAGAATGTTAGAAAATGCCCAAAATACCTATAATTATTACATCAAAATATAAAAGCACTCTACAATGCTCAATTTTACTCAAAAATGTCCAAAAATTAATTTGGTTGTAGAAAACTCATCCGAGCATATGCCTACTAAATATAGCATTATTCTGAGCATTATAAGCCATATGCACAGAACAATGCGCAGTAGTCCATTCTGCAATGGCCTGGACCCACCTTAATAGACGGTATCTAATAGACTATTTATCTCTTGGTTTATTCTGTCTTATATAATATTTCCCTCTTATGCAGATGGAAATCCAGATTGCCTGCTGAGTACATCGTCTTACTACTATGCTACTTATTTGACATCCTGGGAAGGGGCCAGGCACCATTGTGAGGACATAGGAGGTTATCTGGTCAAGTTTGACCACTTCTTTGAGTTACAATATGTCATGAAAGGAAGGTGAGCATCTGTCTGTTTTTACAGGTATCATGCAGAGCCATGCTTATCCTATACACAGTAATCTTATCCTTTACCAAACAGAGACTTTACAGTCTTTGACAGTTCTGACCACTTTCACTATTTGTAGGACCTACTCAAAACCGCCTAAATAGATTGGGATAGCTTTGAGCTTTACCTTGATATCTGGAACCAAGACATGAGTTTAACATATTAAATGATTACATATATGAGAAAAAATCCTTTATAACAACCCCCCATTCTGCCGGTGTATATATATTATATATATTTATACATTTACATATATATAAATATATGTATATATATTTATATATATATATATATATATATATTTTGACGAGCAATGTAGTATATGTAAAGGGGGGAATGAAACATGACTGGTACATAAATATGTAGTATATAATAAAACTGTGATACTGAATACACTTGCCTTTTTATACCGGTACCCGGAAGGCCTTTATTACAAGAAAAAAAATAGGGTCCATTACCCGCTGGAGCTGAGAGGTTTATGAAACAGGTGGGACTGGCGCGCACATGCGACAACACAGACACTCAGCGTACTAATGGCCTCTATAAATATACCTATATATACCGGGTATATAATATCCATATATATATATATATATATATATATATATATATATATATATATATATATATATATATATATGGCAGGTGGTCCCCCGAAAATGTCCATTTCACAAATTGAGTTATTTTGCAAAAAGCCCAATGAGTACTAATGAAAAAAACATGCATATAAATTACAATCTCATGATTTTTCCAGATTTGAGCTATTTTTTAGGGAAAAAATGACCAAAAATCGATGTTCCCTGGAAAAAATCTGATTCCAAAACGAAATTTTCTCTCAATGATATTAGATTTACCATTTTTGCTTCATATGTGTTGCATACAAATGATAACACCATTTAAAAATATTTTAAAAATATTTATTTTTACTCTTTTGTCTAAATTACAAAAATAGCAATTATTCTAATAATCTCATATACCTTTTAAAACACTTCAATTGGACAGAATGATAGAAATTAAGATCATTTAGTTTAGTATTCTGCCATGTTAGTACTTTTCCCTTTTTACAAAGATTATAGTTTCGATTTAGACAGAAACCATCTGGCCCTCAATTGACTCTAGCTATCCAACTATCACAAAGGGGAATTAAGAATAGAGAAATGCGTTCAGCACCCTGTTACATTTTTGCCCTAATTAAGTGAATAAAATTCATAACTAAAATATTTCATCATAATTATTTTTTCACTGTTTTCATGTTTATGATAATATCTGGTGAACGTAACACAATTTTGTGTCATTAGTAATTGTATTCAAACTTACATAGGAAATAAAGTAAAAATCCTAGTATAACAAAATTTTGGAATGTGATGGTTCATTGCCTCCTTTATATATAAACTTTTTTCATGGACTGGCGGACAGTTTCCCTCTCCACCAACTTCCGTCCGTCCAGTGTGTCCGTCCAGTGTGTCCATCCAGTGCCTCCGTCCAGTGCCTCCGTCCAGTGCCTCCATCCAGTCCGTCCGTCCAGTCCGTCCGTCCAGTCCGTCTGTCCAGTCCGTCTGTCCAGTCCGTCTGTCCAGTCCGTCCGTCCAGTCCGTCCGTCCAGTCCGTCCATCCAGTTCCTCCGTCCAGTCCGTCCGTCCTGTTTGTCCGTCCAGTCTGTCCGTCCAGTCAGTCCGTCCAGTCCGTCCGTCCAGTCCGTCCAGTCCGTCCGTCCAGTCCGTCCGTCACATGGACCGACAAAATGGACTGGACGGATCCTATTCCTGTTCCGTCAGTCCATCCGTCCATCCATCCTTCCATTCCGTCCATCACAGAGTGACCGATCAGAACGGAAATGTCAGTTTTCTGATGGAAAAATGGACGGACGGGCATATCCAACTTTTTAGATATGTCCGTCCATCAATGTTTGCCACTCTGTGATGGACGGAATGGACGGACGAATGGACGGAGGGATGGACAGAATGGACGGATGGGTGGACGGAGGGACGTTGGTGGAGACGCAAACTGTCCTTCGGTCCATAAAAAACGTCTATGTGACGGACGGACTGGACGGACAGACGTTGGTGGAGATGCAAACTGTCCGTCCATCCATGAAAAACGTCCAGATGCCTGCTATATTGGACAGTTTTCATGGACAGACAGGTCGGCGGTCTTCGATGGAGACACCCCTTTAGACTTCCTGACATTATCCCAGCATCTTAATTCTCAGAGATATTAAGATATTTTGAAAAAGCCTCAGATCGGAGATATTGAATCCTGCTAAATCAAAATGTTGTGGCGATATGAGTGTATATCATAGAATAATCTCTAGCAACACAAGTTTGTCCCATGTACATAAACCCATTCAATTTACCATTCAAAATCAAATTTGAAATAACTCAGGTCAGCTTGGCAAGGCTCTGAGGATTTGTGGGTAGGTCTGAAAGACATCAATGGTCAGAACACAGATTACCAGTGGCGGGATGGCAGTGCTTTGATAGACGGTAGTATGTGGAAACCTGGTGAACCAATGCACCTTTCACATCGTTGCACCATGGTCCCCAAGGATATCAACCTTCTGGATGACGTGCATTGTGCAGCAGAACTCAGCTTCATCTGCGAGGTTGACCAAGGTAGATGAGACTTCTTTGATTTATACCAGCGCCTTTGGCGTTGGACGTAGCCCCATACCCAACTAAACTGCCCCCCCCCCCCCACAAGTCAGCACCTGCAGCACGGGACCGGGCACGGATGAGAGGATGAGCGGGCGGCGTTCCTCTGCCCCAGTTACCCCCCTAGTAGCGAGCCCGCAAGGGGCCAATTGGTTTTAGCTCGGATTGGCTGTTTGAAGTCGGGCAAAACTGAGCTGGGTTTCATGTTGGGCAGATGGCTGAGCTGAAGTGTGGCCCCGATTGGGCTGCCCATTTTGGGCTCAGATCAGTTTCAAAGCGGGCTACCGGATTTGGGCTCAAATCAGTTTCAAAGTGGGCTGCCCGCTTTGGGTTCATGTGGGGCAGATGACAGGAAGTCCGTCCAAAACCCGCTCTGAGCCCTATTCGGGCAGCCCACTTGGGGCCACACCAAAGCCCAGTGCCCTAAACCAAAGGGCATCCATAGGTTAGACCACTCAGGGCCGATGAGGGCTGAGGTTGGGTTTGGACAGGGCAACTGGTCTAGTAGTTTTGATGATTGACACCAGATGTCACTACTATACAATATATAGAGTTTTCCAACAAAGCCAGATGAAATTGACATTATAAAATAATTCGATAAAATGTTAAAGTGATGTAGAATAGGAAACAATGAACAGATGCTCTAACAGTTTGGAAATAAGGTAGACTATATATATTTGAATGAAGAAAAGAAGGTTTTAGAAGGTTCTCCAAGCAGCTATCCAGTGTAGACACTATTTATGTGGTATTACAATTTGCTTAACACAGTCTCATATGCTCCATGTGGGTATGAACTATGGATTTGAAGGCTAATGTACACCCTAGACACTGGTCTATGCTGCATGTGGCTCAAACCTGATGATAATAGGGCTGCTTGATACTTCCATTATGGGTAGGAAGAGTATACATGATTATGCCTTGGAATTATTAGCAGGACCTAGGATATCTGGTTCAACAAATACGAGAAATCATTGTGGAATGATTGAATAGATTCTAAAAACCCATGATTATCAAATAAGCTGTCCAAAAACTGATCTGAGCCTGCTTTCAACCCATCCAAAAACCGATCTGAACCCGCTTTCAGCCCGTCCAAAAACCAATCTGAGCCCAAAGTGGGCAGCCCGCCCAAAAACTGATCTGAGCCCAAAGTGGGCTTCCCGTCCAAAACCAGATCTGCGCCCAACATGGGCAGCCTGCACGGGGCCAGACAAAAGCCCAGTGCCCTAAACCGACGGGAGCCCGTCGGTTAGCCCACTCCGGGCCAGATTTGCAAACACAGTCTGGCCCCATCCGGGGCCACAGTGTGTTTGCTACTAGGGCCTTGTACCGTCGCCATGGTTGGGTGCGTCCCTGTCTACCGGCGGCGAGCCACTTTCCCTGTAACTTATACCTGACTAGCAACAGATCAGTGTCGATTAAAAAGTTCAGGCTCAATTATCTATATTATTCAAATTTTTTTTTAGTATTATACTCATAGGTAGGGATAAACTGAGAGTTTACTATGGACTTTTGTTGTATCACCATTCTTTGATAGATAGTTTAATTTTGAGCTATTTTGATGCAACCAAAGATGGGGGAATTTAGTGAGGTGCGCTGCCTGTTGTTACTAGGCCCACAGTATGAGAGTATATAGGCCCTAATTGTAGCCTATTAATTATGTTGTTTTTCTTTTTACATAACAATCTCATAATGAGAAGGAATGTAATTATATATGAGTCCCTTAGAATATCAATATAATTGAAATGGCATTACCAGTCGAGTTAGCTGGGACTTTCCTAACTGGTTCATAGGCTGAAAATTTTGCTTCATCTGGTACCCCAAAGGTAAATTGTAGCAGTCAATTATTGAAATTTCTAACCAGTGAAAGAATAACCCATTTTTATATATAGGGTAATAACATGTCAGTTTATCTTACATCTTATGAGATATACGTGTGTGTATATAATATTTATATATAATTGCTTATATACATATATATATATGTGGACAGTCGAGGAAAAAGGGTCCTCCAAAGGTTAAACTCAATTATAGAATTGAGGTCATCAGCTCTCCAGTGATATATTTCATTAGCACGTACCACTTCTAGTTTTTGAGAACTGGCTCCTTGAATATGTGTGGGCACTGTCCAATCACAGATGCCAATAAGCTCTATCTTACTTTGTTTTAGAGATATCTCTATCTAATTAGCATAGTTATGAAAATTCCCAAATATCCACACTTTTTCAAACATTTGGTCACAGCTTTTAATCTTAAAATGGGATTTACATTCTGTTTTCAGCATAGAAAACTTTGTGGGGCCTGTTATCATTAATTTCTTGAAAAATTCAATTTAGAATGAATATTATGTTTCCATGGCAACCAACAAGTGCGAAAACACCAATTTAAGCCCAAAAACATTCTTTTTACATTCCAAATATAGAGGGTTTTCACTAAAGTTGGAATTTTCTAAAGTGGCTCATTGTACTCACCATCAAAAAGTAGTGTAGAACAATTTTTATGATATTTTGAACATTGCTGGCTATATGGAGCCCCCTGGTGGCCAAAGTTGGTACTAAAAATCCCCCGCGGAGGTCCCTTTTCCCTTGTTGATCCACATATATACAATTATATTGAATCAAAATAAGTACAAATTGCTACAAATAATAATAAATTGACAACATTCTTTCAGGATCTGAATTGGCTACATTGAAAGCTGATCGACGTTCCTGTGTTGTTGCCAACAACTTTCTCCGTCCTGTGAATGACACTGAATTACATGGTAAGTGATTTCCCTACACATTTTATTCTATCAATTGTTTTTTGTAATAATCCAGATCTGTCTTGCTGATCTGAACACAGCAACTAGATAAGAAACAAACACATCTATATTCATTTTGTTTTAACCTCTCCCTCAAAAATAAGGGCACCCCCTTTGTAATCATGTAGTGTAGGAGTGGTATGATCACGTCATCATTCCCCATATATACAATGCATACCTTATTGAAGATGTCATCGTTGAATATAGCCCCTATTCATATAACAACCTCTCAAACTGTATCATTGTTTGACATGTAGCTTGATTTATCTTAATTATCCAGTTGGAGATCCAGGTTGTGAGCTGAGTGAATCGTTGTACTACACCTCTAAATACATCACTACATGGGATGGGGCCAGACAGCACTGTGAGGATATAGGAGCACACCTGGTCAAATTTGATGACTTCTTTGAGTTGCAACACCTCATGAAGAAAAGGTGAGCATCCGAAACCAATATATGTGAATCTTTGCAATAAAAAAGTGAGGCACTGTTGTCACTGGAATAGGTCATATAATTAAACAGAAAATATGCAACCGGTTTCCGGAATACAGGCCCCCCTGACTGTAGGCCCCCAGCCCACAGAACCACGGAACTAAGGCCCCCAGCCCAGAGGCCCTCCGGATCTGAGGCCCCCTGCCTTCAGGCCACCCTGACTACAGACCCCCGGCCTGTAGGCACCGATCTCACTTCCATTTCATACGTCCACACCCCATTATCTCATTCAAATTCATCACGTCACCCCATTCCCTCACGTCCAACCCTGTCCTCACATCCAACCCCCTCCCTCACATCCAACCCCTGCTCTCACATCCAACCCCCTTCTCTAACGTCCGACCCCCTCCTTCACATCCAACCCCCCTCCCACAAGTCCAACCCTTTCATCATGTCATGATGACCGGACAAGATGGCGGCACAGGGTTAAGGGGGCCAACCGAGCTCCCTGCATTCTAGGCTAAAAAGCACAGTCAAACTGACCATATAGGACTAACACTGTCACTGCACCTTCATTAAGATATTGTCAACCTGCACAGAGTTAATTTAGTATGCCAGATACCTGACAGAGACGAAGAGAAGGCAATATGTTGGTCCGTCAAGGCGCCACCCCGAACGAAATCGTTGATGCTATGAATAGCCTAGACGCCCGCTTGACAGCGCAGGAAGACTTTGCCGTCAACACGACAACAACGGTCCAAAACCTGCAAGCATCCATAGCTACTATAAACAACAACAATGCCACGCAGTCAACCTTAATGGATGATATTAGGAAGAGCCTAAATAGCAACGCAGAGGCTCTCACCCAGGTAAATTCTACGATGACCAAAACCGGTGTAGATGTGGATAGGCTTTCCACCATTGCCGACACACAAACAAGGATCTTAGCCGGGCACCAGATCAGGTTTCACAAACTCGATAAACAAGAGGCGAGAAAGGTAGTTATAATGGAAGGTCAACCAGAATACGAAGGCCAAAATTTAATTAATGATGTGTATCAACTGCTTCATGACACAGGAGTCTCCTATGGTACAGACATGGTAGAGAGTGTATCACGAGTGGGCCCCCTCCGGCGTCCAAGGATAAATGATGGTAACCCCCTCCACAAGCCCAAGCCCCATCCAGTACGCATAGTCTTCCACAGTTATCAGTGTAAACCTGCCCTGCTTAAGAACCTGAAATACCTAGGAGAAGCTGAGGGTTGGGATAACATTTCCATAGGCGACGAGCTGACAGAGGAGGAGATGAAACAATTCCATGACCTTCGTGCTATGTTTTTCCTTGCCAGAGCAAAAGGGCATGAGTGTAAGCTAAGACAAAGATCTGTTATTATTGACGATGTCCCTTATGGCCATCACCGTCTCACCAACCTACCACATCCAGGACTTAATATGGAAGCAGCCACCACAGCATATAGCCAGGACGGCATGATGTTTCGATCACAGTACAACAGGTTGTCAAACTTATACCCCTGCACCATTGACTACGACGGATTCAGGTATGTGAGTGTCGAACAGGGCTTCCAACACCAAAAGGCCTTAACCTGTAAGGATGAGCCAGCAGCTAGCAGTATCATGACCCTGACAAACCCATATACCATCATAGCTGAAGGGAAGAAGATCAAGGACACACAAGAATGGTATAAAGCAGCCGAACAGGTATTGTATCAGCTCAATGCCATTAAATTCATGGATCCAGCATAGAGAGACTACTTGCTCTCCACAGGGGCTAACTTCCCCTACGAAGCTAGCTTCCACCCAGTATGGGGTGTGGGTCTACATATTGGTCAAAAAAACATGTGTGTACAAGGGCGTCACCCCGGTGCCAACCTCCACGGCAAACTGCTGGTCACACTCAGAAACAACATCAGGAGAGCCATGCCTCCCCCCGGTATACAGCCAGGACAAAACGCAGTCGCCCAGCATCCACCTCAACCCCAACAAGTACCCCATGCTCACCTTCATCTACAACAACCTCAGCAACCTCAGCAACCTCAGCAACCTCAGCAACCTCAGCAACCTCAGCAACCTCAGCAACCTCAGCAACCTCAGCAACCTCAGCAACCTCAGCCTCAACCCCAGCAACCTCAACTACCTCAGCCTCAGCACCAGCAACCTCATCAACCTCAGCATACTCAGCAAGTCCAGCTACCTCATGCTCAACTTCAACCCCAACCGCCTCCATCCCAGAACCCTCAAGCACAACCAGCGCAATAATACTACCGGTATCATAAAGCAAAATTGTATAAATTTTTGGGTACCTTATATCCTAATACATACGCAGACACCAATGTAAAGACTGATCTATTAGACTTTTGCTATCTTTAACATGACTACGGTAATGATTACTTATAGATTATCAAGAAAAATTGTTCTACTTGTTATTTAACATGTCCACGGTAATAACTACTTATAGATTATCATGTAATAATTGTTCAAATTGTTATACGGTATTAATTGCATCATGAATTCACTATACATTGCCTGTTCTCATATTCAGAGAATCAAATGCCACAAGGCCTGGTCAATATACTAATGTTACTATATAGCCTACCGGTACAGGCATTTTCGTTCTCACCAAGATCAGCTGTTCGTATCTCAACATGTATACAGCGCCTGTCGCCACCTGGTGGTTCATTTACACACTAAGTTTTTTGCACAGCGTTAAATCTAGACTTATTGTATGTGGGTAAGGTATAGAGTCTGTACGAATGTCTCAGCCATTTTATTAATCTATATTAGTAATTAATCCAATAATTATATTTTAATAAGTTCCTATATTGAACTATTTAACCATAATGATTAGAACTATTTCCTAGTAGCTTGACTTAATTACCGGTATTACAGAATAAAACTTTTTTTTTCTTTTTTTTTAATGGGGATCGGGTGGCACAACCTGCCCGGTACTAATTTCGAGATTGAAGGCCATCAGAGCCGATTTCTTTCTCCTGGGGGGTATATAAGACTCAAAATGGTAGTATATTTATTTCTTGTAATTCTTGAATTTTTTTCTGATACCGTATTCTCACGTCAAACTATTGTTTTATTGCTCCCTCATAGGTGAGTGGCCTGATTTGAAACAGGGTTTTTCTGTTGTCCATTTAAATGCTAGGAGTATCACAAATAAGAAAGCAGGTTTATGTACTGAAATGAATGACAAATTTATTGATGTTCTATTATTTTCTGAGACATTCCTAAATGACTCTGACGAAGATTATTCTTATCTTTTTCCGTATTATAATTTTTATAGACACGATAGAATCAGTGTTCATAGAGGAGGAGGTTTAGCAGCACACATAGCTGATGGTCTTTCATGTTCCTCAGAAATGTTCAAACATCTAAATAGAGGGACACTTGACATAGAGATTCAATGGCTATTTGTACAAAAGGGTAAAAGCAAAAAAACAATTATTTGTAATGTGTATAGACCACCAAAGGGAAACCTTGTTAGATTTTGTGATACAATTAAAGCATTATTTCTCCAGATACACGATTTAGATTCTTATGATGTAATAGCAATAGGTGATTTTAATGTTGACGCTTTAGCTGATAATGACGAAAGGTCTTTATTATATGAAACCATGTCTGATTTTCATCTAGAACAATTGATAAACTCTGTCACGACCACAGCAGGCTTTAATACAGCTCTCGATTTAATTTTTACAAATTGTAGAAATATCTTATCATATGGTCCGCTTAATGTACATCTTAGTGACCATCTTCCTGTATATGTTCTTAGGAAACATGACTCAGTCAAACTGGGTTACAGAATGTTTAGGGGCAGGTCGTATAAGAACCTGAATATTGACGAATATTTACACAATATTGCTGCCAAAGATTAGACAGAATTTGATAATTGTAATAATGTTGAAAGGTGTTGGGAAATTTTCGAAAATTATATGTATGATGAATTAAATGTCACATGTCCAATTAGAGAATTTAGAGTTAAGGAACAGAGCTATCCTTGGATGACAAATTATCTTCTAGAAAGATCCTATGATAAAAATACAAGTCTGATGAATGCAAGAAAGTCGGGTTCAATTCTGGACTGGCATGCAGCTAGAGCTTTAAGAAATTAAGTCAATGTTGAAAGGGAACATGCAAGGCATGAATACTTTAAAAATGAATCAGAAAATTCCTTTAAAAATAGTAAAGAATTTTGGAAAATAATGAGACAAATTCTTCCATCCAAAAAGAAACCGTCTACTGGCATTAACTTGATGGATCAAGGGGAGCCTATCCCCAAAGAGTCAACAGCTCAATTTATTAACGACTTCTTTGCTAATATAGGACCGGATTTAGCCAGAGCTCATAATGAGGAATGGTATTTTCAAGGCACTGCCTGTGACAATATTATGCCTGACTTTTATGTTAGCGACTCAGACATTATAAAATGCATTTCAGACCTTGATGTTACTAAGTCATCTGCTCTTAATTAATTATATACCTACCAGGATATTTAAGCTAGTCTCCCTTAAGTTTCCACACAGAATTATAAAAATAATCTGCTTGTGCTTTGAAAATGAATTAATCCCAGACTGCTGGAAGATTGCCACGGTCACCCCCCTACCCAAGGGCGGTGATAACTCTAATGTTACAAATTTTAGACCAATAAGCGTGCTCCCAGTACCGGGTAAAGTTCTCGAGCGACTGATGCATACTTGTTTGTCAAATCATATACGAGCCAACAATATTTTAACCCCCAGCAAGGCGGGTACCAGCAGAGCAAATCCACTGTCAACACAATAAGTTCTTTTGTAGATGATATTTTGAAAAATAGAAATATTGGGAACATCACCCTAGCAGCTTTCATTGACATTAAAAAAGCTTTTGATTCTGTAAATCTTGAAATCTCAATTAAAAAATTAGAACTTTATGGAATAAAAAATAAAAATTTAAATTTAGTAACAAATTATTTAAAAAATAGAAAACAGTCCACAATAGCTAATAACTTTAAATCTAAAGAAGTGAATCTGTCCTGCAGTGTCCCCCAGGGGTCTATTTTAGACCCCCTGTTTTTTCTGGATCCATCCAATATATGTTATACAGGATTGGCTGGGGTATTGACGGAAGAACTCGCCAGGTGGCACCACTCTCACCACCTACCTGGGCCACCTGGCCGCTTACCCCAGCCAGTGCCTCATGTCCACCCACCTGGGTGCCAGGACAGACTCAGTTTTTTTGGTTTTTGTTAGAGATAGTGAAATGGATGTATGACAGGTGTCCGACGTATGACAGAGTTGTTGACGTATGATGGGGGTTGGACGTACGGCAGGTTGTGGCCTATGGACAGGTGGCCTATGGCTAAGGTGCCATAAGACTGGGGGCTTAAGATCTGGAGGGCCTAAAGACAAGGGCCCTGTAATCAGGGTGCCTAATGGCAGGGTGCCTAAATCCAAGTGCATAAAGTCTGTGTACCTATGGGACCATATAGCCTTTGAAGTTATTTCATAATGTGTCCCTCAAACAGAACTGGCCAATCTCACCAACACTAGTGTACTTAGTTGCTCTACTGTTTTCAATAGCCTGCTGGCCTTGGCCTGCTGTCTATTTTACATGTTGAAGCAAAGGCCGGCACCGCCCTTTTTTTAACCTCCTGGGTAAATGACTCATAACTTTGGCCTGGTTTCACGAAGCGTGGTGACATTGCACTTGTTGGCTCTGGCATTATCCTGGCACCCGGGTTCTCTAGTATTTTTGCGTAAGGTTGGAGTTAGATAGTTGTGGATATATAAACCCTTCCCTTCAGTTCTCCAGGAACTCAGTCTTGCTGTGCTTTTTTGCAGACTGATAGGGATCAAACTCTGCTATATTTTAGATCCACATGCTCCTCAGAGATCTCTATTTGAATATTGATGAATATTACATTATACTATAACAATTACACAGGTCTGCATGGTTGCTACAAGGTAGTAACCATCTGTGGGTGGGTCTAAAGGACCATGATGGTGGAAACACAGATTACCGCTGGCTGGATGGTACTTCTGTAACAGACGCTAGTATGTGGAGATCTGGTCAGCCTGACTTTGCTGGACATCACTGCGGGTTCCTGCCCAACAATATAAACTTTCTGGATGACACACACTGCGCAGGACAACTCAGCTTCATCTGTGAGTTAGACAAAGGTAGACAATGTTTCTTTTAACAGCACATTATATTAAGCATATAGTCACCCTTGTATTACTTATGTGAAGAGTTAAGGTGGGTCAATTTGGACGGCTGGCTGTCCAACTAGTCGAAAGAAAAGGTGTCGTGGTAATGGTGTTATGTGGAATTAGGTGTGTTGAAACTGTGATTCTTGTCCTAATGCGACAGTAGTATTGTCTGTATCGGAATGGGACTATGACTAACCTACTAGAATGGTCCAAACGACAAGAGACCAGTGTAAAAGTAGCTAGATTTTAATCGGGTTTTTGCTATAAGACCATAATAGCATACACTTTCTAATAAAGCTGAGAAAATAGGATGGTCCCAAGCTGTGAGATATTCAATTACTAAAAAACCTGTGTGACAAAACGCCAAACCCAGATGTCTCATAGCTTTTTTTGTTGTAAATTTATATTGTATCCGTGGTGTTTTTTTTAATTTGTAGGGGAGGGAATTTTCAATATCTTGTGAATTAATGTTTTTCGATACTGAATATTATTCATGCTAGAACCTATGAATCTTTAACTTTCTTGGCGTTTCCGCCGTAACAACAGCCTGCTGATGGTGGGGACACGAACTTGCTGATCACATTTTAAGATTGTTTATTAAAGTGTCCTGAATACGCAATGCCTTATACATCATTATAAACATGGCACGAGTACCGGTATGTTCCTTCAAATCCTTTTGTACATCGTGTATGGTTTAACCCTTTCGTGCCCAGAACTATTTGATGAAAGTCAGTTTCTTTACATCACAATTGGTAGATTGGGTAACTAATGAATATTTTGTTCTCACATATGCTTTATATTATATTTTTTGAAAGCTATTGAAGTGCCCCTTTCAATACTTTAAAAAAACTCCAAATTGGGTTGCCATGACAACCAGAAGCGTTCTTTTTACTGATATCAATCAATATTGCCATCTAAAGGCCAGACTTTGGTCTTTTGGTTGGTAAAACCCTACATTGGCTTAGTAAACGTTCTTTTGGGGTTCCAAATGAAGGCATATCTAATGAAAATAGAAGGATATCAACAGTGTAATTGGAATCCCGAGAGAAAACCATTAAAAAGGGTTTTTAATAATTTTTTATCAATATTTTCACTATTTTACCAATATTTCTGTATTTAATATGCCCTGCTATTGCTAGAGCGCGCACTTTTAGTGCTTTTAAGGCAATTTTAAACTCCTAATATCTTCTAGTCTAGCATCCTATCAACACACACACACATGGTACCACAGGATACCTGGTACCGTTAGAAAGCCCATGAAATTGTGCTTAATTCAGGCCTAAAACTATCTCAATCTGAGTACTAGTGCAGATAGGGTGCTCTCTTGAACATATATAGGTGCAAAAGCGCGCACTTTTGGAGTTCTGGGCACGAAAGGGTTAACCAAACCAATTGTTTACGTCAATGGACACCTATGGAACCACTCTGTGTATCTCTACAACAGTTGATCAATAAAGTTCTAATTTGTTCAAAAAAATGTTTTATATAATAGGAGTATGTAGTGTTTTACCACATATATGTACTTGAATTTGTATTGAAAAGTGGCTAAATTTCTGTATAACTCTCTCAGGATATAGGTTTTAATATTCTCTCTCTAGAGAATCCCTTTTGTACATGTATATGGTCCCGGGCATATTTCTGAAGTTTTTGTCCAATGATTTCTGAATGAGAGCCAGTAGTATAGTATGTATCGGGATGGCACTATAGCTCAGCTACTAGAATGGTCCAAACGACAAGAGACCAATCACAGACCTCCATTTGGTCACGTGACCTCATTTGCATATGAGGCCACGGCCCCTTTGGGTCACGTGACCGGAAGTGTCCTTATTTGGGCATGAGCATAACCAATCACAGACCTCCATGGGGTCACGTGACCTCATTTGCATATTAAGCCACTCCCCCTTGGAGGAGTCACGCGACCGGAACCAGAGACTTTTCGACCTCTGGTTCACAGAGGTCTGTCGGCGGTAGTGAGCTGGTAAAAGAAGAGACGTGTTTTTTTTCCATATGGAGGTTTCGTTTAAGATTGTTTTTTCTATCTCTGCCCTCACCACCACTACCACTACCACCACGTATTAGAGCTTTTGTATCGTGACTTTTTTCTATCAATCATGTACTACCAAATGTATTTACCCACGCTGTGTGCTTGCTTTTCTTTCTCTACCATTTAATGCAATATAGTTATGCACAGATCGAACTTTCTAAAGTCATCCATTAACACTTGAATGAGTCTATGGTGTGAATTGGAGGGCGAAGCTCGCCACAGTTTCAAAACTTCAAAACATAAGAGAGACACATCTTTTTCCGGTTGTCGAGAGATGTTGGTCAGCTGCTCAAAGGTTAAACCTAGATGTATTCATACGGTTTTCCAATTCTTAGAAGATGCCAGAGTTTCAGAAATGATCTTCGTCTGCTCAGCTATATCTCGGCGGTTAGCTGCAAGGTGGGCGTGGTAAAGGCGACCCCATCTGGTATGACACGTGGCAATTTCAGTCCACCATGTCTGGTACATCTCCCTACACATGTCCTTGATGCTGTTGACGGGCACTAAGCGTTCAAGACTGTCGTACAGAACTCCCAATTGGACACCTAATTTGCTCCATTCTCGCGCTGGTAACTCACTACCTATTTCACAAAGTAATTCGTTGCTGAAGCAGAAATTCCTACTCTCTAGAAAATCCTCATAACGCACTTGACAAACATCATAGGAAGGTTCGAGTGAGGTGTTGGATTTAGAAATCATTTTGTTTACTGAAAAAGAATTCAAAAACTCACTTCTCACAAGTAGCAGAGGGTAGGGCGGTCGGTAAGCGAGTAAGTGGGCGATGGGTGACACGTGGTAGACTAGAGGAGACTCACAGTGCAGGCGTTGGTTATGTTGGTGGTGATCGTGGTGGTGGTGGTGGTGGTGATCAGAAGCGATGTACTGTTTTCGAGATGGGTTGGCTTTATATAGGGTGTCTTGAGACCGTTCACCACAGACTATTACCCCCGCCCTCCCTCTGCTCACCCCTGTGTCAAACTAAGGCTTTAGATCCATCACATAGTTAACAATGGGTATTGTTATAACGGTATTAAGCGGATTACAGGTGGTCTAACTGTGATAGACCCCTCTCGTGCGTCCTTGAAAGAGCGCTGATTAGGGGTTCACGGGCTGGTTTTGTGCATTTTCACTCTCCCTTCCCCCTCATAAGTAGTGGTCTCTGCTACCCTGTCAGTATGATCTGAGGGTCAGAGTCAATTTTTAATCCTAAGTCTTTGGACGGCTGGCTGTCCAACTAGTCGAAAGAAAAGGTGTCGTGGTAATGGTGTTATGTGGAATTAGGTGTGTTGAAACTGTGATTCTTGTCCTAATGCGACAGTAGTATTGTCTGTATCGGAATGGGACTATGACTAACCTACTAGAATGGTCCAAACGACAAGAGACCAAGTCTAGTAGCTTAGTCATAGACCCATCCCGATACACACTATACTACTTGCAACTTTAATTGAGGGTGACTAATCTCTTTTAAGTCTTTTGTCAGCGCTCCCTTCTGAAGAGGCGGCTCTAAAGAGTTGAGAGCTATTTTCTGATCCGCTTAACAAGCTCCCTCCTCCTGCTATAACGCAACCAAAAATAATTTCCTTGTAAAAGTGAGATGAAAAAAAGCTCGCTTTGCAGACAAACTGACTCGTTTAAAAAAAGAATTTTGTTTATGAAGTTAAATCTCTTTTTTTCCCTCTTTTTTATTTTTCTGAGAGTTATTCTTGAAACTAGTCATTTCTACCACCATTCAATATTGTTTAAAGAAAGTAAGAAAAATTTTTTAGCTGTGCACCCTCCCCTCTCTGTGTACAGCAGCTGTATATGAGATTCGCTCCTGATGGCCTACCCCGCGCTAGGGGGGTCTCTGTGACACCTCTTTGTCTATAACCACCTTTGAAACTACAGTAAAGGCTTATCTCCTCCATAGTAGGATATAAAGGCAGTCGTTCAGAAAACTCAATCACTCACACTACCAAGCACACACGCGCTACACACCTCGACCACACAAACCCTCACCATGGTTGGAAAGAGACCTAACAGAAACCTTAGCATCTACAAGTACAGTGGCAGGAAGAAAGAACCCTTCTCCTACTACATCAGACCCGGCGGTACCATGTGCACTACTGCCTTCTCCCGTTGTCAACTTCGACTCCCTTGTAGCAAGTTCTGCTACAGCCCTTGCTGTTGAGAAAACCCCTGCTGCTGCTGCTGCTGCTGCTGTTGCCACTGCTACGGCTACTGTCAGTACTACTGCTACCATGGCCACGGACACCACAACAGATGTCATAGAAAGAGACGTTGCTCTTGACTACCTAAACACCAACTCCAACGGAACGGAGGACCAGAAGGAGGAGGAGGCGGAGGAGGACCAGGATTCATCGCCACTGACGGTCAAAAGTCTCCAGACATCCTGGCCAAAGTTATCGCCCAGTCTCTGCGAGACACAGGTACTGCCTATCCTCCGGCGCAGACCGACGACTACCCGGAGACAAATGAGAGTGAGGGCTTTCTACGTTGACGTTGACCTTCCACGCCCCAACCCGCTAGTGTCTCCTCCACCGATGACGGCGTGTGGCTCTCCGCACGAAAATCCGCCGTTCCTCACAAGTCCCGGGATACCAACACGAGTGTTGTTACTGCTGCTCCTTCTGCTGCTACTTCAGCCCGTAATGCTGGTTGCAATGTTCTTCCTGTAGATCCATGGACGACGGTCGACAACAACAACGGTGCGCTCAATGAACCTGAAAAAGGTGAGGAAAAACGTGAGTTCTTCATCAACGGTTTAAAGCTGCAACTTTGGAGTGGTGGGGCTAAGTTATCAAAGGAGCGATACAGTGCCATAAAGGGTGCAATAACATTCACCAAGGAAGTGGCATTCTCCATCTCTGCCCTCTTCGAGCTCATCAGGAACGCCCCCGACATCAAAGAGGAGGTGCGGAGATGTGACAGATCTGTGTCTCAAGGGTTACCTGATCATCTAGTTCGTGGAACTAGATGATAGGCACAACCTACACGTAGGTGTCAGCTACTACAAGGGCAAGAACATCATTCACGTGCGCAAGTACGAAGGTCAAGACAAGTCGGTGTGATGCTTTCCACCAAGGCCCTGACCGAACTGGGTGTCAAAAGAGAGAGAGAGAGAGAGGTAAACAGAAAACAGATAATTAGAGGAGAAAACTTTAGGGAAAAAAAAGAAAATTCTTTAGGTATAAGTAACTTAGTTAAGATGACTCAACTGGTGTGCGAAAGGGGTTTCAAAAGATTCAAAAAGGTGTTCCGTTATAACACCCACATGAAAAGATGCGCGGTGTTACCGAAATTTTGTCCCCTATGTGGCTAGGTAACTGTAGGAAAAGCGCCTGTAGACGGAAGTCTGTCGCCGGGGTGATTATTCCTCCGGTGATATCCGCCATACCTCAAGGTGAGGAAATATCCACCACTAATTGGCCCGTGATACAGACAGGCGTCAGAGCTCACGGTGTTCGCGTCAGGGTAACCAACGTGAGACTGTCCACCGGTGAGTTGCGGGAGGCCGTCACCACAATGCGTCAGATCCACATCACGCAAAGATTCAGATACAAAGTGGGTTTTTCCGTCGGTTTCATCCTGCATCTCCATCATGAAAAACACTGTCACATCGCGAGAAGTCGCAACACTTCGCGACGCTGACACCAAGTGGCAAGTTCTGTTTCCCACCAATTTGAACATCTGCATTTTCATGGGACCCTGAGAATTTCCCATAGGAGGAAGAGTAGCCAAAATGGGTCGACTGAGGAATAAAAGGGGGGTGTTAGATTTTCCGAGCGGAGACAAGTTATGTGTGTTCCGCTGCATATCCTTTCACTTGCGAACGCTGTAACCTTTCCCGGGTTGAACTTGGAAGACATACCAACTTTGGAGAACCTGTTCGACATACAAATAGCGGTTTACAGAACGGTAAAGTCAAAGGTAAAATCCTGAGAGAACGAGTTTCACTGATGAAACCTCCTTCGAAGACACGGGGTGCCAGAGGAAAAGTTAACCTCCACCTCTCTGTGTCGAGCGGCAGCTCCATGCACTTGAGGAATATGCTGGAATATACGAATGTCCCGACTGTAAGTCTGCGTTCACAACCAAATTCTTACTGAAAAGACACAGGAGTCAGCTTTCACCTTGCGAGCAAGTCTCTGTTTCGTACGTAGGTGGGGTGTACCAAAACATGAAATCGGTGTTCGAAGCACTGGCAGACTACTCCGTATATCCTCCGGACGCTGCTTCCAAGACGTACCCTTACAATATAACCTTCGATTTCGAAGCTTTCTTCATACCCGCCAAAGCAGCTTCCACGCAAAACGTCTCCGTACTGTACGAGCAGGTCCCTCTCTCCGCTAGCGTGGTGTCCGACTTTCCAGGATGCGAAGGTCCGGTGTGTTTCGTGAGACAGTCAGACGTGCAGTCGAACCCTTTGTTGGACAGAGTTCTCAACAACATTGACGACACCGCCAAAGTCATAGGAGAAGCAGTGCTGGAAGTTTGCCGACCGACGTTAGTGAAACTAGAGGCACGAATAGTAGAAGCTCTCGCTCTAGAGGCAGCGGCCACCATGTCTACAGGCGACGACTTCGCCAAAATTCGAGACCGTCACCCTTTAGTGAAACTGAAGAAAAGATTCCTGAGGTATCTTCCCAAAGTTCCGATCGTCGGCTTCAACTCGGGGCATTACGACTTGAACCTGATCAAAGTTCACTAAGCCCAGTGTGAAAAGGTTTGGTCGGAACAGAAAATGTCCACTTTCAGCGACTACTTAGTCTAATACAACAACAAAGACGTGCAACCGTTCGTAGAGGCCCTGAGCAAGCACGCCAAATTTTTCAGGGAGCGCGACATTGACATGTTCAAAGACAGAATTTCTCTCCCCAGTCTCACTCTATGATTCCTTTTAAAAAACATAGAGGCGCCGTTCGTGACCTTTCACCAGTCGGACGCTCGAACTTTCGAACTATTGACCAATTCGTGGCGGTTCAAAAAGAGTACAGAATGAGCGGAGACCTCTACGAAGTCAAACTGCAACCGAAAAGAGTGACCAACAGCCTACCTTTATAAATAGGTTTCATGGTGTACCAGTACGCCAAGTTGAAAATGTTGGAGTTCACGTTCAACTTCTTGGATAGGTTCGTCGATCGGAGCGATTACACGCTCTGTCAGATGGGCACGGACAGTCTTTACATCGTGAAACCCGAGCTGAGAGAAACATATTTCCGAGAGAAACTTAACTGGATTCCAACAGCTGTGTACGACCAGCACTTAGAGCTTTTCGTGAAGACAAAGACGGAAGGCGTCAGAGAGTTGACCCCGATGACCTGTTGCGAGAGACGTTACGTTCACAATATGAAAACTCCGGGTCTCATGAAATACGAGTGGGAAGGTGACGGTATTCTCAGTCTCAACCCGAAGACTTACATCTGCTACGCGGGTGAAATGAAATGTCAGAAAATGAGCGCCAAGGGTGTGATAAAAAACCAAAACGCTAAAGAACCGAAAGACTTCTTTGAAGTTCTTTCCAACCGAAAATCTATAAACACCACCAACACAAATTTTAGAGTGATAGAAAGCAAAATGGACACTTACACCATAGATAAAAGGGACTGAGTTACTTATACCCTAAGCGTTGCGTTCATTCTGAGGGTGTGATGACGAGTCCTTTAGAGATATGAAAGACAGAGTCGTCTTCAAAAAAAAGGGCTGAGTGAAAAACTTTTAAAAAAAATCTAAAAATGTAAAAAAAATATATATATTTTAATTAGTTTTAGCGACAGTGTGAGTTTAGAGTAGTAAAAAAAAAATAAGATAAAAAGTAGCTTAGTTGTTTAGCGGTAGATAAGCTGGTGAGGTTATGTTCTTTGTTGTTGTGTAAAACTACGACAGGCTTACCTCACCTTGTTTATCGTGAAAAAGACAACCTAAAATGTGTACTTGCTAACTGATTTTCTGTTGGGAGGCGATCGAGGTGACCGATGTGTCATTCTATACAGAACCGCTGGCGAACCAAGGTGTTCATAAAGTGTTCGTTTCTAATTACACGTTCCCTTCGTTAGACAGTTGTTTCAAAGATGGTTTCTGGAGAACGAACCACGAGTTGAGAGACAGATGTCTTGCGATATATCAATTTCATGACGGGCAGGAGTGTCCTCTCATCAAAGGGCAGTATAGGTTCGAATATTGCAATACCCTATTGACTATGCTAGAGAAAGACATGGACTTGTTGGAAAAAGCGTGTTATTACCCTGGGTATAAGTTTGATACAACTTGTCATCCGCGTCTCGATAACATATTGTGCAATAAGTATGAGTACTTCGGTGTAGAGGCTGCCAAAGTGAAATCCGTCGTGTCAATACAATCCGAATGGACCGCTTGGTATAAGTGTTCGTGGATTCAGCTTGTAATCTCGACGAGGTGTGGACAGCGAACATGCCTTACAACTTTCCCCCCTATCCTGAAGACACTTGCACGAAAGTGATACGCCAAGATTACACTTCGTACAGTCTCGATTACGAGAAACAAAAAGCGAACGTGTACATTTGGAATTGTGAGTTGTGTCATGTTCCTCTGCGGTATTGTGCTTCATTATGTAAAGAGTGTGTGGATTTATTCCCCGATTTGTGGATTTAAAAAATTAGTGCTCAATGTATAAATTCTGTCACGTTGCTACTATACGACAGTGTATACTCTGTTGAGAATATGTCAAAAGCTTGCACCGTGTACAGTCTCCAGTAGGGAAAAAAAAGTGGAACGTGTTCAGTGTGTTGTGAGTTAATGTATCACGTGAGTACTTTCGAAAAAAATTCGAACCTTGTACTGCTCGAAGTATAAATTCTGTTGTGTTGAATGTGTCAGCTCTATTGTATAATTTATCGAAATAAAAGAATTAAATGAAAAAGTCTGTTCCAAAACCCCACCCCACCTACCCCACCCCCAACCCACCCGAATCTACTGCTAAATAAAATCAGCCTTCTGTAACGGTCGCAGAAAAATCGTCTGGTGAAAGCGGGACTCGAACCCACGACCCCCTGACTCCGGAGCCAAGTGCTCTACCACTGAGCTACTTCCCCGTCTGACAATCTAACAGCGCCGTACGTTACTGGGTCGGCTCGGTAACCACTGCCCTTACACAGCTCCCCCAGCTTCTATCATGCCCCGTAGCAGCCAATGATAGAAGCTCACAGTGCCGAACCGATCCAGCCAATTTGTTGACTTGACTCCATGCTGAACTCCAACTGCCCGTACTGGGAACCAACTCTTCACTACCTGCTCCTCCAACTACCAACCGCCAGCAGGTGGCCAATCCCCAGCAAGTTGGGATGCTCCAACCGTCTAAGTCAACCGTACCAGCGAGTGCACTCGCTTTCTCCACCAGTGTAACGGTCGCAGAAAAATCGTCTGGAGAAAGCGGGACTCGAACCCACGACCCCCTGACTCCGGAGCCAAGTGCTCTACCACTGAGCTACTTCCCCGTCTGACAATCTAACAGCGCCGTACGCTACTGGGTCGGCTCGGTAACCACTGCCCTTACACTTCCATCATATACCACCGCCCGTCGTTCACAAACAGAAGACCGCTCACGTGCTTAGGTCACGTGGCATTGTTTACAAACAAAGGACCACGTGGTCAGGTCAAGTGTTGTTTACAAACAAGGAGACTGCCCGGAGGCCTCCGATTGGTCGAGAGGCTCCGCTAATCCCCACTGAGCCGAGTAAGTGACTTCCGGTTACGATCATGCCCAAATAAGGTTGCTTCCTGTCACCTGACTCCTCCAAGGGGGTGTGACCTAATATGCAAATGAGGTCACGTGACCCCTTGGAGGTCTGTGATTGGTTAATTACGCTCATGCCGAATTAAGGATACTTCCGGTCACGTGACCCCAAGGGGGCGTGGCCTCATATGCGAATGAGGTCACGTGACCCAATGGAGGCCTGTGATTGGTCTCTTGTCGTTTGGACCACTCTAGTAGCTGAGCTATAGTCCCATCCCGATACATACTATACTACTAGAGCCACCACCACAGACTCCATAGCACAGTGGCAGAATGCATGTCTTCATATCCAAAGGTTGATGGTTTTCGCCCCAGTCAGGTAACACCTTTGTCCATTTTAGGACAATTTCATGAAACTTGTTCTAACATGAGACAAAGTCTCCGGTCATACTAGAGTATATATCAGCACAGAAAACTGCGCAGTAGACGAAAATGACATCAGATTGACCCACCTTAAGACAAGTTGAGATTTTGAATTTCAGATGATTTTTTTTTATTTACACATCACTCTTTAATCATCAGACCAGTATATAAAAACAAGAGACATATGGATTGACGTAGTCATCATCATCAGAGATAATTAGAGTTTGTACTTGGTTCAATCATGATCACTTGGAGAGCATGCCTTTCTGTGTTGTTATCAGAGCTCTATGGGTTGCTATTGGCTTGAGCCCTTTTGAGAATCATTTACTTGTATGAACTTGGCCTGTGACAAACGTTGACAAATGCTCACAGGAATCAGATAGACTTGTATCCTTTATAATGATTCGGGGACCACCATATCCGACAGGTTAAGAAAAACTCAAAACTTCCATTTGAAGTTGACACCTGACCAAAACCCTGCTCTTCTCTACAGTCGTGCTTGGCGACCACTAAATTAAAGTTGGGTTCAGTTCTAGTGGCATACAGTTGATGACAATCAGAATCAAACTCTTCTTCAATCAGAAAATAGAAATAACTAGAACGTTCTTTTAGGATCTGAATTGGCCATATCAAAAGCTGACCGACGTTCATGTGTTCTGGCCAACAACTTCATTCATCCTGTGAATCATAATGAATCACAAGGTAAGTTATCAAAGCTGAGATGGTTTCCCTTCACAGATAGCATACTAGGGTTCTATATTTTTTGTAAATAACAGCATCTATCAGTAAACCAATTAACTACATTAGTCTCAGAGCAATAAGGATTTTAAAAATTATGTTTATTTTCCCACATTACTTGACTTGGCTCAGTATTTTGAGACATTAGCCAGAAAGGGTGTCAGCTGGGTGTTGGGGCATCTGCAACTAGGACCCCCTCCACACAAAAAAGTAGAGGAGTTATCTGTGTCTCAGGTATACTATGGTAATATGCAGTATCAAACAGCTATTGCCCTAAGTACTTGTGTAATATGATATTTGCTTATGCAGATGGAAATCCAGATTGCCTGCTGAGTACGTCGTCTTACTACTATGCCACTTATTTGACGTCCTGGGAAGGGGCCAGGCACCATTGTGAGGACATAGGAGGTTATCTGGTCAAGTTTGACCATTTCTTTGAATTACAATATGTCATGAAAGGAAGGTAAGCATCTGTTTGTCTGTTTTGCAGGTATCATGCAGAATCATGCTCATCCTATACACAATAGTCTTATCTTTTACCAAACAGAGACGTTGCAGTCTTTGACAGCGCTGACCACTTTCCCTATTTGTAGGACTTACTCAAAACAGCCTATACTGATGGGGATAGCTCTGAGCTTTACCTTGATATCTGGAATCACAACATAAATTTAACATATATATGATTACATAACTAAGAAAAATCCTTCATACCAACTACCCTATTTACCGGTGTATATATGTATATACATATATGTTTATATATATATATATATATATATATATATATATATATATATATATATATATTTATATACATATAAATAAATATATATATATAAACCAGGCCCAAAATAGTAGCCTATCATAATATAACATGTATATATGCCTGGGCAATAAATCTACTTCAACTGATTGGCACTTCCTAGGGCAAGAGACTACCTGTAATTGGAGTAGATACATGATTTTTCACAGGTCATTACACCTTAGACTTCCTGACATTATCCCAGCTTCTTAATTCTCAGAGATATTAAGATATTTTGAAAAGGCCTCAGATCAGAGATATTGAATCCTGCTGAATCAAAATGTCATGGCAATATGAGTGTATACCATGAAATAAAAGCTCTAGCAACATAATTTTGCCCCATGTACATGAACCCATTCAATTTACCATTTAAAAATCAAATTTGAAATAACGCAGGTCGGCTTGGCAAGGCTCTGAGTATTTGTGGGTAGGTCTGAAAGACATTGATGGTAAAAACACAGATTACCAGTGGCGGGATGGCAGTGCTTTGATAGACGGTAGTATGTGGAAAGCTGGTGAACCGATGCACCTTTCACATCGTTGCACCATGGTCCCCCAGGATATCAACCTTCTGGATGACGCACATTGTGCAGCAGAACTCAGCTTCATCTGCGAGGTTGACCAAGGTAGAGGAGGCTTATTTAAATGACATTTAACTGACATGTCAGTTTCTATTACATCCCTAAAGATGTGTGTATATATATCATTGTCTATCATATATAACGGGTGTTTTGGGAGACATTGATTGGTCATAAAGATACTGCTAAATGTGCTAGAATGCCCTAATTGAATCAAAATTGATACAGATTGGTAAAGAATATCATATAATTGACAACATTCTTGCAGGATCTGAATTTGCTGCATTAAAAGCTGATCGACGTTCCTGTGTTGTTGCCAACAACTTTCTTCGACCTGTGAATGACACTGAATTCCATGGTTAGTAGTTTCCCCTTACACCTTTGATTCTACTAATTGTTTTTTGCAATGATGTTAATCTGTCTTGCCGGACTACACAGAGCAAAACAATTAGAAACAGAAACATCTATATTTGTTTTGTTTTAACCTCTCCCAAAAAAATAAGCGCAGTGCTTTTAGCCCCTACTTAATTTGCACCCTCTAAAAACTGTTTTACTATGTAACATGTAACATAATGTTTCTCCATTATCTAGTTGGGGATCCAGGTTGTGAGCTGAGTGAATCGTTGTACTACTACTCTAAATACATCACTACATGGGATGGGGCCAGACAGCACTGTGAGGATATAGGAGCACACCTGGTCAAATTCGATGACTTCTTTGAGTTGCAACATGTCATGAAGGAAAGGTGAGCATGTAAAACCAGTCTGTTTGTGTAAATAGTGCCAACATAAGGTGACAGATAGGCACTGCTGTCCCTGGAATAACTCAAAAGATCAATAAGAAAATATGCAGTAATGTTAAACCGATTATCAGAGAAAATATGCAAATTATTGTGCACTATATCTTTTTTCACAACCATAGACTTCGCAATCTCAAATTTTCCAAGTTATTTCACAATCCGTCCCTCAGGAAAAACTGGCAAATCTCACCAACGCTAGTGTAGTGAGTCGCTGTACTGCTTTCAAAAGCTTGCTGGCCTCTGCCTGCAGGCTTTCATACATGCTGAAGCCATTAACCTCCTGCCCAGTGGGCACAAAACACTGAATCAACATTGATAAATGGTTGTCAATGTTGATTCAATGTTGTACAATGTTGATTCAATGTTGAACTGAATTTTGTGCCCACTGGGTGGGTGCATAACTCATAATGATGGACGGGCTCGGATGCATTGGAGCATCACCCAGAGTGCTGTTCACTAAGCTGTGACATTGCACTTATTGGCTCTGGGGTTTACCCAAGCACCGGATTCTCAAGTGTTTACGAGTAAGGTTGGAGTTACATAAATGTGGATAAAAAAGCCCTGCCCTTCAGCTCTAGATGTGCTTTTGCGCAGACCCATTGGCAGCAGAGATTCCCAGAACTCTGCTATATTTTAGATTCACAGGCTCCTCAGAGAACTCTATTTGGATATTGATGAATATTACATTCTACTATTATAATTATGCAGGTCAGCATGGCTGCTACAAGGTAGTTACCATCTGTGGGTTGGTCTAAAGGACATTGATGGTGGAAACACAGATTACCGCTGGCTGGATGGTACTTCTGTAACAGACGTCAGTATGTGGAGGCCTGGTCAGCCTGACTTTGCTGGACATCACTGCGGGTTCCTGCCCAACAATATAAACTTTCTGGATGACACTCACTGCACAGGACAACTCAGCTTCATCTGTGAGTTAGACAAAGGTAGACAATGTTTCTTTTAACAGCACGTTATATTAAGCATATAGTCACCCTTGTATTACTTATGTGAAGGGTTAAGACAAGTTGAGATTTTGAATTTCAGATGAATTTTATTTGCACTTCAATGATCATCACTTGGAGAGGATGCCTATGAAGAGTCTTTTCTTGTGTTGTTATTGGAGCTCTATGGATCACTATTGGCTTGAGCCCTTTTTCTGATTCATTTGCTAGTATGAACTTGGCCTTTGACAAATGTTTACAAATGTTCACAAGAATAGAAAGATAGACTTGTACATTTCATTATGATTCGGGCACCACCATATCTAATTAAGGTCAAGAAAAACTCAAAACTTCCATTTGAAGTTGGCAACTGACCAAATCCCTGCCTGTTTATAGAGTCGTGCTTGGTGACCACTAAATTAAAGTTGGGTTCAGTTTTAGTGCCATACAGTTGATGACAATCAGAATCAAACTCTTCTTCAATTGTAAAATAGAAATAACTAAAACATTCTTTTAGGATCTGAATTGGCCATATCAAAAGCTGACCAACGTTCATGTGTTCTGGCCAACAACTTTATTCATCCTGTGAATCATAATGAATTGCAAGGTAAGTTATCAAAGCTGAGATGGTTTCCCTTCACAGATAACATACTAGGGTTCTATATTTTTTGTAAATAACAACACCTATCAATACGCCAATTAACTACATTGGTCTCAGAGCAATAAGGATTTTAAAAATTATGTTTATTTTCCCACATTACTTTACTTGACTTAGTATTTTGGGACATTAGCCAGAAAGGGTGTCAGCTGGGTGTTGGGGCATCTGCAACTAGGACCCCCTCCACACAAAAAAGTAAAGGAGTTATCTGTGTCTCAGGTGTGCTATACTAAAATGCAATATCAAACAACTATTGCCCTGAGTACTTGTGTAATATGATATTTCCTGCTTATGTAGATGGAAATCCAGATTACCTGCTGAGTACGTCGTCTTACTACTATGCTACTTATTTGACCTCCTGGGAAGGGGCCAGGCATCATTGTGAGGACATAGGAGGTTATCTGGTCAAGTTTGACCATTTCTTTGAGTTACAATATGTCATGAAAGGAAGGTGAGCATCTGAAACCTATCTGTATGTGGGTATAGTGTTTTTTACCAAATAGATACTTTACAATATTTGACAGATATGGCCATTTTTACTATTTGTAGGTCCTACTTAAATTGTGCTAATGGCATGGGGATAACTCTGATCTTTATATATATGAAAACATGAATTTACATATAATAATATTACATCATTATAATATCAATAAGAAAGATGCTTAATAACAACCATCCTATTTACCGTTTTATATATAAACCAAACCCAATTTATTAGCCTTATATGATATTATATATATATATATATATGTATACATATATATATATATATATATATATATATATATATATATATATATATATATATATATACATATATATGCCTTGGTAATGAATCTAAGCTGCCTGCAATTGGAGTAAATACATGACTTTTTGAAGGTCTTTACACCTAAGACATCCTAACATTATCCCAGTATCTTAATCCTCAAACCTTAAGATGTTTTGAAAAGGCTTAAGAACCATCATATTGAATCCTGCTAAATCAAAATGTTGTGGCACTATGAGTGTATAATATAAAATAATCCCTAGCAACATAGAAAAACCTGCCCCATCTATAAACCTGTTCAACTTAGCATTTGAAATCAAATATTGCAGGTCCACTTGGCAAAGCTCTGAGTATCTGTGGGTAGGCCTAAAAGACATTGATGGTAAAAACACAGATTACCAGTGGCGGGATGGCAGTGCTTTGATAGATGGTAGTATGTGGAATCCTGGTGAACCATCGCACCTCTCACATCGCTGTGCCATGGTCCACAAGGATATCAACCTTCTGGATGATGTGCATTGTGCAGCAGAACTCAGCTTCATCTGCAAGGTCGACCAAGGTAGATGAGACTTCTTTAATTTACATAACACCAAGGTAGATGAGACTTCTTTATTTTACATAACACCAAGGTAGATGAGACTTCTTTAATTAACATAACATCTGAGATGATATTACCGTTTTCAATTTGATAAGTGCCCTGGGCTTTTTTGTACTTTCATTGTCTCCGAAATAGTGATGTTTGAGCTTTTGTTTTAATCTTAAAATGCCCCGAGAAAGGGGGGGGGGCGCTTATTAGGGGGAGGACGCTTATTACATTGAATATGGTGCATCCTTGTATATATATATATATATATATATATATATATATATATATATATATATTGTAGCGGGCACGGTAATCCCACATCTTGGCCGAGATTGGGGCTGCATCTCAGCCGAGATTGGGGCTACATCTCAGCCGAGATTGGGGCTACATCTCAGCCGGGATTGGGGTTACGTCTTGGCCGAGATTGGGGCTACATATCGGACGCTGGAGGGGGGTACCCAGGAAACTGGGGTGAGGAAGGGTGAGACTAGTGCGAGCATTGCCCATAGGGCAAGGTAGGGTGAGCCCTGTGTGTAGAAGCTCACCCTATGTGCTAGACTGGGCAAGCCTTGTGCCTATAGCCTCCTCTGCCCTAACCCACACTGAGGGTGACCCTCTGGTCTGTGTGCTGGCACACCACCTTACCCAAGGTCCCCCAAGCATGCACACCAGTATTTAGTAGGTTGTGTATTGCCATGGTGGATAAATAGAGGTTCCTTTATATGGCCACCCAACACAGATCCGATAGTATAGTGGTCATCACTGGCGCTTTGTATGTGAAAGGTCCAGGGTTCAAGACTCGGCCATGTCAACCTACCCACCATTTTTTTCTTATTTTTACTAATGTAACTTTACAATTGTCCACAAAATACATGTCACTGGTCTATTGTTCTTAAACAAGGGGCAACTGGGAGAACTCACACCATAGCTGCATAAGGGCTTTCCTTATGCTACTGCAAGCCCCTCTTGTAACTCTTCCACAGTGCCACACAGTCCCAGCCATCAAGCCTGGATTTGGGCAACATGGCAGAGAGCTAGATAGGGCTAGCACAAGATTCAGGCTTGTGTGAGGGCAATGCTAGGAACAAAAGGTTAAAACATTCCAATGTAATACATATAGGTTCATTAGATATCCCAACCTTGTACCCACATGGTAGTCTAGTGGTCATCACAGTCACCTTGTATCCCAAAGGTCCAGGGTTCGTGACTCACCCATGTCAACCTTCCCACCAATTTATTTTCTATTTTCTATTTTTATGAAGAAAAAACGGTTGGTAGGTTGACATGACCGAGTCACGAACCCTGGACCTTTGGGGAACAAGGCGACGGTGCTGACCACTATACTACAGTGTGGGTGTGAGGTGTTGGCATATAAGTAACTGATATATACTGCTCACTGGACAACCCTACACCTTGTGCAAGCCCTCACCCACCTCTCACCCAAGTTCCCCCACCACCAGCTAGCCACTGGGTGGCATTGGGTGGGCATGTGGAAGGGCTAGGGCACCTCACCCAAAGCTCACACTACCTCACCCCTTGAGCTAGGCACAAAAGTAGCTCGCCCTAGCTGGCACTAGCATGCTCTAGCCTCACCCCAGTTTCCTGGGTATATAAGTCGGCACTGACTCTGTACTCATCAGATAGATATTGAACTTCATGAATAAAGGATCACTTGGTAACCCTTTAAGGTCGGCTGCCGTGTCTTCTATGCTATCCTTCTGATTTCCTTACAATATATATGTATATATATATATATATATATATACATATTGTCACAGGACACCCACAGTTGGAGAGTGTGCTCAGTGGACCGCTTCAACATACAGCCATGTATGTACAATATAGTCAGGCCATTTCCTTTGTTCTCTCAGCCAACTGTGGTGTACGGCTTTATCACCCTCAGATGTGCGAAGCTACTCTGGGTTAAGAATTGTGTACATTCTTTCAGGATCTGAATTGGCTAGATCAAAAGCTGACAAACGATCATGCATTATTGCTCGTGACTATCTTCATCCTGTGAAAGCCACAGGATCGTATGGTAAGTAGATCAAGATGACATGGTTTCCTTTCACAAACTAGATACTTGTTCTCTCCATCTTGCTATATCTCATTGGATGAGGACGACTGGTCTTATGATTATGTAACTGTATTACACTTCTATGCTAATTTGATTGGCATTTTTGTTTTGTTATTGCTGGCAATTATAGGATCATGATCAACTTTTTACCTTACTTAAATGCCAGGAATATTTAAAAATCCCAAAAACACTGTTTGAGGAGGGAGTATTTTTGCCAATTCATTATGCTATAATTATTTGATATTTTATTGTAGGCCAACTGTGATCAGGCATTTACCCTGTATAGTAACCCTATACTACCCCTTCAACTGTATTTTTAATACTATTTCAGTCAGTGTGTGGTTGGAAGGGGAGCTGAACTATTACCTAAAACAAATCTAGCTATGTTTAGTTGCAAAACCTTCATCCAGACTCAATTCTAGCTTGAAACCCATATGTAAACTCATAAATAAACCATTTTTGTCATGTTTGAAAAAACAAGCAGTACATGTTTGGAAAAAGCCTTTTCTATAAAATGCATGAATGTAAATGGACAAGTAACAGTTTTATTATCATAATATGGAGATATAATTCAGCATCAGTATCACATACTTGTACCATATCTGTATTGGTTTCTAAACTTTAAACTTGATTTCATGTTGCTGCCAGGATGCTCGCTGAGTGAGTCGTCTCACTATTACTCCCGTTACCAGGCCAGCTGGGAGGACGCTAAACTGGAGTGTGAGGTTATAGGAGGTTACCTTGCCAAGGCTGATGACTACTTTGAATTACAAAGAATGACAAGAGGAAGGTGAGTATCTGAAAGTGATGGGTTTGTTGATTCTGATCTAGTATATCCATAATCAGGCAACTATAGGAGGGAATCTCATATTAGACAAGTTCTATAATCTACAGTGGTGCTCCCATAATAGCTACCTAGAACTGTACTGAACTAGAGCACAAACCATGGCTTCTCAGTGAGAATTTATGGTATACCGATAAGTAAAGTTACTGTTCTGAAATGTCAAAAGGTTGGCAAACACAGGGTACACATGATTAGGTTTGAACCATGATAGCCTTCCCCCACCCCAGGGTCATTTCATTAACCTCTATGTTTAATTGTCCCTAGGCAATAGTAATACACAGCTTTCATTATAAACCATATTATGATAAATGTGTGTGGTAAAGTGTACCTCATGATACATGTATTGCCATTTATATCTAATTATAACTGGCTGATCTAGAAATCTAGGTCTAGCCCTTTGTTTGCCCACTTCACCTCCCAATTTGAAAAAAACAATCTAATAGATATAATTTATTATGTAACTCAACTTATTGATGCAGATCAACATGGATTCAAGCTATTGGACATCTGTGGGTGGGTCTAAAGGACATTGATGGTGGAAACACAGATTACCGCTGGCTGGATGGTACTTCTGTAACAGACGTCAGTATGTGGAGGCCTGGTCAGCCTGATTATGCTGCACATCACTGCGGGTTCCTGCCCAACAATATAAACTTTCTGGATGACACACACTGCGCAGGACAACTCAGCTTCATCTGTGAAGTAGACAAAGGTAGATGGAACTCTCACAGACAACTTTGTTTTTATCTTTAACAGGTTTAGGGAGTGCTCATCTTTTTAACAACGGAGGATTGGTGGAAATTTCATGCTGGTGTGCACATATTCTCACTCCCTCCTAGAGGAGACACAATTGTCCCCACCCCTCCCCGGTCCCATGGTGGGGCGAGAATCACATACAAGTGACATTTTACTCCACAAATCTACTGTCCCCTTATTGTTGAAAGATAAGCACTCCCATATTAGATTAAATTTCCTTTTTAAATGTGTGTGATAATAAAGGCTGTATCCCCTCCAAACACAACTCAAGAATGACACGAGTTAGAAAATTTAATGTTTGTATTTCCCTGGAAATGCACAAGCTATATACAATATAGGCACAGGAGATGCTCAAGAATAGTGAATGTTCCTAGTGACATGTTCAATGGTGACGCGTATTTTTTTCATTATGAGCGTCCAAAACATCAAAGCCAAATCGACCTCAAACATGCCTAAGATAACATGCAGATTTGAGAAAACCTAAAAATGAATAATATTCTTTCAGAATCAGAGTTTGCTAGATCCAAAGCCGACATCCGCTCATGTTATGTTGCCAATGACCTGTTTCGTCCGGTGAGAGATGCTGAGAGTTATGGTGAGTAATCAGGGCTGAAAAATGAAGGAAAATTTGCCCCGAAGCCACTATTTACGCCTGTGTTAATGCCCATAATGCAGCTAGCCGTGTAAGCCCTGCGAGGATGATATTAGTTATGGTTTTGCAAGTAGTATAAAGACTCTAGAGCGAAAATTAGCAAATCCTAAGACCCATTCGCTAAATTCTATCAATTTGATGTGAAACATATTTATCCCATAAGATTAGCTCTTGGATAATAAAATGATGGGGATTAGCAAACCATACATGGGATTGTTAATATGTCAAATGAAAAATAGGCTGGCTCTCCCTCTGTGTTTCTCCACCTCTCCAAGTATGCGGTTACCCCTTATCAGTATAATCATGGTGACTAAGATAAGATCCCCACTATTGCATCACTAGAATTTACACTGGTAATAATTTCAACACTGTAGTATTTTTCAAGGTATAGGCAGAGTCTGGTAATTATAGCTCACAGACTCTTTCCCTTCACTGCTAGGACTCTCTCCCAGTGACAGCATATGAGTTGCTACTATTGCTGGTATTTATTGCATATCTGCCTTCATAGAAATCTATGCAATTACCCAGTGGTTCTGGAGGTGTATTGCCAAGCCCCTCCTTTTGCAGATGGTTACATTTCCTGTATTTGGACTGAAATAATTATGGTATGATAAGGGGCCGTCCATTAATTACATACCCATCAAGGGGGGTGGGGGGGTGAGGGCAAATGCATACAGATGCATACAGGGGGGATGCAGGCCCATTTTGGCATACGCATTGTGTCCACATAAGGGCCGGTTTTCTGGTCATTTTGGTTTGAGATTGCTATATTTTAGGTGCAAATATCCAACTAAACTATAAAATTTCTTACACCCCTTAACGGACCTTAGTAAGGTTTGAGTCATTTATTACAAGATGGGGGGAGGGGGGGGACTTGGTCGATTTTCCAAAGCATGGCATATATTTCTTCGACCCCCCCCCCCCTTCCTAGCAATTAGTCAAAAGTAAATGTGACTCTCACCCCCTATGCCCCTCCTCCAAAATTGCATGTACGCTGGTGGAATGATGCATGGTCTTGAGTACATACATGTACTTAAATGGACCATATTATTTAGCAGACGTGTAATAAGCAAATCTTCGTGGGGGGGGGGGGGGGTCAGGGGGGGGGGGGCTACCTCAAACAGTCTGAAACATTGGCTTTTAGGCTTGATGCTGCGTATACAGGCTTATATTGGAATTGTAAATAAAAATATTGTTTGAGCCCCCTTTCGTTCTGAAGTCCGCGCCACACTGCCCCCACTTTTTCCTATGTGGTAGAGTTAAGTTTTGGAATTTTGTGTATTGTATTATAGGGTCTTAGCAAATTTTGGGGGACCCATACATATTCAGCCCCCGCCCATCCTCTTCTGGGCCCCCTTTCCTATGCCACTGATTTAGTTTTGACTCCCCAATCATGGCGTCTTATCTCATGTTCTACCCCTCCTACAGGAGGTCTAGGTTTCTATTATTGGTGGTGGGTGGAGGGGGGACACCCCTTTCTTTTATCACGGGGGGGGGGGTCAAAGTGAAATGCGTATGTACGCAAGAAAGGGGTGGGGAGTCCAAATGCGTACATGGTGCAACAGGGGGGGTGTGGGGGTCCATTTTGGGTAAAAAATGTGTGTATGTAATTAATGGATGGCCCCTAATTGGAATACAATTTTGAGTTGTAATGTTCACACACTGTCAACCTGTATAATCTAGGGAGGTTCTTTCTAAGAAGCTTCTGTATCATATATGAATGAATCATACTAAAGGCTGGCTAGAGGACTCTCTGGACTTCTTGACATTTTATGCTGTACCTACTGCTGCTAAGTCATATTATTTCTGTTACTTCCAGATGAGGTAGTATGTCCACGAAATAAGATTTATTTCAGTCCGTCCCACTGGAAGAATTTCATGACATGGAGTGAGGCAGATGCCTATTGTAAAGAAGGAAATGGCAACTTAGCTAAGATTACCTCTCTTGATGAACAGCTCATTGTGGACAGACTCAGGTAATATATGTGTTTGTCTTTTTTGAAAATTTGCCAATAAGTCATAAGGCATGAATTTGTTGCAAGGAATACATATAAATATCAAAAGAAAAGAAGTCTAATTCTATGTGGCTTTCTATTAGTAGTATTAGCATTGATAAGCAATATTCTGATAAACACACGTTCAAAATGTGCTGCATACATAGCAGTTAAACCTGAAAGTATCATATAGAGAGTGACGTCACAGAGGACCAGAAACATACCCAGCCTATCTAAACCTATACAAACACAGTCACTTTTACTATCATTTTAGTATGCCATATAGCCAATGTATGATTTAAGATACATTCATTGTCTATATTAAGTATTTGCAAATCGTTTTCCCTTTCTATTTTAATAAAATGAGCTACCAAGAAGGTCACATGAGCCAATATCAATTTAGCTAATAAAAACTACAAAATTGTCTGCACCTGCACTGTACTATGATTGGCCCTTAAGTGGCCCTTAAGTGGCCGTTCAGGCAGCCTAAGAGTGGTGTAGATTACCAACCAACCAATCAAGAAGTCATTATAGCTGTGTCTAGACCAATCAATGAAGATTAGCTGGGTCTGTCTGGGTAGATTCTGGTCCTCTGTGACGTCACTCTCTACATGATACTTTTAGATATAACTGCTACATGATGCATATTTCCATAGTGTGTTTGTCAAAATATTGCTAATCAACATCAATACAACCGATAGAAAGCAACATAGCATAAGGCTGGTCTTTTCTTTTGAAGTACCGTACCGTTGCCTTAAATTGTGGGTATAGAATAAGCGCTGGTCTTGTATAAGCGCCCGGGGTATGAGGGTCTTGAAATTACTCTGTGTTGGAATCTATTTTTTTTATTTTTCATCAACCTAACAGGGCGGTCCGAGGGTTAACAAATAACTACTGGATTGGAGGCACTGATGTCTCCTCAGAGGGTAGCTACACCTGGCTAGATGGTGAACTCATCAATGGTGATGGTGTGTGGCCAGGCTTTATAACAAGTTCTGAACCGGCATCTGACCCCTCTAAGAACTGTATAGCTACTGGCGGGACCACAGAATGGTATCTCCATGACTGTGCCACAAAGTACCCGATACTGTGTGAAGTGGATGTTGGTAAGGCAATGTTACATTACTTTACAGATTGACCATTTTAGGAAAATCAATGTTTTGAAGGTAGAAATATGTTAAAAATATTGGGGTATATTTTTTTGGGTGAAGGTGAAAGTTCCTTTTCTTCCATAGCCTAATGTCTAACCTCCTACAGTGGGATATTATATTGAGGGGGTCATGCATCAAGCCTTTACTCTGGAGAGGAGTGGCTTTTTGCTTTAAAAAAGACACTGTGCACTAAATACGTCCAATATGGTACTCAGTTTTCAATATGTTTTCTCATTCTTTGAAGACCTGGCCCCAAATCAGCAGTCTTGTTACTGGATACTCAATAATGACCAGTGGACAAACCACCGAGACCAATGTACCAGTGCTAGAGGGAACCTGGCTAACATCAAGAATGTACGCCATTTTGAAAGAATGGTCAAGGTTGTTGGAAGGTGAGAAAGCTGTCAATATGTATTGGTTAAAGTGCACTGTACAAGTTTTTCCCAAACAGTAAAGCATGCTGTTACTACAAAGTACTTTAACTGTAAGAAAATGATACAGTAAATTTTGTATTACATGTACATTTTTGTTGTCTAAAGCAGAACTTACTGAAACCAAAATTGTTGTCAATATGTACTGTACAGGGACATTACTTACTTCTAACATTGCTGGAATGATTAGGTTGAACTACTGTAGGTGTGCATCTATGGTGAATCGGGTGCTACCACCTTTTGTATAATACATAGTTTTATATCTCTACACAGAATACATGGTAGATCTGAAAGGCCTTGTAATGGGTTTACAACTAGCGTTGTCGACACAGCAAGCAGGTGCCATGTGGTGTGTTGTAATAAAGCACAAAATGATTGGTAAACACCATGAATTTTTGCTACAAAGCCAAATTTAGACATTACAGAAAACCTGTAAACCTGTAAACCTATAAACCTTTCTTTACAATGAGATGATTGTTAATATTTCAGCCTCAAAGTACACATAGGACTGCACGATGAGTCCAGCAACTGGGACATGCGGGGGACAGATGGATCACTCTCCACATGGAGTAAATGGGCTGGCAATGTAGAACCCAATCAGTTACATGAACAGTTTACTGTGTATTTTTCCAGTACTAAATCCTACTACGATATTCCAAATAGCGGGGGAAATAATGGCCTCTGTGAGAAGCAAGGTGAGTTTGGCTTTAAAGTGTAATAATCATTGCATGAAGAAAAATAAGAAGCGAGCTACTGCCATAAACTTACTGTTGCTACAGATCTCTGCGAGTTTAGTTGCGCACCAAAGACGCTGTTGCAGCAGCTGATCTACTGATAGATTATTCTTTCTGTTATCAAATGTGCTATTTACACCAAATTTGTAGCAATGGATCAAAAGGTGAAGAAATAGCTATAATTATAAGAAATGTACCTATACTGTCACAATAATGCACCTAGTTTTAGGAGAGCACCCATTATTGTAAGCTCTGAAATAAGATATTCAAAAATCACCTTTATTTCATGGTGAAAACAGACTGTCAAGGTTAAAGCAATGGGAGGTCCATTTCCCAGAACAGTGATTTCGCGGACATAAACAAAATGTTGCACATATCTAAAGTCACTATTTGCCAAGAATTTAGTGTAGATATTATGAAATAAACACAGAGCTTCACGCAAAGTGACCTCATCAGTGCTTATTGCATTCGAGCTGCCTGCGTGCAATAGGGGGCAGGCAGCTCTTGTGCAATAAGCACTGACAAGGTCACTTTAGCGTGCAGCTCTGTCTATTATGGTGCATTATCCAAAGGGAAAGTATTTGTGTTTTATAGCTATTATGTATTTGCATAAGAGATGCCTGGCACTGCAATCATAAGCATGCTATTCTTGGTAAATTTATTGTTTAGGAGTTTAAAGATAATGTAACTGTTTATGAACCATGCACTCACATAAAAACACAATAATTGTATTGAAATAAAAACGTGTTAGAAAAATGTTTTATTAAATGGTCATTAATGACCATTCTGGAAGTGGTATCAGGTCTCATCTTTCTTTACTTTCCAAAGGTTATGCCCTGGCTTATAGCCATACAAAATATTTCAGTTTACTTTTTTCCACAGTTTTCCAGTTCCGCGATGCAGATATCCTACATACTGATAATGGGATAACAGTCTCATGCCATGAGCACTGCTCCTTCCATGATGGGAACACAACCAAGACCTGGACCTGTGCAGACATTGATGTAACAAGTGCTGCTGAGGGCTGTTCATGTCCTGGTAAGCACAATTACACTTGTATGTAGTAATTATAGGACAAGTACCAAGCTGTACGCAAAATACAGTGAAGGGTGCACTAGCTGTATGCAGCATACTAGAGTTGTGAAATGTTGTAGTATAAGTATAATGAATTCTTGTGCATGGGCCGAGCTCCCATATAACTCACACACTTAACTTTGACAAGTTCTTCAAGTCACACAATCGGTTTGAGAATGGAGGTTTTAGTACTACAGTCTACATATAAAAACCCTTGGATAAATTGCCCCCTTATACTGTAACCATAGATTTTCCATATGTATGAATATTCGCAAATTTGCTAAAAACTACAATTTGAATGTATTTAAATTCGTGGATTTTGAAATATGGTAGTTGTAAAACTGTACTTGTAAACTGGATAAAGATAAAGATAGGTAGCTCTAAATCCACCCCCACCCCTCTTATCTATGATTAGACCTGTATTGTAATTTGTGAATAATTGACTTGCCTCTATCTTTAAGCATTTATGTTCTACTATTTTTTTTAATGTATCCTATTTTGTATCCTAGTTGTTTACTTTAATGTCACTGTGCAGGTGAGAATTGGGCAATACTGGAGCCATGGTTTCACCACCTCAATACATCAGCAATACAAGACAATCATAATGACACATGCATCACATCAGGAAGCACCAGACAGGTCATGACCCTATCCTCAAACAGAATACACCATGGATCTATTGAGGCAGAAGTCATCCTCTCACCTGACAATGTGAGAAGTAACATTATCCGTGTGTTTACCTCGACAGACCTGAGCTCCCCTGCTGCCACCTGCCAGTTGTCAGGTCCACTGTCCAGGTGTAAGCACGTAGCAGGACCGCGGTTTGCCTGTACATGTCCCAGCCCCTGCCATGTGTACGTTAAGGTGTTTCAGGCTGAGGGGAGCATGTTACCACTCACCCTGTGTGAGATCCGTGTCATATAGGAGGGAGCAATCAATACATAGTATCATAAGAGTCCCAAATTCAAGTATCTTTACCCTGAATGGTGTATCATCAGCAAAGCCTGCAGGACAAGGCCTATAATTCACCATATTTATATATATATATATATATATATATATAAATGAGCGTGATAAGCCAGCTTGTAAATGGGTCAAATATGGCAGTGGATTTATCATGGTTTGGCGGTATCCTTTAGCTGCAGAATGGACAGGATGAATATAACTTTGTTTATTACAACAGTGTACTTCATGAGTTCTCTTTGATCATGAGCATCAACCTTGCCAAACCATGATAAAGGGACACACCTAAACTAATCCAACTTGTATTACAAGCATTTGTATTTCATCAAAATTGGCACCACCACATTTAGTTCTCACAAGTATAAGGTAGATCAGTGACTAGAGTTTTTAAGTTTGTCATAATTATAAACCCTTGGTTTACAGGACATAATTATGAGTTAGAGGAACTAGCTTGTGAACAATTTTCTTCGGAATTACACCGGACATTTCTGGAGTTAAATTTCCAGGACATTCTCACCATTTGCAGGAAATGAGACCTTTTCCTGAGAAAAACTTAAGCATGTACAGGATCAAAATGCTTCTGAAAAACTTCATTAATATCATTCAATCTGTAGTATAACTTATGATTCATGCCGCATTAGCACTTTGGGAAATAGTATGAAAGACACCTAGGAAAATCTACATGGTATATTTTTCTAAATCATTTCCAAGTGCTGCATAAGTAAAGGTTTAGGTTCTGGTGTGGATGTACTGTTTAGCATGGAGTAATAATGGCAAAATGGCCCACAATGGTATTGCATATCACAGCTAGGTCGAAGCAGCTGTTTTTCAAGAACACCTATGTATTACAGAAAGCTGCAAACTTGTTGTTGCACAACATTAGCTTATCTAGCTTTAACTATTTGTAATGGAGATTGTGCTCTATTTCAAATTACTAAAGATAAGTTTGAGTTCAGTTTATTTTCATTTAGCTATCCTAGACAAATACATACAACCCAGCATATTTATCCAATCATTATACTAAAATGGTTAGGTTGCTTCAGCACAATATTTGTTGTTAAGTGACTATGTAGAAATCACTTATTTGTCATATTATATTGTAGTTAAGTCATACATTGATATATGTACATTGAGATAGAATTATAGAATTATCCAGTGGCAAAGGTTATTTTTGGGATTCTGGGCACGAATGTTGATGATTATTACGAGAAACATCAAATTGCTAAGACAGCACAATAGCTTACCAGTTGAAGTGCTACCATAGGCATTAGTTAAGCATTACCTTTGGCCATTTCCAAATAACTGCTGTTTAATAATGAAACAAATAGCTGCCATCTTGTTTATCATGTGTGACATTATAGAGGTGTGGTGATGTGACTTTTAAACTCATTGTTATACTTAAATTGAGTGTACATGACTCAGTCTCTCCAAATTGATACGAGTTAAAAACTGGCTGACCTCTCTGACTGGCTGACCTCTAGAACCGCAATAACTGAAAATGGTTCATATATAATTTATATAGTATGGGTTTTAGTTATGTTCCTCAGCACATGTGCATATTCACTCTATACAATGAGCAGTTTATAACATTTGTAAATATAGAAAAACTATATAAGGCGGTTTACTTCTCACGGTCATAGAAGTCAGCTGGTCATAAACTTTTCACGTGTATCAATTTGATGAGACTGAGCCATCTGTCTGTTACACATCAAATTAACCCTTTTAATGTACATAGAAGTCAGTATATTTTAGCTGTTGAACTTAATTTGTGTTCTTTTGTTCCACCTTTAGACGGATGTACTTTTTAAACTCCCAGCGCCCGTAAAAATAGGGCCGGGTACCTATTCCAGCTCTCCGACTGTCGCTCAAGGGGTACCGAGATCTGCCCCTTTATCGCATGCAAACAAATCTCCAGTGGAACTTGAGCTATTCTCATGTCAAAACTCAAGAATTTTGGAACGTTTTTTCAACATTTTTTCAACGTTTTTGGAAATTTTCTTGTGCTATATTCTGCGTCATTTCCTGTAGTAAAACAGGGCCATTCATCATACAGTCTAGTTCGGGAGAGCGGCCTATCTAACCCATCTCTTACATCAACCTGTTATATAACCTACACTGGGCCCCTGTACCTCTCCTTGTCTCAGAGTCCTGGTGACCACAGAAACTCTCGCTGTAAGGTTTCATTTCCCCATTTTGGACGGTAGATTTGCTGTCATGAACTACACTGCATGTGTTAGAGATATCTACACCCTTTTACAGCCCTTTTGGATTATTAATGACCACTCCTGTAGCATATTACACTAAGACCCCCTCCCTTCCCCTGGTCCAGTACAACGCAGTACCACGTACCCTGTCGTTAGGTGACATATCAACCATACCACACTGTTACGACACGGTCCCAGGGGATTGCTTAACAATGGGTAACATATAGCTAGCTAGGTGTCTCCAACCCACAAGAGATGGTTGGAGACACTTGGAGGGAGCAGACCTGGGACTCACTGAAGGGGCAGGCTGAGGCTAGGACCAGACCACCACCACTGGGGCTCCACACATACTAGCAGGTAGGGTTGGCTGAGTGTCTCTTACTTTCATAACCTTCCACACCAATGTTCCCATACAGGGAACTTATAGTATAATAAAATAGTACCTTTCAGCAAGCGAGTTCTGTTGACCTGACTTACTTAGACCTATCAATCACCATTCCGACTAAAGTATCTCATAGTCTTACCTACTACAAAACCTGGAGGAGGACCAGTCTATACTACACCACTACCAGTGATCAACAGGCTACATGGAGCAATCTGCACTGCATTAATTCATCATTTGGTCATAAGGTCAACCCCCAGCAGATATAGAGTTATATCACACTGGCGGAGAACCGGGGCATCGATCCCAGTACCTCTCACATGTGATCGTAGATCTACCAATCATTTTTAGAAACATCTGTATTTCCTGGGAAAAGCGCAAGCTGTTTACACAAGCTAGACACAAGAGATTCTCGAGAATAGTGAACCGTTCTAGTGACAGTCATGTTCAATGCAGATGTGTTTTACTCATGCAAATAACAATGTGTATTTCTTGAGTTTCACTACGAGAAATGACTAGGAATATGACACAAGAAAATTTCCAAAATCCTTCAAAAAGTATCTCAAAAACGTTATGAAATTTTCTAGTTATGACACGAGAATTCCATGAGTTGTGCTTGAGATTTTGTTTATATCTATCTCTATCAAGTATAGTCTTTACTAGGCCTTCATGAGGAAATTATAATTTCAGGACAGGAATTAAGACTCTAGAACTCATTTTACATGCCAAATATGGAAGCTTTTACTCATAATAATAGTCTAGATGATTTTTTAATCATATTTTGCCATATAGTGCCCCCTTGTGGATAAAGTTGGTACTAGATACATCTCGTGAAAGAACGATTTACCTATTCTAATCCATTTCAATCCAAATTGTTTGGTTCCAAAATATATTATTTATCACGGCACTAAGCCAAAAAAGATATATATTTATCCAAACTACATATCAAACCATGTAGTAAGGATTTCACAAACACTAGCTATCCTGTGATATTATTAAACTCGAATATTGGAGATAATACCATGCAATTCGTATCATACAAACTATGCAGAAACACTTATATCTTGTGAAATAAACTTTATTCAATAATGATCACAATCCTTTAGCAATTTCATTGCACTCAATATAGTCATCTTCTTATGATATCTATCAATTATTAGTGTTCCAGATATAATTTTACGATTGCAGCGTCCAGCACCTTTGAGATTCATAAGCGATATGTGATATCATAGTCACATGTATAGTGCATATGTTTATGGCACTACAGAAAGTCTTATTGATACAGCAGGTAATTCAACCTCATTGCCCCCTACCACCACAGACAACCTGGCCGGTGACCACCTTTGGGACGTTGACCACCTTAGTCCTCATGGGCATCAACCACCCCTGGGACGACCACCCTCCGGACATCGACCACCTCATGGGCGTCGTCCACGCTCAGATCGATCACCCTGGGAACGTCCTCCCTGGGGACGTCCTCGCTGGGGACGTCCTCCCTGGGGACGTCTTCCCTGGGGACTACCTCCGTCAGGTCTCTGATGACGGCGATCCACATTATTGTCATCATCATCATCATCATCATCATCATCATCATCATCATCATCATCGTCGTCGTCGTCGTCATCATCATCATGATCTTGATGCCAAAAATCATCCTCATCATCCTCCTCCTCTTCATCATCATCAAGCAAGAAGTCAATGTCACCATTATCATCAGCTCCATCGTCAAGGGCCTTAAGGATCATCTGGAGAATGGGGTTCTGACCATCCAACTCTTGATGTGTGTGTCCACACATCTCAGGCTTGGATCCATGATGATGGTGCCTGTCACGGTTAGGCAGACATCTCAGGCCGGCTGACCGCCATGCCTGTCTGCATGTGGTCCCCTCAGGGCATGTACTGTTATCAACGCACGTCTGAAACACAGGGAAAAAACACAATTATCAGATTGGGGAGATTTTTGTTTTCATAACTTCATATTAAATATTGGCATTTGCTTCTTGCTAGTACTGTTTGCCAGGAACAGATGAACTGAAAGATATTAAGTACTTAATTAAAAATTACTCGATTTCCCCCCAATTTGTTTTGTAATTCATATTTAGAGGAGCCCGCATAATAACAGTTTCAGGATTTTAATTGCATTTAATAGAAAAGTGATGGATATATCATCTTGCAAAAAGTGCCCAGCAATAAGAGACATGCCTACAATTTCAGAATCTATGTACATAACCGACCCAGCAATCTGTCCAGGGCAGAAAACCGTATAAATATGTATGGTATTGAATACTAAGTAATCTTCTATAATATGGCTTGACAGTTCATATTAGAATATTCCACACCTTGATTATGTTTATACATTGTTTAAACATTTCACTGCTAATATCCATAGTATATTAGAAACACACATACATATCATAGATTTGTAATAAATTCCTACCTTAGGTATACAGCGTTTGATGGTGAGGTTGCCGTGTCGGTCGGCATGAGGGCTGTCAGAACACTGGGTGAAGTTAGGACAGAGGGACGTCTTGTCACAAAGCACTTCGGTCCCGTTCTTGATCAGACAAACCGGGGGGCCTCTTGGCCTCCTGCCATGGCGACGTCCACCCCAGCCAGGAACCTTACACATCTCAGGCCGGGAGTCTTTGTCCTCCCCCTCTTCATGAGACCCATGTGGGCCGTGATGCTCGTGGTCGCGATGATTTGGCAGACATCTGAGCCCCTCTGACCTACGACTCTGTCTGCATGAAAACCCCTGTGGGCAAGTACTGTTGTCAACACACGTCTAAAATAAAGAAAATGTGATGGTTATTTAAAGGGGCAGCACATAGACAATGTCTTCTCTGTATCCTGCAATAGCGTCAAACCTTGCGCCTAAGCCTAACTCGCGTATTAGCTGCATTTCTATCTTTGACAAATTATATAAGCTGCAGAGGAGTTCTGAAAATTGCTAATTTGGTACTGTATGATACTTATAAAACTCTTGAATATGAATATATAGGCATGTTTGCTATCAAAACAAAGGTGAGTCTGACTTGCTTGCAAGCTGCAGTTTCTACTTGAGATTTTATGATAACTATTATGCTTTGATATGCAATGCCCCTTTTGCTATGAAACATGAATGCAGACCTGGCGAGTAAAATGCTAAAACTCTAAGGGGTTGATACAATCCTTAAGGCATGATAATATTATGTTCTTCATGATAATAAGTCGAAAGTGCAAATGATTTCTTCCTACCTTAGGTATACAGCGTTTGATGGTGAGGTTGCCGTGTCGGTCGGCATGGGGGCTGTTAGAACACTGGGTGAAGTTAGGACACAGGGATGTCTTGTCACAAAGCACCTCGGTCCCGTTCTTGATCAGACAGACCGGGGGGCCACGTGGCCTCCTGCCATGGTAACGTCCTCCCCAGCCAGGAACCTTACACATCTCAGGCCGGGAGTCTTTGTCCTCCCCCTCTTCATGAGACCCATGTGGGCCGTGATGCTCGTGGTCATGACGATTGGGCAGACATCTGAGCCCCCCTGACCAATGACACAGTCTGCATGAAGACCCCTGTGGGCAAGAACTGTTGTCAGCACACATCTGAAATGAAGGATATGTGATGGTCAATTATAGGCATCAGATTCAAAGTCAAAGGATATATATAACAACAAATTAGTGAAGTTTTCTATGGGAGTTTTCTATATCACAGATTATATGGCTGCTGATAGGTCTGCAAAGAAGGCTATATGCACATACTCTTTCCATAATTTGATTCCTCATTTATTTTCCAATTTGAGATTACTTAAACACAGACTACCCAAACTGTTATGTCTTTTCACCTAAACTTCATAACCGAATAAATGTTAACCTTTCAACGATCTTGTTACAATGCTTAATGTGCAATGACATAAAGCTGTCTTTATAAAAACGGGTCGAAATGGAAATGATTTAATTCCTACCTTAGGTGTACAAAGTTTGATGGTGAGGTTGCCGTGTCGGTCAGAATATAGGCCGTCAGCACACAAGGTGAAGTTAGGACAGAGGGACATCTTGTCACAAAGCACATCGGTCCCGTTCTTGATCAGACAAACCCGGGGGCTGCGTGACCTCCTGCCATGGTGACGTCCTCCATGCGGTCCTCTACCCGCACCAAATGGACGACCTTCACCCCGACCTCGCTGACCTTGATCAGGACGACCTTGACGACCTTGGCCCCGCTGCCTCCATGCAGGTGGGGGGACGCCGTAAGCCTCCTGGACAGCCAAGCTCAGGACAAGGAGGCATACAGCTAGGGTGAAGGTCCGCATCTGAAAATATAAGATTTAATCACATTAAACATTGGTTTCGATTTTTTTTAATCTGGTAGAGGATATGACTAGAGGGAAGTAGCAGAATAGCTGAATGACTAAAATGAGAGAGCAAAATGTCCTTTAAGCGCCCTCAGTGAGCATTTCAGTTCAATGTTTATTTGAATTTCAAGTTGTTGATCAATACACTCAGACTCCAATCCAATAAGAAGTTACTGATGGAAATGGCATACATCCCTGCAACAAATCTTTTTTGGAATGTTTCTGAAATGTTTTTTTGGAATTGTTTTTGTATCATATATTCCGTGTCATTTCTCGTAGTTTACCTCGAGAAATACACATTTTCATTCTACTTTCTGGTTATTTGCATGAGTAAAACTTGAGAAATACATTTCACCATTAAACATGTCACTAGCAAGGTTCACTATTCTCAAGAATCTCCCATATCTATTTTGTGTGCACAGCTTGTGTGTTTCCCTTTTTCTAGCTTGTGTCATTCTTGAGTTCTGTTTGGAGGGACGTGATAGTGGCATGTACATAACTGGCAAGATATGGTATATCTTGATATATATTAAGACGTCCGTAAAGGAAGTTTCCAAAATATGTAAACACCCTTATCAAAGGTAAGAAAGAACACATTGTACTTGTAAAGCCCTAGACTAGGTTTACATGTTATACGTGCAAATGTGGTAGCCGTATCCTACACTTGCAGCGATAATGGTCTCACTAAGGCCACTCAAAAAAAGAGGTTTCTCATCACCGTCCGCATCATAAAAATCAGGTTTTGGGGAAAAACTTTCTTTTATTTTTTCTGGCCAAAGTTTTATGATAAACCTGATGAAAGTAGACAAAAATTGTCAAATTAAAGCTAATAACTGCAGTGTATTGAAATAACTTACATTTTCCTCACTTTCAAAGATCAATCATTTCTTAACAAATAAAATGTTTATTTTGGTCATGAGAAAAACGTAAATTATCCTATACATTTTAGCCTGCGAGTAAAAAAGTGAAATAAAAATGAAAAGACTTCCTCGACAGATTTCTCACAGCTTGGTGATGAGAAACCACTTGTTTTTTTTCTGAAGGGCCTAACGATACATGCAACCATTCTGTATAGCGCTTACCCAGTAAACAAAATACGTTATACAATATTTTAGAAACGTTATATAGTGTTTCTAAGGCTCTTTACTATGGCATAACGTTATATAAAGTTTTAAAACGTTATTTTGACGTAGAATTACGTTTTTTGTTAGCTGGGTAGAACCAAGCCAAACACACCGTCCCCTAAACAGACTTGGAGACATTTTATGATAATCTTCAGTTTCCTCAAGCAATCTGCTTTTGGAATGAAAACAGAAATGAGAATAAAACCTACCTCTCAGGTTGTATGAAGCTACAGGAGATGACTGTTGGAGAGCAGGAGCCTAAGTGTGGTCTGCTTCAGTTCAGGTCTTTTCTGGGAGTCTTGTCTAGTTGCCTCTTTAGCAGAGGGATGAGCTGAAGATACTGTCCTCCCCTCATCCCCATCACCTTATATACCCCAAACATCCCTATAAATCGTGACATGGGACTGTTTGACAACAAACCATCCTCAAACCATAAGTTCAGGTGCAAAAAAAGGCATCCCCTGTGTTGATGTTCCTATATTAAATAGAACAACCTACGTCATCAGAGAATATGCTAGGTACACACTCAGCTCGGAGAAAGTTTACTCAACGTGTGCTGGATCTCCAAGCAGAGTTTCTGAGGTACAAACATTGAATTAATATGGGTGATGTGCTGGGAGGTTGGTCTTAGGATTAACGTTCACAGTGGGGCCCGTCATGAGGAGTCCACATGTCTCATGTCGATTTTAAGAAATGCCCATATTGCCATTTCGATTTTAAAGAATACCCAGTGTCTCATGTCATTATCAAATTTTTCCTGTCCCATCGCTGCAAGCAAAATCTCAAGCGGAACTCATGCCATTCTTGAGTCTTGACTGGTGATCCCCATGAGATTTTTGAATGTTTTGTGGCATATTCCTGGGAATTTCTTGTTTTTTTAACAAGTTTTGTGAAAAGTTCTAACATGTGTCATTCCCACCGTGAACGTTCAATTCCCAAGTTCATTTTGTGAACAGGAAAGTTAACAATTCTTGAGAATGTCTTTCTTGTGTCATGGTGACTTCCCCAGATTCTCCCCAGTCGCGAGTGTTCAATTCCCGAGTTCTGTTTGGAGGGGTGTCACTAAGCCGCAAAATGGACCATTTTGGGGTGTCGAATTTAGGGGTATAGCTATAGATGGGGAGTCATCTATGTGGTATGCTGAATTTAAGAAATGGCCATGCCCCCTTTCATTTGAATCATAATTATCACCTTTAAGAACCTGGTATGTCCCATGTCGAATTTAAGAAATACCCCATGTTGTGTAACTTATATTGTTCTTCAAGTCACTGAGCTCATGTTGCATGTTGATTTTTTTTAAATGCCCCTCTCTGCGTGTCGAATCATAGGCTCTAGGTCCGCAATGTGTGCCTGTTGTGTGTACTTCATGCTTAAGGCTGTGTCTCACGAAGTTGGACCAATGTTTTCGTCTCTGACCGGGTGCCATTTCTGACCGGGTGCCATCTCTGACCTGGTGCCATCTCTGACCGGCCTGATTAAAAACGGTTTATTTAGGGCAGATGATAATAAAAATGGGCAACTAATTACTACTTTAAAGAGTTATGATATCCATTAACCTTTTGAGTCAAATTCTATCTACTTCTGCCCTTAATAAATCATTTCCATTCAGGCCGGTCAGAGATGGCACCCGGTCAGAGATGGCACGCAGTCAGAGATGGCACCCGGTCAGAGACGAAAACATTGGCCAAAGTTCGGGGCCTTCCATAAAGTATGTACGCAGCAAGGGGGGGTGGGGGGGGGTTATTTTCTGGAACATTTTGCATACATAAACCCTTTGTTTTAATGCGTACAAGAACTTTAGGGGGGTGGGGGGGTCAATTTCTGGAGAAAATCTGCGTACATACTTTATGGAAGGCCCCTATTGTGAGACACAGCCTTAACCACAGGTATTATGTTGTGCTGCTATTTAACCCTTTATGGATTGAATGTTGCTAAAAGTTGAAGTTGTTTTCATGGTGCACCAATGCAGCCCCGATGAGTAACTTGCCTGTGCTGCATTGGTGAATCATGCGCACCCTCTACTAGCTTCGTATATCAACCCCGTAGGGTGGCGTGCTGCTTGAATGTAGCACTGGCGAGTTACTCACGAGGGCTGCATTCAAGCATCATGATGACCAAAGACATATGGGTTAAAGTACTATGCTACCCTTAAAGGGTTAAATTGACGTCAATGCCCTGTACTAACTCATGGGTCACAACCGCTAAATTCGATATGGCCGTTTCCCAAAGTGACATGTAGCTTAGTCACAGACATTACGACATGGGTATTATCAGGCTTAGTGACCAATAACAGGAGCAATGGAAGGATAGTGACATGGGACATTGGTATTTCCCAAAATTGACATGGGTCATGGTGATTATTAAGGAATAGAGACAATAGGAATGGACATTTGTGAAAGTCGACAGGCGATATGGGACACCCCCTCCCTTCATTCTAGAGCCCTACGTGTGCCGTCTCAGAAGAACATGGACCCTGTCACATGACACAGGGGGCGTGGTTATAGACCAATACTCGTGACCCCTCAAGACGCACCTCCACTATTCTATCACGATGAGATCCCCTCATCCTTTCCTAGAACCAAGTCCACATTACGACCAAACAGTTGAACTACTGTTATCCATTAAGATTCTTTCTTTTCATCCATTTGAGGACGGGATGTCACTTATATACATGACATTTGTCATCATGATGCACCATGAAACACGCCGAGTTATTCGCTGCTGCTGGATTGGTGCATCATGCCGACCCTTTGGGAGTATATCAACTATGTAGCTCTATAATAATAATGATTGAATGCAACATTGGAGAATTGCTCGCCAGTGCTGCATCCGTGCATTATGACGGCCAAGACATTATGCATTAATGCACTATGTTGCCCTTAAAGGGTTGAATAGCAGTTTACTTTATCAGTATGTTATTAACCTGCTGAAGTTATGATTATAGATATATGTCATATAGAAATACATGGATATTTTACAGGGATATTTTAAATTCTGACATGTTAAATGTTATCAGACAGTGGGGTCTTTCAGCAGAAATTCACAATCTTTGCTGAATATATCTCGAGAAGATCAAGAGTAATCCATTTTGACAATTTGTATGACCTGCAACTAGCATAACATCTGATTACATTTGTACAAATTATAACTCGGAAACAAGGCCATGTACATTAACTACCAGCCTACATCTAGTGTCCACCTCATCGCTCTGACATATGTGGCTCTAGTTCTTACATAATACGTAAATACCACGTCTTACCATTCTCCTGCCAATGATGAAGCCATTAAGTCATAGGTGTAAGCCATGGCATGGAGGGGGGGCAGTATCTATAGTCCCAATATGGATTATGATCAATTCTCTATAATATAGCCGCCTAAAGCAGGAAACATGTACTACCGCGAGATACTAATTTATCGAATATCATTAGAATGAATAAATTTTGTTTAAACAAAAAAAAAAAAAGCTGGATGTCCATGTCTTGAAACCAGACGCCAGCCGTGCCAGCTTTTGAACCCAGCTATTGTGTTTTCCACTCCTCCCCCATCTTGTTGTGCACACGTCCCTATGTGTACACACTCCCCAGACACATAGAGGACACCCTCCAAACAGAACTCGGGAATTGAACGCTCGCAACTGGGGAGAATCTGTGGAAGTCACCATAACACAATAAAAACATGAGATATTCCCAAGAAGTGTGAATTCGTAGAGTATGACAACTTGTTGCAATTATATCTGACAGCCAATTGATCTTATCGTGTTCATATGTTATGGTCCCATAAAACAGAACTCAACAATGGCACAAGTTAGAAATGTGTTTATTTCCTGGGAAACGCGCAAGCTGTATACACAAGATGGACACAGGAGATTCTCGAGAACAATGCCATTGTCTATGATGATGTGTATTTCCCAAGTTTTTACTCGTGCAATATTTCAAAATGTGTTATGTATACATGTGTGTTACTCTTTTTCCATGTGCCAGCAAAACACATTTTTTACAGTGTGGATGGTGGCTAGTACGTCCAGACATGTTAATGACCAATGTCCTAGATTGGTGACACTGGGATTAAAGCATGAGGCTGTGTCTCACGACCTTGGGCCAATGTTTTTGTCTCTGACCGTGTGCCGTCTCTGACCGGGTGCCGTCTCTGACCAGGTGCCGTCCCTGACCAGGTGTCAGAAAAAGGTGTTTTAAAAAGAATTATACTCATATACATAAGGATTTGTAAAAACGTTATGGCGATTGTTATACAATTATAATTATAATTAGCCTCCTGCTGTTGGTATTTTGACCTTATCAAGCCAAACCAGTCAGAGACGGCACCTGGTCAGAGACGGGACCTGGTCAGAGACGGCACCCGGTCAGAGACAAAAACATTGGCTCAAGGTCGTGAGACATAGCCATGAACCCTTGCATAATCATGGTGTTGAGGGGGAGGGGGGAGGGGGTGGGAGGGGGAGGGTCCCAGGGTACAGTAAACAAGAAGCTTGTCCACAAATAGAATGGGAAATTGTATCGTAGGTTGAGGAAAATATTAGCTTCATCCTAAAATATTTATGCCACATTTCCACATGAGTATACATTATTATATATCATTGTAACCACAATTTTCTTTTTTGATTTCTTACTTATTTATACCTTTGTCTGTAATACCGCTATGGTCTAGACATTTCACATGAATGGCAGATAATTATAATCTGCACATCCAAACCGGGATTTTAAAAAGTAGCATGAGCTAGGTGATACTTACACATGCATGCATTGCTGAGTTTCATGGTAAATCGAAAAAAGGAAATCATCAAAATGTCCATGTTAAAGTGATCTTCAGAACTTAACAAATGGCACATTCCTTATATGAAAAGAAACCTAGATCCGTTCCCAAGCGTTAGACATAAATTATACATCTTGTTTATACCCCATAATAATGCTGGAGGCAAAATCAACCGTAAAATCGTTCCAAATTTATGAAATAAATTGCCTGATTTGGAAAAATATAAATCGTCTGCTGCCAGTTGTATAGCATCTGTAGACTCAGAAAAATTGAATACATTACCAACTCGTTAGCATTAGTCACCTTAGTGCATGTTAGGTATCTCTGGGTGTCCATTCTCCAATCTCAAACCATAGAGCACCTCCGTTACCCCTCCCCCACCTCCTGGAATCATGTATGGATCGATATAGGCCTATTATATTTTGTACGCCCCCCCCCCCTCAGGAGGGGTCGAAAAATGTATCCCCCCCGTAAATATTAAATGAACACGCACTAAGGGTCATTGATATGACGTTACGGGTATAACTTGATGCTTCTTGGTTATTTCCTTTATTTAAATAAATTGCAGAGGGTAAGACCCCTTGAGTGGTACGATTCCCGTCCACCATAATGAGATGGGGTATTCTAGACCACTCAGGTCTTTATGATTGTAGGCTGTTCGGGCGAAGCCCAACTTGCCCTACCAGCAAGCTGTGGTTAATTCTAATACCCTTTCATAACCATTGTCTATCTGTTTTAAACCAGGGTATGCAGTATAACCAAGGTGCCAAGTCTTTGTTCACCCCCACCACCGTGGTTTGATTTCTAAAAATATTGTTAGAATTTTGGTTTGCATAATTTTGTATTTTGGTTAGTATTACGTAGTTAATATAAGAGGACGCCTGCTGCTTGCATGTCCATAAGGTCCCATTTTCTAGAGGGAAAAAAGAAAGAAAGAGGAAGAGAACGTATGTACACTTATCAATTAGCTGCACCCTATATATGTTTTGAACGTCACTATTATTGAACATGTCACATATTTATCATTACTAGGCATCTCTTGTGCATGTTGATGGCTACTTTTTAGCTTTTGTTAACTCAAGCCCCCCCCCCTCTGCCCAGCACACCCCTGTGGACACCCCCCCCCCCATACCTGGACAAATGGTACCAGGTACGGCCTTCCCCTAAACCCATTGAACCCACAATGACAAAGACGACCCCCCCCCCCTCCCTAACCCCTTCAACACGGCATGATGCACCAATGCGTCTTATTCAATTGTGGTCATGGTCCACCAATGCATCAATAATAAGTGAGGTAGGTCGGCATGATGCTTGAAATGCAACAGTGGCGAGTCGCTCGCCGGTGTTGCATCTATGCATCATGACGACCAGGGCATGATGCATTAATGCATTATGCTGCCCTAAAAGGGTTACTACAGCTAACAGTCACCCGCAGCTGACCAACTGTCAGTTGTACGCCCGGGGGGGGGCACTCCCGATCTTCTTTTTTTTTATATAGTACATGTATTACCATAAGTGAACATCCCCTCAAATTTGGTACCATTATCAAGGCCGGGAAGTTCTACAGAATTACATCACTTGCAAGAGGTATTGGGCAAGATATATACCCTTTTCAAGGATGGTTAAGACAACTGGTGCAAAAGAACACCAATAATGTGTCCTTTTTGTGAAGGAGAGTTTGGTGACAAAATCATCAGAGAGTAGTTCCAGTGATGAGCCCTTCAGACATACCCCATTGCCTTCTGAACTACCTGAAAAGGGTCCTATTTCAAGGGTCCTTGTGGGTCCGTTTCTTGGCCCAAAACAAGGTTCTTTCCTGGAAATCGTGTTCAAACATGGTAGCCAAAGCTAAGAGAGTGCCCCCCCCCCCCCCGGGCCCGCACCTGACCAGTAGTGAGCCGTCAGGGGCGGATCCAGGATTTTGGAAAAGGGGGGGCGTGAAATAGGCAATGTACTGGGGGTATCGAAGATTTTTACATTAAAATGTACAGAGAAATAGGGGGGGCGCACGCCGGGTCCGCCCCCCCCCTAAATCCGCCCCTGGCCGTGTATAGCCGTGCGCACTCAGGTGCGTCCCTCAAGGAGTAATGACGTCAGTAGTTCTATTTATAGCTGTTACAGCTCTATTCAGGACGGCGGGGGACGCCGCGTCGGGGTTATAATCCTGGGGCAGGGTTTATATTTGGAGGTCACGACACGAGGTGGGTTCTGGGGTATATATACGGGTATGGGGACCGTGGTAGAGGTATACCTGCACACACCGTGCCCAGCAGCACACCACTACTACTACCAGAGATTCAACACTACTAACAGCCTGCACCAGCACACCTCCACACAACTTCCACTAGACAACTTTACCACTTCACAGTCAAGGTATATTACTTTCTGAAGTACATCTTGCAGCCTAGTCGTGGACTCTGACTCTCTTATAAAGCCAAGAAAGGGTGACCTTTTTTTTATATAAAGTTGTGTTTACATTGGTTTTCGCAGAATCCTCATATCATTGTCTGTTATGGCTATGTTTACAAACATCAGGAGATTCACAGGAAATGGATCTTTCAAAAAGTCTATATAGAGATTTTGCGCTTATATTCACCTAATTTCTTGGCACCTGACACATTTTGCAAAAAAGCTACTTTTCTGAAAAGTCACCCTTCTTGTCGCATGTCTATAGGACAGATACATAGTTGAGTCCAAACAGTGTATACAAGTGTGACTAATGAGAGCAGTCCGATGTTCTGATCGAATTAATGCATTGTATGAGTTGTTTCAGAAATATTTAGTTTTCGGCTTTTCAACCTTGCTCAAACTTCAGGAGAAGTCTGATCACTTCATAACGATTACACTATTTATGTGGCAAATACTTGTCATTAGTCTTGTCGTTAGGTTAACCGGTTCTAGCATTTTGGCCATTTTAAACCTGACCCTCAATTTTCATTATGCATACATCGCCAAATTAGTAAAATATTTAATGTCCATATAAGTGAATTTCTCCGCAATACATGTATTCTAATGGAATGTCCTCGTGATACATTATGGAGGATGCAAAGGGGTTCTCCCCTCAGGTCGGAAAGTCGCCGAAAGTAAGGCCCTCAGTTCACAAAGTTGCTTTTTTGGGCCGTATTTTCTGATAGCCAAATCTTTCCCAAAGTCGCCATGTCGCTTTTTACCCCACATTATGTCTTACCACTGTGCATTTTCTCTAATTTCAGATGAAAACCTTTGCCGTTGCCCTCACCCTGCTCGTCCTGGCCTTGGCCGTCCAGGACGCATATGGCCGCCCTTCCAGAAGGGGTCAAGGTCGCCCAGCTCAAGGTCGCCAAGGTCAGGGCCGCCCAGGTCAAGGACGCCCAGGTCAAGGCCGCCCAGCGGAGATCGTAGAGACTCCAGAGGGTGTGGATGGAGCGCGTCCCAAACCCGGCGGTGGTAAACGCGGCCGCAAGGCCCCGCCCTGCATGGTGATGAACGTGACGACGGGACAGACGCTGTGCAAGGCGGCGTGTCCCGTCTTTGCCGACTGTGTCCTGCCTGCCGTGGACGCCCGCCACCCCCAGCCAGAGGACCTGGTGATCAATGTCTGCCTGCCCAAGGTGAGTTGTCTTTTCAACAATGTAACTTAGGGGGTGCAGACGCTGAAATTAAGGGTCCCAGGTCGAAAAGTCACTTTTTTAGAAATTTTCATGCTACAGCAAATTTCAACCAAAATTCGCCAGGTCGCTTAAATTAATGTATCAGGTCGCCTGGAAAAAAAAAAGAAAAAAATGCCTTTATTCAATTCTATCTTTGGGGCTGTATTGAGGAGTAGTTAGTATGAGAAAATGTTAGACTTTGATATTTCACCAAATCTAACTTAATATGGTGAATACCGATTAAAAAGAGCATTGATGATGCAGATACCTTTCTCTAACCTACAAAACTAATGGTACCCCATGTCTAATCTCCAGCTCTGCGTAGAAGGCGTTAATGGCACGTGTCCCGAGAACTCGGCCTGCAAGATGGTGAACAGCACAACCAGCGAGTTAAGGTGTATGCCCGAACGACATGGCCGCCGTCCTCACAAGAAGTCATCAGAAGAGTCATCAGAGGAGTCAGAGTCATCAGAGGAGTCAGAGGAGTCAGGAGAGTCAGTAGAATCTGAGGAGGAGAAGGAGTTCTGCTTTGACACCCTGAAGGAGATCTTTGAACGTGAGCACCCAGAAGTCGAGGGAGAGCGTCCCCAGGGTGGTCGTCGTCCCCAAGGAGGACGTCGCCAGGGAGGACGTCCCCAGGGTGGTCGTCGCCAGGGAGGACGTCCTCAGGGAGGACGTCCTCAAGGAGGACGTCCCCAGGGTGGACGTCCCCAGGGTGGCGAGGAGCCCCAGATCCCCTAAACTTGATAGTATACAACTGTGATAAAATCATTACCCGCCCGAAAGCTAGCCACACTGAGGCGCTGGTCGCCTGTGTGAATACTAAGTCACCGTGCAGTATTTCTACACACTTATAAGAATATTTGCTCACCTTGGTTGTTCATAGTACAACAGTCATAAATAAAAATTGATATAAACAATTCTTGACTCAAGTTTTAAATGCTGTTTTTCTTATTATCGATTAACTAGGAATTCATGTATCAAACAGAAGTGTGAATTATCTAATAGAGCCAATGTTTATTCGATGTTATAGAAAGCACACGGTAGTCTTCAGTGGGATAACTTAAATCCTAGTATCTCAAAATTTCATATAAACCCCTTGAGACTTCTCATTGAAAATGACAGAGGTCTGTCCTAATGACATGACATTTGTTGAAAATGGTCTATGGACTCCTCCCCAGACTTATAGTCGTAGGCTGGGGACATATCCATACTGTAATATATCAAAATATCAGAGTAGGTTATCATTAAAATGTCTATGATAACTTCGGAAATGAATAGCCAACATATCATCCAAATGGAACATTCTATGATATAGTCATGAACCATTGACTATGTCATCAATAGACCATGCTGATACTTGCCTGGTTAGCTCAGTCAGTAGAGTGCCTGCCTCTGAATATGAGGGTTGAGGATTCGAGCCTGTCTTGGGGAAACTTGTTCAAATGTCTTCAAAAATTAGCCCTGAACCAACACACACCGAGGGGATTCACTGAATTTAAGAGAATCTGAGAATGTCCACTAGATGGGGTTAGTGAGTTTCTAAAAGTTCTGTACATCTCCACAGGGTCCCGCCACTAGTTTCCCTGAATTATCCTCAATATCTGTAACAGTACTATATCATGGTCATGACACATTATTCTGCTCAAGCAGCCTCATCTATAAAAGTGAACCAGTTGGCTCTACACAAAGCACAGTGCAGTTTGAGTTCTGGTATCGGTTATGAACAACACATTCCAATCAATATGATCACTAATCTGTCCGATAAACAACATAGAACAGTTCAATGTACATAATTCATACATCCAAAGTACATGTACAAAACGTAATTCTCTGTACTACGGTACCAATATGAAGTAGAAATAATCCACTAACTTCACAATAAACACAAACCCTTGGCCCCGAGCGTCTTGCTAAAGCCAAACACCACAGTGCTGCCACCTGGCTTGTTGCTGTCCTACTAGCTTGGACTTACCCAAGGGAGGTCAGACAGAAAGTGGTTACTGTAAAACCTTGCGTATAAGCCGCGATTAGTATGCGAGTCAGATGGGCTGTGCAGCAGTAGTATCATATGTAGTGCAAACATTCTATAGTACAACGAAGAAACAGTTCCATCGACATGCAGCCAATCACAGGCCAGCATTTGATCACGTGGCCTACTCATTATGCAAATGAGGGTGTGACCTAAATAAATCAACCAATTAGAGAGCTGGATTTCGTAGAGAAAAAACCTTTTTTTGTAGGAAAATATTTCAAGGAGAGAAATTAAATAAAAACACAACTATAACAGTTTGATTTCTCTTTTTTTATTCATCCACTTTTATAACATTTTCAACACTGACTCCAGACAGTTCCAAGAACTTTTCTTTTTGGGGCGCACCAATTAGTCTGGAATATTGCATGAGATATGTCCTCCATAATGGCCCAAGGGGCAAATCATTCTAAAACTTTGCGAGCGGTGTTTCTAAGGTAATATGGAAGTGCTGATTGGGATTTGACCACTCGCATAGCTGAAAAATGGACATTTCCATGGAAAAGAGCCTAAAAACAAAATGGCCGCCCAAAATACCAGGCGAAGCAAAATTTCATTGTGCAAATGCACACAATTACCAAGCGATGGTTAGAAAAATGATGGTGAGTACCATAAATGCACAGAGTTTTGTATATGAAATACACTTGTTCCCATCAGGCAAGTAGCCCTTGCGACTAGCTTCGATTTGCACCTACTCCTAGGTCTCTAGGGGTAACGGTTCAAGAGATAAAATTTAACATATTCTCATCCAATCAGAAATGGGAAGAAAATTCACTTCCCGCCCGAAATCATCAAAACGCGATAAGTCAGCAACCGCTGGTCCGATTGACTCCACATTCAAAGCGTTTGATAGCCAATGACAAGGCCTTCCTGACTGCAGTCATGCCATTTTATAGTGTTTGTTGGCATGGTATTATGGTCTTGCGTGGGGGGGGGGGTAGTATGGGACAACGTATGCGTATTGTGTCAAGTTGGGGAATTTCTTTTTTTAAACTTTCTTAGTCCACTTGTCATTTGGATATCACCATCACAATGTAGGAATAGAAGCTAGGTACCGTAAATTCCCGCGTATAACCGGCATCCCGCGTACAACCCGCGGGTAGTACGCGGGAATTTACGGTAGTAGCAAATATAGGTTATTTTATGCCAACTTCCTTGGGAAATGTAGTGGGTTGAAGGGTGCCTATCTTATCAACGACCCTCATGTGAATAGTTTCTCAACCGGCATAGTATGCCCAAAAGCATAGTAAGTTGCCTGCTAAAGTGGCGGCCATTTTGTATTTGAACTTATCACTAGACCCCTTGAAAATTCAACGTTGCGAGTGTCATTTCCAGATTCTACACCATTGAATCAAGTATAGAAAACCGTTTCCCAACTTTTAGAATGAAATGCTCCTTGGGTCATGATATTCGGAAATTCAGTCCCCACTAAATGGTGAAATCGTCAAAAGCAGATTCTGTCCAATAGTCGTTAGCTCCAGCACCATTTCAGCAAGAAAAATTACATTTTTCTGTACAAGCTCTAATCATTCTGCACAGGTCAACTAATGAGGAGTTTTATTTTTCGCATCGCAACACATTGATTGACCAACCGATCGCTCAACTTCGGGTTTCTGCTCATTTTCAGAATGTTCTAAAATTCTGAAGTTTCAAGAATGGAAACACAGGAATGGGACAAGTTCCGCTTGAGATTTTGTTTACAGGATAGATTGGTAATTTGAAATCATTTTACATTCAAGACATCCATTCATATATTCTTTAAAGTAGTCCAACTATTTTTTTTTCCTTTTTCAAGTATTTATTTTATTTCATTCATATGATGTGTTACAATATATACATAGACGCACATCTCCACTCGTAGATAGATTGAAGAACTGAAGTGCCATGATTGTGTATTTGTCTTCAACTGACCCCTCGACCATAACAGACATATACATATACTATATGTGTGTATATATATATATAGATATATATATATATATATATGAAACGACATACTATTTGTCAATAGTAGATATTTAGATATGCTTTGCCCTGTAAGCATTTAACAGTATAATTTATGGGACCTGCGCCCATATAGCTATCCTCATTTCTGATGGAATAACTCAGGTTTTTTTGTTTTGTTTAGAACGTAGTGCATTCCTTATGGAATTCCTTTGCGGCTTAAGACACAGTTCTACAGGCTGTAGTGTGGCACCATGTACCATAAAAATGGCACTGTGCGTGGTAAGAAAGTAAAATGTATAGCATGCATGAATCGATAACTCATCATAAGGATTATAATGTTATTACTCTTAAAATACAATATTTACTTTGCTGTATCCAATGGTCTAAGGAGCAGTTGTCTTTTCTTCATTAAATGACTTCAAATGTCACAAATTCTAGCTACATTGATACCATCTCCGACGCATTTCGCGAGTGGGGGCTGAGGTCTGGTATATCCTTACCTCAGTTAATGAAACAAATTGATTAACGAAATGAACATGGACCCATCCCCCACTGATGACGTACATCAGAGGCGGTATCAATGGGCGTTGGCATTTGGCTATGTAAACAACAAGGTGAAGAGACTAAAAAGTTCCAAAGGAAAATATGAAAACATCAATCTCCACATTTGATATCAATGGTTAATATAAGCTTCAATGGTTCAATACGTTAGATGTTTAATCATTATGATAACCATAATGAAATTTACTTTGAACACCAAAACTGGTAAAAACATCTGATTACTTGTATTCGCATTTTTACCTTAGTTAGTCTCATAATTGATGGCCTATTCAAAACATAGAGAGAGCACATTCTATATAGCGTAATGGCTACCAACAACTGGGCTATGATTGGCCGAAGTTATAAAGGAAAATGTACAGGCTTAGTCGGCCGAAGTTGCCCAGTATAACTTACAATAATAATGATTGTTCAGAAATGAAAATATGAAAGTGACTTGTTAATGTGTGATGGTATGGATAAGATTCCGAGCATCACAAAAAAACCATTGCACCTTTTCGTCATTTGTCAAACGGGAGAGTATAAAAGAGGAGGTTCATTGTATCAACATCTAGGTAGGGTAGACAGTTATATGATGCATTATGTCATTTTATCTAACAGAACAAAACTATCAGCTCTCATAAAGGAACTGGAGAAAGCGAGTGTACTGGTAAATGTATCAGACTGTATCTTGGATAGAGCCCATGTACTGCACCCATACTGTTCTCTTCAATTAAGGTTATAGAAAATGTTCTAATGTCTGATATGATAATAATAAACATACATGAGCAGAAGGAGGAATCAAATCTCTGGAATAAGAGAGAGTAATTCTATACTGCCTCACAGTAGTACAATCATATATATTACATAGAAGAACTTTGGGCCCATCCCATTGAAGTTAACATAAAGGAATACATGCATAACCGAAGAGTACAATACACAGTACATAACCATTGATAAAACTCAGCTCTAGAATGAATAAGAACAAAGAATGATTATAGATAGATAATGCATACTTCAAGCTGCTGTATTCTCACACCGGAGTCTGGTAAGGGTACTCAGCAGCCTATGTAAGAACAAAATGTCTCAAGGTAAGTGAATTATATAGGATAGATAAAATACAACAAATGTAGTAATCCTCCGCTGCAAAACACAATGTTCTGGTATATATATTAGGCCAAGACATAGTTACAGGTATTCTGTAAACATATTTTTCCTGCTTTGATATGCCGATAATAATATTTGACTATTGTATAAATGATTCAGAAACTGGAGCAATGACCACCTATCTCTGCTAACACATCTCATATCATTTGGTCAATCCCTATTCATCTGCTATAACACATGTGCTATAAAAGAAACAGAACAGCAAGATATTTTACTCGGTAGCAAAATCGGTAAGTAATCAAAATCCTATAGGGCACTAGCAGGATGCAGTAATTCTACCTTGTGAGACCTTTAGCTGAAGCTGGTTCCTGTCATGTCCAAAATCGGAGTTTCAGGGGTCATAAACCTTTCAGTTATAGCCCTCTATTGTGGGTCCTTAGGTAATCTGTTCAGATTGGGGGAGTGGTTAGGACTCTGGCCTACCAATCAATGGGTCATGAGTTCAAATCCATGTCTAGGCTTTTTTGTTCACAGATAATTTTAAGAAGTATTTTTGGTAGGTCAAAAATTGTGATAGTATACAATTCGGTTTTAAAGATCTTTTACACTAGATCAATATTTATAGTGTAATCTAATTTTGAATCAGTTGTATTTGAATATTTTTCAAGCCACCTGGTTGCATTGGGGGAGTGGTTAGGACACTGGCCAATCAATCCAGGGGTAATAAGTTCAAATCCATGCCAAGGCAACATAGCTTTTTTTATAATTGGTAGGAAATAGTAATATCATTTACAGAGAAAACCCAATGCAACAATACAAAACCATTTTAGATCTTAGATTTTAGGTTTTAAGGATCTTTACAACCGAGTTGTATACTATCACAATTTTTGACCTACCAAAATACATCTTAAAATTGTGTGTGAACAAAATAGCCTTGACATGGACTTGAACCCATGATGCATGGATTGGTAGGTCAGAGTCCTAACCACTCCCCCAATCTGAACAGGTGACCTAAGGACCCACAATGGAGGCCTATACTTGAAAGGTTTATGACCCCTAAAACACCAAATTTCGGTCATGACAGGAACCAGCTTCAGCTAATCAGCAGGCTTCTATAGTTAGCAGAGGAAAGAGCACTGGTACCAGATAAGATGGCGCTGTACAGTGATTATCTAGCTAATGCGGAATAGTCAAGAGGAAACTGTGATAGCCATCATGCCCATGGTCAGAATTAGCTGAATTGGAGTCCAACATACAACATTTTAATATGCATAATTATTTATTGCTTGTGTTGTTGCTAGCTGGCTCTACCACTTTCAGAATGATGTATCCCTACAAGGATCATTTGAACCTTGCAAGCAAGTCAGAGATAAAGGATAAGACAATACAAAACCAACAACATATCACTAAGATAACCATATGGTGGTTTTTATCTCCTCTCAGAACTTCCAATTCTGAAATAACGATTAATGCAACCAATGCAGAGTTTTGTATTGATGCAACTGATGAGATAAGAAGTCAAATTTATAGGTAAAAGACTTGTAAAAGTTTCTTTTGCCCCCCCCCCAGTGGACAGTGGCCATAACTGACTCGGATATGAGCTCCGAATGACTGTTTAATTATAAACCTGTAAAAATAACCTACAATCTGACTTCCCTCTTATTCTATCAATAATTTATACTCCAAGTCTTTGATTCCGAAAAACCGGACAGACCCTTTGCTACCCCATACTTCAGTTCACCATGACCTGCAAGAACAAATGACAGCTGTAGACCTGCTGGCTGTAGGACACTCAGTAAAGTATACATGAAAGATACAACAAGAATAGATTCACCTCACTAATTTGTGACTGACTGACAAGTTTATAATCGTTGAAGCACTTGACCAATTCCAAACGGTTTTCGACTTGATATCGGAAACTGGTAAGTTTATAATTGTTGAAGCCCTTGACCAATTTCAATGGGTTTTCGACTCGGTATCGGAAACGGGTAAGTTACATTCAATAGGAATACCTATGCATCAATGTTCATACAAGAAGAGACTATGACATGTGTTTCCACTGGAGAGCTGACTAAACAATCTCGAAACGGTTTAACACCTATCATGGTCAGCATTTATCATATCCAGTATATTGATTTCCAATAGTACCGTCACAGATGATATACCAAGAACTTCTCACTACTAGTAACAATCTATAATAACCTCTTGGTGACACTTATGGCCACCGTCACCCTGGGGAATTTTTGAACTGATTAGGCCCATACATTTCCTATATAACTTCGGCCAATAAGAACTCACACCACAATTGGGTATACATGAGAAATGTCTGAGTCACTGTCACCAAAACCACAAGTCTCACCTTGTACCATTCACATAGATAAGTCTGTATCAGCCTTACAGTGTATCAGCTGTAGAATTACTACTGGGGACAAGGTTGCAAAGAATAAAGTACAATGAATCGTTAGAGACAACCATCCAAGTCGTATTCACATAATAATGTTGCTAATCCTTTAGGCATTAGGTAACACTCAAGATTTGATTAACTCAATTTCAAAAGTCAGGTAGGTTTATGTCAGCATTCCTTTGGCAATGGAATTGTACAAGATGCTTTGGCTGGAGCTATATGTATAGTCGACATGTCATGATGATTGTAATGTTGATCCTGACAGCACTGACAGACATTCAGTACGAGTATCAGACATGAGGTAAGTCTATATCAACATTAGCTGGCAAGAATCATGGTTTGTCAACCATAAACTGTTGCCAATTTGTGATCTTTGATACAATGGTGAGCTGTGGGGGCTAGAATAGGGTTTAGAAACTCTATTAACAATATTTCAGCACTAGCATATCTTAGACAACTATGGGTATTGGTTGCAGATGCTATGGATGAGCTTTCTGGATTTGCAAGGATTGATAAAATTGTTATCAAATGAAGTAAGATCATACCTAAAATATGACACTGATCGAAGGTATAGAATAGCAGCAGGAGCCACAAATCTCACCTAATACCATGAACATAGATTTATCTGTATCAGCTTTACAGTCTATTAACTGTAAAAGTACTATATGACAGAAAGTCCCATGGAATAAAATACAATGAGTCTTTAGAGACTACCATCCAAGTCTTATTCACAGAATGTTGCTGATTCTGGAAGCATGTGCCATAGGTTACAATCAAAATGACTTAATATCAAAAGTCAGGTAGGTCTATGACAACATTACTTTGGTTGATACTATGTCTTGTCATGATGAAATGCTGATCTTCACAGCTCTGGCACATAACAGGAAATTCTGTCTTAGTATCAGACATGAGGTAAGTCACTTGTCGGTATTGGTTGCAGATGCCATCTATGAGCTTTCTAGATTTGCAAGGATTGACAAAGTTGTGGTCAACTGAGTAGCATAACTATCTTGCATATTACACGGAATCACGCTCTAAAATGGCAGCAGGTTTCATATAATCTCACTCCTTATCTTCAATATAACAATGCAGAACTCAATTCCAACCATTAGGATACATCTGGTATAAGGTAGGTCCAGATTCGAATTCATTTATACAACCAATTTCATGCTGATATACATGTCTGACTATCTTACAAGTATAAAGGAACTGGCCATCAACTGGCAGCAATGACTCCGAAATACTGTCTGCATATCCCATACCATGTGGTGAATGCAATATGACCAGATAACCTTGTCCAGGTGGACACACAAAGAAAAGGGAGTCCAGGGTGCCTCCAAAATGACTCCCCTCTCTAGGCGAGTCCAGGTAGCCTAAGACCTGGTCAGCCAGAGAGTCACCTAGGCTCCCTCAGGCTCCCATAGGAAACCGCGGAATAATTCTGGAGGCAGCCTGGACTCCCATTTGACACTGTTTCTTGTCTCTGTGCAAGCTAATGCAGCAGCATATATATTCGTGCATGCATTAACGGAGGTAAGTATGTTTAAAACCGTTGATTCCAGCTTCGTTTAAGGTCTCTTTTTCATTCCAAGATTCTGAATTCTTTAGGAACAAGTCTAGAGAAACTAAGACTGCAAAGTTGATCTACAACAGGTAGAGTCAACATACAAAGCACACATAACAATCTTGAAGACTGTTTGGCCTCAATTTCTTTGAAGAAGTCATAACGCCAACACTTTGCTAACATATATGGCCAAAGTAGCATTTCTGCTTGACGGTATAGATGAGATCAGAAACCAAATAGTTGGTAAGTCAAATATAGGTGATGTCTTAATAATTCCAGATGTACTGGATGGGAGCAGGAGTTGTCTGTTGAAACAAAGGAAAGAGCATAGTTTCAAATCAAACATATACAATAAGATAAAATATATTCTGACAAACTGTGGGAAATGTAGGCTTGATAGTACTTTTCATATCAAAGCATAATCGTGAATCGTAAAATCATCTATCTAACTCTAGAGAACTTTCCAGATTCACTATGGCACCAACAAAGCAATTTTTGTCTTGTCCACCACTAAACTGTCAACAGCAACTCCCGGGTCAGGAATCCTGTTCGATAGACAACCAGAAGGATGTAAAATCACTCTTGGCAGAGTGAACAACCGCAGGGAAGGAATGTGGCAGGTGTCCCAACCCCAAAGTGGGGCCACCCTCAAAGATAACAACACAAGACACTACCATACACACTCACACCATCTATATGCAGTAGTTACATCTACACTTATCGTGACGTCAAGACCCAGGAGCTTGCCACCCTGTGGATTAGATATTACAAGGGGAGTAGGATATACTTTGTCTCACACAAAGTCACTGTCACCAAAACCAAAAATAAGTCTTACGTTATACCATTAACATAGATAAGTCTGTATCAGCCTTGCAGTGCATCAGCTGTAGAACTTATATTGGATATTAGGTCACAAGTAATAAAGTACAATGAGTCATTAGAGACTACCATACAAGTCTTATTCATATAATAATATTGCTAATCCTTGAAGCACTAGGTAACGTTCAAAATATAATTTATAAAGTCAGGAAGGTTTATGCCAACAATACTTTGGTTGGAACTGCATCTTGTCACTATATAACGATAATTGACATGCTTGAACTGACAGCACTGACTGATAATAGGACATTATGTCCTAGAATCAGGCTTGAGGTAAGTCACTTATCAGTTTTGGTTGCAGATGGCATGGATGAGCTTTCTGGATTTGCAAGGATTGACAAAGTAGTTGTCAACTGAGTTAGTCTATATCAACTTTAGCTGACAAACATTATGGTTTGTCACAGCTATAAACTGTTGCCAGTCTGTGATCATTGATACAAGGATGAGCTGTGGGGTTAGAATAGAGGTTAGAAACTCTATGAATAATATTTCAGGCCTAGGATATTAGACACTTATCAGTATTGGTTGTAGATGCTATGGATAAGCTTTCTGGATTGCAAAGATTGATAAAATTGTTCTCAAATGAATTAAGATCATATCTAAAATATGACACTGATTGAAGCTATGGAATGGCAGGAGATGCCACAAGTCTCACCTTGTACCATTATACAGGTAAGCCTATCAGCTGTAAAACTTCTATTGGACAGCAGGTCCCACGGAATAAAGTACAAGGAGTCTTGAAAGACTACCATCCAAGTCTTATTCACAGAATGTTGCTGATTCTGGAAGGATCTGACAGATATTAGGACATTCTGTCTTAGTATCAGACATGAGTTAAGTTACTTTTCAGTATTGTTTGCAGATGCCATGGATGAGTTTTCTGGATTTGCAAGGATTGACAAAGTTGTGGTCAACTGAGTATCATAATTATCTTGAATATTACACGGAATCACACTCTAAAATGGCCAAAAGGTGCCACATACATCTCACCTCATGTCTTCAATATAACAATGCAGAACTCTAATCTGACCACTTGGATACATCTGGTATAAGGTAGGCCCGGATTCATTTATATAACCCATTTATTGCTGATACATGTCTGACTATCTTACAAGTAATAAGGAACTTGCCATCAATTGGCAGCAATGACCCCTGATTTCTGTTTTCACGTCCCATGCCATGTGGTTGATGCTTTATGTAACCTTGTTTAGCACTGTCTTCATTCTAATAGTAGTACAGACATTATAACAATCCATTAGCATTTATATTTAGGACTGTATCTACATTAGCTTTAAAATCACTATCAGCTGTAGAAGTACTAGCTGTAGCTGGTTTCTTGGTTACAACGTTGGTACAAAATTCAGCCCCAATATAGGGTAAGAAAAGATAAAACATTTACTTGCACTAGCCAGCAGTCAAAGTTCACGACAAACTCCCCACACAATTAGAGTATAACAGAGAAACATTGCTACTGTTGTAAAGAACAGCACTTTGTGCCTACTTAGATTTGACGAGGGACTCCCATATTCCCCCTGCAGTAATGGTTAATGTAATGACATTAATGGTGTCTAAGAGGACAAAGGTCCCACTGTTAATGGATGAGCTATTTCTCTCAAATAGCACCCAAAAATGCAAACAGTATCATGGTGTAAACATTTCGGATTTGTGTCTGAACATCCAAATTTATGTTGCATAATATTATATGCCTTAAAAAAGCTCTGTTAAAAGAAGTGTAAACAACCGCTGGAACAATACAATTATTTTCTTCCATTTTAACACGAGACTGCTACCAAATGTGTGGGGAAAATTGCAAAATGCAACATATCCTGACAAACAATGGGAAAATGTAGTCTGACGGCTTAATAATACTATTCATATGAGCTGAGAATAATACATTGCAATTGAAGTATGATCATGATTGGTAAAATCATTCAACTTTAATGAACTTTCCAGATCCACTGTGGTACCAACAAAGCAATTTCTGTCTCTTCCACCACTAAACTATCAACAGCAACTCCCGAGTCAGGAATCCTGTTGGATAGACAACCAGAAGAAAATGTAAAATCACTCTTGGCAGAGTGAACGACCACAGGGCAGGAATATGGCAGGTGTCCCAACCCCAAAGTGGGGCCACCCTCAAAGATAACAACACAAGACCCGACCATACACACTCCCACTGGAGTGAGTTCTTCCACCGAAACTATGAATAATCACAGTCGATGTTATTATAAAGGCAAATATTTTAGCCAAATGTTATTGCCCTAATTTTATCTCTCCTACATTTGTCATCTGAATGTAATATGGCGTAGCAATGAGGACTTCTTTCTTTTGTTTAAACATTATACCATGTTGGGTACCGCAACAAAATAACTGTAAAGGATCACTATTCACATATCTTAATAGAACCGATTCCATTACGGATTTTATACTAATATGTATCCCTTCGATGACATTTGACATTATAAACGGAGAGGTCTAAATGCACCTAAAGAGTAGCCCACATTGGTAGTCCATCTGATAATGCAAAAGTGGAACTTAGGACCTCGTCAGGCACATGGGCAGGTACCTGGCTACAGAATATCCAAGGTGTAGGCTGGTGTACACTGGTCTATCATCAGTGCAGAAAGACTGCCAGGAAAGGATAAGGGCTAGCGAATCAGAGTGGTGTATGTACCAATGTAGGCTAATTTTAAGAGATACAAAATACACTTAGTGTTTTAGCAGGACCAGCACTTTAGGTATGAATCTAGTAGTTAGATTATACAGAGACTGTTTACTATACTCCACCACCATCCAAGTAAACAAAAAACGTTATATCACATTTTATACCGTTATATAACGTTTCTGTAAGGCTCCTTACTACGAAATAACGTTATATAAAGTTTTAAAATATTATGTTGACGTAAAATAACGTTTTTCTGTCAGCTGGGATCTACATGCAGTAGCTAAATCTACACTGATCCTGACATCAAGGCCCAGGAATATACACCATCAGAGAGAGTCAGTATTATGTAACGGTTCTCTAATTACAGAGGTTTGATGAGGATACAAAAGAGATTTGAATAAGAAAAAGTTTATAAGTTTCCAACCAACACTCAAGATTCTTACATTATCCTCAAGGATCAAGACTCATATTTTTCTGCTCTGTAAGCATTTATCATCATGGCCAACAACCGTACACCTAAGCAAGCTCAAGATGAGTGATGGGATAGATCAATTATGCTATGGTATTAGTTGACTGGAAAACCTGAAATCTGCAGGTACTAGTGAATATATTCCACTGCACATACATTGTAATTATTTTTCCTCCTTCGGTATCACCATTACTTTTACTATTGGCCTATTTGTAATGTAATGTAAACATCCCAGTGGACAGTTTAACATAATAGGTTATCCTCTAGGTGCGTGCCTAAGTACACATTTCCAGGTAGCCATCTGGGTGGGGGTGTGTGTACCACCTCTAGGCTAAGGTAAGATATAGGCTATGGGGTAACTACCCCATGCTGTAATATGTTCTACAGTAGCAAATTGTATCTTAATTGTTACCTCAAGGCCCTGTTTAATATACTACATCACCATCTACATGCAATAGCTAAATCTACCCTGATCATTACCTCAAGGCCAAGGAACTCTGTGATGTTCTGCCGTATACATCATCAGAGAGAGTAAGTAGTATGTAAAAGTTCCGTGAATGTAGAGGCTTCTTGAGAAGACATAAGAAATTCTCCACTTTTCTAAGGCTCTATTGAAAGATTCTATAAATTTGCAACCAACACTTAAGATTCTGATATTATTCACTAGGACCAAAACTCTCAGATTCTAACGCTGTCCAAGTATTTGCTATTAGTATCGTGGCCAGTAACCATGCACCTAAGCAGGCTCATGATAGTTAATTATGTTGTGGGATTAGTTGAGTTGAGAGAACAACTAGAAGTTATAGGTACAAGGCAGGTGCTAGGGGCTGTATTCTACTGCCTCCATGCACAACAATATCTATAATATTACTTTTTCCCTCCAGTATCACCATTCATCCCGAAATTACTGATTGGTGGCAGGATTCCCCAAATGGACAATCATGGTCATGTTAAGGGTAAGTATGAACATGTAGAACGATTACTATTGGTGCATTTGGAAACTGTATTGCGATGTCTATGGTTTATACAAAAACTACCATTGTAGGAGCTCAGTGCACAGTAATATCTGCATCCAGAGCCTTAATGAACTCAATACATTATTTGAGAATCTGGTATAAAAATGCACAGTAACTGCTTTATGCTGCAACAGGATGACATATTCAGTCAGACAACACACATTTGTGATGTTCGTATGATACATCACCAGAGAAGGTAAGAGAACCAAATAATTATGGTCACACACATTAAGTGTGAATCTGGCATAGTGAGGGGCCAAGCATCTGTATAGTCCAAAATATGTCAATCTAGGAAAGAGGAATCTAGTAGCGCATACCTAAATGTATTCTTATAGTTATGAGCTTCAAGTTCACTCTCTATACACTGCTACTATACCAACATCTCTCATGCTATTCAGAGATCCATAAAGGTTTAACACAAGGCTCATATCTACACTTATAGACGTAAGATTCCAGTTAAAAATGGTACACAGGAGGATGTATGCATTCAGACAACTCACATGAACTCTGTAATGTTCGAACTACGGGACACATCACCAGAGAGGGTAAGAGAACCGAATAATTATGGCTACACACTTTTAGGTGTGAATCTGCCATAATGAGGGGCCAAGTAGAAAGGATAGTCCAGGCCGGAATAACCTCTACACTAAATCAAAAGGTGGCACCTCCAGTACATATATCCCGCCATCCGCTGCCATCTGGAGGCAACGGTGGTCTCTAATTCTCGGCAGAAACCTGAGACAGTACCTAGAATTATGCACAGTAATATCTGCATCAAGGCCATTTATTAACTCTGTGATGTTCTGCATGATACATCATCAGAGAGAGTAAGTTACTATTACATACATAAGTTACAATCTGGTACATAGATGCGCAGAAAGTACTTGATGTTGTAACAGAAAATGATATGCAGTCAGAGTACACACATGAACTCTGGGATGTTCTAGATGATACATCACCAGAGGGGGTAAGTGGCCCTATTGTGTACTGCTACACATGTTAGATATCAATATCTACATGCACAGAAACTCTGCTTTGTGTTGCAGGAGAATTAACATGTAAGTATGGCATTGATAAAGAAACTGCCGTGTCGGAAGCAGTGCAGTTTATTGCAATACTTGTGTGCATACCCAACATGGACTCTGTGATGTTTGGCAAGATACATCCTCAGATAGAGTAAGTAAACCCAATAATTATGTACTGTTACATACATCTAGAGTAGGAACTTGTTAAATAGATGCCTGGAATCTACTTCATGTTGTAAGAGAATGGTATCAGGAGTCAGCCATGATCGGACTGCTCAGTTCTCTGTGGTGTTCTGTATGATACTGCACCAGAGAGGGTATAAGTAATCTCACTGTGTACTGTTATACAAAGGGGTTCCCCAGTGTTTGATATAATTATTTTGATCTACCATTAAGATCTCGAAATCACTTGGCATTGGGTTAGTTCGATATGATGATGATGTAATGGAAGTAATAGAAATGAGGGTCCATAGGCTAGGATTGATCCATTGACATTTGAAAATCGAACACATTTTGCTATGGCCATCTAGGGGAGACTATTATTTTTCTCAACAACTTCCTACTTTGTGTGAAATTGACCAACAACATCCTAACCAATCTTCTTTGATGTTCGGAGGAGAAACGGCACCTACTGCAGTTTGTTATGTACCTGTTGATATTGGACCTAGTATCAAAATGCACAGAAGCTAGTTTGTGGGGTGTAACATGTAAATCTTGTAATATTTACGCACAGTACAGTATCTGCATCCAGACCACTATGGACTGTTCTGACTGAACATCATCAGAAAGATTAAGCATTGTTACACATTGTGTGATGCCATACACACACAGAAAAGTGAGAGTCATTGTCTGACTCTCAGGTGAGGGTAATTTTAGCGACAATGACTCTCACTTTTCTGAGGGTGTACCTGGGAATCTGAACAACTGAACCCAGTAAATGGATAAGTATTGACATCGGCTGGATACAGTGTACTGCAGTGCTTGTGTGCAGATCCTACATGACTCCGTGATGTTCGGCAAGATACATCATCAGAGAGAGTAAGTAAACCAAATATGTACTGTTACATATATGAAGTGAGAAGTTGATACATAGATGCACAGAAAATCCTAACCAATCATCTTTGATGTTCAGAGCAGATCATGTGAAACATGTCTGAACAATAATTTAAAACGGTAGTCATAGGGAAACCTAAGGGTCATGGCAGGATTAGAAAGAGCACCACTGAAGTTCTCTGGTCAGTTGATGTATTGCTTTAGACCAGGGATCTAGAAAAGCATAACCAAACCTTATGGAAAACAGAGAACCATAATATAAATTCATATATTTAAATCGGACACAATTTTACTGTCTCCTATGCGATTGTATACTAGATTCATAACTTAGCAAGCTATGCCTAATAAGATTGCCCACAAACATTCTAACAGAGCTGTGTACTTACTAAATTACATGTACTAACCAGCTGTACACCATGCAAGTACCAAAGATAATAGTATAACACAATGTAGAGGATCATCCTCGTGACACATTAGGCCAAGAAAAAAGAAGAAGTTGTGTTTAGATAACATGGCCAAAAAGGTAAGGTATGATGATATAATTCGATTTTTCTTAAACATTCTTCTATGATAATTTGGCAAATTTAGTACAATTTACAGATAGTTTACCACTTATGGCTCTAAAGACGTCAGGGTAGGGCAAAACAAAATAGGATAGTCGCCGTAGCTGAACATAGCTTCTTTTTATTTGGACTTAGCCTGTTAGCCATGCTGAACACCTGATCTGCTTTTGTCTGCAAGTAGTCACTGCTGACGTCGTCCGTTGTATGTGTAGCCGACGTCGTGGCACCGCTGATGACGTCGTCCGTTGTATCTGTAGCCGACGTCGTGGCACCGCTGATGACGTCGTCCGTTGTATCTGTAGCCGACGTCGTGGCACCGCTGATGACGTCGTCCGTTGTATCTGTAGCCGACGTCGTGGCACCGCTGATGACGTCGTCCGTTGTATCTGTAGCCGACGTCGTGGCACCGCTGATGACGTCGTCCGTTGTATCTGTAGCCGACGTCGTGACACCGCTGATGACGTCGTCCGTTGTATCTGTAGCCGACGTCGTGGCACCGCTGATGACGTCGTCCGTTGAATCTGTAGCCGACGTCGTGACACCGCTGATGACGTGGAAGGTGGTGCCCATGTTTGTCTTTAGGGTATGTTGTCATGATTAACGACAGCTGCAGATATGTAAAGGAAGATACTTCTGTAAAAATGATAACATATTGTCTAGGGAACATTATCATAATGACTAAATAGACAGATTAATTTACTTATAACTATAATTTATAAAGATAATACGACATACCAAAGTCGTTATCATAATTATTACTATTGAAAGATGTATCTACTACACGTACTAAGTATTTTTAACTTATAGCAAGTACTATAGGTTGTTACTATGGCATACATAAAATGAATATTGATCAGTCAAGATACTTGTATTGGTGTCAATATATCGATGACTTTATATCACTGTCTTATCATGAGCTGACCGGATATCCCACTGTGAATAAATATGCAAACAGTTCTAATCTAATCTGTCTTATCTAGAGATCCACCAAGTCACAACGCGTCTGCAAATTCATTGATTTACTTCTATGTCTTACGACAATCCACAGTGATCTATGGTGTAGTTTTCCGAAATACTTCCCTTTGGCTAAGTGGGCTAGTCCTTGTATTGCACTTTAAACATATCTTTACCAGTTACTCCGATATGCACAATTTATAATTGGTTTTCTTGATATAGTCAGACCTATGGCCTAAATCAACTGATCAATAGAGGTATATTTCATTAAACATTAGGCGGACTAACGTTATTATATACAAGTTTCTAGTAATGTTATGTAGGCCTATTTATAGTTGATTTGGACTCTGTAAGTCAAAGAAGCAAATTGAAAATAAAACAAAAGGAAACACAACCCACCAAGCCTAGATTTTTTTGACACAATTAAATGAAATGCACATTGTATCCCAAAACACACCTGCGTTTGCGGGCCTTGTGTACAGAATGTCCCTAAAATCCAGAAACTACTTCTTTCAGGCTTTAATGTGACTTTACATGGGTAGCCAGAATTATCACTGTGTCGCTGTATCGATTTTTAACTAGCGTGCCGTGTCGCGGTGTCAATTTTTATTATTTACATTACATGTATTCTTTTTTTTTTGTCTGTCGATTTTTAAAAAGGCCGTGTCGCCAGTGTCGATTTTTAAAACGGCCCATGTCCATTTTTTACCCATGTATAGTCACTTTAATATCATATAAATTATGACAAGTTTAGCTTACCTCTGCATGCCCCGTCTTGTAGCAGCGTGGGTAGCGCCCATATCTGTAAGGCACACTCGGTATTACCGGCCCCAACCTGGGACGCCGGTATTTTCGATCAGGTCACTGGGGCAAGCATGGTTACCTCCGAGATAAGAGCCCAACGGTCCCTGTGAACGTGAACATGCATCAGTCAACAGGTGTGTGTACAATGGCTCACTACAAGTTAGCCAAGTCATTGCCATGTCACAATGTTTAAATGTAGTAGAAATAATTTAATGGAAACCTGACCTATACCCCTGAATGGCACCAGGGTAGTTGAAGCGTATACGTGTGCTACGATCTACTTATATAGGTCAAATCCAATTTGGAAAATTTCCCACCATCCAGTGATAAGTGGTAGCAAGGCTAGTATAGGACGCGGTGGTGCACAGTATAAGACATTGGTCGGTCATGGAGTATACATTCATCGTGTATGTTATTGTGTTTCCTATACAAAAGACTGATTCCCCGCCACAAGTATAAATTATGAATATTAGGGCAGATCGCTAGCTAATCCTTAATTTATATAGGTATACTTCTAGATTCAACATGGCGACATGGTCTTCTCTGAGAATCGATGTGGGACATGGCCTTTTCCTTAAAATAATAAAACCAACAGCGGACATTGTAATTATTGAGTTCATATCGAGACCTCCCCCAAAGAAAGTGAACCTAGAAATTTGAAACAACATCTCATATAGAAATACATTATAAATAATACAAGTACAAAAAAAGGCATAGGTCCCAAAGATTTCCTTTCGAAACCTCTCTCATGGCTTCTACTGATCTTGAGAGTATTATTTTCATTATCCCTTGCCTCTGCCCCAAAGGCAGCTTACTTCTACCACACCTATATATCATGCTATAATGTCACCATAAACTCACCATAACTGTGTGCCCACAAATAGATGCATGTTGATTCTGATAGGAGAGGAAGGAGGAGGTCTGTGTGCATGTGTGGTGCGTGCAGGTCTGTGGGGATCCACGTAGAAGATTCAAGAGATCCAAAGTATAACCTGGATATTTCCCGTCGACCACCGGTGCATGTCGGGACGGTGGTTATAGTATAACTTAAGGTGGGACTCCACTAACCGATTTTGTTTCCAAATCGGTTCTATTCTCACAAATCTGACTCAAACCAAGGATTTAAATACTGCATGTAGAGAAGCATTATAGACTATGTCATCTGTTTATATTTATAAGTTAGTTTTGTTTATAAATGCTCCATTCTCAAGTGCAAAATAGACTTGCTAAGGCCATATAGCCCGATTTAGGTACCGACTTTGGTACAGATTTTGTACCTCAGGCCGATCTGGACTCCAGATCTCATATCAAATATATTTGATTTGTTTTGTTTGGCATGGACAGATCTCTAGGCATGTGTCTTTACCTGCTAAACCCTATAGATCTATAGTGTGATGTAAATATAAACAAACCCTAAGATCTGAAATATTTCCCTAATACACATAACATATATGTGACAAAACGTGGGAATACGTGACATTAGGGGAAAACACCTTTATTTAAGTTCATGTCTTCGGCTACAATTTGATGCTTCAAGCATCAAACTATTTGAAATAGTTGCTGAGAAATGACATCTGAAACATGGGATGGTAGGGACATGTAGGAATTCAGAACCGACTGCAATGCAATCACATATCAATCTATTTTCAAATAATCCATAAAAATCATAATTATCAGAAATTATACCAATAAATTCATATTATTGTACATAGATTTAGATCTGGTAGGAATATTGGCATTCTGTTTTCAGTTCTAAAATACTCATGGATGGGGCAATTGGATAGGGATAATTTTTATTCAAAAAGAATGAATTGATGGTTGCCATGGCAACCAAAAGTCAACAAATGGACTAAAAATGGCTAAAAACGTTCTTTTTACATTCCAAATGAGACCAATTTAGAATGAAATTAGAATATTGATAATAGCTTCAAAAGATTCATTGGGAAAAGTTAGTCTAGTGTCATTTTCTCTTAATTATTCACATTTCTAGCTGTATCTCCTGAAATATCATGTTTAGAGCATTTATGGCCATTCCCCCTAATGTTACCATTTCCCAGGTTTCGTCACATATAGAGTCCTAGGGCATGATCTGATTGTGAGAATCGTCCAGATAATCGGTTAGTGGAGTCTCACCTTTATACGCTGGGGTTCCACTAACCGATTATCTGGTTCATTCTCACGAAAGTAAATCTGTCAGATCATGGTAACATGGACGATCAGATGTGCTGGTTTGTTCATATTTGCTTTTTTTACAACTGTTTGGGTCCAATTTGTGGGAATAGCTCCGATCTGATGACAGAATCGGGTAGTGGAGTCCCAGCTATAAGCACTGAGAACCTCGGTATGAGGGGGCCATGGTTATACGCCGTGGTTACATAGGTAAGGCCTCGCGGCCCAAAAACGTTTTTCTCTATGATTTAATAAAGCATATGTTACATGCACTGGGAAAAGGGACCTTACTGCAACCTGCACTAAGGGCCTTTTTCGCAGATCATGTCACATATTATTTATAAGGCGAAATGCATCCAAAACCAATCTTTCTATGTTAGTTGCATAATACAATGTATTTAACATAACAGCCGCATAGCACTTTTCACATATATTCTCATGATTGTGTCCGATTCAGATGTCAGAACAGTTATCTGTTTCAATAACATATACTAGTCTCACAATGCAACTGTCTGTGACGGTAGAAACTGTAGCCATCCAACGCTATCTTGGTAACTTCTTAGTCCATGTCATTCAGTATTGTCACATCCAGCGGATATGTGTATCAATAACGCTATAGGGCTCCTAGGGGTTAGGCAATGGGCGCGGCCATGTCCACCCCCGGTGATTCCATTGGTTGCCTCTAGATGGGGCCTCAGTCAGGTTAGTGATTGCCTCAGTCTGTGTTACCCCGGGGTGTTACCCTGAAGACATGTGAATAGCATTGGCCCTCAGTAACTAGGCCTACTCACTGAAGGGCTAAGTCCTGGGAACCACTTCAGACAGAAGCAATAGTGGCCTGCCCTGTGATCTCATAACCCCCGGTTAGCTGCTCTACCTAGTGGTCAAGGGCCTGTACTGAAGGTTCTCAACTTAGCACAAGTGGTGCTGCTATCAACGGCCAGGTGCCCTATATGTACCATACACTGTAAAATCTCGTCAAAATAACGGTGATTCACTGTCAACTTTCGGGACATAGGGGATATCCTTTTAGCCTCACAGGGGGTCTGATCTTGGCGATTCCCTCTGCTCTGCAGAAACAAGCTTCATGCAAATTAGGGACCAGAGTAAGGGTCGTAATCTTTTGAATGAGTGGTAGTTGACTATTCCTTATGTCACTGATAGGCCAGTGTCCTAACCATTCACCTAATCTTGACAGTGACATAAGGAATATCTAACTATACTTATCAAAAAGGCTATGATCCCTAAAACTGTAGATTTTGGACATGCAAGGAACCAGCTTCAGCTATAGGTCTCATATTGGGCACATTGTAGAATCACAGCATCCCGCTAGTGTGGAATTGGTCACCTTCATTAAAGACTCAGCGTCAGAACTCAACTTAGCTTCACCTGTACCTAGGCTATGTGTCCGGCATGACGGTAGACTGCAGCACCCTCTATAGGGAGGGGGGGGGGGGTTCTGAGTCCTTAGTGATTCTCTGATGTAACACCAGGTGGCAGCATCATCTGAGCGGGTAGCCTATACGGAATAAAGGCACTGGAATTTTAGAATTTCAGGTCCTCGGGATTTCAGGCCTATCTTACTTTTAAGAAGTATTTGCTGGTAACAGCTCTAATGTCCATTTTGGTGATTACCCCTCCCTTAGCTAAGGTACTTCCTTTGGTAAATGTCCCGTACTCCTTAAATAAGAGTGAGTATCAGGACTTTTTTTAAAGAAGTTTGGGGAGGGGGGGACGTGGAGGGGATGTTAAAAGATACGGGAGGTGCGTAAATGTCAAGGCACTGGTCAAGAGCTCCCCTTTTGCAAAAGAAACTATGCTAGTGAGTTTGAGAAAGCCCGGTTACCCGTATCTATTTTTAAAGTCAGCTGATCAGTTCTGGATACCTTTACCTTTCAGCTTGTTAATTGACTTCTTACATAACACCTTGACATAGTGTGGGTCAGGTGTGTGGGGGTCCACCCCTCATTGTCAGGTGCTAATCTAAACCCTCCCACCAGGACCCGGTCTGAAGGTATCCACTTTCAGGATGTTCATTTGAATGGTGACCATCACTCATCTCCCACGCACACCCCTTACCCTACCCAGTGGGCACAAAATTCAATTCAACGTTGAATCAACATTAAATCAACATTGAATCAACATTGACAACGATTTTCCAATGTTGATGTTCTGTGCCCACTGGGTACCTTCTTCATAACACTACTATAGCTCTAGGGTGGTCATTTACAATATCAATGATGAGTGGTCTTCTTATTTTTAAAGGTAACTTCTTTTTTTTTAAATGGTTTGGAATCTTTTTAATTTGTATTCAGTGTTTGTATACTTACCTAAAGTTATTTGGTCCGTGCGTTGTTGAGTTGCCCTGTCTTGTGAGAGGAAGGAACCTAAAGTGGGAGCCTTCATTAAAAAGAACTTACATATGATTACGGCGTATATGTGGTGATCTGGTGTGACGTTTCCAGCGGTTTTATAACGCAATGTTTTCGGGTCAAAACAACCTCAACCCCCCTGATGTTATGAAATGGCCATATCCTATACACCCATTCACATCCGTTATCCTATCCCCGCCCACCTGGATAATACATCTACTAACGACATAAACACGTTTATATGTCTGTATGCTCTCTCTGTAGGCATTTTGCTATAATGTAGAGAAGCCTAAGTAAGAAATTATTCTCAAAAATATCTCATTTACTGTGCGAAGATTTCCATTTTCCATTGGCCATAGATGGTATGTGGATTTCAAGATGAATAATTGGACAAAGCAAGATAATGTCGTAACATCTCTTTTGCAGATATCATGCATTGAGCGATATTGCATTTGTTATCACTATGTGATGCATACATAAATCGACCCATCTATATTCTAAAAAAACTCATTGTGGCTTAGAACATGGAACAAGTATATTTTAATATAGGCAGAGAATTGTTTAAGGACTCTCAGCACCCAAATGGCACTAAAACAGTTTGGAGGGTTTAATTCCAAGTAAATGTGTTGAACCTGTACATATGATACATCATTTTAACCATCTATAATACCTTTATCAAATTCCGGGTCCTTTTTTTTCTTTTCTTGATATTCCAATTATTAAGGTCTACAGAGCCCTTCAAAGTTGTATAGTTAGCTGAAAAATGGGCGATAATAGGGGTAAATAGCCAGTTTTACCATTTTTTAGTAACTATGCAACTTTGAAGGGCTCTGTAGACCTTAATAATTGGAATATCAAGAAAAGAAAAAAAAAGGACCCCAGGTATTGACATAAATATCAGTTTCAAATTATTAAACCTTAGTATTATGTCCAATTTCCATCCCATAATGCTGTTGAAAAGAAAAGAAGATAAAAAGGAACGTTTTTGTTCCATTCACATTCCACAGTGACAAAAATTTCAAATGATGGAAGGAATTTGATAAAGATATCATAGACGGTTAAAATGATGTATCATATGTACAGATTTAACTCATTTACTTGGAATTAAACCCTCTGAACTGTTTTAGTGCAATATGGGTGCTGAGAGTCCTTAACACAATCTATAGAAGTTAAGGCAAAGTGGGCAAATACTGAGCTAGACACGCAGTATAGCAGGGGCTGATGAGTTGTAGCCTAGCCAACAATGGCGGCATGTGTTTGATGTTAATTCTAAGGGTTGACCTTTCACCCAGACAGTCCTAAGATACCCAGTAATTTCAGTGTAAAGGTAACCAGGAGGGGGTGGCTGACAGGTGTGTGGGTGTCTGGTGTGTGCTATACAGTGTAGGGTAGGTAGGACCACCAGGTGAGTGGTCAGTATGTCGTTAATCACACCATGATTACAGGTGTCTCATATCACATACCGAGATACCTGGCTTAACTAGTTAACACCCACCGGATGTACGCCTGTGGAAAGTTAATCAGGCTACTCAAGATAATCATGGTTTCTCATCACCGTATATTCCATATGCCATTTAACTAATTAAAACAAGGATATTTACTGGCTGTTCTTCGGAACCGTTCCAATTTAAAATACTTGAATAGCCATACATAATCTGCAGGCTATGCCTTTTCCTTTCAATCCAGATTTAACACCGAACAATCTCCGTCTTGCCAGCTGATGTACATAGACCACCAATAGATCAAGTTTATACAGTAATATATCAACGTCATGCTATCCCATAACAGTAGTATAGTATGTATCGGAACGGGACTATAGTTAAGTACTGTTTATTACTCAATCGACCTGCAGCCAATCAGAGGCCTCCATTTGGTCACGTGACCGGAAGTGACCTACTTAGGGGACTAGTGGTGACGTCACGTGACCTAGTTAGCCAATCAGAGGCCGCCATTTGGTCACGTGACCGGAAGTGACGTCATATGACCTACTTATGGACCGGAAGTGACGTCATATGACCTACTTAGGGGACCGGAAGTGACGTCATATGACCTAATTTAGGATCACGTGACCGGAAGTGACCTGATGAGTCACGTGACCGGAAGTGACGTCACATGACCTAATGGCCAACCGGAAGTGAGTGACCTCATTGAGGATCACGTGACCGGAAGTGACCTGATTGATCACGTGACCGGAAGAAGAAGTGACGTCACGCGACTTAATGAAGAGATGAGCGTCTTTAAGGGGTCACGCGCTTTAAAATGTGATATCTTTTTTTTTGGAGGAGGAGGAGGAGGAGGAGGAGGAGGAGGAGAAGGAGAGGAGGAGGAGGCGAGTCTCTTATTTTTTTCGGTAAACTAATAAAAAACACTACGATATAAGTTTGTTTTTTTTTTCATTTTTTATTGTTTTACGAGCGACTGGAAGTGACTTATTGAACTAGGTAGAAGCGTTCTTTAGAGTGTATAAGGGGGGGGGGGAAGGGGGGGGGAGGGAAGGGGGCCCCTTTAAGATGCATGGGGAGGGGGGCGCTTTTAGGATGCATGGGGCGGGTGGGGGGGGGGGGAGGGGAGGGGAGGGAAGGGGAGGGGGGCCCCTTTAAGATGCATGGGGAGGGGGGCGCTTTTAGGATGCATGGGGCGGGTGGGGGGGGAGGGGGGGAGGGGGGAGGGGGGCACTCTAGGGGGGTGGGGGGGCACTCTAAGGGGCGTTTGTCTCTTTTAAGAAAAAGATTTCAATCGAGAGACACGCTTCTTCCTCTCGAGAGGAAGAAGCGTGTCTCTTCATTTTTTTTTGTTTATCACGTGCCTCGATGAGGCGATCAGCTGCGACTGGAGGAAGTGGCGCGCGTCTTAATTGTTATGATATTTTTTTTTACTTACTAATAAAGAAGACGTATGAAAATAAAACACAACAATTCACATGTCCGTCGTTCTCGTTGTTTCTTGCTTGATAAAGTCGAGTAATATCGCGATGCCGAGGTCAAACTTTCCCATGTCCTCAGTCAACACTCGAAGGAGTTCAAAAGGTGTACCGCCGGCACCGTCAGCTTCATCTTGCCACATTTTCAACACTCGGAAGGCCCACTCAGCGGGACTTCCTCCGTATTCGCATTCTTCAGCGATCTTATCTAACCTCTCAGGCGACAATTTTAAATGGTCCCCCACCTCTTTCCACCTGCTACCTAGACGTCTGCCGAGGGTGCCCAAGTGCTTATGCATCGCGCGCGAGTCGGGGTTTTCGAAATCCAACCCCTGTCTGTGGAGAAGGGACATCCACTGAGCCAACAGTTCCACGCGTCTAATGCGGGTGAAGACGCGACCGAGCTCTCCCCATCTATGACGATGCGGGGTTTCACCCCACCAGACTCGGAACATCGCCGTACACAGCTCCTCCAGTGTCTTGACACTGCGCTCTACTAGAGCATCCATACGGGCGGCGGTAACTTTTAAGCTACTGCCCAACTCTCTCCAACAGCCGCTCAACTCTTTACCTAGTTGACGAAGCAAGGCGTCGCTATAGGCTAACCGCCGCTGTCCTACCTCTCTGTTCTCCCCATCGGTCTGCCTCGCGCGTCTCACGTCGTCAAGCCGCATTAACTTTTTTTCAGGTGGACAAGGCGGTGAAGGCGAGCTTGAAAGTGGAATAGCTTGAGCCATCTCGTCTCGTCTTGGCGGCGGCGGCGGCGGCGGCGGATGCGGCGGCGGCGGCGGCGGCGGCGGCGGCGGCGGCGGCGGCGGCGGCGGCGGCGGCGGCGGCGGCGGCGGCGGTGGTGGCGGCGGTGGTGGTAGTAGACGTTACTGTGGTCAGAGGCGATATGGTTTTTTTCCAACAGAAATCAGAGCTTTTATACAGAGGGAGTTTAATCCCATTTCCAACAGCACTCCAGCTGTCTAGCGACCTGTCCGCATGACGCTTTTTCAGCCGCTCCGCTCCTTAAGAGCTTAGATGACGAGGGGTATGTCATCGCTATCCGTGGAGACCAGCTGAAAACGGTGTTTCTTCCTCATCCATAGCCTTACCTCCTACCCCCTACCTGAGGACGTCTCCCTCCCTCTGACATTCATTGTAACAAACGTCAGAGGTCAGGTGAAAATCGGATTTTTTTCATGCACAGCCTTAGTCAGCTGTCACCCCTCCCTATTGAACTAGCCGGCCCCCGCCTGGCCGGCCCGGTCTACTCACCACGGCAGGAGGTGGTGATTTTTTTTTGTCTTACACTTAAGTCGCTCACCACATGCACACGCCTCTACTCACAGACAGACACGTTCGTCTTAGGGGGGTCCTGCTTCACGCCACACGCCTCCTGTAGTTTTTTTTGTATACACACTCTAAGCTCATCACCGTTAATCCTTTATACAGCTAACGCGCGCTGAATTGCTGAACAGGGTGGTAAGTGGCTTAGCTCATGACAGTGGATCCCTCAAAAAAAAGAGGGGAAAGGGATCCAGCTGAAAACGTCATACCTTATGTCTTTGTGAATGGCCGCCGGTCAGTCGACGGCAGCAACCGCTTAATCCTTTATACAGCTAATGCGCGTTGAATTGCTGAACAGGGTGGTAAGCGGCTTAGCTCATGACAGTCGATCTCTCAAAAGAGGGGAAAGGGATCCAGCTGAAAACGTCATGCCTTATGTCTTTTGTTTCTCTTTGTGAATGGCCGCCGGCCAGCCGGCGGCAGCTGAACAGGGTCAGTAAGTAGCTTAGCTCTAGAAGCGAGAAGGCGTATATAAGGGGCCTGGAAACCTCCATTCACTCACTCATTCTTTTGCTGCTCTCTACAGTCACCACCATGAGCAAAAGACAACACCTAGCGCCGTCCAAGAACAAGAAGACTACGCGGAACAGCGCTCGTTTAGCGTCAGTGCCTCCTCTTGCTACTGAAAATGAGACTACCGCCGCAGCCGCTTGGTCTTATCACCCTCCCGCTGTAGCGAGCGCTCGCGGCAGTAGTAGTAGTAGTAGCAGTAGTAGTAGCAGTAGTAGTACTAGTAGTAGTAGTAGTAGTAGTAGTGGTAGTAGTACTACTGGTAGTAGTCGTCGTGCTAGCGACGTTGTTACACTCGCGACGGTACACGTTGCTGCTAAGCGCGCTGCCGCTGCTACTGCCGCCCCGCCTGCTGGTGATCCTCGGGCTGCGGCTGCTGCGGCTGCTGCTGCTGCTGCTGCACCTGCTACCGCTGCGCCTGCTACGGCTGCGCCTGCTGAGGCTGCTGCGCCTGCTACTGTTGCGTCTGCTGCTGCTGCTGCTGCTGCTGCTTCTGCTGCACCTGCTGCTACCGCTACTACTACTGACGACAACGCTCCTGGCACAGCGCAGTACTGGCAACCGGGTTTTTACCTCCCCACTACTGTTGATGACTTTGATGACCTGCCGCACGTTGCACAGCCCCTCTCCTCCACCACTACATCGACCGACGCCCTCGACGCCGCTCGCGCTGAGAGTGACAGCTATTCGGACACTCAGCCCCTAAACCGAGAAGAAGAGGAGGAGGAGGAGGAGCAGCAGCAACAGGGTGAGACAGAGAACGACGCTGACGACGAGGCGTACGAAGAACCCGAAGGGAAAGGGGTGGGCGGTACGTTTTTCGGCTCCCCTCTTCGACCTTTCGACCTCACTTCCACTAGTAGCGCCCCGTCCGGTCCGTGGCGACTGCCCTCACCGCCACCTTACGAGGGCGGCGGCGCTTCATCTTCTACCGCTACACTCAGCACCGACGGCGTGTGGCTGCTCTGTTCCAACAACGAGGCCTCGGATACCACCAGCGCTGACGCTGCTCCTGCTATCGGTTCTGCTGCTGATTCAGCTCACGCTGATGGTGTTACTCATCCTGCGGGTGTGAAACGTTCTAAGGTGAGTTCCAGAACAACAAGGCCTAGTAAGAAGAGAAAAATACAAGAAAAAGAACGAGATGGACGAGAAGAAGCAGAGAAAAGCTTCTCCCGTCTTCTCGGGTTAGAGTTCTGCTTAGACGGAGCTTTGACGCTGGAGATCTGGGAGGACGTGGCTAGACTGTCTAGGAGGCCGCGCTACACAAAAGACGGCCAGGTGAAAGAGGCGTCTCTGACCAGAAGCAAGCAAGTGCACTTCACGGCCGACGCGCTGCGCGAGCTAATAGCACGCATCGCCGATATCCGCGCAGTGGTGCGCATACGCGACACAGCGGCCGCGCAAGGAAGACCTAATCACACCCCCTGGTTCGCAGTGCTGGATGAGGAGGGCGAAGTGTACGCAGCTGTGAGCTACTACAGCGGTAAGAACCTCGTCCACGTGCGCAAGTACGAAGGTCCTGACAAAAAACCCACACAGCAGGGAGTGACGCTGTCCGCCAGAGCGCTCAAAGAGTTGGATGACAAAACAGAGATCATTCTGAAATATCTCGGCATAGATTCGGAATGAGAGACGCTCAACGCTCACGCGCGCACACACACACACACAGCGTTTGACGTACGCTGTATGAGACAGACAGACGGATACACAGACAGCAGACAGAAAGATAAATAGATAGATAGATAGACAGATAGATTGATAGATAGATAGATAGTTAGACGGCTAAGTAGTTGGTAACTGAGTGAAAAAAAACATGACACAGTACGTATGCGAAAAGTGTTTCAAAATGTTTAAAAGACCGTACAACCACGAGAGACACGTAGAAAATTGTAGAGTAGTACCTAAGTTTTGCCCTCTATGCGGCGAAGGCGATTGCCGAAAGATCGCCTGTCGACGCGAATCTCTGGACGGGGTGACCGTCCCTCCGCGCATATGTGCTGTACCGAACGGGGAGGAAACGTTCACGGCGAATTGGCCTGCGATACAAACGGGCGTCAGGATGCACGGGACTCGCGTGAGTGTAACAAACTTCAGGCTACCAACCGGCGAGTTGAGTGACGCTGTAGATACTATGCGTCGCATTCACTTGACACAAAGATTCAGATACAAAGTGGGTTTCTCGGTAGGCTTACTCTTACAACACAGAGAAGACAAGAGCAAACTGCGCTACTTTCACGCCTCCCATCCAACGCAACTCTCATACAACCGCTCCCTACTATAACTAATTCAAAAACTTTGGAAGAGCTCCTCTCAAAGATGGAAAACACCGTCGCTTGCGAGGAAGTACGGAAACTTTGCGACGCTGACACCAAGTGGCACGTTCTTTTTCCTACCAATTTGAACATTTGCGTTTACATGGGACCGGGGGAATTCCCCATAGGCGGTAGGATCACTCAGGCCGGTCGAGTTGGAAAGAGAAGCGGCGTGTTAGATTTTCCCAACAAGGACAACCTCTGCATCTTCCGCTGCATTTCCTTTCACTTATACAACACCAGCAAGCGCGCTTCAGATTTGTTACGTCAGTTCTGTCCCGCTGCCACACCTGAATCCTTTCCGGGTCTGAACATCCGCGACTTACCCGCGTTAGAGAACTTGTTTGACGTACAAATAGCGGTTTACACCGCGTCGCGTCAAGTGCCGGGGCGGAAGTTGAGAAGACGCGTTACTCTGATCAGACCGCCTTCCAGAACTCTGGCCGCCCGAGGTAAAGTCAACCTACACCTGACGGCGAAAGGCGGTTTGCACGTCTCTCTCGTCACGGACTTCAACGCGTACGCGGGCATATAGGAATGTTGCAAGTGTAAGGCGGCGTTCACCACCGAGTTCTTGCTGAAGAGACACAGGAACCAGCTTTCCTCTTGCCGACAAGTCAAGTTGCGCTACGTAGGTGGCATCTACCAAAATTCGAGAACGATTTTCGAAGCGCTAGCAGACTTCTCCATTTTTCCCCCCGACGGACATTCCGGAATCTACCCTTACAAGATCGCCTTCGATTTCGAGGGCTTTCTTCAGACCGTGCAAAGAACCGTCGACGGAACACGTGTCCCTGCTGTGGGATCACGTCCCTTTGTCGGCTAGCGTCGCATCCGACTTTCCGGGGTGGGAGGGGCCCGTCTGCTTCGTCAGAGAATCCGACGCAGATTCCGACCCCTTGTTGGACCGAGTTTTAAATCACATAAACGAGAACGCCAAAGTCATCGGGGAAGCTGTGCTAGAACTTTACCGACCGACCTTAGCGAAGTTAGATGCGGCGATAGGTGAAGCTCTCCTGCTGGAGGAGGCGACGTTCACCCCTTCTCCAGGCAGCTTCGCTGCGGCTCAGACCAGACACCCGTTAGTTCAACTGAAGAAGCGTCTTCTGAGATACATCCGTCAAGCTCCAGTCGTGGGCTTCAACTCGGGGCGTTACGACTTGAACCTGATCAAAATACGCCTTCACTCGTTCTTCGCCTCCGGAGACCGAAGAAACCAAGAATTCAGCGTCATAAAGAGAAGCAATCAATACTTGGCGGTTTACACACAGCACACGGTTTTCTTGGACGTAGTCAACTATTTGGCACCCGGTTACAACTACGCGACCTATTTGCGAGCTTTCACCAGGAACGAAGAGAAAGGTCACTTTCCTTACGAATGGATGACGTCTACCAGGAAACTGGCAAACAGAACGCTGCCACCGAGATCGGCTTTCGACAGCGAGCTGACGGGCGTCAAAATGTCCGAATCCGACTACGCCGCATGTCAGAAAGTTTGGTCCGACGAGAAGATGCAAACTATGGAAGACTACTTGATCCACTACAACAACAAAGACGTCAAACCTTTCATAGAAGCTCTGAAAAATCACGCTAAATTTTTCCAAGATCGCGGCATTGACATGTTGAAAGACGGAGTTTCTCTCGCCGGTTTGACTTTACGGTTCCTCTTCCAAAACCTAGAAGACGCGTTCACAACGTTCCCCCAGTTCGACGCCGTCCTCCACGCTCTGATCAAAGAAAATCTAGTCGGCGGTCCTTCCCTCATCTTCCATAGATTTCACGAGAAGGGCACCACGCGGATAAGGGAGCACAAGTACGGCGAAGAAGCGAGACCGTGCCAACACATCCTAGGACTAGACGCTAACTCTCTGTACTTGCGCTGCATGAGCGAAGCGCACTGCACGGGCTATTACGCGGTGAGACGGCCCGAGACCGAGTTCAAGCCCGAAATTAGGCAAAGAAACTCTCACAGCGCTTTGGAGTGGTTACGCTTCGTAGAGCACGACCGCGACGTGAAACTGCGCCACGCTTTGAACGGCGGCGAGATGGTTGTAGGCTGTCGGAGAATTCGCGTGGACGGGTTTCACGCGGCCTCTAATACGGTCTTCCAGTTTCACGGGTGTTGGTTCCACGCTCACGAGTGCATACCGTCGCACCGATATCAGTGCGCTTCACTGAGAGAGGAGAGACGCGACAGAACGACCAGAGTAAGCGCTTACTTGAAAGCGCTAGGTCACAAGCTGGTTGTCGTGTGGGAGTGCGAATGGCGAGAGATGAAGCGTCGAGATGAGCGGGTCAAGGCCTCCCAACAACGCTGGAAGGTTGACGCTTTGAAAGTGTCTAGAAACGCGATGAGCGAGAGCGACATCCTTTCCGCTGTGAAAGAGGAGAAAATGTTCGGTTTAGTTCAAGTGGACATCACTACGCCGCCTCACCTACGAGACTACTTCGAAGAAATGACCCCCGTTTTCAAGAACGCGACAGTTTCAAAATCGGACATAGGACCTCACATGTCAGACTTTGCGCAGGAAGAAAAGCTGTTGAACACGCCTCAGAGATGTCTGATAGGGAGTTACCACGGAAAAAATATTCTCTTGGGAACGCCGCTTCTCAAGTGGTATTTAGAGCACGGTTTGATAGTCACCAAAGTGCAGCTGGTGGTAGAATACCTACCTAAACGCTCCTTTGCCGGTTTCGCGGACGAAGTAACGGCGGCGCGAAGACGTGGCGACGTGAACGAGAACGAGAAAATTCTGTCAGACTGTTACAAGTTAATGGGAAACGCTACGTACGGTAAAACAATCTGCAACAAAGAAAATCACACGGCGGTGAGATACACTGACAGTCGGAAGTTCGAACTATTGGCCAATTCGTGGCGCTTCAAAAAGGCGTCCGAGTTGAGTTCCGATCTGTTTGAAGTCGAACTACAACCGAAAACAGTCAACAACAACCTCCCTATTCAAATAGGGTTCATGGTATACCAGTACGCGAAGTTGAAAATGTTAGAGTTCACATACGACTTCTTGGATAGATTCGTCGATCGGCGCGATTATGCCCTTTGTCAAATGGACACCGACAGTCTTTACATGGCTCTCAGCGGTGACACGTTGGATGACCTAGTCAAACCTCGCCTGAGAGAGACGTACTTCAGAGAGAAACGAAAGTGGCTTCCGACAGCGGTGTGCGACGATCACTTAGAGCTTTTCGTGAAGACAAAAACGGAAAGAGTGCGAGAATGGTGTCCGCCGCCCGGCGGATGTTGTGAGAGATGGTACCTTCACGATCTGAGAACTTCGGGGCTTATGAAAGCGGAGTGGGAAGGTGACGGGATCCTAAGTCTCAACCCTAAGACTTACATTTGCTACGATCGAGTCAGCGACACCGGTGAAAGAAAATCCAAAAAATGGAGTGCAAAAGGCGTACAGAAGAAACAAAACCCTCAGGAACCAGACGACTTCTTGGATGTTCTTCGCCAACGAAAAACTCTCATTGCTGTAAATAGAAACTTCAAAGTGGTGCGAAACAAAATGGTCACCTACACCATAGAGAAAGACGGCGTGCGCTACTTGTATTATAAGCGTCGCGTGCATTCTGACGGTGTGACAACGAGTCCTTTAGAGATATGAAAAAAAAAAATAAGCGTGTGCATCTTTTCAAAAATAGAGTGTTTATCAAGATTGAAAAAAAAAGAAATAAAAAAAATAAAATAAAATATTGTTGTGTTTTTATTTTCATACGTCTTCTTTTACTAGTAAGTCGCGCAGTCTCTTAAAGCGTCACTCATGTGACGACGTCGCTTCCAGTCACGTGATCCTAAAGACCCTCACTTCCTAAACAAAAAAACTTCTTCTTCCGCTCACGTGATCAATCAGGTCACTTCCGGTCACGTGATCCTCAATGAGGTCACTCACTTCCGGTCGGCCATTAGGTCATGTGACGTCACTTCCGGTCACGTGACTCATCAAGTCACTTCCGGTCACGTGATCCTAAATTAGGTCATATGACGTCACTTCCGGTCCCCTAAGTAGGTCAGTAGGTTACCCAGAATGCACCACTAATCCCCTAAGTAGGTCACTTCCGGTCACGTGACCAAATGGTGGCCTCTGATTGGCTGCAGGGTTACCCAGAATGCACCACTAATCCCCTAAGTAGGTCACTTCCGGTCACGTGACCAAATGGAGGCCTCTGATTGGCTGCATGTCGATTGAGTAATAAACAGTAGTTAACTATAGTCCCGTTCCGATACATACTATACTACTCATAACCAAATGATTATAAATAATCCAAAGGATGATAATACAACACTGACAAGACTTAGTACTCCCAGAGTAACAGTAAAAGTGGGTTCTCAGTAACAGTGACAATGTTCAGGACCATGTTGATGTGAGGGACTGTGTATAAGATGCCAGTATCAATCACAAGATTATCCCTAATACATGATATGAAGAGTTTGGATGAAAACGACATAAGCACCATTCTAAAAATAGGGCCAAAAACGAAGATTAGGGAGAGTGAAATATAATCTTCAAACTATTTTTCCACGATTTACTATTTTTCATATCATTAGGACCTACTCAGTATACACTCTGTTACTTAAGTATAATAATTGACCCCAGGGTACACTATATATATGCCTCAATTCTGGGATGGAGATATGTCGTTTTGCATCCAAACTCTTCATATCATTATTACTTGATCAGTGTTGAAGCAACGTCCAGAGGGCAGCTATTGGTAGTGACTATAGCTCACCTACACACCACTAGGCGTCAGCACTACTCAGAGCACACAACACATAATCTAAACCATATTGCTGGGGCCACAAGGTCGGATATGGTCGAAACATGCTCCATGTGAAGCTTAATTGATTGAGCATGGTCTCGATGTTAGCAGATCGAGACTGGAGCTTCCCTCTGGTAAAGCTGGGCTCAATACAGTAAAGGTATCTGTGTGTCTGCAGAGTCTGTATGTCTGTCTTCTTACACCTTATAAACCCGGGGCGGGGCACTCCCTCAGCATTGATTGGAAAAGGTAGTTTTAGGCAATTTTGGAGGAAAGCGGGTGCATTCTAAGGCAGAGTGACTGGAAAGACTCCCACATGACTCCCAGGTGACTCCTTTCAGCTATTTTCAACATTTAAAAAAATATTTTTGCACTGGGTAAGGGTAAGGCCTACCTTTTGAGGTGCTTCTTTTTCGAACATCACCCTTGATAAGGGTATTTCTATCCATGACCCCTATTTGATGGTATGGTTTTTGCTTAGTTTCCTGTGAAAAGGATGCTATTTTGTTGATTTTCCTCCCGTGATAAGGGTCCTAAATTTGAGGTGATGTTCACACATAGTTACTATAGAAAAGAAAGGGAAAGCCCCCCCCCCCCCCGGGGCTTGTAAATCGAAAAATGCACCCAGAAGAAAACACCCACGCTTATATACTACTCACTCCTGACAAACACAGCAATACACCTAATCTCAACGATATTGAGGCACGCGGAGGCATCTGACTTATACTAAACTGCATCAAAATACTGTCAATACCGTAATCCATGCTTACAGTACTAACTTACACCTATGCCCAGCCCGTGGCACCCTCCTCCCAAAGGCCCTGGGGGAGTGCACGGCCGTGTGTGATGCCCTTTGGAGCAGGCATGGGTAGAGCAGTGGGTGCTGCAAGGGGAGTCGCATGTGTCTCTTCTTTCATCGTCTGATGTCTCTATGCAGCACCAAAAACACCAACAGTCAAGCTGGCCCCAACTCGCGCTTGGACACGTCCGAGCGACATCGCTGGTATTTAGGGGGCCATGACCGCGTCACTTCCCCCGTATATTGGGGGGGATTCGTACGCGGTACCCATCTGCACTTTTAATACAACAGCACCTAGCGCACAGGAACTATTTTAACCAGCAGCCTTTGGTCCCAGCGATGACGCTCGGGAAACGAGGTCGAGGTGGTGCGAGCTTGCACCAACAGTGTCTGAATAGAATGTAGGGGCCTTTGTAGTTACCGTATTATGCCCTTTGGCCAATCAGAATCCCGCCTTTAGGTCACTCGGTCAGGGCTGGTGTCCGAGTGACCTCCGCCAGAAAGAGAAACATGGCCCTTGCATTTTCCACATTAACTCTTGAACCAAGACATCTATTAAATTAAGCTGAGGATTTGGGGCATCCATGTTATTTTGCGGAGAGAAAAGATCCATGGTAATCAAATTACAGTTTTTGTGAATTTTCATGAATTTAGACAGAGCCCACAAGACAGAGATTTTAGGGGCTTTTTCTGTTTTACTCCCCCTCTTTTTCAAATCTCTTCATGTGTGTTTCTATGGGGATCCATCCATGAGACAAGAGCGTAAAAAAGTTAACTAATCATATTTTGTGGTTGGCTGAACTGCAGCAGTAATGTGCAGGGGCTAGTTGTGAGGGAGAAACATTTTTAATTGAGGCGTGTTGAATGGAAAATTGAATGGTGCCAACCATGACCCTACCTGAAATAACATTAACCCTGTTAGGGCAGCAAAGTGTTTTAATTCAGTATGATGTTAGCATGATGCATGACTGTAGCCCTGGTGAGGAGCTCAAGCCAATCGGCAGGGCTGAATAAGGGATTCCTGATTGAATGATTCGGCGAGTTACTCGCGAGTACCACATTCATGCACCATTATGACCCTTCAGGAGTGTATTATGTCAACCCTGTATACGGAGGGTCGGCATGATGCTTGGATGCAGCACTGGCGACATACGCACCAATGCTGCATTCATGCATCATGACTACTACCATAGTACCAAGGGATATTATATTAAAGCACTGTGTGTGATGCCTTTGAAGGGTTAAGACAAAGTGCATTATTCCTTATTAAAATGGTAATGAGGGAACTCTTAAACGGGGATTCATATGCATTTATAAGGGCTTCTTTATTCAGTGGTTTTATAAAGGGTAAATGTTTTCATCTCATTTCATTCATGTTTAATGAGATACAGGCCTACAGAAGCGTTTACTGCTACACAAAAGTGTTGAGTGCGCCTGCTACTCTCAACATTATGTTCACCAATTATCAAATACATTAATGTTAATGCATATCTACTTAGTGCAAAGGAACCAACACTGGTTGTTGGGCCTTTCTTACAATAGCGTGTCAATGCACCAAGAAGTTTGGCATGGGTTACAATATCTGATTATTTTCTTCTTACAAAATCCTAACTGACCAGTCATTGCAAAGTCTCTCCGGTACACGTCATGATATCAACATGAGAACAGGGTCACATTCAATTAATTAATGTTTGAATTGAGACATGAACTGTTTTGATATCTAGTGACACCTCAGAAATAGATTTATGTAAATAGTCATCCAATAGGGTCCTATCTTCTTCCACCTAAATGAATCCCAGCATCGCCAAATTGCTGCATCCATCTGAAAACTGAGAACTGATGTGATTAGCATAACCATTATCTCTATGTTGCAATAAACGAGTTCTTTGTGGGCTCATGGAAACAAAAAAAAACATTGCTGCCCAGGGTTCTTATGAAATAGAATGCAAGAGAGAGCTGCGTTCAAGCACCGCACAGTTAATCTTTGAACACAAGAACTTAGTCAAAACCGACGAGTTAGTCATTCCCTGGCTCCCTAAATGACCAACCATGGCTAGTTAGTACTATCGGGTATAGTCAGTAGTGATCAACCTACCTTAGTCATTCCATTCAGTATTAGGTCTTAGTCATGTTCTGTTTTGCCATAGTCATTTTTGAATATGAGTTCGTCATTGTGACTAATATCCACATGACTAGCCTGGGGTAACCACTTCAGACTAAGCCCCGGAGCATTTAGATTATCAGTGCACCACGACCAAAGGGCATTGGACATTAAAGTGCTATGCGGCCCTTAAATCATTTGAAAAGGGTTCAATACAAAGAACACACAGAGCGGCCTCTCCTTCTAATTTGTACCATTCACTCTGCTGTCCCACTCTGGGGTAATATGATGGCTCTGAAACCATCCACATTTAAACGATTATCATCAAGTGGTGTGACTCAAGGTGGAGCTAAAGGCTGTGGTCTTCATTAAATGGACTTATTTATTTTTCTAAATGTCCTTTGTTGTTGTCCTCCATGTTTCTTGAGCCTGTTGTTAAGACCCATGTTCTGCCTGGTGTGTTTGCTGAGATGATGGGGGTTGGTTTGTAATTAGTCTCACTGCTGTTTCACTCAGCCTGAACTAATGTGAGGATCTGCTGTGAATCAAAGACGACTTTACTAATCAACAAATCCCAGCCCTGCAGTCCCCCTGCCCCCAACCACATTGCTGACAGATCTACAAAGTGCCTTCTTAATGTCGTAATTAGTGGGCACTGTGAGAGCTGCCTTCCATGGGGGCCTTTAATAAAAGACAACGCTGATGTGTGAATGAAGGGGGCAGGATGAAGAAACTGTTAACTTCTAATTAAAAGGAAATCTACAGCTTAAACCTACCATCAGCAGTTGTATTAGTTGGGGGAGATTCATGATGAGGAATGAGCTATATAAAATGATGTTTCAGATAGTGACCTTCTGAAGGCAGCCATCTTGTCCCTTTGACGAACAGAATACTCTCCCCTTTATGACACAATAGGTAGTATTTCCACTCTTTTCAGATTTACCATTCAATAAATATAAAGCCTAATAATTACCGATATTATCATGTTGACCAGATTGAAGTAACACTAGCTGGGAGATGGAAATCAATGTCCCTTTCACTTGACAGATTCACAGATATGTTTCCCTACAGTCTCAGAAGAGAAAAGTCATTTGAGCTTGATAATGAATGTGAGTAACATCTATGTGGACTGGCAGCCCCTTTGTTCTGCTATGTTTTATGTCTTTGATGGTAATCCATATAATATGCTGTGGCTGTGTAGGCGTGTAATTGTAAAGTGCCAGTGTGAGTTAACACATCTGTGTTCTGCCATTATTTAAGATGGTGCACTGATGATGGATTTGTCAGCTATTATAATGCAGCGGAATTATTTCAGATCATCAGTTATCCCTGGCAGATGGAATACAGATACCTACTATGTGAAGGGGATATATGATTCGACTCTTATTTTAACCTGGGGATTCGCCAGGGCTGCATCATGGCATAAGTACTCTGCATTAAGTAGATGTGGATCTCTCATTTACATTGTATGGAATTATTTGACTTCTGTTTGGCCAACGCAATATGATGATCCAATGATTTTAAAAAGAGAAAGGGAACTCGGGCAGGCAATTGCTCCTACACTGAAAAACTCTGGACAGCTCTGGAGTCCATAAGGTCGTCTTACAAGATGACCCTAGGGTCTTCTAAGTGAACAGCATAGAATCAACTAGCTTCAACTCGTCAAATTGACAACCTGCCAGGTTACCATCCCACAAGACGACCCTAGACTTGTCAAGGTCATCAAACTAAGATAGTTGATGCAGGCCTAGATTAGCCACATCTGGGGCTCATCATTGCATAAGGGTGGTAGGTCTAGGGTTTCAAATGTATGAGTTTGGTTTGGTTCCAGATGACAAGATTATTTTATCAATTTGTTTAAATACATAACCACATATAGAAGTGATATTTAATACACTAGTGCCACCAAGGGTTCACATAATGTATCACCAAGTCTTTACTGAGAATAGGCTACTCTCCAGCAATGGACTGTAGGCTTGTGTGTGTATAATACCAATATAAGGTGCATGCACCTACTTGTGCCCTGGTGAAAAACACAAAAGAGGTGTCTTCATTCTACACATGTGCCCTATTTTTTAAATGTTGTCAAAAGTATGCATTCTTTACATTATCTTACTTTTTCCCTAGATACTTCACATAATCCTCCATATTAACATATATGTATTGTAATACTCAGTATTATATCAACATAGGAATTAATCAATTTGTTCCCAAGGGTACATATTTATGCTAGGTAATGGCCACCTGCAGGGAGAATGGTGAATCACTTCTAGACAAGTTTAGGGCTGGCATATGCCAGGTAGCTCTAGATGGGTCTTCCAACTGAAGAGTTTTGCTTGCCAGCCCCTCTCCTTGTCAAATTGACAAGGCAGTGCCAGGTTTGGCGACTCTGGATTTTTTCTGTGTATAGGGGGCAAGATGGCAGCCTACCTAGGGTTACCATTTGAAATATAGTTTTACATAAATATTAAGCCCCTTGTTATGAATCTTAAATCACCCAGCTAATACGACTGCTGGTTGTATTAGCCGTAGAATTAACTTTGATTAGTAGAAACCAAACAGTCATTTCCACAGCATCAACGCCTTTAATAAAAACTCAATCAAAGGCAGGCTTAACAGTGCACAATAGCCCAATAGTTATTACATTAAGAAGTTGCATTGTAGATATATGTCAGCCGTGTTCATGATAGAAAGAAGGCACAACGTTGGGATTTGTTGATCAGTAGATTCAAATCACAGCAGATCTCCACATTAGTGAAAGACTCAGTGAGATTGCAGTGAGGCCTATTACAAATCTTTGCTTCAGTCGCCACACAACTCTGCTATCCCAAGACACATCACACGTATCTCTGCCTAAGCCTATCTGTTGACGTTATAAATTTGTCATTTTTGATCTCTGTAAAGTTTGGGTGAAGTACTGAGTCGTCTTTAATGACATTATTTGAAAAACGGTATTCTCAAAAGAAACAGTAATATAGATTTGATAACAATTACTTCTGAATGAGAGGTAAGGCAAAAAGAAGGTTTGTTTCAGGTCACCCGACCGACCCTATCTAAACATGGCAGACCCTACTTTTTTATGCAATTTTGAATAAATTCTCGTATTTTTACCCTTTTTGGTCTATTTTAGGGTACGTGGACAAAATGGCTTGTACATTTGTGTTTAATAAATATGTATTAAAAAACACCCGACCTACCGACCTCTATTTTTCTTTCAATGTTACCTTAAACGTTTTCTTTTTGGCCCAAAGGTAGTTTCAGGTATAATGACAGGGTGTGATATGGTTAGGAAAGAAGTTCATGTTAATTCTCTGTCACAGACTACTTCCAGGTTGGATCAGAGGCATGCATCTCTGCATGGAGAATGTCCAAACCCAGCCTGGATTCCAGCCTCAGCAAAGAAACAATATTTAATTTAGCAAAAAGAATTCAGTAAAATAATAAGAAACAAGACCACATCCTTTGTCGTCGTGAAGCAAACCACTTGATGAAAACCGTTTAAATGTAGCTGCCTTGGTGATTACCATACTGGAGGGGTAGGTTGAATGGCACAAATTAAAGGGAGGCTAGAGGCTGCTCTGTGTGTTCTTTGTCTTTAAAGTTTAACCAGCATTCTGAGAGTCTTATCAGCTATTGGCACTGACAGAGCCTCAGAACCACTGACTAAAAATACCTGCCTCCAATATGTGCTTGATGTTCTCCCCTCCTTCTACTGCATGGTGGTGTGTGTGTGTGGTGATGACCAAACTAAGTAGACCAAATCATGGTCTAATGATATGCTGGTTTCCATTAGTATGACACTAAAGGCTGTGTCTCACCAGATCGGGCCAATGTGAACGTCTTTGACTGGGTGCCATCTTTGACCGGTTGCCATCTTTGACCGGTGCCATCTTCGGACGGGTGCCATCCTTGACCTCCTGACAGAAAACGGTTTATTTAGGGTAGGTGAAGATATAGGTGGAGATATAACCACCGCCCTTTTCTGTATTTTATCCCTTACATATCTTAAATCTTTGTTTTTATGATGGTCATAACTTTGTAAGGAGAACTCAGAGACATGGTCAAAACTGTGGTTGTAATTTTAATTTCAATTTCAATAGTATTTATTTATCTCAAGTTCAATTTTACATTACAGGTGTTGATTTTCCAGGTATAAATCATTGAATACATTTCTTAATTACACTTTACACAGTATTCTGATCCTTAATGAACTTTTATAAAAAGGCTGCTCCTTGGCAAAAACACCAGTTTTATTAAGCCACCTATATGTTATTGTTTAAACATTTCATCAATACTACTCTAGTATAATAGATATTTAGCCATTATACATATATAAGTTTATAAATAAATTAATTCAGTATAAACATATTTCAATATTAGTGTATTATATACAATAAATTATTAATTAATAGTTAACAATGACAATCCAAAATTTTAGATAGTCTGTGTTACCATTACTATTGTTTTGTGTTTTTAGCTATAATATAGCTAGATATAGAGTTCATCAATTACAATGTACAATTTTAGGTGTTGATAATTTACAAGTTACAAGACATTACAATTATTACCTACTTATCAATGAAGCATAAAAACCGTGAACTTTCCAGTTATTACATAATCCTCCCATGTATTACAATATTTTTATGGTACCATTATAGTTATAGAAGTATAATACAGTTGAGCTATGTATAAACAAGTAGTAGACATATGTAAGTACAGGCAAAGTAAAGATGGTATGTATACAATATGTAAAGTAATTTCTAACGTCTATTGAATTTGGGCTTCCAGGTCATTTTTGAGATTATTTTTAAAGACGTATATATGTGACCAGGCCAGTGAGAAGGGATATCTAGGGGGGAATTCAAAATTAAAGTTTGTGTCTAGATCATTAAAATGAGATATCATATGTTAAGATACTACTGGTAGTTTTGCGGGAATCACATCTTGAACATGAGTCGTTATGTGAAACAGAAAATGATGAGTAAGCTCTAATTGCACTGTATCCCATAATAAACACTGAAATAGATCAAAAATCAGATTTATTGAAAAATAACCTAAAAAAGTGTGACTTTTTAGTGTAGATACGGTTCTAGGAGGAATTCTTTAGGTCTGTTTTCAGTTTTGAGTAGTTGATCTAATTCCCAAGAGATGAGGACAAAAATGTTCCATATAGGACAAAGGAATGGTTTCCATGGCAACCAGAAAGTGGCATACATGCTAATTTCCCTTAGAAAACGTTCCATTTACATTCCAAATATAGAATGTTTGCACCAAAAATGGAATATTCCTCAGGGGACTACTGTATTCTCCATGAAAAATTACCTTAAAACATTTTTGGGTCTATATTCCACTATTTTACCATTCTGATGCCCCCTAGTGGCCAAACCCAGAACTAAAAATCCCCCCCGAAGGCTGGTTTTCTGAGGACGGGTCACATATTTGGAATATTTCTTAAATCTGAATGTAAGAAGTTCCATAAACAGGATATATTATATTCCACACTTTTTTTATAAGCCTCACAGTGAGGCAAGTAATTCTTCAATACCGGACCACTATTCAAGCGCGTATTTACTCTTGTTTGCTTTGTATACTTAGATTTTTTTTACCTTTTATACCCTTCTACATATGCATGGGCCAACCTTCTATGTATTAACAAATTAAGGAGTCATGGTGTATATCAACTGTTGGGGTAAGCCTAGGTTTTCTTATACAAATTTTGATTGCCCTATTTTGTGAAATTTGATACTTATCTAAGTTTGATACTGATGAGTTCATAAATAAAATATCTCCATATTCCAAAATTGGAAGAATGTACGCCTTGTAGATTCTCAAGAGTGTATCTTTTGACAAAAATCTTGCGACTTTTGTCAGCTGATATGTTCTATAAGCCACTGTCTTAAGTTGATTCCTCATGAAAGTATCATAAGTCAACTTTGAATCCAATATTATGCCCAAATATTTATATGTTGGTACTCTCATTAGTTGCTCATCCCTAATATGTAATGACACATTTTTGAAGCATTTTGAAGCCCCGAAGCCCATAAATTTAGTCTTCGCAATGTTAACAGTTAGTTTATTTTTTTTACACCATAAAACAAATCTATCAATATCCTCTTGCATTTCCAAACTTGTTTTACCCTCATTATTACTGGAATGATATATAACAGTATCATCAGCAAACAACATCATCTTAGAAAATTTACATATTTTTTCAACATCATTTATATAAGTTAAAAATGGTAATGGACCCAAAATTGAGCCTTGTGGAACTCCACAAACCATAGATTCCTTATTTGACAATAGTCCATTTGCATAAGTATCTTGAAACCTGTTTTGCAAATAATTTGTTATCCAATCTAAACTATTTCCCTTAATACCCATTAATGATAATTTATCTATTAAAATTTTGTGATTAACAGTGTCGAAAGCCTTCCTGAGGTCAAAAAAGGTAGCTAAAGTATTTTTTCCAACATTTCTATCTCTTAATATATCATCCGTCAATTCAGCAACTGCAGAAATTGTTGAACGTTCCTTTCTGTAACCACTCTGTTGACTGGTTAACAAATTATTTGTTTCCAAGAAGGTAGACATTTGTGAGTGTACAATTCTTTCCAATAATTTCCCTGGAATTGGTAATAATGATATAGGCCTATAGTTAGTAACCTGACGCCTATCACCACTCTTGTATATAGGAGTGACAGTTGCACTCTTCCAGTACAAAGGTACTTTACCAGTCAACAATGAAACATTGAAAAGATGCATTAATTGTAATTTTGATTTACTGAAGCATATTTTTATGACCTTTGAAGAGAGACCCTTAACAGCAGAGGCTTTTGTTATATCAATACTATTAATGAGTGAATTCACTTCCACCTCATTTATAATTTGTAAAGTTAACTCAGACTTATCATTTACTTCACCATCAAATGACCAAGGGTGATCCATTTTGCTAGCTAGATTTGGACCAATATTTGCAAAGAAACCATTAATGAACTCTGGAGTTTTTTCTGTAGGAATGATCTCCTCATTGTCATTCAGTAAAGAAATTGGCAATTTTTCTTTTTGTTTCCCTGGGATTAGTTTAGCCAATTCCCTCCAAAATAACTGGGGGTCATTTTTACAATTTTCCGTCAGAGTATTTACAAATTTATTTCTAGTATTTTTACACGAGTTATTCAATGATTTCCTTGCATTAATGGCCAACTCTTTATCCAAAGGATTTTTAGTCTTTCTAGCTCTTGCTAATAACCTATCTTTTTCAACAATAACTTCAAGGAGGTCATGGGTCACCCATTCTTGCCTAGGTTTTTTAACAGTGAACTCTTTGTATGGACAAAGATCATCAATAATTTCAAGCAAATTTTTGTAGTAAAATTCCCATAACCAATCAACGTCATTGCATTCAAAGAAAGATTGCCGATCAATTTTGTTCAATTTCTGTTCAATTACATCTCCATTCAATTTCTTTAAAGATCTTCCCGTGAATGTGATATTTTCATCTCCAAAAGCAATATTTTCTCCTGTTGCATAAATTATGTCATGGTCACTCAAATCAAATTTGATTGTGCCCGAATCTATAATATCATTGGCATTTGTAAATAATAAATCCAGACAATAATCCTTGTCCCCATGGCGTGTAGGCTCTTTGATGTAGTTCATCAATCCATTTTGCAACATCATAGTAATTAATTTCTCACTAGCATCTTTAAATTTAACATCCAACAGGTCTATATTAAAATCACCTAGAAAATAATACCTAGTAGTATTATGTTTAACTATATTTCCAACCAGATCTTCTAAAGAGTCAATGAATACATCTATATTACCCTTTGGAGGTCTGTACACTGTACAAACTACACTTTTTTGTTTATATTCATTTATAGACGTAATACATTGAATTTCTATATCAGAGTTTGAAGCATTATAATGGCATAACTCATCTTCTGAGCTTTGTAGATTACTGTTTACATAAGTGATTAGGCCTCCACCAACTTTTGGTTCAATGGCAAAAGGATCATCTGACCATTTTCTGTCATTACGGTATTGAATATAACCCGGTATATCATATGTTAAGTTATGATCAATATCTGTTAGCCAGGACTCTGATATGGTAACAAATTCAAAATTAGTAACGGTAAACCTTACTAACAATTCATCAATTTTCCTATCTCTAATACTTCTAGTATTTAAATGCACTATATGTCTCCCTTGCTTGACATTTAAGCTCGCTACAGTAATTTCCGTATTATCCATTTTGGTCCATTAATACAATACCCTTTGTAATCCACATCATACATGAAATCTTATGCATTGAAACATATGACACAAAAGTATATACATTATTAAATAGTGAGTACAATCTTAAAACATTTACTAACATAAAATTAACTAGGAATATGATGAATATCTGCATTCGCAATTCAAACATATATATTGGATAGAATGGTCCGTCGCTGCTAATTAGTTATCATTTGTGAAATTAGTTATTTATTTACTCGAATTTAATATTACCTAGTAATTAGTAATGGTATTTGTACAATTATGAATTCTAATAATTTCCTAATATATACAAGGTTGATTTTAATAAGATCTATCATTAATTTTAATTATTTTTTATAATTATATTATTTTGAGTTTTTACAACATTTGCAATTATGTTCCTTTTGGATCTTCTGTGCCTAACTTGTGAAGAGCAGTAGTCTTTTCAGCTTCCACGTTTCATATCTGTTGTTGACCTTTTCGGGCAGTTTGCTCCATGTAGCCGTCTAACTGCGTTTTGACTGGATCATGTTTGGAATTTCCCTCACTCGCACAGTTGGTACCATATTACCTGTCTGACTGTGTTCTGCATGCTGCCTCCACCAATCGATCGTCCAGTTTTCACCTTGATGCTCATAGTTGTTTTTCCATATGCCTCCACAGAATCCTTGCCCATTGACGAGTGGCCATACGTCCAAGGTGTAGACCATCAGTGAGTTTTGCATACAAGTGTGTCACTCCCCCTTGCCTGTATTGGTGTATCGCGTCAGATATGAAAGGTGTTGACAGTCCGTGGCTATGGTTAAGGCCCATGATATAATTATTAATATCCATTATAAATGAGTTCATGACTTGCTGGGAGGAGGTGCCTGCTACCGTATGGCAATATTTTGCTAGTAAAGCACCTGTAATAGGTGCCAGGTAAATTCTAGTACCGCTATGCTCTCTTCTTAATACTTCAATATTCCTGCGAATTAGACCTTTGATTGACCATGTCAACAAGTAAGAGTCCTCCTGGTCCCAGTGTATAATCCCATCTGTTTTGCTGATCACATCAGTAATTCCCACTGCAATATAGTAAAGTGTGTGTGGGTCTGTCATAATCATGTCCTTGGTTAGCCATGTTATTCTTTGGAAGCCTGCTCCAGGGAAGACGTGCACCTCTATCTCGACGTTGAAGAAGTCATTTAAAGTGTCTATTTCCTTTTGTAACTGGCCATTACGGCCTCCTCTAGAATCAGTGAGCACATCTATACGTATGAGATTCATTTTCAGCTTTAAATCCTTGTTAAAACAGTGAAAATACGTGTTGACAATCTAATCTCCGGCAAGCTGATCGTTTCAAATTGTTTTGTGACGTCACTGGCGCCCCTCGTCGCTAAGAGACTCAGTCGTATCCACGGTTATTGCGTTCCGTCCTCTGACCTACATACGGGTCTCTCGGCCCGCGACTGGTTGCCATGCGCATTGTTTACAAATGGCGGAGATGGAATTTCTGGGTGGATACGCGACTAAACATTGCCGTAAATGTGTGAATTAAGCCATTAATACTGCAAATAAAATGTCTATATTACAGAATAATGTTGTAAATGGTGTTTTGTATTAGGAAATCACTTTTAATTGCAATGTTAAGATCTCAGCGTCTCGAGAGCAGTTCATCTCTGATCGACTCCCAGAGTTTGCCGAGGTTGTTTTGGCCTTTGGCTTCCCCGAACTTGTCAAAGTTCCTCTTTGAGAGTGGCATAGAGCAGCCCCAGAAGCCATCATAAGTGGCTTCAAATAGTCTTCCCTCTGTACCTGTGACTGACTTCATTACATCTTCATTCTGATCAATTTTCAACTCAAGAGCTAGCTTCATGGTTGATTATTTTGTTTGTTTATCCCATTTTTGTGTTGTTTTGATCTGTTTTGAGAGCCTTAGCGCTTCAAATGCATCAGTTTGAATAGCAATTTCCTTTGCCAAAGATGAGTACCCACATTTTTCTGCTTTCATGGATTGGAAGATGGCTTCAGATGAGCAGTAGGTCTTGTTCTCATGTACAATCTTGCATGGGTACATGTTGGATAATGCACAAAATCCACTTTGGAAAGCCACGCCCCCTTGTACTTTGACCTGTTTGACATCCCTCATGTTGAATCCCTCAGGTAGACTGTTTAGATTATCATATTCTACTTTGTTGCCTTCAAAATAAAATGTGAGCCCTGAGACTTTTGCTGACTTTCCCCCTGCTTTATAGTGGGAGGCTAACGCCAACATATTTCTTTTTTTTTCTGAGTTCATCTCCTGGTAGATCGTCATTGAGGAAGGTGTACTGCCATTTCTTGTTATTTCTGAGGTTTCCAATTAGCCTGACAATCTGCTGTTTCTGTCTAATAGAGACACATTTGATCATCACTGGGCGTGGCCTGTTGTTGTCAGGTCTTGAAATTCCCATTCTGTAACAGGCTTCTAAGTTCTGCGACTTAAAGTCTACACCAATTGCTCCGAGCAGCTCATCTACCTGTTGTCTAACATTGGTATTATCCTGTTCTTTCAGCCCATCAATAACCAAATTTTTCCTCTTTTTCTCTGCTTCTAATTCCTTGATGCTATCTTCAAGACTTCTCTGTTTCCTCTCTTGAATTTGAAATTTATCCTCCATTTCCTTTACTTGTGCAAGGAGCCTTGTGTTTGCTGTGGAGATCACCTGTAGTTTCCCAGTCAGATCTTTGTTCAGGTCATCAATTTGTGATATAATATCATCTTTACACATCTGCCTTTCCTCCATACCTTTGATCTTCCTCAGGATCAGTTTCATCATATCGCCCTCACTCTCAGTTGGCCCGTCCGTCACGTCCATCTTGTCCGTCCCGTCCGTCATCTGATCAGCTTTTGGCTGAGAGGTGGTATTGTCACTAATCTGAGATTTAATTACCAAAGGAAAATCAAGTACCTCTTTAACTTTCATCAATGACCCCTTACCTTGTCTTGTTGTTGCCTCTTTTTGCTCTTCTTGTGATGAGCAACTCGCAGAGCAGCTCGCTGCGCTGGAGCCCTCCATGTCCGCCGGTTTGAAATCCAACGGTTTTTTGGCTGAGTCCGGTTTTTCAACCTGTTTCTTCGATTTTCTCTGTGTTTCTTTGACTCCCATTTTCAAAAGTTGTATCAAAGTAACCGGTAGGCACTAATGAACAACTTTGTCGAGACTTGTTTTTGATTCAAGCAAATTAACCCTTAGTTTTCACTAATTATATCCGCAGCCGACGTTGCGTGCGTGTTACCTGCTGCGCGCCTTTCGTCGACCAGGTTGTAGGCTGTAAAGAGCTTCTCTCTAATGTCCCAGTTTAGCTACTATTCATGAATGCATTGTAAACCATTGCTTACCACAATAGCTGTAAAGAGTAATAACTCAGCAATGCTATCTGTAGATTTCCGAAAAATATTATTTCACATAATTATCGTATTAACCCTTTCTTGACGGATGTCGCTAAAAGATGACATTTGAGATACTCCCGAAGGGTCAGCAATAATACACAAATGCATCATCGGCGAGTTACTCGACGGGGTTGTATTGGTGCATCATGCCGACCCTTCGGGAGTGTCTCCACCCCGTAGGGTCGGCATGATGCATTGATGTATTTTGCCGCCCTTAAAGGGTTAACGCATTCCACTAGATAGCATTTGGATAGTAGGAACTCTAGAAATGAATCATGTCATCAAGTATTCATATATTATAAATGAGTGTTTTAATTTGTGAGAGATAACTGTTGGCCTATATTTTAATACGCTGGAGAATCCATCGTCCACTGCATTAAATAACAGCAGAATACCAACGTGATAACTCACACTAGCACTCTACAATTACACGCCTACGTAGTCACCGCACATATGGATTTACATTGAAGACATAAAACACAGCAGAATAAAGGGGTAGCTAGTCCTTATGAATGTTCCTCAAATTCATTATCAAGCTTAAATGACTAAGCATTTTTGTCCTTCAACCAAAGTAAAACACCTTTGTGAATCTGCTTGGTGAAAGGAACATTGATTTCTACCTCACGTCTTCTGTTTGACGTGTTATAAGTGTCTCAGCAGAGAGAGCGATGGGTGAGGTAACCATAGCAACCTGATGGGAATTATAGAATTGTAGGCTAGCGTAAAGATAAGGTCGTCTGTGTTAATAAGCATTCAGATAACTATATTCCACAATTCAAATTACAATTTTATTTCCTAACAATTTGACAGACAAATAAATTCCCTGTAATAAAACTCTTTTCCAGGAGGGGCTGGATAGTTAACAGTTTTCTGTAGATAGGTTATGGACAATATAGATCCAGCATTGAATGGATTTCTGTGCTCATTGGGCCACATGAGGTGAGGATTTTTCATGTGGAGAGGGTTTGAACTTCTCGTAGTTTTTTGTGGATGTGTCAGGAGGTTATCAACAGCTCAGGAATACTACAGACTTGTGTGAAGCATATGAGAAGGGTAAATGCTGAATTAGCTACATAGGATATTTATATATATATATATATATATATATATATATATATATATATATATATATATATATATATATATATATATATATATAAAATCATAACAATAACAAAATTAATCTTAGTTGCCTATGAAAATCCCGAGGAACTATACCAATTACCCTATATCACTACTATTGTATACATTGTGCAGACCTGTTGTCATTTAACAAAGTTATACTTACATACAGTGTAGAAGATAGTGTCTTCATTTAGCAACTATTGAGATCAAAACTATTACTGAACACCTTTTTGGCACTTAACTTCTAAAGTAGAGCTAAAACCTATATCTTATATCAAGCAACTAAATTGTCTTGGCCCCGACAGGATGCACGCTAGAAATATAAACATTAAAACTAAGGCACAGTTAAGTGACTACATCGATGTAAAGTAAATCTATGTAATTTAGTTTCTCCTTCAAAGCAGTGGGGTTGGCTTGAATCCAAGATGGCGGATCTAGATAGGGTTGCCATGGCAAAAGATCAAAAGAAGGAGGTCAATGGTGACTGGGGACTTAAATTCAATTAGTACATGTATTGGATCTCACTCACTTTCTCCCATTTTTATTCATCCGCTTTCCTTCTCTTTCTCTCGCTCACCTTTCCAGTGAATTGGATTGACAACATGGTCATGATATTAACTATGGGAAACCACCATCAAAGTAGTGACATGTTGTTTGAGGATGTATGATATATTTGTGTGTGAGGTCCTATATCTAGCACATAGCACAACATTCAGATGTGTTATTTTGTGTAAAAGTATGTGCTCCTTTATCACAAACATGACGCAATTTCTAGACAGTATCAGATACTAATTATGATGAAATAACTTCGTAAATTTGATAATAATGCATTAAACACCAGGTGACAAAATTACAGCTCGTTCTTGCTTATTATTATACAAATTGACCCTATAACTATTTCTATAGAAACACATGTGCATGATGAATGTTATCATCGGATATTTAACTCATCTTCAACTTTAATACTCGTAATGAACAATGCTGTTTTTGTCTTCAACCTAATTCAGGTGTCAACGTTCCTCGTCACGCACACCAAGATCCCACTTAAGCTAAAACATCGTTTTCTATATAACTACCCCAATTGTCATTCCTCAGTGCCCACACGCCTTTAACCCTTGAAGGGCCGCATAGTACTTTGAGTTTGACCCCCGTTGTGGCCATGATGCATGAATGCATCAACTGCTTTTATGCATCATGCCGAACCTTCGGATGTATCAACCCCGGCGGGAAGACATGCATGATGCTCGATTGCATAACTGGCGAGTGACTAGCCATGATGACACCAAATGGCATTCTGCATCAAAGCACTTTGCGGCCCTTAAAGGGTTAACCCTGCCAGAACCAGAGTCCTGCACCCAGCCTATAGTCTGGCCCTAAACATGTGCATTTAGTGTCAAACCCTCCTATTAGGGACCATCAGTACACTGTGGGAAAACATGCAAGGCTATGTATGTGGACATCCTTCCAGGGCAGGTATAGCCAGCTATAGGGAGATGCCTCAACCTCTGACCTGTACAGCCAGTATACTGGGTCTCTCATTGAACCTTCCCAACCCCAGCTTTATCGTTAATGTATAGCATCTATTTTCTACCTTGACTTTTAGTACTGATTCAAGTAGAATAACTGATGATCACCATATGTAAATTAGGAGTCGATACTGCCAGTTTTTTATTCAGTTTGTAAAAGACTAGTCTCTTTGGTAGGACTGGTGTAAAGGACAACTCAATACCCAGTAGTACCAAATCTCAGATGTCTAAAACATTTATAGTATGGACCCTACAACCATTAGGAATGCATAGAAGGCCTTTTGTGCATTCCAATCTCACACACATGATGAGCTCTCTCATAATATGAACACCCCTGTGTGTATCATAGAAGACCAGCCATGTAGAAAATACACCTCTCTATATTCATGTGTTTACGTATCCTGCACACTTAAAGACATCAAAATACTATCCCCCAACCCGGATCTGGTGTTAATTAATGAGCTGAGCATGTAATGGTGACCGGTTGTGTTCCTGAATGGACTCTATCATTGTCCGAATGCCCAGTGTGGTCCCCAAACCCTTGTGACGTTGTGGTCCCCACAGTACTGAGCCCTTTGTTGACCAGTCCATGAAGGGGTCATGAACCTCCGGGTGGTGGTGCCCCCTAACATCAGTCATCCGAACCACATCACTAATGATACATTATGTACCGTAGTGGCTTGAATAAGCGCACCTGCGCTTATTAATTTCGATGGTACCATTTACCCTGCGCTCATACAAGACCTGCGCTTATTCAAGATACAAAAATGGCCTAAATTTTCATTTCAATGCCCTCATCTACCCTGCGCTTATTCAAGACCTGCGCTTATTTGAGACCCCTGCGCTTATTCAAGCCACTACGGTATGCCTCTTCTATATGCCCGTCAGGGTAGATTACTGATATTGTAATTAATCTAATTCATCAGTATGTGATATTGGGAATAGGGAGAATGTTGGGAATAGGGACAGTGTGGGTATGGGTGTGGGGAACATGGGCAGGATCTTGGTATAGGTGTGGTGAATAGGTACAGTTCTGGGTATAGGTGTGGGAACAGGGGCAGCATCTGGAATATGGGTGTCGGTAATCGGGGTAATTTGGGATATCATTATGGGTGTGCGTAAATATCGGGGCATTGTTGGCTATTGGGCTTATAAGGTAATATGCTGTATAGACATTGCATGTGTAATTTTTAAAGGATAAGCCATTGCTCTTGGAGGCAGGTGTAGGTGCCGTAAGGCTAGTTTAGTGCTTCGAGTGTGATGGATACGCCGGTGGTGGGAGGAGGGGGAGGGGAACTGAGTCATAACTAGAAATACCTGAACTGTCCTGTATCCATGCATACCATGTTTCTCTGAACCATTCACGGGTCAATCTGTGAGCAAAATACTAATTTCACATTAGACCTCATACATCCACTGATCTTGAAGATAACAATAATTATTTTCAATATCGTGAATGTACTAACTCAACAGCATGTTTCCATTTCATTCATTTAGATAGCAAGTGGTCTAGGCCTATAAGATATATGGTCTAATATCATATTTGCTAATCTATTGAGGCACTGAAATTGGACAGGACTACCTCCAAATGTCAAACCTTTCTGTGGGATTACGGAGGTATAATTATGTCATACAGACGATAGACCTCAGGCCAGACTAATCATTCTAGACCTTGAGACTACAGCCTCTAATAACATTAATAGGTCAACATGGCTAAAAAAAAACAATCTGTACTTCATTAAATCTAGGTGTTCACCTGATTTACCAATGTAATTAAATAAAGTTTGATGGGGCGAAGTGTGATGCGACCCATCGTCCAAGTTAGAGAACAATGTAGACAAGCTCTACCAAGTGGACCTTTATATTCATAACATGTGGAATTGTGTCTAGTCTAATGAGATGAAATTAACGCTAGTTTGCATGACGTCACAGGCCATGAGGAGTGGTATACATTGTATTCAATTCGAGCTATACCAGTAGCAGTGTTATCTTGTATTCAAGAAATTAAACAAGAGAGGATCCATGATCGTTCAATATAGAGCTCTTTATCTGAGTTGGTCCCTCGATTTGAGAGTTTTATCTTTTAAATATATTTCATAGGACGCTGTTATGATATAGAACCGATGGCATGAATTAATTCAATTCAATTTGACATGAGTTTATTCTGTAATCTCAAAAGATATAAGAGTACATATTTTGTTTCAATCGGATCACAGAAGAGGTTGATACTTATAATGAAATCACAGTATTAAATTTGCAGTTTGTTTACACCACCTCCATTTCAATTCTACAGTATATGACGCCTTATAAGAAAGACAGACATGATGATATTACTTGGGGGGGGGGGGGGGGGATTGGATGAACAATGAGATGATACCTAGTTACAATATTATACCAAGATTATTATATCACAGTTCTGAGAATACGTAATATATAATATCTATTATATTAATAACATTTTCTTTCAAATGACTTAGCGGGTGAATGCAGTTGCATACCTCGAGACTTAGATAGTATACTATCATGTATGCAATGAATTCATAAATTAATAATGTTGTGACATAAAATGACATAAAAGCCGGCAATACTTGATAAATTATCAATTAATTGTCCACCAAGCTGGATAAATCCAACGAAAAGTTCATCTGTTGTACGTTTAATGCAGGGCTTTCACGCATGAATCAGAGAAACATGTACTGCATGTCTCTGTCTCTGTAAAGTCTCTTCTGACCTTTCGGCCTATACACAGCTAGTCAAACCACATTGTATTTGACGATTCATCTCTTTCTGTTATGAGGAGATCTGGTTATTGTCCTGACCTATTCAGCTAATTCACTATAGAGCCAACTGCTACTCGTGATTGATGTTAATGTATCATGCATTCACTTTTCCACTTGACTGGTCAGAGATGGAACCATCCCACTCTTCCATCTACCCCACCCCCACCCATTAGGAGCAGGTCATTTACTGGCAACCTGGGGGGAGGGGAGTGGTGGTGGTACTGGGAGCGGATGTATCTCTAGGTCATTTGGTATCAATATTGTGCTTCTGGTAAAAGGGGACATAACTTATGTCATGGGAGTAGCTGGTGAAACTTCTCTAATGAATAAATATTAATCTATAGAGGGGTGCCAATTTGTTAAAGCTCATTAATTATGTCGGTGTTCAAAATATACATGCCTATTATTGAGCCCCCCGCCCTCCCCCCCTCCAACATGGAGCACCAAATGTGTTATCCCCTATTGCCCCCCACCCTTCTGCCGTCACCACACCCTAATCAGACTCCGTGGCCTCAGGTCAGGTAAAAACGGTCCCACTTGGACTAATTTCACGCCACAAACGGGGTCTCGGGGGCAAGATGGCGGCCCTCGCAACGCCGCGAGACATGGCGAGATGGCGCGTGGTTTCCCGACCGCCAGGGCCCCCTAGAACTGTGAAAATCATAATGACAATACCCAGAGGGGCCGCCTGCGTGTTTGATAATAGGAACCACAGTGGTGGCCATCAGAGGGATATTACACGCTAGGGGAACCACCCAGTCCCTAAATACATGTTTTGGCCCTTATGGTTCCATAGAAGTGGACTATTTAGGAGCCGATGCCTGTCCCCTGGCATCGGTGGTTAATATAATGGGGTATGTTTTCATGGAATGACTATTTGAGAACCGGACGACTCTGATCAAGAGAATTGTGGGTAATGTGGGCGATGACGTAATCAGTCATCAAAATGGCGGCTTGAGGACAAAGGAAATTGTTGGTATGGATTATCAACACTAGCTATAGGATTATATCCCTCCATACTGTAGACACCAGACTGCTCTATAGGCCTACAATTCTGCAGGTCCATGTAGTCCCACTCCTAAGTTATTATATGATTGAGTGTGGACTAAATACCACTGCTCATTGGACAAATATATATATATATCCTTTATAAACTAGACTAGGACTAGGACCATACATCTACTACCACACCATAATTACACGAATCGAAACATCCATTACTTTTGTGGAAAATAATGAAAACGTTCAATAGCATGTTCAGTAGAACTGAACACATATCTTAGAAATGTAAACTTACATAAATGAATGTACACACACTCCATGCAAGCATGCTGAAGAGACAATGATGTTTTGAAAATGTGCATCTGATATCCTATGTCAAGTGTTGCTGTTAATCTTTCATTATTGAATTCTAACATATCAGAATGGCCAATAACTTCATCAACAACAGCCTCGATGCATGTGTCTAGAACACTGACCTATCCACCAGCTTGACAATGTATGATGATAAATTACATTCAGACTGAGGTCATCCCTGGGTACTTCCCAGTACGTTTTTGTGGTTTATAATGACGATGGCATGTCCAGGCCCAGGCCCCTCTTTAACATGGCATTAGTTGGGGCACATTAAAGTTTCAGGTACACATTTAGGAAGACTGTGATTAGTGGGGGTTGAGGTGAGGACACCAGTGACAGGCTGTGACACATGCACGGTATAACCCATGATGGTTTATCAGGAGGGGGTGGAGGCAGCCATGTAGAATGTTAACAGTTCACACCCACCCCCATCATTCCTGAAGCTATACAAATGTAGAAAGAAAATGTAGATCTTAATGTATTAATCCAGTAAGACAAAACCTGCAAGAGTGTGAATGAATTGATTATTATCAATTGGGTGATCATCGAATGGGATATGCAAAACACGTATAAATATAAAAGATGTAGTTTCTGCCAGGGGGGTTTAGCCAGATATTAGCTAGATTTCTTTATTCCTGCAAAGTGGTTTAAAATGAATGGTTATTTTCAAATACAGGGGTGGTAATTACAATGATCTACATGTACATGCACTAAACACCGACTTAGTAATAGTGATTTGTCAGTAGTCCTGTGTAGGTACATGCATTTCAGACATCATTATACAGAATCATCAATCCAATAATGTACTAAATTCTTTTCGACCGAATCATTGAATCATTAAAGCAAGTTTAAAATTGACACCCTTTTCACGTCTAATCGGTCGGTCATCTGTTATTAACCCTGTAAGGACCACGCAGTACTTTAATGTCATAACACCCTTATTACGATGATGCAGCAATACACATCATGCGGCCTATGGTCATTCCTCAGGGTTGTATTCAACTATTATACCTACCCTAGGGAGTTGATACACTCCCGAAGGGTTGGCATGGGGCACCGATGTTTTGACGGCGAATTATTCACCAGCGCTGTGCTGGCAGATAAAATCTTGCTTCGTGACAACATGTCACCTTAAAGGGTTGAATAAGGTAGATATGACATGGGTTGTTAGACTAATCTCCCATAGTAAGGCTGACCATCTGAATGGGTCATTTCCCGCTCCCCGAGGTGATATGTGACGGACACATTCAGCAGACGACAATAGGTTGTAGCCCATAATAACAGCTGCCCAGGGCCCCCTGGATCCATCCAGTGAACTATACTGACTTTGTATTGGGCTATATACCTCCCTGTGATAATGAAGGAAGCGACCATAGAAGCGGGCTACACCCCGGGGCTACACCCAGACTCCAGTAAGGTTATGCTGACCTAAACATGTGGACTAGTTTCCTAACGTCCCGTAAGACAAACCTGGGCGCTGCTGTGCTGTGGGAGTAGGTAACAGTAATTCTCTAACAGATGTGACCTCTTCCCATATGTAGTATAGTTCTTCCCTCCCCTAATAGCCGCTGGTTCTCATCACTACCACGCTATGCGTCTAGTCCAGAGCACAAGATGGCGCTGGTGACATCATGACCCTGATCGATTTCTGGAAGGAAAATAAATGGGTTGTTTCAGGTTACATGGTCTAAAAATCCAGGTAGGGTAGGGCGGATTTATTTCTTTTAATCGTTTTCTTTAATTTGTTTTTTGGCCTGAAAAGCACCCAAAAATTTAACTTGATGTTGACTCATGGACTATCAAATTGACTTCGAAATAGCCCCAAAATTACTTGATATATAAATGATTTTTAATATTGAATAAAAATGTTTAGGGTTGGCCCTGTTTTGCTAGGTAGGGGGTGGGTAACCTGAAACATTATCTTTTTTATTATTTGGCGTTATGAAACGGCCAGCGGATATGTGCAGTAGAAGAGCCCTCTGCTAGTTTGCATGTTTGGAGAAGAGAACTGCATGCAGGGGTGGGGGGTCACTTTACCCTTTAACGGCCGCATGGTGCTTTTATGCATTATGTCATTTTTCTTCATGATGCATAGATCCATGTATTTCTGATAATAACTCATCAGGGCTACATGCATTCATGGCAAGTTATTCACCAGGGCTGCATATATCATGAAGATGCCTACAGGGTAGTGCATTTAAGTAGATTTAAGCGTGCACCATGCTGCTCTGAAAAGGGCTAAAGTAGAATTTATGACATCTCAATAGTTTGGAACCATTGCATTTTGAAACTGTTTCCGCCCAGTTCTGACAGAGGGTAAGCAAGTGCTTTAAGATCTCTAATATCGATGTCCACATACAAATGCTGCTTATACAAAGCATTCTCGTGATTGTATATTATTAACACTAAATAAAACATCCAACTGGACTGTCTTGAATATAATATATTGATGTGATGCTGGGAGAATGTGAATAGAGCCTATAACAAAAGCACAAACAATATAAAAGGAGGAGGCCTATTTGTGAGGACAATGTGCCAACCCCAATAGCAGGCTCCCAATAGGACGCCCTGCAGCTCTCACTTTGCTTATTGTCTCTCCTCAACTGACTCCCAAGACACAAAAATCGGTTTCTAAGAAGGACGCAGGGCGTTTATCAATATTCATTCAAGAGCGACAAATAGAAATAGATTTCTGCTTCCTGCCCGCTAGGGTCACGTGACAGTGCCAACTGTGTCTCAGCAATAGTTTCCCAGCGCCGGTTGCTGGGGGCGGTGGGCGATAATAAGGGAGATTGGCAGTGCAGAAGGAGGGACAATTTAAAAGTAATTACATTTATAATTAGGACGTCGTTAGATGGACCAACGGAGTAGGAAACAATAGAGAGCGGTACACCGCCGCAAATATGCTAATTTGTTTAATTTATAGTCAGCGGTTTCATTAATTTTCTTCTAGTTTAGTCATCTTCCCAAGATCGTGATTCTAATTTGGGTATTTCATGGGGCGAAGGTTAGTGCGGTGTGCCATGTACTGGTTTTCAGCCAATTATCGCTCAGTTGTCCTACGTTTAGATCATAATTTACAAGTAAATATAGTTCGTGTAATATTGCAAGACTATTATCGAGCCACAATATAACATCTAAAATAAATATACAACATGTAAAGCAAATACAAAGGAGCTTGCTTATTGTAGGAAGCTTTCACATGACTGATCTAACCGAGGATCCAATAAAATCCCAGTAGTATTTTTACATATTGATCACGCAGGACGTAGGCACTCTCTTAGACTCTCTGATACAGAGTTCTCTACATAAGGTCTCTAAATAAGGTCTAAACCCAATTCCCGATTCGCAGAGAGTTTCCAGCATAGGTCGCCCTGTGGGTTTTGGCCAACCCCCCCCCCCCCCCGCCTCCATATCCGCCACATACCTATATCTATGAGAGATAGCTCTTTAGGCTACATTAAATCCCAGGAGACTGTGTCCTGGTGCCAGGTTCACCTGCATGGTGACTCAGCCAGGTGTGGTGCCCAGGTGACATGTGGTGGGCGCCGTGCGGCATGTCAGGTGTAGCATGTAGCATGCAGCCACACCATACCACGGTGGTGCTACCACTGCTCCACAGTCAGCAGGGTGATTATAACCCTTTAAAGGTAGCATTTGGTGCTTTAACGTGCTGAGTCCTTTCCTGTCATGATGCATGAATGCAGCCCCGGTGAGTAGCTCGCGAGGGCTACATTCAAGCATCCTGTTGCCTCTACATAGGGCCCCAGACGGGGGGATGCTGTGTCACTTGTCGATTTTAAGAAATGCCAATGTCCCTTGTCCATTTTAAGATGAGGGGCTTGTCCCTTGTCACTAACATTGTAAAAATGTCACTAGGCCTCATGTCACTTGTCGATTTTAAGGAATGCCTATGTCATTTGTCGATTCTAAGAAATAGGTCTTGTCCCTTGTCACTAGGGTCATGTCGATTTGTCAATTTTACCCGTCTGGGGCCCTCTACATGGGTGCCCAAATTTTTGACCTTGTCGCCATTTCGAATTTTAGCAAAAGAGCCGTGCCACCATGTCGAATTTTATGCATATGAAATATACAAGGGTCTTGTAAAAAATATCTGTGTCCGTCGATTTTTCAAAGGGCCGTGTCACCCGTGTCGATTTTTAAAAGGGCCGTGTTGCGGTGTTGCCTGTGTCGATTTTAACCCATGTAGAGGGACGTATCATGCCCGGGTGCCGCCCATGATGCACTATGCGCCCCTAAATGATTAAGGTGTCCATCCCACTGAGTCTTATGTTCTAAGCCATGTCAATCTGTCAATTGCAAGTATTTAGTACTAGTTGCCAAAAGTCAAATCCTGTACATTGAACACGGAACAATATGTTACAGTTTTTTTCACTTTTCTAAGCTGACAGCAACTACAATATGATATCAAATACTACTACTACAATGTATTTTACACAATAGGGATGCTATAATCATGACAGACAAACGCACATTTTATATGTACTTATAAACATGTTTGAGACATTAATATGAGACTAGGGTCAGTCTGTGGATGTATATGGGACTGTGAAAAAAACAAAGAAACTAGATTTAGATTAGTGAGAAAAATCCCCTTTTGTTGTTGTTGCATGTTGTGTGGAGCACATGATAATGTAGCCCATGTGCCTGCGTCATGGTTGGCTGCACACCCAGGTAACAATTAGGGGGCAGAGGGTGCATGCATTATCTTAAACTGTCGTTATTATCATGCCACCTCCCCCCACATGGCACCCAACAGTGGACCGCCAGCACGACAGGCAACCACTCCTCACACAAATTAAAATCCCATCCACATTCCGGAAAGTTTAAATACTCTCTCAATTGCTACTTGCAAACCTAAATTAGCTTTAGTGTTTAAGATTACCCCGTAAGAAGTTATTACTTATTTCCTCGATGTGTAGCGAAAGTGGAATTGCTTTGTACTTCCCCCCTTAAAAACATTTACCGGTATACAGTCAACTCCCTCTTAGCGGCCACCCCTCCAGTGCAGCCAACCCCTCTAATGCAGACACTTTGCATAGTCCAAGACATACTACAATGTACAGAAAATGACCCCCTCTAATGCAGCCACCCCACCAAAGCGGCCACTTTTCCATAGTCCCAAGGGTGGCCACATTAGAGGGAGTTGACTGTACCATAGTTTATACTTTCCGTATGTATTCTTGTGGATTCTGGTAAACCATATACAAATTATGTTACGGATGAGGGGTATACATGTATAATTATGCAGATTCTCCCAAATCTACCAAGAATGTTTCTTACAATTTAGTTAGATTTACCCTCTGCCTGGTCACAAATGCTCCTGATCTGAATCAGGATCATTAATATTTCTAGGAAAAGTCACAATTCACAGGATATATGTATTGAAAATAACCCGTTTCTCAATATCTTCAGCACATTAATTCAAAGATTAAGCATAAGTGATGTAGTGTCTAATGTTTAGTCCGTCACATTTTGTTTATAAGTTTTAACCCATTGTTGGCCCCATAGTGCTTTAGTTTTCCCTTCGTTGTCACTCGTTATAAACGCAGCCCAGGCAAGTGACTAGCCAATGCTGCATCCTTGCTTCATGCCGAAGATAATTATACGCCCAAAGGATCGGCATGATACATCAGTAGATTCCAGGGGCGGATCCAGGATTTTGCAATAAGGGGGGCGTGAAATAGGCAATGTACTGGGGGTATTGGAAATTGTCACATTAAAATGTACAGAAAAATAGGGGGTGCACGCCGGGTCCTCCCCCCCCTCCCTAAATTCGCCCCTGTATTCACCAGGGCTGGATTCATGTAGAATGATGGCAAGATCATGGCAGAGAGCATTGCAGTACTTTGCGGTGCTTAAAGGAGTTAACTCCCTTTAGCTACAGTGGATTGCGTGCTGGGGCTGGATTGGGATGAAGTCAGCAGGGTGTGTACATGTATGTAAACTTGGTCAGCTGTGTTGTGCGGCCATGTCTCCCACCACACACCACACATGCATACAGACACACTGAGTGGCCAATTATAAGGCACTGTCCTCCTGCTGCCCATGGCGCCTCCTGTGCCAGATCCGCTAACTATAGGTCTAACCCTCTAAGGGAAGCATAGGGCTTTATATTATATGATGGATTGTGACCATGGTTGTTTATGATGCATGAATGCAGCGCTGGTGAGTCTACTCGCCAGTGCTGTATTTAAAAACATCATGCCAACCAATCGGGAGGTCAATTATGGTCGGCATGATAGATCTAGATGAATGCAGCACTGGCAAATTACTCACCAGGGCTGCATTCATGTATACTATAACGACCAAGGGCATTTTGCATTAAAGTACTATGCTACCATTAAGGGGCTAAGTCAGGGTACATGGGGGTTCTGCATGACACGACATGCTGTATAGAGGATCCGTTCAGGATGTGCCTTACATGATGTCAGTCACATTATGTGCTGCAT